>CM053785.1:805514075-806201575 GCA_028749045.1 Cupressus sempervirens | reverse complement strand
AAAGATATAATATTACATTGGTCTCAAGATATATTTTTTTAATACATATGTATCATTGCTGTCTTTCTAATAGGGCTTATCATGGGATGAGGTGTCCCAACTTGGTGATATCATACTTTAAGCCATTGAACCTTGCCTTAATAGATTTGGATACCTTTTATATTTAGGTATATTTTGACTTCGATGGTATATATTAAATACATGCTCTTTTTACTTATGGTGATTAATTTCTATTAGTTTACCCCACCTGCCTCAAGAACAACTTGTGTGAGAAATCCATCCTCTAGCACTTTGAGGTAGAAAAAGATAAATCATATTCACTTTGGATTACATTCTTGTTGTTTTGAAATAGATAAATCATTTTATGTTTAAGTATCATATGCTATCATTTTTCATACTAGAAATATTAATAGTTACATTAGATTTAGCTATGCCTCCTAAGGTTATAGGAGAACTATTTGAGGCTTTGGTGAGAATTTTTTTTACATAAGGTTAAACATATATGTTTAGAAATAAGTGCACTCATTTATAGTTTGTTATTTATTTTGTCAAAAAAGTTGATTTATTAACTTGTATTAATTTCTTTAACCTATTATAACCCCATTCAAAACTTCCTACTAAGGATCTACCATTCCATTTTGTTAGAATTCCTACACATCAAAGATGAGATCTAGCACAATAGAGGTAAGAGGTATATTTATCTTAGATAACTCTTTTTCACTTAGTGCACAACATAGTTGCATGCATCTTGTTAGTTCTTTTTGGATCACTTACCATGGACATAAAAAATGATTCTAAATGATTTATCTCTGACTTTAGTATTAGTATAAATATTGATTATATTCTTATGGGAAAGTATCCTAGCATTGTTGGAGCACTTGAGAGATTGTTTCAGTGGTTACATGTTGCATAGTAGAAGATAGAGATTAAGTTACTACATACAGATGATTCTAGATGAGTTCAAGCATAGTTGGGGACATGTTTAAAAG
This sequence comes from Cupressus sempervirens, assembly GCA_028749045.1. Lineage (NCBI taxonomy): Eukaryota > Viridiplantae > Streptophyta > Pinopsida > Cupressales > Cupressaceae > Cupressus > Cupressus sempervirens. Next base: position 806,200,586 of record CM053785.1, on the reverse strand, counting down.
AGTATATTAGATTTCGGGGTAAAGTGTGCATGCAAAAATTCAAAGACCGGTGATAGTTTTTCAAGACTTATAGAAGACAATTTATAGATAGAGTCCTTGAGAACTGGTTTTTGGTAATCAGGTTATATCTCCTAATAGGGATAGAATATGGTTGATCAAGGTAAGATAGAGGAAGAAGAAATCTCGATGATGATGTCAGTGAGTGTGCAGAAGCTGAGGTTACATGTGTGAAGAGTTGCAAAGAATATGAGATGGTAGTGTTATGTAATTATGAAAAGATGTAATGTAATGTGTACTATTTTACCTTAATGAGGTCATATTGTAATTGTAAATTGAGAAAACCTCAAGGACACCTCAATGAATTAATGTGATGATTTGGTATAAAGGAAAGTTATTTTCCTTGTGATTTGTACGTGAGGTATGCGATGCTTTTAAAATTGAAAGTTAATTGTAAGTATGAGTTATATGTGAGTAAGTGATCTAAGGGATTATTGTGATGCGAGTTTGTGAATATGGTATTGAGATTTGAGAAGTATTTGGTGCAGTAAAGGTGTAGTGCTTACATATGGAAGAGAGTACTAGTGGATAGTTTATCATTTTCTATTGTTTTGAAAGGAATAATATAGGGACTAGTTGGATACTGAGTTCAGTGGTCTTTCCCCTATAGTTGTTTGGATAGTGTGTCCTTCTACCTTCTACAATTCCTAATAAGGTTGGCACAACTCCTAGCATTCAAAGTCTCGTAATAGGGACTAATATGTACTAAATGTATTGAAAGTACTTCATTGACTCCTAATAGGGTCCATCCTCTTACAAGGAACTTATATATTAGTACATCATTTTGTGGGTACCATCCCCGACAAGGTTTTCCATCTCATCAAGTGTTTCCTTAGTTAACATATCTAGTATTATTGCATATGGTTATCTTCTTATGGTCATTGTTAATGTTGATCACATGTTTTAGAATTAATATGTTTAATAAAAGTTGTTTTGATAAGATAACTAATTCACCACCCACCCCACACACACAGTAATATCCCTTGTCCAAGCTAACTAATTTGAGCTCAAGGATTATTGTCAAGCACTTGTATCTTGCCTTTCTCTTTACTAATTTTTTTGTGTTTCAAATTGTTTGATATAGTTTGAATGATGCTAAGAAATTTAGAATATTCGCAAATGATATTACAATACCTCTTACAATGAACTAATATTCAGATATAGTTATTTTTGGTAATTTCAATGCATATACATGGAAACTAGATATGGAATGCATACCTATAGCCAAATAACATTTTGACAAACAATTGGCATACAACTATTATGTTGATCATATATGCTATTAGATGAACATGTTTCATCAAAAAAATGGTATGCAACATATATCTCCTTTATTGAAGTCATTCTCATGTACAATGTTGCTATGAATTTTCCAAGACAAATGGGCTTAAAATAATGACTACAACAATTCCAAATCTAATTTTGAGTTATCACTTACAATAGCATAATTATACACCTAAGTTTATAATGCTAACTACTAATAGTTGCAAGAGCAAACTGATAGTAGTGATTTCCAAGAATGGTGATGAAAGTTACAATCGAAATCAAGCATAAATACTGTAGTGCAAGACCATTCAAGCATACTATAGCAGCAAGGAAAAAATGACCACTAATGGATACCAAAGATGAATCTTCAGGTCTACACATGATAGTACTTCAATACTCTTCAAATCCTTCATTTATTTTTAACTTAAGCACAAATAGAACTCCAGAATGAAGCTCTCCTAAGTGCCAAATTCAATGAATATTTCACCACCTCAAATGGTTGCAACAATGAATAATTGATCCTCTCCAATGGCTAACTAAAATCATAAAATCTTAGTTTCTTCTCCCAAGTTCATATCAAATGCAATCGACAATAATTGGATGCTTAACAATGAAGCTCTCACCTCTATTTATTCTTTTCCTTCACCCTTTTAGAAGGAAATGAAATATTATTTAATTGCACTCTCTAGAAGCTTCCCCCTTTCTAATACAATAACTAGTTGTGCTTCTAGAAAATGCACTCTCTAGAAGCTTCCCACTTTTCAATATAATAATTAGTTGTTCTTCTAGAAAATTAAATTAATTAAATATAAAGTTACCTTTAGATTTATTTATTTATTAATTTTATGTATTTTTCCTTAATTTTCCACTTAGCCTTTGGAGAATGACAAAAGGAACTCTATTGAGGGCCCAAAATATGTGGAACATTATAGTTCGCCCTCCCTAAAATTGCTTGTCCTCAAGTAATCTAGCAATACAATGAACTCCAACCTCCACCTAGATCCCAAATGAAGTAATATGTGACACCGGGCTATCAACATTGAACCAACTACATACCATTAACATCATCAGTATCAACAGCATAACCTACAATATAGCACTCAAAACCTATGCTAATGATGTAGTACTTAAAGTATCACTAGAAGAAAACCCCATAAGAAATATCTTCATCCTGATCCCCACCCATATAATATATACTGGACTAATATCTTGATCAACAATCCCTTGAATAGACATAGCTACAGCTCATGCCAGCTATATCAATAATAGGTGTAGCAATGTCAAAATCTGTGGACACATGAACATTACTGACTACCAAAACACAAAACAAAATCTATATAAGTGGTGAAAACTAATCCCAACTCCACTTAGGTGAGTGATCAACATCAACCTCAAACATTGGATTGTCATAAGGCAATGTTGCATCAATGTCAAACATAGGACTTTCCATGAAGTGAACATCAACACTTTGTTGATCGATAGTATAACATGACTCTATCACTATATCTCTCACCTCATCAACAATAATAAGTGTACTATCATCAGAGCACACATCAACAACTGCATTCATATCGCTAAAATCCTCATTGGATGGCTCAACTGATACAAAAGTAGTTGCTTCTATGATAGTATCCTTGCATGCTCCTATTCCCACTATCATTGCATCATCATCAAATACATGATCAGGGAACTCATGCCAAAAACTACATTATCTGAGTTAACCTGACATGAATTATCATTACATTCCACCTCAATTATGCCCAACTAATACAATGTTTCATAATAAATATCCCACAAATTTGAAGCTAGAACTATATCATCACATTTCACTCTTCAAAAAAGTGATATCATGCTCTTCTCAAATCTCAGATTTGAAATCAGTCAAATCATTTGTTTGTGATTTTGGTTCATCTCATTCACTAGCACATCCAATTATTTCACAATACCCTGTATCTCAAAATCTCCATCACTTTGCAAAGAAGTACGCCCTCTATGGGTATAATGAATACCAAACCTTCTATCACCATCCATAATGTTGAAAACCAAGTGCTCTACTTGTGGGTCAAAAGAAAAGTAATAAGCAGTCCTCATAATGTAATGCTGATAAAAACTCCCAATCCATGTCAAGGGCTCATCATCATCAAACTAGGAATCAGAAGATGGCTCCAGCCTTTGACTTTGAACTATTAGTCGGGTAGGATCTTAGGCAACCCTCTCAACAAACCCAACCACAAAATCCCTATTGGAAAGAATTATAGCCAAAGTCTCTACAATATTCCTCACAAATGGTCATATAGCATGAGAGCCTCGAATGACAGTACCCTTAGATATACTATATGAAACCTCCCACAAATTTTAGCTCTAAAGAAAATATTCTAGGAATGACTTAGTAAAGTAGATATTATATGTGGAAGCATCAACCTATTCCCCCACAATCCATAGCTGATACCTTTAAAAATGTGACAATGCCAATTGTCTAATGCTACTAGTTGTATGAAAAGAAGAAATGGATTCACTTCTAGTACAAGGAAGAAAATCACCATGAGAGCTCATCTCCACTGATGCTCTCACCTCCTTTGTACACATTGCATTCATATCCTAGATAAATGTGTTTTCTACATCATCACATCCCTCATCCTCAACCATAGAAGTAAAATCACCACCAACCACAATATGTAACTGAACAAGGTCTGGGGCTAGTGTCGATCATACCCACTGTAGCTCCATCGTAACCTCATTCAACTATGATCATAACTCTTGAAGAGCCAATTGAGTATACTGAAGAGAGTCTATAGTCACCTCAAGTTCCTAGGTGAGCTCAACCACCTCCTCCACTTTCCCTAACAATGTCTCATAGAAGGTGCTACCCCACTCTAGAAGGTAATCCCTATCAGCAACTAATTGAGAGTAACTATGCTTCAAGATCCTAATAGCCTCTCAAAGTGCATGAACCTCCATTAAAGAAAGAGTACTATCACCATGCTCACCAAACATAGGAGCACCCCAACTAGATGTAGCGAGCATATGACAGATAGCATCATAATGCTCAAGAGCTAAAGAAATGTTACTATCACTCATCTTCAACTAACAAGTCACATGATGCCTCTATAATCCCTCACTCCTATGCAAGCTCTACGTCTCACTAAATGCAATAAGATAGAAAACTGAATTGAAACTCTCTACCACAAGATCACTCATATGTGTTCTATATTCCTCATACAATTTTGCATTTGACATACAATTGCCATGTACCTCAACCATCTATTCATCTAAATAAATGGAAGTGCTTTCAACATCAATCTCCTTGCATGTCTTAGCTTCCACCTCAATAGTAAGATCCTGTAAGCATCAATCCTAGCACCCATCTAAAACCTCCTCATAGTCATCACCCAATATCTAACAAGGTGTTTTATACCTAGCACATCTCATAGAATCATCAAATGGACCATTAGATGTGTTTATACTATCTGCATCGATATCTCCTATTAAGGCCTCAACTATAGACTCTCAATTTTGCACACGTCTCAATGTTAGGCTATGAATCAATAATACTAGAGCATAAACCCACATCTACTAACTCTACTGAAGGACCCACATCAATAACATTACATCTAGGTGACTCTATACGAGCCTTGGTCCCACCTAAGAAAGCAACTATCTCCTACATTAGAGAAGCACTACAATAGTTGATATATAAGTCTCCAATAAAAACTCCCTCCTGAGGATAGTCTAAATAGTTAGTGACAACTACATCATCAACTACCTTTGAATTAATTGTAGCGACTACTCTAGGAGCCTCAACCTTTTGAAACTTAGTGCTGCTATCCACATGTCCCATATGAAATAAGTCTATCATCAACATTGTGTTTAGGACAAGCTGGTATTGTACTAAATATAGGTACATATGCATCATAGACATATGTAGGGGAAAGCTCAAGCTTCCTTCCCTGCAACCTCAATCTTGACCTTCTAAAGGTAGAAACCATATACCTCACTACCCTCTCAACTGTCTTTGGATCTGACAAGCTCTTTTCCAACCTTTGTTGATGAAGCCCAAGTTTCTCCATACTTTCTTGCAAAGTATTCATTTTCATGCTAACTTCATCATTGCTCCGTCAACTTCTAGAATTATGAGTCCGCATATGTCTATCCATCACTAGAAAATGCTAGAGTGTTTCTCACTCCACATGTAACAAAAAATCTAAAAATAAAATTACTTTCCCACCTCACAAGATGATAGGAAACTACTCTAATACCATTGTAATATCCCTTGCCCAAACTGACTAATTTTATCTCAAGGAATATTGTCAAACACTTATATGTTGCCTTTCTATTTTTTGATCTTTTTTGTGTTTCAAATTGTTTTATATAGTTTGAATGACTCTAAGAAATTTAGAATGTTCCTAGATGATATTACAATACCTCTTATAATCAAATAATATATAAATGCAATTTTTTTTGGTATTTTTAATGCATATACAAGGAAACTAAATATGGAATGCATACCTACAACCAACTAACATTTTCACAAACAATTGACATACAACTATTATGCTAATCATATATGCTATTAGATGAAAATTTCATCAAAAAAATGATATGCAACATATATCTCCTTTATTGAAGTCATTCTCATGTACAATGTTCCTATGAATTTTCCAAGACAAATGGGCTTACAATAATGACTACAGCAATGGCAAATTTGATTTTGAGTCATCACTTATAATAGCAAAATTATATGGCAAAGTTTAGAATGCTAACTACTAATAGTTGCAAGAGGAACCTAATAATAGTGATGCCCAAGAATGTAGATGAAAGTTGCAACTAAAATCAAGAATAAATATTGTAGTGTGGATATTGTAGCATGGCATTATTCATGCTTACTATAGTAGCAAGGAAAACAATGATTACTAATGGATGCCAAAGATGAATCTTCAGGTCTGCACTCGATAGTCATTTGATATTCTTCAAACCCTTTAGTTATTCCTAAACTTAAGTACAAATAGAACTCTACAACAAAGCTCTCCTAAATGTCAAATTCAATGGATATTTCACCATCTCAAATAGTTCTAACACTGAATAATTGACACTCTGTAATGGCTAACTAAAATCAGAAACCCTTAGTTTCTTCTCCCAAGTTCATATCAAATGCAACTAACAATAATTAGATGCCTAACAATGAAGCTCTCACCTCAATATTCTTTTCTTTCACCCTTCTAGAAGGAAATAAAATATTATTTAATTGCACTCTCTAGAAGCTTCTCCCTTTCCAATACAATAATTAGTTGTGCTTCTAGAAAATGCCCTCTCTAAAAGCTTCCCACTTTCCAATACAATAATTAGTTGTGCTTCCGGAAAATTAAATTAAGTAAATATAAAGTCATCTTTAGATTTTTTTATCTATTGACTTTAATTTAATTTATTTTTCCTTAATTCTCCACTTAGCCTTTAGAGAATGAAAAACTAAGAACTCCATTGAGGGCCCAAAAGATGAGTAACATTACACCCACTCCCTACCCTCTATTAGTTATCTTGGTGGAATTTACTTTTTAACATTTACCTCCAATAATAGGATATTTGGCTAAGGTTTTAGTATGGTTTTTTCTTATTCTATTCATTTTTACTTATATCATGTTTCTTGACATATATGTTTTTTATTAAGTAACATAGGTTTTTAAAGGGGAGCTTGAAACCCACTAGGTAATATCAAAAGATAGAAAAAATTTTAGAGTTAGCTACATAATAGTTGGCCATAGCATGCCTCCAGTACCAAACAAAAGAAAAAAAAACCACAAAGAGGAATAGGTAGTAAAAATCACCAAAAGCCAAGGGCAAGACAAAAAACTAGGAACATCAATCACAACACCATTTCATTGACCATCTCTACAAGCATGAGCTCCAATTCCCATGGTATCTACCACAATAGTCATCATATGAATGTCATTCTGAGAATCCTCCTTTTCCCTCTTCCTCTTCTCTGATCTCCTTTGTTTCTCATGCTCTCAGCATGAAGATCGTCCTCTTCTTCAACAACCTTGATCTCCTCATTTTCCTTATCCTCTTTCCCCCTAGTGCTTTCCTCAATCATCGTGTGCAGCTATTTTATATTATCATTTAATCCTTTGATAATATTGAGGCTCTGGTTAGCAAAGCTATGGAGAAAGCTATCCATCCTTTGCATTCTTTTTTTCCATCTTAGTAACCCTCGCATCCAACTTGCTAATTTTGATAGTCTTGTCCTCCCCTTCCTTCCTTTCCTACCCTTGCATCCTAATCTTTATCTCTTCTATTTCTACAAAAATCCATTTAATTGATTGGAAATTATCCACCATACTATTGCAGACATTGTTTAGAAGGTTCATCCCTACTTTCCTAACATTATCACTTAGAATCATCAAAGTCAAGTCGATGATTTCCTCCAAATGAATTCTATCATCACTTCCTTCCAAGACTTTTAGTTGGATATGTTCTCTCACCAGGCCCATTTTCATAGTCCTTGCTTCGAAGTTCCTCCAAGTAGTTTTCCTTCCCTTAGCACCAAGAGTACAAGTGATTTTTTTATAAACCATAATCCTCTGTACTCTCCTCTCAAGCTATGAAATGGGTTTCCTTACCCTTACCATGTGCCTTCTCAACTTCCTTGTCTCCCCCCTCCTCCTTTTGGCTAGGATTTCATCCTTCTTTCTTTCTTGTACCTTACTAGTTCTCACCTCTTTCACATCATCCTTCTTATCCGTTTCCATCCCCTCTTCCTCTTTATTATAATCCTCCACAATAACTACCTTAGGCTTATCATTCCTACCCTCTCGGCCTTTTCCAGTCTTTTTCTTCTTTCTCCTCCCTAATTCCTTCATAATCTTGGCCACCTCCTCTTCATCTTCAAAATCTATCCCTACACTATACTCAATATTAGAAGGACGGTAAGAGCTTTCTATTTCCTATAAAGACTCCACTTTACGAGCTATAGCTCTACCAAAAATTTGAGCCTTGAAGTTCTCATAAATAAGTAACAAGAGATCCTCATGGAAGGTTGGGTTAGTATACACTTTCTTCTTAAAACCCATGATAGTCTTATTTGTCGAGAAGAAAAGGTAGTAGGGGATGGAGATTTTTGTTCCATGCCTAGAGTGGTTTAGGATGACAAAATGGTGAGTTCAGATTCTTCCATACCTAGTTTCAAGTGTGATGTAAGAGATTATTTCCCTTAGAATAAACCTCTGTAGTTTCTTTATTGGTGCAGGCTCATAGTACACACTAGTCTTCACTAAATCTTTCATCTCCTTGGCATCCTTAGAAAAGTCTTTAACAACATTAAGGGAAACTTTCTTATCCCCATAGAATGTAATGCCCTAGTTAAGAGAATCAATTGCCTCCACAATAACACCCTCATTGACCTAGAAATCAATACTGTCAATCTTCACCTTCCCATCTTTCCATGTCTTGACCATAAGATTAGTGACCTTAAGATTCTAGCTGTGTAGTTTCTTAATAAAACTTGAGATTTTGCCATCCCTCAGCTTCTCCCAAACCTTCAACCTTCTCTTACACTTCTCTTCTTCACCCTTTGGCTCTCTTTGATTCCTTTTTCCCACCATGTTAATGCAGAGCTTAGAACACCTTCTCTATTTTCTCCAAATGCAAAGGGGTGAAATCTAGTTTTTCTCACCAAAACTATTCTTGCCTTTTTCCTTGAGAAAGTGATTGTAAAATCAATTACCAATCACCCAAAAATTGTGCTACAAAGTCCCCTATTTATGATTATTCTTTTTTGGTATGTGCCAAGCTTTCATAGCTTTCATTACTTTGTTGACATATATGTTATTAAATCGTATTAATTTTTATTATTAAATATAACCCCCTTCAATACTTCCTATAGATCCCCATCCCTACAAACCTTACCCAATTGTGGAAGAAAGATATGAAGTAATCAAAATTTCAACCTCAAATAATTTAGAGTTTAGTATTTAGTTATTTTGATTTTGTATTGAGAAGATATATTTGATTCGACATTTGAATTTTCCTTTTCCAAGTCTAAAGAGCCACATAGTATGTTGAAGAGGCTTAATTTTAATGATACACCATAGTCATAGGTACTGATAAGATATATGCATCTAGGTATGTTCATTAAAGGATCAATTCATGAATATAAATTTGACATTTGTATGTGTATATATCAAATTTGATAGACATGGAACATGCTACATTTTTGTCACTAACATCTTGGCATCTATTTCAATTTTTGATAAGTACATGACTATTGTTTATTTTGATATATATGAAGCCTAGTATTGAATCCATTGTGCTCATTAGGTAAAAGTATTCAATCCAATTTGTTTAGTGATACATATGAAATTTGATATTAAGTCCATTTTGATATATATGAAACTTGATATTCTTGAAACATGTTAGTTTCAATTGAAATGTGACCAAACTTATTCAGTGTGTATATGTCTTAAAATATGATCTAATTTAAAATTCATTACATGTAACTCATATAATGTATACATTTAAACTAGGTTTCTGATATTGTATATACCCACATACCCAAGTACCAATAACTGTGTTTCTTTGAGATATCACCCTCTAAAAGTTGTTGCCTAATTTTTTTTAGTGCACCTTACGAACATTTTAAATTGGCATGCTCTGTAATGTTTGAGATACCCCATATTTAAAATGAGATCATTACTAGAATTTACCCTACCAATCAAAGCTAATGGAGAAGATGATTTGGGTCCGCAATGAACATTTTGAAAGATACATGATTAGGAAACTTTCAACTGAGCAACACTGCAATTTTTTCCAACAACTGAGATCGAGTCACCAAATGAAAAATTAGTAGAATATCCTAAAATTGAGATATGTGTGTGTAGGCCTTGGTAACATGTTCCTTTTTCAAATAATTATTTTTTGATACCTATCACGAGCTCTAAGATATGACCCTCTTAAAATTGTTCCCCAATTTGTCTTAGTTCACCTTAGGAACACTTTTGTATGGCATGCTCAACAAGATATAAAAATCTCAAGGGTGAAATGAGGTCCACACTAGAACTTAACTAACCAATTTGAGCCGATGGAGGAGGCATTTTGGACCCATGATGAATGGTTTGAAAGATGCATGACTATGCAACTTAAACTAAGTAATAATTCAGATTTATCCATTAACCAAGATTGGGTTTCCAAATGAAATAAAGTGGAATATCCAAAATTAGATTTACATTCTTCTAGGTCTTGTTAAGATTGTTCTTTTTCAATTTACGATTTGTCAATACCCATGAGCTCCAAGATATTGTCCTCCAAAAATTGTTGCTCAATTTGGCTTAGTGCACTTGAGGATCACTTTGGTTTGACATCCATTGCAACACTCAAGATACTCCATGGGTAAAATGAATTTATTAACTAATTAGAGCCAATGGAGTATATATAACTCTTTTTTATATTCAAATATGTAAAATTTAAAACAAACATGAATATTATAGATCATTGATGTTTTTATATACAAAACTTGTCATCTAAATATGCACATTGCAACTTGCATGCACATAGAGCATATTCAAACAAAAAAGTTACAACATTTCACAAATGATACATATGCAAAATTATCAAAATTATTATACCGTGTTGTAGAATTATTATGCTAGATGGCCCAAACTCAATCAAGTATAACTTATGGATTAGCACTAACCCTTAGTGTCTCGAGTACTCACTCGTGGTCTCATTCATGAGATTTCTACAAATTCTTGTTAAGAGGTGTACCATGATATTTAATCAATTTAATATTGTTTGCAACAAAAAGGTTTGAGTAATGAAGAAAATGTCTATGTGTCTCAAAGTCCTCAAACAACTAGGCATTAGAATTTCTCATAAGGTGCCTACATTTAATAAAAGGATAAGTTAATGCCAAAATCAATACAATGGTCAATAAATAAATTATTTTAAGATGCCTCAATGCAACTTGAAAAAAAAACATTCCTTCTAAGTCATGTTCTTGTCACAACAATAATAGTTCAATTTATTTTTGGCCTCAATGCAACACCACAAAAATGACCCTACTATTACATTCATTGTACTTGTAATTTATAACTAGGAAGTTAGGAGAGATGGTGAAGAAAAAGGAGATGGATAAATGGAGAGAGATAATGAGAGGGAGGGGGAGGGAGAGGGGGGCATGCATCGAGTATTGGAAGGAATAGTATATATATGTACATAAACATAAAGTATATATGTATTTCTATACATATTTAGAGTAAATGGTAAGTTTGCAAGGATAAAGTTTTATATCTTCAAAACTCTTGTGGGTTCTATAAAACTCAAATTGGCATTTTTACTTCTGCACAACTTGTGTGGGTTATAAAAAGAAACAATGGTGCTTTTCCTTTTTCATAAACCAAGCGGGTTATTTTGTAGATCAAAACCTTCATGGGCTATTGATTGGTAAAACAATTAGAAAATGACCCTAAGGCTTGCAAGCTCATTTTCCCTCCATTTGTGTCTCTTTAAGTATTTTTCATCTTCCAATATAATTCTTGACTTTGTTGTCATCAAGTTTACAAATGATCAAGTGGGTATCTCTATAATTACCATCATAATCCTACACATCTCCTCATCTTTGTGACCATATATTTTTTTCTATTTTTATACAACATCGACATATGAAACTTTTATTTTATCTACTAGGGTTTGACAGTCCCCATAGAATAATATCTACCATTTTTTTCATTACTTTTGATCTATTTGACTAATTCTACACTAGATTCTATACACTTTTTAAAGAAATGGTTTTTATTTTTTATTTTTTTGATACAATTTATTCTCAACACATAAACATGTAGCATATTTTTGGGATGCAGTCACTTTAAAAAATAAAAATAAAAAGTACTCAATGAAAAATTAAAGAAAACATAGAACTTCTTGATCTCACTCTTAATTATCATTCTACCAAAGGGTTTTGAGAAATACTAAATCTAACTACATATTTTGTCTAGCGCACAAAAATAAATATGTTATATTTTTCTAAAAAATTGGGAATAACTTTTTGTGCGCAAGAGACTTCACTCTCTTAGCCTTATCCATTTTTTTAACAAAAAATAGTAATTAGAGAATAGATTCAAAGAACTACAATTCTTATTCTTTGTTCAACTCTTGATTTTAAGTGCATGAGCTTTAAATATATATTTGAAGTTCAGGTTTACCTTATTTTGGGAATAAAAAAAATTGGCCACTTATATCCCCTTTTTTTCATACTATAATGGTGCACTTACCCATCTCATTTTAGAATTTGTTAACCTTTTAGCATATGTTTTAGTGCCATTTGAATTAAGAATAAAATTTGATGTTACAAGTGAAAATGGATTTCCACTTGTTTTTCTAAGGAATCAAAAGCTTATAGATAATATATCTTTGTTTCAAATAAAATGATTACTAACAAGGATGTCATACTTAAGGACAAAGAGGCATGGAATTGAAACATTAACAATATAACCACAATCGAAGCACAAATACCTAATTAATAAGAGTAAGAAATATAAATTTTGTGAAAACCAACTTCATAGGACTCATAGATGACTAGAATGCAAAAAACCTACCATGGGAGAATAATCGCTACAAAAGGTGGAATGACTATAAAAATATTAGAAATTGTATTAATTGGAGAGGGAATTAATTAAATACAATGAGATCAATCATTATAAAGGAGATTGAAGAAACTCTAAAAAGGTGCATTTAATAATTATACTAATTATTAAATTCCTAGAAAGGCCACCTAAGTTATTCTTAAGAATGTAATAAAATGTGGCTTAAATAAAATTATTAAGTGAGATTATACCTTTTACTATAAAACCACCCCCCACCCACCAAGATGAACTTAGGGAGTAGCTACAAGAAAAGTGCATGAAAGGAAAAATGTAACTACAATGATAGAAAGTATACCTAGCTCCAAACAACAAAACTATGTTAGGTGGAGAACTAAATCTTTGTAAAGTGGAGAAAAAGAGAAAACTAGTTCAGAAAAACTATCCTCTAAAAAGAGATAGACACAGCATTTATAAATGCAATGTCTCAAGAGACTCTCTCAAAACCATAAGTACTAGTAACCCCCACCCTATAAGAAGATTGAGACTTCAAATCCCCCTAGAATGGTAGAGTCATTTTTGTAGAGATGTTTGAAAAAAAGATGTAGATGTAGATCCAAGAAAAAAATGTTTATCCCTTTAGGACCACAAAATATCATCTAGAGATACATAATCTCTTCTCATGTGAGAATATATGAACTTAAATTGGAAGGAAACAAGAAAAGTGAATCCCATGATGTCTTCTCATAGTTCTCAATGATATTGAAGCCAAAAGTTATTTTTCAATGAAAATTCTAGAACTAGGACCATAGGAATCATATATGTATGGTGATGACTAGACTAAGATGAATTGACTAATTGTACAAATGAATCCAACTCAGTAAATGTTGAAGGTGGCCATCAAAGAAAAGAAAAGTGGAAGGTAATGGAGATGCAACATAATCAATGCTAGCCTCAAAGAGAAGATGCATGTCTTTAACTGTGGAATCCAAATTCAAATGAAAAGATTCTACAAATAACATAGAAATATCTAGTAGAAATTATCCTCAAAAAGGTAGTGATGGAATAACTGATGACGAAGATGAAATAACAATAGTATTTTTATAAATATAAAAACTTAATTTATTGAGTGGTGATTGGTCACATTCCATGAGTATGGAAAAGGTGGTGTGAGAGAAATGCCATGGAAAAATCTCATCCCAATGTTAAGGACTCCCTCAATATGTGCATGCATAATTTTTATAAGAATCCATGTCTTAGATTAAAAAATATATATTATATAGACCATATATTTGATAAACTTTTACTGAGAGCTTCCCAATGATATCTAGTTTCCAAAAATTGGACATTGGATGCTTAAGATATGGCACTAGGAAAGCCAAAATCATTTATGAATTGAATATATTAAAAAAATTCAAAACTAAAACTAAATAGAAATGATAACCTGCACCAATAGATTGATATTGGAATCAACTTTCCAATGATGTCCTATTTTTCTAATTTCGAGTTTGTATGAACAAGTTATGGACAAAAAAACATCAAACTCCTTTTATGACAAAATAATCAAAGTAGTTGATGGTTTCATGACCATCAAATTTAAGCTTAAAATTATGATGATTACTTTGCACAAGTATGTGTGATTGCCTACACATATATCCACCCTATTCAAAAGCACCCATCTTTTTCAAAAGTATGTACCCTTTTTACACAACTTTGAAAAAAACTTTTTTTTAAAATGTAAAGTTTTCAAATTTACTTTTTTTTAAACAAAAATTAAAACATTTTTCCTTGAAAATTGTATCTTTATAGTAGACTAGGATGGAAATTTTTTGCTTTAGATGCTTTTTCTAATTGAAATAGGTTGAATTTTATATCAAAATTCATAAAAATGACCTCCCAAATGTAACCATGAAGTTTGTTTACACTCAAAATTTATAGAATAAAAAAGGTATTCCTTAGACCAAAAAAGAAAACCCCAAACCTCAAAGCTTCGAAAACTATACAAAATATAAAGGAAACAACAAGCTTAAAGTGATGATGCCATGTAGAAGTTGTGAAAACCAACTTCACATAACCCAAATAACACTTGAATGCAAAAATCTCATGACAAGAAAATAATGGATATACAAGGTAGAATGACTAAAATTATGAGAACATATATTAATAAAAGAGGGAATTCATCAAATACAATGATATCAATCCTCATAAAGAGATCAAAGAAACCTTTAAAAAGTACATTTAATAATTATAATAATTATCAAATGCTTATAAAGCCTAACTAAGTTAATCTTAAGAATGCAATAAAAAATAACATAAATAAAATAATTAGGTGAAATGCCTTTTACTCTAACAAAAAGATCAAGTGGGTTAGCAAAATCAAGTAGGACCAAGCACTCCACCAAGAAATCATGTACAAGGCCAAACATCAAGTCTTGAACAACATATCACTCCAAATGTAAGTAATACACCTTACGTAATAAAAGGTAAAAAATGAGAAGCTTGTTAAAAATGAGAAGCTTGAAAGATATTTAATATAAAGGAGAAGAGAGTTTGGGAGTCTATTCAAAAATTTATTTATTCTCTTGTAATCCATTGTGTTTTGAAGAAGCACTTAAGGAGGAAAATTGGATCAAAGTCATGGATGAATAAATTGACTCCATTGAAAGAAATCAAACATGGGGGCTTATAGATCTATCTAAAGGTAAGGATTGTATTTTTGTTAAATGGGTTTATAAAATCAAAGTTAATGCATAAGGTGAAGTTTAAAACCATAAGGATAGATTAGAAGAAAAAGTCTTTTATTAATTATCTAGTATTGCATAAAATATCCTCCAACTAATAATATTTCATTTAGACAATTGCTAAGGAATTCTTATATATCCTCCTATGCTTTCCTTTTATTATTGTTTTACATTGGTACATATGCATTAATAAGTAAAAATCTTAGTTTTCTTTATAGACTTTTAATGATGTTGCT
The DNA here is from genome assembly GCA_028749045.1 of Cupressus sempervirens. Lineage (NCBI taxonomy): Eukaryota > Viridiplantae > Streptophyta > Pinopsida > Cupressales > Cupressaceae > Cupressus > Cupressus sempervirens. Next base: position 806,184,719 of record CM053785.1, on the reverse strand, counting down.
TTACCAATATTTGCGATCGTTTGTTTTGTCATATGTTGTGCTTCTTGTCTTTCATAATAATCTCATCCCTCCTTATCCTCCTTTAACTTCCACCATTTTTAATTTTCATCCTCCTATTCTTCATTTGAATTATTCTATCTCTTCTTTATTTATTGTGGACTATTGCAACATTCTGATTTCATTTTTCAATGAAACAATGTGGTGTTTTGTTAAAAAAATTGTTAGGGGCATGAATTAGGACCATTTGTGCCCCTAAGATTCCAATTTATGAGTTTCATGATACTTTGGGAAGGAACTTCCTTTTCCCTACATTTAATCATGTAGTGAACTCTGTTTGATCTTGTATTATTCCATCTCATAGCCTCGACTCTATTAACCACTACCGCTGTTGCTCTGGCTACTCCACCTCTACCGACTGCACCACCTTTGCTACTCTATAGCCTCTACACACTCTACCAACATGGCACTGTAGGAACTTGCATCGCACTATAGGCACTTGCCATGTGGCACGAGTACCACATCAGCACCTACCGCATGTTAGGTGCCACGTTACCTAATTTTTGGGCCCACTGCCATGTGGATGCCACCTGACACTGCCACATGGTAGAATTTTTTAACTATGACGGCCCCTAGGCCATCAATTTTAGGATAGCTAAATGCTAATTACGCCGATAGGTGTTCTATACAATGGCACCACAAATGCTCAGCATGGGAATATGCCAAGATTCCTTGTCAATAAAAAAGAATTGGGAGCGGTTACAAACTTTCAAATTAAATATTAAAAAAGAATTTCTAAAATAATAGCTAGTTACGCCGAGAGGTGTTCTATACAATGGCAGCACAAATGCCCAGCACGGGAATATGCCAAGATTCCTTGTCAATAAAAAAGAATTGGGAGCGGTTACAAACTTTCAAATTAAATATTAAAAAAGAATTTTTGAAATAATAGCCGATTACACCGAGAGGTGTTCTATACAATGGCAGCACAAATGCCCAACACGAGAATATGCCAAGATTCCTTGTCAATAAAAAAGAATTGGGATCGGTTACAAACTTTCAAATTAAATATTAAAAAAGAATTTTCGAAATAATAGCTGGCCGAAATAATAGGAAGCCAAATGGAAGCCGAAATAATAGGCCCGAAATAATAGGACCCGAAAAAGTAGGGCCCGAAAAAGTAGGACCCAAAAAAATAGGGCCCGACAAAATAGGGGCGAAATAATTTCAATATGATTTTTTTTTTGTTAAATATAATTTTGCATGCACATTCATGCTTATTTTTTGTGGGGAGTAGGGGAATTTAAAACAAATTTGTGGAATGTGAAGAGACGTCTGTTGGGGAATATTAGGAGCCTCTCAGAAGTTATAAAACCAAGGCTCCTCATTTCATTTTTATTTTATGTTTTTTGCAGGAAGGAAGAGGTGGAGGTTATTGGAGGATTAGATTGGAGTTTTTGAATAGGAGTAGATTGAAGTTTTGGAGTAACATTTTTGCAGGTGAGATTTCTATTTTTTATTTACATTTTCATTTAGATTTAGATGTAGATGTAAATTGAAATTCAAAATTAGTTATAATATTCTACTTTGAGATAGATTTCGATTTTAATTAATTTAATTTAGATTTAGAATTCTATTCATAACTATTTAGGCTTGCATTTAATAGTTTAGTCTTGCATGTTTGATTTAGATTTAGATTTAGATTTGTATTCAAAATCTATTTGATTTATATATTTTATAATACTTTTCATTGTTAATGGTGCTTGATGGGAATGTTTTAGGGGTGTCTTCTTTTCTATTTCTAAAATATTTTGGTCCAATATGTACTTTCCTAACCAGATCTATCCATTTTCTTCTGATTCATGCATGGAGCTTCCTGATGCTATTAGCGCGTTGCTGGGACTAAATGGGAATGGATTAAAGGTAAACGACTAACTCTAGATCTGAATATGCATTTGGAATTGGCTCTGCTGTAGATCCAATTTATAGGTTCCTTCCTGCTACCTATTCTTTCGGTGGTTTTCTGGTTAAGTGCGGATTGAGAGGTTCTGGCTCATTCCCACCGGTTTGTAATTTTGTCACGATGTCTAGCGTGTGGCATTCTGATGGGATTCTTCATTGGAAGACGGTGCGAATAATTATGTCAATGCTGAATGACTTGTCCAATGTGATAATTTCTTTGGATATAGAGTGCGGCCACGGTGATTTTCTTAGCAATACAATTGAAAAAAAGGGGAAATCTGGTATTAACACAATGTTATAGGAAATCTCTGAGCAGAAATGCTTATAAATAAATTCAAATTTCTTTTGTAACTCATATATCAATCTCACTTTTTCTTATGCTCCTTTAGTCTAAGAAAGATAACATATTGGAGGAACAAATTGCTTTTGTAATGGCAGTTGCAAGTGCAATTATTTTAACAATTTTGGGCATTCTAACTGTTCCTGTGATGGGTACTTATGTTTTAGTTCTTAGATTATGTGATTTGGTTGTATTTAGAGTCTTTTTAATAATGTTTGAAACTACTATTAAATATAATAATAAAGATTTAGTTAATGTTAAATATAACATGCTACAGCACTTATCAAAAATTTTAAAAACACAATTGCTACAGCAAAATGAGAATGGAGAAAAAAATTTAGTTTTTGTATTAATTCGTCTGCTTAAAATAGATTACAATTGCCATATTTTATATTGAGAAATGCCTCATATGGCCTTTCACATGCTTATTTAACTACACTACAATCAAGACTAACTTTGTACTTAATCTAATTTTATCGAATGAGACTAGCCCAAGATTTCTATGTAACTATTGTTATAACAAACATAGACAGCTATAGAACTTGTGATTAATAATTGATAACTACTTGATTCTCCACATTTTATGCGTAAATTCATGATTCTAAAAACTCAAAGTTCAAATTGCATGTTACATTCTCTTCCTTATTCGGTGAATTGGTGCATGGCTATTAGATTAAACGGTGCATGGAAGAGACAAAACACTAAAAGAAATTACTCTTTTCTTATTGTTATTGTTTCTGATATTTTTAATTTTTTTATAATTATTGTTAGTCTTGATGTTGTTTTTAATTTTATTATTACAAATATTGATTATTAATATCTTTGAGTTCATCTAGAGAATAGTACTAAATCTAGAAAAACTTAGTAATAACAGTTTGAAATAACTACAGAAAGTTTTTATTTTCACAAATATTCTCTTTCTTTTGAAAATTTGCTATTATTTTGGTAATGAATTGTAAAGTAGAAAGGAAAAACTTTCTGTAAATCTTTTTTGGCTATTGTTTTGCTTGCAGTTTTAATTTTATATGAAAGTTTATTATTTTTTCAAATCTTAAAAATAAAGATTTTTATACATGTAATTTTATTTTATTATTAAAATTATAAGATTTTGGAGGTTGTAAAATATTGAAGTTTAGAAATTATTTTTAGATTTTACAAATGAATTTTCACATAATATTTATATTAAAGAAAGAAAAGATAATAAAATTGTTACTTAAATCAAATATAAAAATTATAAAATTTTACCTAAATTTATTAATTGTATTAAAAACTATTAATGATAATTAAGTTCTATTAAATGTACTTGATTTTATATTATAGAAATACAAACAAAAATTATAAATTGGGACAAACTTTAGAAATGAAGTCAAATTTAAAGAGAGACAAATAACATGAGGTGACGTGTGTGTGTGTGTGTGTGTGTGTGTGTGTGTGTGTGTGTGTGGGAGAGAGAGAGAGAGAGAGAGAGAGAGAGAGAGAGAGAGAGAGAGAGAGAGAGAGAGAGAGAGAGAGTTAACATGAGGCGACGTGATACAAAGAAAGAGTGACATAAATAACATGATGCAATGTGTGTGTGTGTGTGTGTGTGTGTGTGTGTGTGTGTGTGTGTGTGTGTGTGTGTGAGAGAGAGAGAGAGAGAGAGAGAGAGAGAGAGAGGATAATGTTAGAGGGGTAGAAGGAAAAGGGGAGAGGGGGAGAGATGATCCATGGAGAGAAAAAGCATAAGAAGGGTCCAAAATAGATGGAGATGGAGATGGTGGAGAGAGAGAGAGAGAGAGAGAGAGAGAGAGAGAGAGAGAGAGAGAGAGAGAGAGAGAGAGAGAGAGAGAGAAGGGGAAGAGGGTGAGAGACATGAGGTAGACATACATAGAGCATTTTAGAGATATATAAACACGAAGATGGTGTGTGTGTGATCTGGTACAGAGAAAGAGTGAGACAAGGGGGAGCGAGTGAGAGACATGAGGTAGACATATATAGATGTAGTGAAAAATAAGGAGGGAGAAAGAGCGGGGCCGAGGGGGGGGGGAGAGAGAGAGAGAGAGAGAGAGATGATTAGAGGGGGCAGGTGATGTAGATATATAGAAGGGGAGTAGAGAGAGATGAGCTAAATAAGAAAAAGAATATATAAGGCCCAAAAGAGACGTAGACAATGATGGGGAGAGGAAAAGTATAATGGATAGTGATAGACAATGACAATAATTATGGAGGGAGAGATGTATATATGTAGAGAAAGAGATGGACAAAGAGAACAACGTAGGGGGAGTCAGGAGGGTATACATTATTGGGGGGGTAATTATAGAATGGGACATGTGAGAGAGAGTGTGATTATAATTAACCCTAACTCTAAATTATAATTATAATTTAGAGTAATAATATTTATTAATTATAATTTTATTAGCTATAATATGATTAGTAACCCAAAAATTATCTTAACAACAATAATAACACAAACCTTAACTCTAACTAGATAATTCTAATTTTAACCCTAACCCTAACCCTAACCCTAACTCTAACTCTAACTCTATCTCTACTTTAATTCTCCCCCTAACCCTAACCTTAACCCTTTATAATCCTAAATCTAATGCTAATTCTAATCCTAATCCTAGCCCTAACTCTTACCCTAACCCTAAATCTAATCAAGTAACTTTAACCTTAACCCTAATCTAACCTTGATCACAACTCTATCTCTAACTTTAACTCTAACTCTAACTTGAACCCTAACTCTAACTCTAATTCTAAATCTAACTCTTATATGAACACTAACACTAACACTACCTCTAATTTTAACTCTAACTCTAATCATAACCCTAACCCTAATGCTAATCCTAACCATAACCCTAACACTAACCCTAACCCTAACCCTAATGCTAACCCTAACCATAACCCTAACACTAACCATAACCCTAACTCTAAGACTCATTCTAATCCTAACCTTAATTCTAACCCTAAATATAACCCTAACTCTAACTCTAACTCTAACTCCAACCCTTATTCAAACTCTAATTCTAACTCTATCTCTAACCCTAACCCTAACTCTTATTCTAACCCTAACACTAACCCTAACTATATTTGTAACCCTAATTCTAACCCTCACCCTAATTCTTACCCTTACCCTAACCCTAACCCTATCTCTAATCCTAACTATATTTCTAACCCTAATTCTAACCCTAACCCTAATCCCAACTCTAACTCTAATTTTAAACCTAACCCTAACCCTAACTCTAACTCTAACCCTAACTGTAACTCTAACCCTAACAAGAACCCTAATTTTCATCCTAATGCTAACCCTAACTTTAACTCTAACCCTAACCCTAACCTTAACACTAACCCTAACCTTAATTCTAACCTTAACCCTAACCTTAACTCTAACACTAACCCTAACCCTAACTTTAACACTAACCTTAACCAAAACATTAATTTGTCCCTAACTCTAACCCTAAATCTAACTCTACCATAATTGGACTCTAACCATAACCCTAACCCTAACTTTAATCTTGGCTCAAAACTTTTCCCTAACCATAACTCTAGAACCTTAACCCTTACTCAAGCCCTAACCCTAACCCTAACCCTAACCCTGGCCCTACTATAACCCTAACCCTAACCATAACCATAAGTCTAACCCTAACCTTAACCATCAGCATAACTCTAACCCTAAACTTAACCATAAACTTAACTCTATCCCTAACTCTAACCCTAAATCTAACTCTACCATAACTAGACTCTAACCCTAACCCTAACCCTAACTTTAATCCTAACTAAAACCTTAACCCTGACTCAAACCCTAACCCTATCCCTACAATAACCCTAACTCGAGCCCTATAATAACCCTAACCCTAACCCTAACCTTAACCATGAGCATAACTCTAACCCTAAATCTAACACTACCATAATTGGGCTCTAACCCTAACCCTAACCCTTACTTTAATCTTGACTCAAACCCTAACCTTCACTCTAACCTTAACCTTGACTCAAACCCTAACCCTAGCCTTACTATAACACTAACCCTAACCATAACCATAAACATAACTCTAATCCAAACCTTAACCATAACCATAACTCTAACCCTAACCTTAACCATAAACATAACTCTAACCCAAACCTTAACCATAACTCTAACAATAACCATAACCGTAACTCTAACCCTAACCTTAACCATAACTCAAACCCTAACCTTAACTCCATCCCTAACCCTAATGCTAACCCTAACCCATATTCTATCCCTAAGGTTAACATTAATTGTAATGGTAACTTTGTCCCTAACCATATATCTATGTTTGACTATAACATTTTACATTACAATATGCCAAAAAGAAAATTACTTTTTTTAAACCATAATCCTACCCCTAACTCTAACCCTAAATATAACCCTAACTATAAATCTAACTCTACCATAATTAGACTCTAATCCTAACCCTAATTCTTAGTTTAACCTTCACTAAAATCGTAACCTAACCCTAACTCTAACCTTAACCCTAGCTCAAAACTCTAACTCTAATCTTAGCCCTTAATTTAATCTATATAAAAACTATAGCCCTAACCCTAACCTTAACCCCAACTCAAACCCTTACCGTAACCTTAACCCTAATGTAACTCTATATACAACCCTAACTCTAAATATAAACCTAACCTTAACCATCACCCTAAAACTAACCCTTTCTCTACCCCTTTCTCTAACTCTAACCGTAAATCTAATTTTAACCCTAAACCTAAGCTTAATTTTAACCCTAATTTAAACTCTAACTCTAGCCCTTATTCGAGCTCCATTTCTAATTCTACCTCTAACTCAAACCCTAACTCTAATTCTAATCCTAAACCTAACTATATGTTTAACCTAAACCCTTATTCTTACCCTCGCCCTTTCCTTAACCCTAACCCTAACTCTAATTCTAACCCTAACTATATTTGTAACCCAAATTCTAAACCTAATCCTAACATTAACTCTAACTCTAATTCTAAACCTAACCTTAACTATAACCCTAACAAGATTCATAATCCTAAAAATAACCCTACCCCTAACCCTAATCCTAATCCTGACTCTAATTGTAACTCTATTCCTAACTGTAACTCTAACCCTATCCATAACTCAAACCCTAACAATAGCCCCAACCCTAACCCTAACTATAACTCTACTCTTCAATATAACATTTTACGTAACAATATGCTTAAAATAAAATTGAATTAAAGTGATGCAAATAAACATCATATATAGAATTAAAAAATAAAATATTCAAGAATAATTTTATAGTAAGTTTACACTATTACATTTTTATAGTAAGTTTATACAATAGTATTTAAAAAGAAATAAATAATTTAGCACTTACCTTAATTAAATAGAAAAAAATTTAAAAATGCTTTTCCTATTGCACCGCAATTGCCACTAGCTTATATATACCTCTATATATATTATGCCGAGAGTAATCGTTCTCGAGGTGCCTATTTTCATTTTCATAAATCCCAACTGTGATTAAAATAACCTTGAGATTAAATGAAAATAGGTGGCTCGAGAATGATTACTCTCGGCGTAATATATATAGAGGTATATATAAGCTAGTTTTAGTACTACATCAGCCTTTCTACATGCCTTTCAGGTCCTTTTTGAGCTACTATTGGTTTTTGGGCTATAACTTGAGCATACAAAGGTCTTTTTTCAATCAGAAAGAAGCGCCAAAAATTTGGTTCTGAGATAGAGACAATGGTGTAGGATTTTTCTAGTTTTGATATACTTTGCTGCTTGTTTTGGTAGTCAAAGCCAAATGTTCTATTTTTCACTCTAGTGGGCATATCTTGAGCATCCCATTCTATTTTTCAAAAATGTTATATTTTTGGAAAGCTTGGTTCAATCCTCTTTTTAGAAATGCTGTAATTTCCTTCTAATTCTGCTCCATGCTCTTTCTATCATGTTTTTCTCTTTTTTGCACTATGGTGGATGTCTTGGGTGTTTCAGGTCCAAGGATCATTTTCATGGCATGGGGTCTTTTCTTTCGGGTTGTACTATCTATTGTATAAGATCTTTTCCCTTTCTAATCATTGTTGATATCATTTGTAAACATTCTTATCCAAAGCACTAAGATAAAGTGCCACTTCTTTCTTTTCGAGATCTTTTTCATCATTGTGACTTATTGTACTCACACTACATTATAAAGTTCCATGGGGAGGATTGTTGTTCCCTTTTAGTGCCCTCTTCATGTTGATCTGAAAATGGTTTTGAAAATTGAGTGTCAACAAACTTAAGCTATTTGCTAAGTTCATACCGAGCTAGCAATATATGTTGAGTATAATATATGTACAAATACCAAGTTGCAATAAGTGTTGAGTCAGAAAGTTAGTAAGTGCCCAGTCATTCAAGTGCTAAACAAATAGACATTATTGAGAAAGTGTATGTGTTGAGTATACAATAGGTGCTGAGCAAGACAGAATTATAGTTAGCGTTGAGCATCAGTAAACAACAAGTGTCAAGTGATACAATATTGACATAAGACTTTGTGCCTTCACAAACTCAGTTGTAAATCATATTGCATGATAGCTAATGGATAAATCTCAAAGCTTAGAGATAAGATCAAATCTATTTTGATTTCCTATGTAATCACCATGCAACCAGTCAAATAATTTGAATGCTAAATAGGCAAAATGGATGAATCTCAGTCGTAGATTCATTCCTAACCCTAAGTCAAAAAAACCTATTAAGGAGGACAAAGCTCCATAATTCAAGTGTTGAACAGAGAGATGGTTGAGTGAAGGAGAGAAAAGAACATAAGGTTGAAGAGGACATTCAAGGTGACTTAGTAAAATAAAGAATTTGCAAAATCAATTCAGGAGAACAAAGTATTAGAATTTCAAACAACACAACATTAGAACAAAGCATAATGAATTGAATAGTGATCTTAAATCAGCAATTTAATATTATAAGTAATCAGGTCAATGCATTCTACTATACTCTCTAAAAATTGTATAAGAAAAATGAAAATCCTATGGAGTTAGGTTGGTTTAATAGCCATTGTATAAATCCTTTAATAGGGTAACATTCCAAGTGAATGTTTTGTAAATCCTTTAGAAAGTTTACACTTTTAATAGGGTGTTAGAGCCTTTAACAGGGCAGGCCTCTCACAAGATAGACCATTACTGATGGTCAAACATTGTAACCTTAACCAGTTACACTATTGTTGCAGTGATAAGTTGTGGATGTCATCCCCACCCGAATTTTACCTTCTCATTTTGGAGGGTTTCTGGGTGATCAAATATTGTGTCATCTATTTTCATGCATGCCTTTACTTTCATGTTATTTTGATATGGTACATGCATGTGTTGATTTAAGTCAAAAAGTTTTATTATTTAAGCTTTGTACTTCTGATTAAACACCCCCCCCCCCCCCCCCCTCTCAGAAGTATAATTTTCACTTGTAAATTCCAACACTTCCTTTTTCAAGTGAGTGTATCTTCCATGACATTAGCCCCATGATGTGTTGATGACATGTGCCTTTATAGGTGTCTATAACTATTACTCACTCTTGATGTACTTGGTTTTATGTTGCAGGAGCTATTGGCACACTTTCTTAGTTGCCTATCACCTCACCTAATCTGCATTAAGGGGGTTCTTCTATTATTTCTAATGCTTGCTTGGTTCATTGGAGTGAGCTATGTATTCAATATATGATCCTATGTACTAAAAAATTGTAGTGGCTAGATACCTATGCATTTTGGTGAGATGGATCATTTACCATATAAACACTCTTCTTTTAATCCCTACTTTGGTTGCAGCCTTCTATTTCAGTGGAGGTTCTTCATATCAACAACTACTTTCGAAAGAGTTTGTGGCTTCTTCATGCTTTAGTGATGTTCTTCATGATCATCTTTTGTTCCTATCTTTTGGGACATTCCCTAGTTTGGAGGCTTCTTCAGTCCTTCGCTAGTTTTTTAGCATTTTTTCCATCTCTTTTTGGAGTAGGGTTTCTCCCATGTGGTTTTCTCTATTTCTCCTCTTTTTAGAGATTTGGTTGTGCTCGGGTATCTCATTAGGCCTTGTTTTCCAAGACCCAAATCTACTTTCAATATTAGTTTCTAGGTTTTTAGTTGCACCCTAAGTTTATCTTAAGGGAGGTGTTAGAGTAATTAAATATTTTCTTATTAACTCTAGTTTTCTTAAGTTAAACTTTAGGTATCTAATAATTTATATCTTTTATTAATTATTATGATACAACCTAGATTAAATACTCTTCCTCTATTTAATAAGTATCATGTAATTATTAAATACCCTAAAGAGTTTTATGTTACCTTTTTGAGTTTCAATCTCCTTTATAAGGATAATCTCTCATTGTATTTTAACACATATCTTTTCTTTATCTAAGAATACAATTTTCATATTTTTAGACCAAACCATTGCCTCCTCTTGTCTTTTTCTTCTATGTGATAAGTTTTCTATATGTAAGTATTTGAGGGCTTCATGGATTTGATTTGCGTATTTACTCAAATCCTACACCTTTCTCATGCCTCAAGTGCTAGTACAGGCTAGGATGGGAGTAGAGAGGATGCTTGTTTGTGGCCTTGCTTCATCAGTATGTCTTTTCTATATGAAAGGATACTAGTGTCGCATAGAGACACTAGGGGGTTGGAGTCTAGAGAGACTACCAGGGTAACCTTAGAGTTGGCTCATGTGATGACACTTGCCCACTTGCATAGTAGATTTCCTGCATGTTTTTGTTGCCTCTGGGATTAGATGATACTTGTGTCTTGTAATGCCCCACTAGGGAACCCAAAATAAATTGACCTAAAATTTCACTAAGTTTGACAAACATTTTTTTTAAAGATAATATACAAAAATAGATATAATATAGTAGAAGCAATAACATACATTCATACATAAGAAACACATAAACAAGTTAAATCTCTTAAGGGTCCCATGACATTGAATTACATTTAAGTTTTATTAATACTAAATCAAATATATGACAAATCCACATCAAAGAATTATAACAAATACAATTCTAATTCAATAATATATAGTTACAGGATACCACTTTCCAATAATCAGACTGCATAATCATCCATTGTACAAGTCATAGGGTATGAAAGGCTAAAATAATATACATCATAAATAAAATACATCATCTCATAAGATAATTGATAATCAAATATAGTACAAAAAAATATAACCACCATCAAATTCACAAGAACAAAAAGAAATGATCAATTGCACAGGTACATCCAACAATCTGATCTCAATGGTATAAGAAAAATAAACTACCACTCGACCCTGTGGAACCTAAATGGCCCACTCCCACTAAGTTGAGGAGATAAACTCAAGTACCATACCAATGTCAAAACACAAGTCATAACCAACATCTAGGTGAAGGAAACACCTATTCAAAAGAAAACTATCTCAAAGGATATCAAGACACCAGTACCAACTAATTCCAAAGACAACAAAGACATGTAGGAAATCTACTATGTAACTGTGAAAGTGTCATTGCATGATCCAACTCTAAGATTACCTTGGTAGCCTCTCTAGAGTTTGGCCCCTTAATGTCTCTATGTGGACCCTAGCAGTCTCTTTGGACTCTAGCCCGCTAGTGACTTTATGTGGTACAAATATCTTAATAATTCATTTTAAACCCATTTACTAAAATGTTATCACTTATTAAAATAACCTTCAATAGGTTACTCGAGCAACCTCTTTAGGGATTCGACCTCCATTGCAAGCCACTTCCCAACATGACATATAGATAACCTACACTGAGCCCAGTAAAAGTTAAAGGTTTCATATGACCATAAAACAAACACCAATTCTTAAACAAGCAACTGAAAGCATTGAAAAAACCATTGATCAGAATCCACAAATTCCACTGATACAATCATCCTAACATGACTGATCCAAAATCAAGTACACATATAACAACCCATGATATCTCATGGCATCACCAAAACAAATCACAATAATCACCTCAATCCTAAACAAGCAACTAGAAAGCAGTTCTAAGATCACTAGTTCAAAACTCAAAGGTTATACCAAAAAAGTCATATCATTCACCTCCATTCTACACAAGAAACTAGAAAGAACCACAAAACATCTAATCAAACTCATCATAAAACACACATAACACATTATCATGGTCAGTTATAAAAGATTGTAACTAAAATAAGATATAAAATCATCATAGAACAAAACCCCCAAGCCTCTGGTAAACATCCTGACTAGTCAAAGATAAGTCAACCCTAAAACCCATAACAGTAGACCACACATCCCATACATTACATACAAAAGTAACTTTCTCAATACATTAGGTTTTGAAAATACAACAGTTCTATTTTCAATAAAGGTTTTCAAGTTTCCATTTCATTTTTAGGTATTATAGATTTGCTAAAGTTCTCGAATCCACATGAGTCTCAACACTCAACAAATCATAAAAAGTTATTTAAACATATTTTTCATAGTTCAATCCATTTTCAAATACAAGATTCAATATACAAGTAGGGCTTCATTTTTTGTTTCCAAGTATAACAGTTGATAAAGTTTTCAAATAATCAAAAGATGACTGATCAATTTCCCAAAATAATAGAATTTATTTTTGTATTAAATTCTTCAAGTAAAACCCAAGTTTAGTTTTTAAAAAAATATTTTCCAAATACAATAATCAATTTACTCTCCAAGTACATTTTAACAATTAAATGTTTAATTTAAAAGAAAATTATCAAAATAAATAATAATATCTTGAATATTTAATATTTAATAATTCATAACATTTAGTATATATTAAATAACATTAAACTTAACATATATTAAATTTAATTAATAAAAAAAAGGGAAACTTTTATAATAAACATGTATAGCCCATTATCTTTAAAGGAAACCCTACCATTGTTGTTGCATTGCCTTACGATAGTACCTACTACTACAGTAGTGGCTGCAACTATCATGCAACCTGTATGTAAGTTGTCATAAGCCACAAGGAGAAAAAGGGGGGGGGGGGGGGGGGGGGGGTGGGGGCGGGTGGCAGTGGCCCCCACACTAAAAATTAAATATTGTTTAAAAAAAAGCACAACCCTCCCCATATAATATTATAATAATATAATTAAATAGTAATTTTCAATTACTATGTAATTATATATATATATATATATAACAAATTTTCCAATATAAACCTAATATAGAAACTTGGATCACACAGTCAAAATCTATATTTAAAAAAATGGTTTTATTTTCAAAACCCATATCTAGATTTCCAATCAATCAAACAAAGGTTTCAAAACTAAATCTATTCACAAATAATTCCAAAACAACAAACATTAAATTCAAAAATGAGGGTTTTAGATTAAATCATAAACAATACAATCATGGACATCAATTCTTCTCAATAAGGGTTTCAGATTCTCAATTCATATACAAAGGTTTATGAAACAAAACACAATAAAATCACATACAAGGGTTTTAGCCCAATTGAATTATGAAAATAGATTCACAAACATAGAGAAGATAGAGAAATCAAAGAATGAGTAACTATTGCACAAACCCACGAGATCCTACCTAGATCTAATGCTTATACAACGAATGCACAAACACAAAAGGATTTTCCTTCTCTTTCAAAAACCATCTTCTTAGAAATCAGCTACTCCAAACCTATGTATGGGGAAATGAGCTCTAATTTCCTAATAAAAATCTTTTCCCAATTTAGGGCTTCGATTGTGTAATCATGTGAAACCCTTTTCCTTTATTAATTTATTATATATTAATTTCATGCACAAACTTTATGCAATTTAATTAAAATAAACTTTATTAAATCAATTTCTGTTTTCTCTGTCCATTTCATAAAAAAACTATCATAATTATATGATAGACAAAAATGGAGAAAAAAGAAGTAGCAAAATTTAACAGACTTGAAAATCATGTGAATACTAAACAAGTTTTCAACCAGAAAACCTACGCAAATAAATTTTACCCTAATAAGGTGAATGCTTCCATTTGGATCCCTTCGAATCTACCAAAAGAAAGGTTGAAAGGAAGGCAGACAGTCCCCTATATTTTGATCAATAACATATTTGAAGCATTGACAAAGGAAATTCTAAAGGCAAATACTTTCAGTGCCATGGTTAAATGACATGAAGCCAAAGATAGGAAGATCATTTTACTACATAAAAATCTATGTGTAACCACTGGAGAAGATAAATGGTGACAAATTGTCATGTCAAACAAAAACCAGAGGAAAATTTCATAATAAAAAACCCTAAACAAAAGAATGACAATGGAAGAACACAAGAATAAGCAGAATTAGATCTTCAAAAACACCAGATATGTTAAGGAAGAGGTGTGGTAAAAAAATTTGATACCAATCATAGTAAAATTTGACAAAGATTGTAATCATGTAATACCTAAACCTACTAATATATCAATAGTTAGCCAAATTCCATTACAGCAAAAATAACAGCACGTAGCTTCAAGAAATGAAGTTAGGGTTTTCAAGAAAAATCAAAAAATATTCATACCACCAATTAAAAGAGAGAAAGAAAATATAGACAAACCAGAAAATAAAGCATATGCAAAGTTTCCTATACATAAAGAAACTTCTGAAATGGAGGACATTTTTTGAAGCAATACAATGCAAAGAAAGGACCTATTTCTGAAAGTGGTATTTTTGTCCACATAAGCCTATAATTTGATTGTAGATTTGGAAAGTGGACAAAAAATTATTCACTTTCAAAAAAAATGGAACCTAATTTGGAGTACAGATGAGATTGTATGGAGTGTTTAAAGTTGCAAAATATACGATTGGATAGGTACAGTCACTAAAAATTTTAATTTCTAACAAATTCATCCACCAAAACCATAAAATAATAGCACCAGTAAAAGATTTAGGAAATTCTAGCCCAAATAAAAGAATTGCACCTAATTTGGAGCCTAGATGACTAAGATATGGCCTCCCAAAGTCAAACTATCAAATCAAAACTAAATCTAGGGAGGGCTCTGATCAAAAAATTGTGAGGTTAAATTTGACATCCAAATAGCCATCGCAATAGTGCAATTTGGCCTACTAATGATGATCAAATGACTATCAATTTTAAGCTAGCATTTTGATGATGTCAGCAAAAAATGTCTCCCCAGATGACATGGAAAGTACGGTCTACTAACATCAATAGTATGCAATGGTATGGACTTTGCTAATGTGGAATGTCGATGGGGAATCAGAATTACCTATGTGTTTGATTAGGTGCCACTTGTCATCGTGGATGCTGATTGGGACAGGTGACTATACTTTGGGTCATAACAAGCTACAAATGTGGCATTGTCATGTGGTCCTTGGAGGATGTGCTATGTGGACAATGGTTAATAGAAAGCAAGAGATCATCGATGGTCAAGTTTTAAAGGATGGCACGAGACTGTTCTAAATAATGTTGGAGCAATGATAGCTTATATTGCCAACGAGAAGAAAATTTGGCAAGAATAAAGCCATTGTGGGACTTTAGTCCCACATGCGATGTGTATAAAATTTGTGTGTGGTTTTAAAACACCACAACCCGCGAAGATGAATTGGTGTGAAGCTACTTTTTGATTTGTAATATGTCAGTCTATGATTTGAGACACTAGATTTGTAAAGTGGTATCACCAAAATGTATGAATGTCACTAAGATTGGTTGTATAGGAATATTTGCTGATGGAATATGTTGTAATTGATAGAATATTCTGTACAGGGTCAGGATTTGACCACCTGGTTTCTGCAAAAAACTTCTCTAGAGGCCTAAAGGCCTAAAAAAATTCATAAATAGAATCTAAAAATACAATAGATGTGGAGAAAATAAAAAGATAGATCTAAAACAATTAAAAGTGCAAATTTAATAGATCATACCGAATTTGCAAATCAGGCCTTTAGGTGTTAGTTTGCAAAAGTAATTGCCTCAATTTTGACTATTGCCCATTATAGGCAAATTTATAGTCAAAATTTTTTGAATTGATGCTTCAGATGCAATGGTGAGGTCCACTTTGGCTCTAGATGCTCCCAATGGTTGTAGATACTTCAGATCTAAATTGAGGTGAGCTCAAAGAGGTGAAACAAGAATGGTGTCCAATCGCTATAAAATAATGCTCCTATGGCTCTAATACCATGTAATAATTTTCCTTAGGGAAAATCACCCAAGACCAAGAAGCTCAACAACTAGCACAAAATAGATCAATAGAGTATGATTAGAATAAAAATATGAAATTCAATTGATCTTCAAGTATACAAGGAGTGCTTGAACATAAAGGCCTCTAGAATGCTTCTAGAATGTCTAGGAGTTAGCAATATGATAAGCCTCACAACTAAGCTCATGTCCACCAAGATTGGATTATCCTCCATTAAGCATAGGTGTTAGTGTGTTGATGAGAAAATAATCCTACAAAGGTATGTCATGTACAATTATGTTGTAGACACCGTGTGCTTAATTAAAAGTTTGAACAACTATGTCGTCAACATGAAAACTCATATGAGTATGAAAACTCCTAGGTGTCTAACCTAATAAATAATAAAATAATGCATTTATCTTAAGTAAACTTAAGTAAAGTGTAAATAATAATTATTTACACTAAAAAATCTCACAATCATCAACATATCCAATCTATAACCTGCAATCGCAAGCCTCGAGAGTAATATCTAACACATATATACCAAGAATCTCCCACTGCAAAAGATAATGCCAAATCTATAACCAATCCACTCACAACATCTCAAAGAAGTGAGTCCATGTAGTCTCAAGGACATCCACAACACATAAACCAATAACTTACAAGAACAAGTCTCATAACAAGTCTGCAACACTCTCACAAGTTCTCTCTAACCAACAGAAGAAAGAGATAAAGGAATAACCATGTCATCTTTCACATAACATACATGAGCACAAACTAGTGATCACAATCTCCAACCAATCTCAAATCTAATGTAAGTAAAATTGAACATCCAAGAAGATAACCAAGACCATGAAAATCATAACCTATATCATGTCCTTCTACACACATCTCTAGATGTAAACTATGCAAGTATGATCTCCTCCAGAAAACCCCAACAAGAAGCCTCAACAACACCCAAACCATACCATATAAATAATCATGGATGTAAGCCTTTCACAAGAAGATCAAACTCATAAGCCATTCCTAAACTATGGAATAACCATTCCTAATCCAAGGAATGTGCCCAATTTAAAACCATCTCCCAAACTCAACTAGCATAATGACATATGCAAATAGAGATAACCAATGTGAAACCATCTTTCAAATGAACCCTCCATAACTAACTTATGTAGCATAGCTCAAGATCCATATCTACAAAAGACAAGCATAAACATAATGCACCTAAGAGAAATAATGGACTATACCTCTCCAGTAGGAAACTGTTGAGTAGACCAAGAGTGGGGAATGAGAATTCTCATCAAGATATCCAAGTCTCCAACCAAGAATCATTTAAGAACAATCTCCTCTCAAATCCATATTAGGTGAATGTGCCTCAAACTTTCGTACTGAAACCATCAACCACTAGTACATTTGACACCATTTTTTGACCATTATTGGTCGAAAATTCGACCCAATTTTTGACCAAACTTCAACCAACTTTGACCAACCCATTGGTCAGAATTTTTTCGGTCAAAATTTTGACCAACCTTCTGGTTGGTCAAAATTTTGACCAATACGTTGGTCAAAAAACCTCCATAGCCATGGTGCAAGTTCTACCAAGAATTGGTCAAAATTTTGACCAATAAAGGTAGAAATTTCGACCAATGAAGGTCAAAATTTTTTACCAATAAAGGTAGAAATTTTGACCAATGAAGGTCAAAAATTTTGACCAATGAAGGTAGAAATTTCGACCAATAAAGGTCAAAAATTTTGACCAATGAAGGTAGAAATTTCTACCAATAGGTAGGTGTAAAAATTTTTTCAGGCATTCTATAAAATAGTCACATGCCTTGCATATGATATGACATTTTGCATGCATCCTACACTCTCTCATCCAGCTGATGATGGATTACGAAGAGTGATCTAAAACCATGATGCTAAAAAACACACACAATCAAATCCAAAACGAACTTGCATTACAAATTGATTGTGGAAATCTGATATTGTTAATTTTGCATGCATGTCTACTAGGACAAATATATGTTTAAGTTGTGATTGTCCTGGTAGACATGCATGCAATTTTACCAATATCAGATTTCCACAATCCATTTGTAGTGCAAGTTCATTTTGGATTTGATTGTGTGTTTTTTAGCATCATGGTTTCAGATCACTCTACATAATCCATCATTAGCCAGATCAGAGAGAGTGCAGGATGCATGCAAAATGTCATATCATACGCAAGGCATGTGAACTATTTTATAGAATGCCTGAAAAACACTAACAATAACTAATATGAAAAATATATAATTAGTTATATGATTGAGACAAATCATGTACCAGTGAGTTGGTCAAATTCTTGACTAGATAAATTTTGACCAATGGGTTGGTCAAATTTGGTCGAAAATTGGGTCAAAAATTTGATCAATGAAGGTCGAAAAATGAACCCAAATGCACTAGTGCAAGTATGCTCGCCAAGTTGACTCTTTGAGTTCGGTCATCGAGTCACCCCACCAAGGTGCCTCATCAAGGTCAGTCTTTAGGTCCGCTCATCAAGCTTGCTCACCAATTCATCTCGCCATGTCGCGTTTCTAAGTGGCCTCGCTAAGTTGGCTCGCCAACTTACCCCACCAAGTTTCCACTTTAAGCCTACTCACCATGTTAGATCGCCAGGCCGGCTCCCCAAGTCAGCTCGCCAAGCTAACAATTGAAGTATGCTCACCAAGTCTATTTTCGATTCGTTGTCTACAGCTTAAAATAGGAATACATCTACTAAACAAAATACAAATCACTCAACAAATTTGAATGTGGTAGAAGAGTGATCAACAACACAATGAATTGAGTCTATAGGTTTGTGGCATTGACGGCACTTGCTGGTTTGAGAAGAGATTCAAAAGGAGGCCTGGTTGAGGATGTATTTCAACAGCAAGAAAGATTGAAGACATGATGCATGCATCACTCTGATGAAAAGACTGGCAACGAATAACATGCAAACATATGCTTATTTTATAAACTTCAATGAAATCTATTTTCTCCTGATCAGATCAAAAGACTGCAAGACATCCCTCAAGGAATTCACATCATGATCTTAGCCAAATTACAAGAAGTCATTGTAATCAAATTACTTTCTTTCAATATAATGGGAGGAATCTCCTTTCACAGTAATTCACCAAAAACAAAAAACTCAAAACATGTAGAAAACAAAAAGTAGAGAATGCCATTTAAAGAACTTTTTTAGTGTGCTGAAGAAAGCTGGTAGGCAATACGGTACAAAACTAGATTAAACATATACCCACCATTTTAATCTCAAACAAGATATCCACTGAATTGTTATCCTATTTTAAAACAAAATCAAGATTCATGAAACTACCAATTTAAAAGGTTCATAGTGCATTCTATCCATTAAGAAAAGTGCAACTTGAGATAAAAAATTTTGAAAAGTAACCTTCTAGAACACATGTAAAATGAAACGTACACTTTCTACCAAGTTTGGATCAGGGATGTTCTACTTCTAGATGAAGAGGTTTTGCAAGTCTAAAATAAAACTACAGCTCCAAAATCAATGACATTTTTTCTATTTATAGTGTTACTGCTGCCATAAACATAGGAAAGATACATAAGAATATGCCCACTACTTAGAAACATCAGACAGTAAGACACGAGATCTTGAAGGGAAAAGAAGAGGAGGTTCATAGAATTAAAATTACAATTAACGAAAAAAAATCATTTTGGCATATATGTGAAAAAGGAAAACTCGCACAGTCTAAGCCAAGGATAAATTCCATTTTAATTTTAGGCTGGGCATAAAATGCATTCACCAAGCACAAATGATTAAATAATATCTGGAGAAAGTCTTGATCTATTTCTCTAAATTTAATAAAATTTGATAAAATTTGAACCCATCATCCAAAGAAGAGTCTTGCTTATCAACATGATGTACTTGGAGATTACCATTATCTCTACTTGTCTGATAAAAATATCTGGCAAGCTTCAGACCCAATAAGAAATAATCATCCCAGGCCTCAGCAATTCTACCAAAAAGATCTCTGTGCGCACACAACAAAGCCAACAAGACAGAAAAGTTCTTTCCAAACACTTTATGGCATAATGTAACAAGGGAAGGAAATTTTTCCACTATTTCCTCTGGCATTGCAAATACTATGGAGGATGCAAATGCAGTTGCTGCACCAGATTTCCTCTCACAATCTGTATTCTCTACAAGTGATAGCAGTTGGGAAAGAGATCGTTGAACAGTAGGATTGCCTTTTCCCAAAAAGTGAGTATCTATTGATTCCAAACTGGATCTCACTTGCTCTTTGGATAATATGCCTTGGAAAAAATGAAGCAAACTTCTCAATGGACTCCATTCACAAAGAAAATCTTTTGAACCATGATCGGATTGATATACTTGATTGATTTTTGGAAGCAAAGTAGTCACAATTGTGAAAGATAATGACCTTGAATTAGCCTGTGAGAGGAAATATCCACTTGTCAACATAAGGATCTGACTTCAAACTCAGAATGAACTATATGAGGAAGAACAGATACACACCTGAGCCTACAAAAGAAAGTTCATCACACTGGCCACATAGAATGAAATCATTGTCCGGTGGGCAATCTTCTAAGTTTTGGAACTTGACTCGACAACTCGAAGGCACTTTTGCAAGACACAGATCACAAGAGGGCTAAAATGTGGAGGTGAAAGATCTGCATAATTTTTAATGAGTAAGTTATTAATCAAAAATAAAAGAGTAAATGAACATACAAGAAACTTTATTATACAGGCCCAACTAATAATTTTCACTTTTCAGAATGAAATTGTGGTTAGTGTCAGACATCTGTTTTCCATAATTCATTGTGCATCAGCAACTACTCATCAAAGGCTAAGAAAACCATGTAGTGTTTGGAACTAGGCTGTTATTTTCTTCAAGTCAAAGGGATGAAATCATTTGAAAGAAAAAATTATTTTTTTAATAAAAATATAATGAGTGCTATAGTTAAACCCAAGACAGACAAGTCATTCTATGATTCTAGATATTTTCCAATAAAAGAAACGGACATACATGAAATGGACTATCCACTCTAATTTGTGGAAGCTCCCTTGACAGTGCATTTGAAATATCTGTAGGTAACTCCAAAATTAAGTTGTGGGATCATATCAATGGTTGTTAGTCAAAATTTTCTCTTGAATAGGGTTGTGAGGATATTTTGTCAACATTTGGTTCCTAATTTACTCAAGAATTGGGGTCTGATAATATTGTCTTACAAATTGTTTATTTTACAATGGAGTTGTATCTTCTATTTTAATCCTGACTAATAGAAGTTTATCTAACCCTAAGATGATCAAATCCACTTGATAAATGTTAATCTCTCTTTAAGTTTTGCACTATTTTCTATATTAGGAATAAGTCAATTCTTGAACTATCTACAACTATTGATTACCTTGTGTTTCTTTTTATTCCTGTCAGAGCCTTCATTCAACTCTATCTACCCTGCTTGTCATTCCAAAACATAAGGATTTATAATTTTTTCTCTATACACATTATCTACCATCAAACTAGTATGTTTAATGTCCATTTTCCCATTCTCAATTTTCATAATCTCCCTTTTTATTGATATTGGTAGAATCATGGTTGAGCCCCATGGTGCTATTGATATCATATCAAGTGGTTGTGGATTCCCTTCAGGAGTAGTAATTCCATTTATTGGTACCAGAGGTTGTGATGGTAAAAATGGTGCCAAATGCTTCTTTACTCCTATAGGCCCCATACCAGAGTGTAGAATGTAGAATGTAGAATGTCTTCTAAAGATTGAGATGGCATACATCCACTCCAATTCAACTTGAGCTAGTTAGTCCAACCTGCACATTCATGTTTGCACCATCCATGAACACTTGACTATCATTGTCATGAATGATCTTATTTAATACCCTCCTCGTACACACCATGCATTGAAGGTTAGGTAATCATAAGTGCTACAAGGTTTCCTTATTTTCCTCTACATCCTTCATTTTCATTAGCAACAGTTCAAACAACAACAATTTTCATTCCACACATTGTAGCACTTGCAAGATTCATTCCATGAGTTGAGACAGTAATGATAGAAGTTTTGATGCCCATCTCCCCTTGCTTAACGATAAGCATATAACCTTTACAATATCAAGGAATGGAGCATCCTCAACATTAATAGTGCCTAATTTCTTTAATCCACTAATAAATGCTCCCACCAAACCATGTACACATTCTACATTTTTTTTCAATCCTGCCAGACCATGATAGATTGCATACATAGAAGATATAGTGTAATCAATGCTTGTATCATGTAGATATTTCTAGTGGCGTTATCTTGCCTAATGTGTTGCTCCCTTGTCTACATTTCCATCCTTAGCATAGGATTCCTATGGGAATCCACATTAACTCCAATAATCCTACCGGGCATCATTCATTTTTACTCTTAAGATGTAACCAAGAAATATAAATGAGGGGCCCCCATAGTCCAGGGGGACACCAAATCTTTGAGAAGACCCAAAGATGATATCCACCCCAAATTCCTTAGGAGGCTTCAATATTGTTAGTGTAGAAAAATCAGAGGCCATGACAACCTTCACACCATTAGCATGAACATTCTTAACAAAATAAGAGTAATCAATAACTTCCCTCTCTATCCTAGGGTGCTGAACAAGAACCCCACAAACATCCTTGGAACTATAATCAAAGTACTTTAGATCAGATTTCATGACATTCAACCCCAACCAACCTACCCTTATCTGGCACACATCAAATGTCTAAGGATGAGAATTACTAAAAATGATAGAAGTCTTCTTATTATCTTTGGTTATATCATTACATATCACAATAGCCTCAAAACTAGTAGTGGCCTCGTCCAAAAGAAAATCATTTGACACGGGAGCCCAGTAAGATCTAATATCATGTTCTAGTGATTCAAAAAAGATTCTAGTATATCATGGAAACCATGTTAGGAGGGGACAAGGGATGACGATGGGGCTGAAACCTACGATAAATTATACTCTATTAAAAGTATTAACTTATTACTATGAAAAGAAACATTTCACTTAACAAAAACTAATATATCAAGTACCTCCATTTGAAGAAAAATTATCACTTGTTGCTCGAACATCATGGATACTTAATTGATGAGTAAGTCTTGACAATAAAGATGCCTATTTTTTGAATGTCTCACATTTCCTTTTTGCATTCTGATCTTCTTGGAGAAGTTCTTCAATATTTGTTGTACTCTGAGAGTTGTTTGAAGTAGAATTGAAAAATAATATATGAGGAACACAGAAAACAAATATAACTAGTACCATGGACATATTAGCCACATGTAATTAACCTTCACCTGACAGAGCTATAAAGTTGAGTCAGCATTTCCTCTTTGGCTTTCTCAACTTGGCAGAGCACCGCAGCCTGTCAATCATTGAAGGACAAGTTAATACTCATGAGAACCATACAGAAGAATGCCTATTTCTATAGTGCTTTGATGCAAGGATGTTCTAAGGTTCTTACATTGGGTACATTTGCAGCAAGACTATTCAGAATAGCTTCCACATAACCACATACTTCCTAAGACATCAACCTCAACTCCTCCTCTGGATCAATTGGTCACCTGGCCATTGTATCCTAATTACAAAGAACATGAATGAACTGAACATTAGCTTTGCCTCAGTATTTAATTTGTGTCTTGTTAGATAAATTAAGATGCATCATGATCAATGAACCTTACAGAAGGATAAAAACCATTCCTAGCATTTTCATTAAATAATTAATAGAAAACTAGCACAAATGTTTTTTACCACATTACATAAGTTTGTTTTAAGAATGTAGACTATAAAGCATAGAGCTACTAAAATTTTATTGTAAAGCAACTATGAGAAATAAATTGGCACATTGTTGAAAAGTCATGTGAGCTCCATATGAATGGATATTCCTAATAGTACATGAGTCTATGTCTCATCTCACATTCAAACTTAGTGACCTTCATTACCTATGTTGAATTCCTTCTAAAAGATAGCAACTAGGAGATAAAAAGATTTGTATGGTTGATAATTGACAATAGTTCCATAGGGCAGACTAAAGGGGAATCTGTTTGTCCATCTCACATTCAAACTAAGGTTTTGCATATCATCTCCACAGTTGAGTCACTATCTTTACCTTCAAAATTCCCCTAACACGTTTGTCAGGCTGGAAATCCTACTTCCAATGCAAGAGGACTTCTCTGAAGGTAAGTTCAGCATTTTGGACATGGGCATTAGAGCTGAGATACTATGTTCCCAGCTTGACTTTTGATTGTATGAAATGATTCCTGAGACAATTTGGCTCAGAATCAGAGAGAAAATTGGGACTTGAATTAGAGTTGATAGTCTTTTTTCTGGCACAGGCATCCTTGAACCTGAGGAGGAGCATCTTGGCAGTCCCTTTGCCCATCAAAAGGTAGGCTGCTTCATCCTTTGCAAGTGAACAATATCACCACAATTTTTTGTAAGTGTCTCTAATAGCTGCAAAAATAACCAGGCAAATATTAAATCAAAGTTATCCATCAAAGTCAATCATAAATGAATTCTTACTATAGTAAATTTTTTGCACTCAGAATTCAACCAAATATCTCAGTAATGATAACTTAAAATAAATCAAAATGTATATAGAAATTTATAATATTATTCAATACTAACCGTCAGAGAAAGAATTTGGATCTTAGGATTCTTATTGGCAATGTGTTTCTTAATTGCTTTGATTACTTCCTTTGCTTGTCTGTTCCAACACAATCATATTGACCAATATAGACCCTTCATTACTATCACCATATCCAAATGTCCATTTATAAGAAAGAATTTAGAAGATAGAGCTATTAACCTGCTTTATAAAAACCATACCAACATCTCTTATGTGAACTGTATTCATATAACAAAGATGGGATTACATTCTCTGAACATGGACTACCATTAATGCATAATACAGAGCAACTACCAATCAAATAATGTCAAATTGGATTTACAAAAGAGGATAACAATGTATCAATATTTGCAAATCATAATCAAGAAATCTGAACCTAAGGTGGATTAAAGCAATTTAGCATGATTCTATGCCTTGTAACTTAGAGATGAAGGTATTTCCAAATATTTTGTATGACTTCTCATGTTAGACAAAAGATTATACAAACACATCTTATAAATATAGCCAAGATAGAATATATGACAAAAGGAGTAAGATTTCTTTGTGCCATTCAAGGTTCTTGGATAGGCAGCATGAATAAAATGAAATGCTTTCATTTCCTTAAAAATTCTTGAAATCCATGTTTGATTGTGACTACCATACATGTTGATCTGAGCATGCTTGGCTCCTAGTTACTGCTATGATATAGTTTAAGATTACTGCTGTAACTGATAAGTGGTGATGTAGATGAGCAAATTTGGATAACAGTTTCTATATTTTAGGTGTCGAGTAGCTTCACTTTACAATTTAAAAAATGGTTCTACCATACATGCTGTTTTATTTTGTGTCATCTTGGAAAACATTGGATCATTCATGTAAACAAACCTAACAAGCTCTCTTGTTTGTTTATACTTAAGTTCTAACATTTCTTTTCCAGCCTGCACTAGAAGACACTTCTGAAAAGTAATTCAACATTATAACATAATTATGAGCTGTGGAAGCATCAACTGTACCAAATCCTTACATAGCTGAAAACTATATAACCCATCACTGAAAAGTGATCAATATTATTCAAAAGATGCATTTGTTAAAACCATTGATTGATCAAAAGATGCACATCTTGTTTCCAACTCGTACTGTTTCCATTTCTTAATCTATTAATTCTCTGAGCTTGATTGTTCTAACACCGTGCATAATGCTTTTATTGTTCCTTCCTAAATAGGCTCTGAAAGGTATCAGAGAGAAGGTGCATATTGTAACTAAGTTTGGATTGACTTGGAGTAATGGAGAATTTGGTGTGAAGGGAGATCCTGCACATGTCAGGGCTACCTATAAAGCAAACCTCAAGAGGCTTGATATAGACTACATTGATCTTTATTACCAGCACAGGGTGGATATTACTGTACCCATAGAAGCTACTATAAGTCTTTGGATTCCAAACCCTTAACCTTGCACCAAAATACTATTTTGTCATGGTGCTGTAAGTTTTAAGATTCAAAATCTGTACTACTGTGACAGGTTTTTTATTTTAATCTTATTTATAAAATTTTGGGCAATGGTTTTTCTCCAAAAACTACATAGTTGAATCTTGAATTTGATTTGATGTGAGAAATATATTTTACATATCAATTCTTGAGATTGATAAGTATGAAATATTTTCTACAGCAAGTCAATTTGTGATTTTACTAAAAGGATTCAACTGTGTGGTTTTCTAGTGAAACGCATTGACACAAGTTATTTTAATAGTGGTTCACAAGAACTCATTTTTCATAAGAATGAATGGAACATGTAGTACTCATTACATTTAGATGATGCTCATAAGGTGAAGCATTAAGCCTTTCCAGAAGGTCACTAAGTGCAATACTACTCCAACTTATTGTCATGAGAGATGAGTTCTTATGAAGCTAATGTAACATGAGTCAATGAATTTGTCTCAAAAACAACAAAATCAAAATTTCAAACCTCTAATTTCACTAGAAAATATGTGTCTAATAATCAAGGTTGTATGGCTTTGGAGGGCAAGATTGTATCCCTCTGGCTCTTTACCGACGCCTAGCAAAACATAAGAAATCTGATAACAAGCAAATCAGTTTTCCTTTTATACAGATGGGTGAACTGAAGAAGTTGGTAGAAGAGGGAAATATAAAATATGTGGGTCTATTTGAAGCCTCTACTTCAACAATCTGTAGGGCCCATGCAGTGCATCCAATCACTGTTGTGGAGCTTGAATTGTCTCTCTGGAGTAGGGATTTTGAGGCCCAAATTATTCTCACCTCTAGGTAAACGTTGTGATGATATAATACCTCAACAGTCAGTGATTCAATGTTTACTTTATAGATTGCAGAGAACTGAGAATAAATATTTGTGAATTGGATTCACAGTATATACCAAAAGTTGAAGTTTTTAATAAGATTTTTTTTGAACTTTGTTCCATTTGAACTTAGATAAGGAATACAAGCTTACTTATATTTATTTTATTTCATTTTATTCCATTCATAGGGAGTTGGGGATTGGGATTGTTCCATACATTCCTTTAGGCATGGGTTTCTTTAGCACAGGAGGAAAACTTCTTCAAAATGTGATAGATAATGACTTCGTAAGGTAAAGGATAGGATTTTTTTTTTCCATTTAATAATTGTACCATTTTAAAGATGATCTGATGTTGAGTTCAAACATTGAGACTGAACAACAAAGTAAAATCTAAACAAAAATCTACATGACAAGACTGACAATAAAGGTGAAAATTAATTTGATTTGATTTTGTCATTGTTGATTGTTTCATATCATAATAATTGATCTGTTAAACAGGGGAATCTAAGGTTTTAAGGTGAGAATCTTGAGCGGAACCAAGATCTATTACTAAAGCTAAGTAAGATCAGTTTAAGAAAAGGGTGCAGCCCAAGCCAAGTTGCTCTTGCATGGGTTCAAGACTAGGGAAATGATGTTGTGCCCATTCCTGGAACCACCAAGATGAAGAACCTGGATGATAATATCTTCTCTCTCAGTAAAATTGATAGCAGATGACATGAATGAAATTAAAGCCATCTTTCCTGTAGATGCTGCAGCTAGAGATCGACACAGAGCTATTGATTTGCAATTGACCTAAATAAATTCATAAATGCCCCCATACAACACTCTCCATTGAATTAAAGCACGTAAATGTTTGTATTCCAGAGCAGAACATTTGCAATTGAGCTAGATGAATAAAGGGCTCTGAAGAGTTAGTAGCATTAAAAAAAAAAAATCTAAATAAATGGATTTTTTAGCCTTGTACTATATCAGTTATAAATGCTTATTATTGAAAATATTGTACTTTTAAAGTCTATTAATAGAGTATTTTCAGAGCCTATTAATAGAGAGCTTTTGGTAAATGACTCTATAAAGAGTTTTATAAACCTGGTGGGAATATATTTCATTAATAGTAATGATACTGGCATTTTAACATTTATGCATGACAATATTTATGGACTAGTGATAAACCCAAACCCTTCCACATGGATCTTAAGCAGGAGTTAGTAATAAAGATCCAATAAATGAGTCATAATGTCTCCAAGGTTCTCTCAGAGACTTCGATATTCAACCATTGTTACTCCACATAACTTGTGGGCTTGGACATCAGAATAACAATATGCCATTTATTATCAGTGCATGCCAAGGATACATTAGAGGTTTTCACCCCATGTGTCAACAAATTCACATTTCAAAGTAGATAATCTAGAATGTCCATCCGGAGCCAATTACATGTTTTATTATCAAGACAAAGCACAAGAACCCGTAGCTACAAATAAATCCAAATTTCCTTGAATTTCCTTGAAACAATATGAAACACACTCAGAGAAGTGGTATAACATTGAATAAGACCCATATTACATTACAAAAACCATATAAAAATCTCAAGGTCTTTCTAATACAAATTTCAAACTCGTTTATGATCATATTAATTTAAACAAAAATAAGTATATAATGGTAAGAAGTTGCATGCAAAAATTATTTATAATATTGCATTCAAATTCATTGATATGCATAGAAGTAGTGCCATGTAGAGTGTGGGAAGGGTCTACATTGTATGGGTATGTCTCTCTTGATACAGAGGTGTGACACCTGAGAAAGAAATGGTAGCCCTCGTTCACTATGTTGTGTACACAGATGTCACTTTTCTTGATACTTTAGAGTCTTAGATACTAATACAATTATTGTAGGGAAAGTCAGTCAACTTACTAAATCTATTATGACACCTCCATTCTAAACGGCATTATCATATTAGACTTTGTGATCCAACGTATTGAAGAAATTACCTTAATATTGAAGAATTAATACAAGTGATGTTGCAGGTGTAGTGGGATTGCTTCCAAATTCTTACTCTTCCACAATACCACTCTAAATATATAGTCCATGTCTAGTTCCTTTGTGCTCATTCCATTAGGAAGACTCCAGTCGAAGGAGTGAACCAGCGAAGCCAAAATTAAATGAAGCATCTTATCATCCAAAGGAAGCCCTAGGCATATTCTTCTCCCTACTCCAAATGGTATAAGCTCAAAATCTTGTCCCTTAAAGTCCACAGTAGCTCCCTCTCCCTCCAAAAACCTCTCTTGCATAAATTTGGAAGGCTCCTTCCAACACAACAGGATCCCTCGCAATCGCCCACACATTAACCCATACTTGTGTGTCTTTGGGGATCACAAACCCCCTATTTCACAAGATCTTGATGCTTTATGAGGGATCAAAAGAGGACCAAGAGGATACAGTCAAAGCACTTCTTTCACCATTGCATGAAGGTAAGCTAGATGATCAATATTAGATTCCTCCACTCTTCTACTATGACCTACAACCTCCTCTAACTCCCCTTGGACTTTTTCCATTTTATCTAGAGTATGAATGAGTTTTACCATTTCCCATTTTATTGTTGCACTAGTGATGTCGAAACCAGCAATTAACAGATCTTGCATTATCAAAACACCCCATCCTCATTAACCAACGCCGCCACTCTCATCTTCAGCCCTAAATTGGCCTCCTCATTAGCAGACGACAACATTGATTGCAAGGATTTCATTAACACTGCCACTGCAACACCCGTCTCCACGCACCCCCTATACATAGATGCCCCTTTCTCAAAAACCTTCGCCTTTGCCTCCTCTAGCCTGTGAAACCCTTCCTCCATTTTTGTCCTCAACAACAATGATTTTTTCCCACTTTTAAAAAAAATTTAACATATGAAGCCCATGTTGGTCGAATTCGACCAATACAGTCATGGATTTTTAAAAAAACATATTTTTCCTTGCATATTTCAACCAATCTAAAAAATTTTAATAGATGGTCAAAAATTTTGGTCGAAAATTGGGGTCAAATGTACTAATGAACTATCCCAACAAATACTTCTCTAATCCAAGAGAAATCGGCAACACCACTATCTCTAAGTATCCATGAGCACCTATAAAAAATCAATCCATGTCAACTCCAAATGCAACATAGCAATATCATGGAGTATCCAACAAATGATCAATGTACTCAATACTAAGAAAGTAAACCAAGATCAATGTCAAAGTTCCAACTATGGCCTCAAGAACATAAACATGACAACATGATCTAAACCATATCAACCAATGAGATAACATGCTCCATATGAACATACTATAACATGTCAACACTCTAAACATGTATCAAGAGTATACCATGACATAAAAATGAAACCATCCTCACACCAAGGATAACATGTCAAATGAAATCATAAATCACACCTTTACTAAGAATCCCAAATGTCCTCAAGATGTAACCATCTCCACATACCATGAAGAACACTACCTCCACATACCATGAAGAATTATGTCCATACACCATGAAGATAACCAAGATCCCTGTGAGTGCTCAAGATCTAACCATCTTGACACACCATAAAGATAACAAGTGCACCATACAAATGTTCAAGATGCGTTTGTAGCAACATGATCAAAGACAATTCTCCAACATTTGCAAACACTTAATAAAAATATCAATGCCAAATCACCTATGGCATCATAAAATCCATCTCTTACATAAATATCTTCTAGGTCTACCCTCACACAACAAAAGTGTTAGTACTAAGTTAAACCAAGATCTCCAAACCAATAAAATACAACCAAACTAGGAACTATTCCTGCATGGTCACAAGCTCCCACTAAACTGTGTATCCAAGCTATCCATGACATCATGATGAAAAACTATACTCTAACCATGAGAACCAACCAAGGCATCCACCCATCAAAGAACTCAAACTGCACATCATAAGATCCTCAAAAGAAACTGAATAACTATTATCCTCAACCGAGAAGATATATCACCATAACCAAGTTAGGAATCCAAGCCAATGAACATCAAGGATGTACCTATATATCCAATCATGTCATTCCAAAATCCATGGCACCTTGATCACATCCATGAACCAAGCATTTGACTCTCAAACTTGTCCAACATGTTAGCATAACATAGTCAATCACAAGCCTCTACCATGACTATACATGTTAACAACATCTCATCCCTTCTACATGAAGAAAATTTAGCAAATCATGTGACATTAGGGAATAGATAACCCAAATCCAAGCCACCAATCTGAATATGTACAAATAATGAAAGATCAATGGGCAAAGATAACTCATATCCAAGCTAAAAATGTAACCTATAAGTATAGACTACTTACAACATAACACAACTTGTAGACCTAACAAGTCATCATACATATCCAAACCAAATAATGATAACCATATCATCATGAGACTAATCTAAAATATGAACTGAGTAGACAATGATGTCAAATTTGAAATCTCCAAACATACAATTTCATAAACTCATAATGTTACCATAGTCAATATATATCACAAAAAATTCAGATTAATATATCACCAAATAAACCATGCCAAACTTGTAACAAATCTAAACCAATGTGTAGAGCTCTCCAAGAGCTTTCCGTTGACTACTCGAAGTCTAAAATTTGACTTTGTATGCCCAAATTACACCATAATCTATGCTCGAAATAAACATCTGACTTTAGGGCTCTTACAACCTAACAAAATGACAAAATCACAAAGCCAAACCTGCACCAAGTTGTAGTTCTTTGAATTATCTTTCCAATAGTTGTAAGAAGTCTAAAATCATATATCGTGATAGAAAGTTATGGTTGTTTTACTAAGACAGTATTTTTACCATTTTCATTAAGATTTTGTTTTGTGACAAAAATTTTGACAAGATTAAATTTGACAGCCATCACGGCTGAAACTTAAAAACTCTTTCATTTCCTCTGAACATGGCTAAATTAGGGCATATTATATATCAAAACTTATGGAAACATTGACTTGGATCCAATGGTGAGGTCAACTTTTTCCCAGGAGATCATTTTTGCAAGCTACCCCCTAAAACCTCATTTAAATAAAACATCAAAAAAAACCTTTTGTCTAAAAATTTCAAATGTCGAAGATTTTCCAACATCTCATCATAACAACAAACCCAAAACCCTTAGATCTACAATAAACAACTCATATATCTTGCCCTTTCTTTTATCCTCCCATGCATTCCCATGCATTCAATCTAGGGTTACCATAATAAAGATAGGCTCTGATACCACTTGTAAGAAAACTTGCAAGAAAAAATGTAACCATTTCCATAGAACCCATAATAGATATGAGATAAATATGGAATTAAATTCCACATGCAAGAGAATAGACAACATACCCACAGAAATTGTGACACAAGATATACCCTGGGACAAACCTCTTTGAGAGAAAAACCCAGCCTCCAAAAGCATCCATCACCATGTATTATTCAGTAAAAATACCATTGTAATACAAACATGGAAGCCTTCAAAACCATAGCCACAACCAAGCAATCCATGTCAAAAAGTATGAATCCACACATCCCATGCCATGTTTCTAACCTTCACCAATGTTCCTTTGGCTAACCTATCAAGCCTTGTCCTGCTTGACTCTTGCCTTTTTCCTATTCTTCTTCTCTCACACACTAAAAACTACCCTTGTGGTTGCTCATATAGTAGTAAGTCTCACAAAACCACCAAGTGGTATTACATAAACCATGTGCTACCTAACCCCTTGACCTCACATTTAATATTGAAAATTTAATTCATTTTTTTTTTATATTAAATAATTACATGAAATATTATCATAATGTTACAATACAACTCATCAAGTATATCCCATGAGAATCTTTACATATTGCAAGTCTATCTAGGTGCAACATTACATAATAAAATAAAATAATACAATATAACAATCTTATGCAATGTGTGCAACACCCATTATCTCAACACATTTGATTTATCCATTCTAGAGGACCTTGCCATTAAATTTTCACATATCCACGTTTGGAAAAAAAAAATCCTACATCCTTTAGTAGTATTAATTGTTTTTCCATTATTACTCAACTTGAAGGTTTCACCTTGATTGTTTGAGAACTCCTTTCTTGTTTCATTCATATAGGTGCTTAACATGCTTTGTATATTTGATATATCTCCTCATAGGTTACCCATATCCCTCTTAACCTCTCTCTTGAACTTACTTATTCCCTGGTTGGGATTACTATCCTCTATTGTTTCCCAATCCTGATCAGAAGATTTCCTTAGTGTTGTAGCATTCTTTTTGCCTCTTCTTGAAGGCCCCGTCATGATGGAAAGCAATATTTTTGAAATAAATCACACAAATGAAATGTGGATTCTTGAATACCCTTAGAAAAAATCCAATAAATTAGCAAATTTGTTGTCTAGAGAGTGAATTTTCCTAATTTTGTAACAACTTGCTTATTGTTGTAGACACCTAAAATCCTTTAGAAAATAAAGTATTTTTATTTTCTGAAAAAAATTTTGATGACATCATCATTTATTAATTAATTAATTATTTAATTTATTTATTTATTTTTATGCCATTAAATCCCTTTATCTTAATTAAAAATGTTTAATTAAGGAATCCCTCCCAAAAATGTTTAAATCTTATTTAAACATTATTTCCTTATTTATTAATTATTTAATTAATAAATTGACCAAAAATCCCAAAATAAATTATTTATTTATTTTTTGCCCAAAACTTGGCCAATTTCCTTTAGACCACTAACCTCTTCCAAAATCTTTTAATCCTTCTTTAATTTCGATTAAAGGCTAATCCCATCATTTCCTTACCCTAATCCCAACTCAAAATATTTAATTAAGATTAAATATTAATCCTCATGTTTATTAAAAAAATTTTAATAAATATCTCCACAACCTAAACCTTTGAAATAAATAAACTTTATTTATTCTCATCCTAGGAAGTTCTAGACCCTTCTAGAAAGTCTTCATCTTCATCCTAAGCCTATCCCTAATCTTCCATTTTAGCCTAATCCACCCCATCCACCCATACTAACCAAACTTAGCTACTAACTCACCCACCCTCATTAAATGTCATCCACTTGCCCATCTTTAACATTCCTAATCTAATCCTAAACCACCTCTAATCCTACCCTTAATCATTTGCACAATCATAAACAAGCTTAAGACTTTCCTAAGCCAAGCCAAAGTCTTCCCTCAAAATATCCCAACCACCAAGCCATGAATGCTCTTACAAGCTATAAATGACTCTTACAAGCCCATTCATTGCTCTTACAAGCCATTATGAGGGTCTTTATGAGCTTTGAGCCTCCTTTGTTGACCCCTCAACCTCTCTTGCTCTAACCAATGACCCTGTCACATGTGTCACTCCCTGATTGGCTATAAGGAAGCACAATCCATGTGCTCTCTTCTCATTCAATCTGAGCCCTCCATGAGCTTTTCCCCATCCTTACATCTTACCCCTCCATCCCTCAAGCCCTTAACCTATAAATTGGATCCCCTCCCAAGCCATTTCAATCATAATCCATTAGCTAAAGTTACCATGCCATTTTGAGAACAAACTCCATAGCTTTTTACATCCATCCACATCCAAATCCTAAGAATCCATTGAAGCTAGTTTGAGTACCTTGAGCATACATCCTAAATCCATATCCAAATTAGACACATCTACAAATCAAGAGAACAAGCTCATTGAGAGAGCCCCTTAATGGCTCATATTCTCATTTGAGGGCCTCTCTTTGTCTATCTTTAGGTTTATGTTAGTTTAGTTAATGATTAATGCTTTTGTTTCATTAAGTTAAATGTTTAC
The DNA here is from genome assembly GCA_028749045.1 of Cupressus sempervirens. Taxonomy (NCBI): domain Eukaryota; kingdom Viridiplantae; phylum Streptophyta; class Pinopsida; order Cupressales; family Cupressaceae; genus Cupressus; species Cupressus sempervirens. The sequence goes on along the minus strand of CM053785.1, from coordinate 806,149,542 downwards.
TTGCATACTAAATTAGTGTAAACAATTGTTTCTTCAATTTCTCCAACCTTTGAAATTTAAGCTCCTCTACTATGTATTAAAAAACCCAATACAAGCTATACTCCAATTTGGCAAGATGTGAGAGATATGTAGATTTCAATAAATTGTGTAGAAATTGCAATTCTACAATAATTTTCTCCAATTCCTTTGAGTTTGGACTCTAGCTTCTTTAGTATGGTCTTTAAAAAACCTTTAAAAATCTTTGAAAATTTTACTAAATTTTGAAAGTTATGCTCTTCCAAAATCACCCCAATGTTGAGAAAAATCTTGCCTCTATGGTGCCAAAATCATGCTTTGATAGCACTTGTAATGAAATAACTTGCACAATAGAAGAAATTATATAAAATATTATATAAATACTCGATAATAACTAAGAGTAATAGACCACTTTGAAGGAGCAACCCCCAAACATCTCCAATGAGAACACACTTCACAATATGATCTTCAAATAAGAGTCACAACCTCTTATATATATACCTAATTATGCTTAGGTTGAATAGACACAGCCCTACATAACATCTAGGCCAACCTACCTACCTAAATAATAATATAATAATGATAACATGAATTAATTAAGGATTAAGATAGCCACAAGTTGACTATTCATAACCCTATACAAACCAATATTAAGGGTGTAGAACTAAATCATTAATGATGTTTCTAGATATTAATGAATTAATGATCAAAGGCTGGCTATCCTGTGAATCTTCCAAGAAAAATGTCTCTTCTGCTCTACCTAAGTCCCAAGTAAGGTATTTACTAACTACTGTCTTGCATCTCATCATAAAATTCTAATTTTATGAACCTACTAGTGGATTTCTAATTCTAAACTAAGAAGAAGGGTCTAGTGGGTTTAAATATTTTCTATATAGAATTTTTGACCATTTCTTGTCTTTTTCCTTATACATACACCATACTCCTTTTGCTCCTAATGCCTCATTTTCCCAGTTGAAATTTTTTACCAAGCCACCTAGATTCTTTGGTCGACATATCTTATCCCATCTTATTAGTGCTTTTTTTGTTTTTTTCTTTTGATCCATTCTAGAAGAAATTTTTGAGTTTCTCTTCCATCTTTTTATTAACTGAATTGGGTAATGGAAGGCAAGAGAGAGGATAAGTGGGGAAAGCAGCAAGAAAGGATTTAATTTTAGTTACTCTCCCTACTTTAGTAAACTATTTTCCTTTCCAAGTCTCTATTTGTTTTTCAATACTTTCTAGGATGTTGCCCCATCCTTTTTTGTTCTTAGCCCCTTTTTCTAGATATATCCCTAAATATTTACACAGGAAGTTACTTTTCTTATATCCTGTTTTATTGCAAATATATTCTTCCATAACACTTGAAGTGTTTAAAAATAAAATTTCTTTTTTTTTTTTTTTTGCATTCACCTTGTGTCCCAATGTTGCCATATAATCCATTATAATTCATTTAAAAGCTTTGGTTTCTTCCTTAGTATTAATTCTTGGAAGAATAGTATCATCAACAAACTACTGATGGGTAGTGTTTGATACATTTTTAGCTATAGTTATGCCTTTAATTAAGTCTTCTACTTGTGCTTTTTGAATTGATCTACCAAATGCTTCTATCATTAATATAAATAAAAAGGGGGAGATAGGGTCTCCTTGTCTAACCCCCCTTGAAATCTTGAAGAATCCTTCAAGTTTAGAAGTAGATATGTAATTAAAGATTATATTTATCCATTGTCTTGAAAATAAAAATGTTTCTAGACATTTTCATAGAAACCTCAAGTCTACTACATCATAAGCCTTTTGTATATCTAGCTTCATAAATATACAAGCTTTCTTATTATCAATAGTTGAATTTATTATTTCTTGTATGATGGATATCCCATCTAGGATTGATCTATCTAGTACAAAACTAGTTTGTTCTTCTGAGATAATCCTTGGAAGTAAACTTTTGATCCTATTTTCTATTGTTTTTGAATAAATTTTATATATTGTATTACATAATGCTATAGGACAAAAACTTGAAGGTAATACAACCACAGATTTTTTGGGTATTAAGGAAAGGAAAGTATGGTTGATTTCTGTCAAAATAGATCCCCCACTCCTAGTTTCCTCAGTTATCTTCCATCATTCTTCTCCTAATATTCCCTAGAGTTATTGAAAGAAAAAGGCTTGGAAACCATTAGGCCCCAAGGATTTATCTGGACTAAGTCTAAAGAGGGTTTTTTTAATTTCTTCTTTAGTGAAATGTTTGTTGAGATTTACATTATCAGTTTTGGTGATTACTTTTGGTATGTTTTTTAACATTTTTGCTTGCAAAAGTTAAATTGGATGAATCATTGTTGTTTAATATATTTTCATAATATGTGAAAAAAAATTGAGCTATGTTTGTTGGATTGTTAGTCATATTACCATCATTATCTTTGATTTGAGTTATAGTTTTGAGTGCTCTATTACATATAGTACTATTATGAAAGAATTTTATGTTTCTATCTCCTTCTGCAAGCCATTTTCTCCTAGATTTTTGTCTCCAAAATACCTCTTCTTTTGCTAAAATATCCCCTTGTTTGGCTAGCAGTTCTTTTTCTTTATTGGATTTTTCATTATCCATACCACTTTTGATAATTTCATTATTTAGTTTTTTGAGTTCTTCATTATTTAGTTTTCCTTTGAATATATTATTGAAATGAATTTTGTTTCATTTTAGTATTTTTTCTTTAAGAATTTTAAGTTTAGATACAAAACATTACATCTTCGATCATATAAACTTGCCTTCATCCCACTATTGTTTTATGTTGTCCATGAATGCTTTGTCCAAGAATCCCATTTTTTCACATTTAAAGGGATTCCTATTGGGTTTTTCTAGCGCAATTAATTCAATTTTTACCAAATAATGAGTTGATCCTACTACTAGTTGTATAGAGGCTATGATTGATAAACCCAATTTTGCTAATTCTCCCTTGAAAAAGAATATGTCCAATTTTTCTACAATATAATTGAAGTCTTTTCTTCTATAATTCCATGTGAACATATCATTTCTAGTAGGTATTTCTAGCAACTTATTAACTTTGACCTATTCTCTAAACTATGTTGTATCTCTTGAAATAATCTAGGATCCTCTGTATTTCTCTTTAAGTTCAAGAATCTCATTGAAGTCACCTCCTATGACCATGTTTGTCTCAAGGTATAACTTCATAAATATTGTTATTTCATCCAAAACTTTATGATTTTTTGTTGTCAGTATTGGTCAGTAAACATCAATAAGAATGAGTTGGAGATTATGATTATTACTAGATACCTCACTCCCCATCCAATTATTATTTGAATCTAAAATTTTGATATCTATTGTTCGTGTATTCCAAATGATTCCCATACCTCATAATGCTCTATCTGATTCTATCATTTCTACTTTCCATCTATCTAGTCTTTTCCCTAGTTTATCCCCTTCTTCTTTATTTAACTTAGTTTCTTATATTAATATTATGTCTAAATCAAATAGGTTTAGGTTACATTTTAATAATCTTTTTTTGCTAGAAGAATTTAGGCCCATAGCATTCCATGTAGCGATCCTCGTTGTACTTTGAGAAGGCTCTTCCCCTTCCTTGATTTAAGAACTTCAAATATCTTTTTTTTGCTCCTAAGCTTGACCATTTACTTCTCTTATTGCCTTTAATGATTTTCTTCCTCTTTTCATTTTAGGTTTGCCACATTTTGGAGCTCTAAATCCTTCTTGATTAATTGAAATACCCAAATTGTCTATATTTATTTGATCATTGTTTTCTTTTGTGATCTCTTCCTTATCTACTTCCTCATCTACTGAATCTTTGAGAATCTACTCTACTACATTATTTTCTTCTTCACCTATTTCTAGATCATTTTCTATGTTTTCCTTTTCCTATGTCTTTGGTGTTTCTTTTAGTACCCTGAATTTTCTCTATATTTGTGTTATCACCTAACTTTATGCTCTGTTCCTAGTCTTCTAAGAAATACTCTACTTCTAGAGGTACCAAATATTTTTTACTTTATCTTCATCCTGTGGAGTTCGTATACCAAAGATATCTTTTCCATCTATTGGTGTCTACCAAAATTTGTATTTTCTTTTCTTTTCTTTCTTCCTAATTGTTATGTTACTCCACTATTCTGAATCTACTATTGGTATTGTGCTTTCTCCTTCCTTGTCTTCTTCTTTTTCTATTGGTTTTATAATTTCCTCTTCTATGTTCTCCATTATCAAGTTTACTTGTTGATTTATATTTTTCATTATTTTCTATATACTCTTTCCATTATAGAGTTTTTGATTCTTTCTTTCTTCTAATCTATTTGCCTCTAAAATATTTGTCAAGTTATTGTCCATATTAATTCCAATTTATGTTCCTGTATTGTTACTCTCCTCTTTTTCCTCTTGTTCTGTTTGTTGTTGCCTAGATACATGTTCTTGAATGTATTGTTCCCCTAGCATAGTATGATCTTCGATATCTATCTGTAGGAGGATGAGATCATGAGTCATTTTATACCACTCTTGAATTTTCATTTTTTCATCTTTCAAAATATTATTCTCCTTTTGAAATATTTTGCATTCCTTTAGAGCTGCTACCATTCACATTTCCTTATGCATCTCTTTAGTTCTCTTTTCTGATATGTCTGAGCATCCCTGGTGCCTTTGATCTATACTCTTCCCTTTTGGTGGTATTCTTAATTTTTGTATACTCTAACCTATGATATTCGTTTCTATTGTTTCTTCTTCCTTCTTTCTTTTAAAGTTATACAATTCCTTTATCTTCTAGTCTTGCTTCTCCTTTATGCTAATGTGACTAGAGGATTCCTTTATGTTTGAGATATTATGATCTATCTTTAGATTTGGTCTACTAATACCTTTAATTTCCCTTCATACCTTTTGAATTCAAGCTCATAAATGGATCTATTTGTTATAATCATTTTTTTTCTCAATATCCTTTCATCTAATTCTGCATCTATTAAGAACTTAATATTACTAGCTTTATCATAATTTGAGTGTATACCTATAAGTTTAACCCATGATTTTCCTATTTTGATTAAAGGGTATAAATGCTTAATTTTTACTAGTAGATTTCTACATTCAAACCAAGTAGGTATTAAATGTTATTTTTCCTCATTCAGCTAGTTAGATACCCAAGCATGAAATTTGACTACGTAACCTTTGTAATAGAAATTTCATATTGAAACTATTTTATTCCTAATTTCTCTATTTTTGTAGTGTAAATAAATTGATGACATTGAGGATGTGCTAATACTTACCTAATATTAATGGATCTTCTCTAATTTATTTATCAAATTTGCTAGATACTTACTTGGTCTTCTCTAGCAAACATATACTCTAAGCTCTAAACATTCCTTCCACTTTCTTTCTATGTACCTATCACTAATGACTAGTATATCAAAAAAATACTTCAAGTTGGATTTCCTTACCTTAGTTGTGTTCCTCGTTTCCAGCTATTATCTTTCATTTGTTACATTATGGGAAATCTTAAGATTCCAAAATTAACACCACATAACTATGCCACATAGTTTATTAAAAAATGGTGTGAATGGATGCATGATGAAGTTTCTCAATATGTAGATGATTCCCTTCCTAAACCAATAGGTGATAAATTATCTCAAAGTGATATCGAAGCTTGGGTAAAGGAAGATAGGAAAGCCCTAAGTGATATTAGGTTAGGGGTTGAAGACAATATCCTTTATTAGATCATGAAGCATGAAACATCCAAGGAAGCTTGGGATGCCCTCAAAAACCTATATGGTAAAGTGACAAAGGAGGATGTTTACAAAATTGAACATGAGCTTGTCTCTCTAGATCCTAAGACTTTTGATTCAATACAGGATTTCATCATTAAGGTGAATGAATTAAGAACAAAACTTGATGATTGTGGTAGTCTTATTAAAGATCACAAGTTGATCTATCTCATTCATAATAAGTTTCCATATAAGTACTCCACATTTTTCTCTTCTTTCAACACCACAAAGACTGCCTTAGGAGCTTCCTATAAGAAAATCACTTTTGATGATTATGCTCAATTTTTATAGGATGAACAAACTAAGTTGACAACAATGGCGATTCTCAAGTCTTCAAAGTCTAAGGCATTGGTGGCTAATAATGAGGGTTCTCAAAATTTAGCTAGTCAAAGTTCAAACAAAGGAAAGGGAAAAAAGAAGAAGTGGAAGAATAACAAACAAGAGGATATAGAAAAGACAAAACTAACATCAAATCAACAACAAGTCGAGTCTTCTTCTAATGCAAACAAAAAGGGGGACACTGATCAGGAGAAGAAAAAGTATGCCTATTGTAGGAAGATGGGTAATGATGAACATTAGTGTTATCATAAGAAAATTCATGAGTTGAAGAACATCATGAAGAAACACAATGTCCCAGTGCCTAATGCTTATAAGGAGAAAGGGTCTTCATCCTCAGATTCTAAGGGAAAAGGTCATGCTTTACTCACAAACACTATTAGTCAAGGAGATTGGATTATGGACTCAGGTGCCACACATCATATGGGTGTTTCAAGGAGAGATTTTTCTTGCATGACACATTTAGAGGTACCACACATCTTTGTAGGAGATGATACTAAGGTGGAAGTTAAAGGTAAAGGTGAAGTTGAGATGGACAATGGAGCATTCAAGGATGTTCTATATGTTCCTAATCTTATCTCCAACCTTCCTTTAGTCTACCAAATGACTCACTATGGAGGTGGAAATAAAGTTGAATTTCTTCTAGATTCAATGGTAGTGAAAAGCATCAAGGATGAATCTATGATTGTAATTGGTGAAGCTAATCACGATTCAAAGCCTTACACTTTCTCCTCCTTTGTGCCAAAATCAAATGCGCAAGCCTTGTTATTACATTCAAATGCAGAAAGCAAACTCTAGCAAGAGAGATTTGGACATCTCAACTATAAATATATTCAACAGCTTAGGAACAAGAAAATAGTTCATGGTCTACCTCAAGTCTAGTTTTTAGAAGGTGTTTGTTCAAGTTGCTCACTTGGAAAACATCCCAAAAAAATGTACGACAAGGGGAAGTCTTGGAGAGCACAATGTGTTCTGGAATTGGTTCATAGTGATGTGGTAGGCCCATTTCTAGTGCCACCATTTTCCAAGTCTCCCTATGCACTCACCTTCATAGATGACTACTCTTTCTTTACTTGGGTTTTCTTCATGGCTCATAAGAGTGAAGTGTTTGAAAAGTTTTTCAGCTTCAAGGCTCAAGTGGAAAAGGAGTTAGAAAAAGACATCAAATTTTTTCGAACAGATAATGGGGAGGAGTATGTGAACTCAAGACTAATAGACTTTGTACTCAAGAGGGCATTGACCTTTAGCATTCAATACCATATACGCCATAGTAGAATGGTCTTTCTAAAAGGAAAAATAGAACTCTCAAGGAGATGACCACTTGCATGCTATAAAACAAGTCTCTTGATCAAGTCTTTTTTGCTAACTATATCCAAAATAGGAGTCCTCACAAAGCTTTGGATGGTGTAACTCCTTTTGAAGCTTGGAATGGTAGGAAACCTATAGTTAAGCACTTTAGATCTTTGTTTGTCTAGCATGGGCACCAATACTTCCACAAAAATGCAAGGCATTGGAAGCTCAAAGAAAACCTTGCATCTTTATTGGATATGTAGACTCACATAGAGCCTACAAGTTAATCGATCCAGAGACACATGATATATCCTATGAGAGGAGTGTTCAGTTTGAAGAAATTTGTCCAAGCTTTACTTATTCAACTCCTTCTTCTTCCTCCATCATTGAAGCGAGTGATAGTGATAATAGTGACTTGGAACATGTTTGTCCCCGACCAGAATAGAGGCATCAAATAGTTGAGGTGGAGGATATAACTTCTACATCTTCTTCCACAACAACTAGATGGGCTAAGTAGACATTGGATATGGCAGGACCATTGGCAGGAAATGCTTTAGATACTAGGATGACAAGATCACAATAGAATTCACTACCACATGCTTATATTGCAGTTGATTCAGATCCACAGTCATTCAAAGAAGCAACAGGTATTCCAAAATGGGATAAAGCAATGGAAGAAGAATACAATTCTCTTATGAGAAATAATACATGGGACTTAGTCTCTCTTCCTAAGGGAAGACAACTAGTTCAATGTAAGTGGATCTATTAGACCAAGTTTGTAGCAGATGGAAGTGTGGATAAGCATAAGACTAGACTTGTTGGTTTCTATCAAGTACCAAGCATTGACTATATTGAGACCTTTGCACCAATGGAAAAAATGAACTCCATTCACTTGACACTAGCTATTGCAATAGCTCAGAGATGGGTTGTTCATTAGCTGGATGTCAAGAGTGCATTTTTGAATGGTGATCTATATGAGGAGATTTATATGGAGCAACCACAAGGGTTCATATAGGATGCTACCTTGGTTCGCAAATTAAAGAAGTCTATATATGGACTTAAACAAGCTCCAAGAGCTTGGTATGCCAAGATGGATTCCTTCCTTCTCTCTGTAGGGTTCACCATATGTCATTCTGATCTAAATGTCAACATTCTTCAAAGGGATGATTCGCATTTTCTCCTTGTTCTTTATGTTGATGACTTGATCATTATTAAAAGTACTACATCCATCATTAACAATGTCAAGGCTACTTTGCAAGATAGGTTTTTGATGATAGACTTGGGTCTACTTCACTATTCCCTTGGTATAGAGATACATCATTCTTCATCAAGGATTACACTATCATAGCCCAAGTATGCTCTTGATATTCTATATCAATTTAACATGAGTGATTGTAAGGCTGCATCCACCCCATTCCTTTTAGGTGTTAAGTTAGAAACAAAGTGTTCCACTCCTCTTGTTGATGCAAATTTGTACAAAAAGTTGGTTGGAAGCCTCATCTACTTGACACATACACACCTTGACATCTCATTTGTAGTTGGCATGGTTTCTCGCTTCATGCAAGAGCCACATGAACTTCATTGGAAGGTAGCCAAATGAATCTTGCACTATATCTAGGGTACACATACACATGGGATACACTATACAGCTAGTATAGGACACCAATTAGTGGGTTATATAGACTCAGACTATGCAGGGGACCTTGATTCTCGCAATTCTACTTTAGGATATATGTTTCATCTTGGTTCTAACCCCATTTTTTGGCAGAGTAAAAAGAAAAATACCATTGCTCTTTCATTAACTGAAGCTGAGTATTGAGGGGTTGTTAATGCAATGATAGAAGCTATTTGGTTGCAACAGATCTTGAAGGAGTTTGATTTTGACATTCCTAGACCCACCATCATACATTATGATAATCAGAGTGCTATTGAGATCTCAAAACATCCAGTTCAACATCAGCAAACAAAACATATTGAGGTTCATATGCACTACATAATAGAGCTCATTTATGAGTAGGTCATTACATTGCAGTATTGTCCTACAGAGCACCAGGTAGTCGACATCATCACCAAGCCCTTCACAGAGGTTAAGTATCTTCATTTGTGAGATCTCTTGGGTGTGACGGATTTTTCACCAGGGGGGTCACATCATCCTTGTCTTCTATATTGTACATATCTCTCTTTTTGTGGGAGGGTTTTTCCCATGTGGTTTTCCCTCTTTCTTCATTTTTAGAGAGATTTCATTGCATTATGTGTACAACATTGCATTTTTACATGGGTACCTAAAATGGCCTAGTAGTTAGGACCCATTATGCATTTTATCATAGCTCTTGTGAGCTTAAGTGCATTCCCCTAAGTTGCACTTAAGGTGGGGTGTTAGTGTAAATAATTATTATTTATACTTTACTTAAGTTTACTTAGGATAAACCTAGGAGTTTGCGTACTCATATGAGCTTCCATGTTGACAACAGAGGAGTAAGAAACTCTATTTTAGCACATGGTCTCTACAACACTGGAGTTTGCATAATCAACTATGTTATCATGTTGACCACACAATTGTTCACATTCTTAATTAAGCACATGGTGTCTGCAACATAATTGTATGTGACACACCTTTGCAGGTTTATCTTCTCATCAATAGACTAACTCATGTGTTTAATGGAGGATAATCCACTCTTGGTGGACATGTGATTAGTTGTGAGGCTTATCATATTGCTAACTCCTAGGCATTCTAGAAGCATTCTAGAGGCTTTATATTTTGGCACTCCTTGTATACTTGAACATCAATTGAATTTCATATTGTTATTCTGATCATACTCTATTGGTCTATTTTGTGCTAGTTGTTGACCTTCTTGGTCTTAGGTGATTTTTTCCTAAGATAAATTATTACAAGATTCACTTGGTATACCTTTAGAGGTATGGATAGTTGGATAGGTTTGGCAATTATTGCGGGTGCTATTTCAACTATGGATATTTTGACAACTACAAATACATATGATTACCTTTGGATCAGGTTTTTTGTGCTTGACATTTTAGTTAGTATAGAATTTTATGATCTTCTAATGTGACATGTTGGGTGGCTTTCTGTTTGGGTGGATTTTATGTATGTCTGGTGGTAGTGGCATAATAGGAGGTGAGATCATTCATGTTTAAGATGTTGGATACTTTGACTTTTTTGCAAGTATCAAGATGGAACACTTTTTGTACTTTGATCCATGATGGTGGATGTGCTATGAGGGATTTTTCTCTTGCTCATTTATGTGGCTATGGATTGACCCTATGTAATGTATACAACAAGTGGGAGATTGTTGAGATAATGGGTCTTGCACACATTATATAATATTGTTATAGTGTATTATTTTATTTTATTATGTAATGTTTCACCTAAATGGACATGTAATATGTAAAGAGTCCCATCGGATATACTTGATTAGTTGTATTGTAACATTGTGATAATATTTCATGTAATTATTTAATATTGGAGAAAAAGAAATTAAATTTCCAATATTAAATGTGGCGTCAATGGGTTGGGTAGCACATGGTTTTAGCATATGGTTTATATAATACCACTTGGTGGTTTTGTGGGACTTGATACTACATGGGCAGCCACAAGGGTAGTTGTTGGTGTGAGAGAGAAGAAGGGGGGGAAAGGGCAAGAGTTGAGTGGGACAAGGCTTGACAGGTTAGCCAAGGGAGCATTAGTGAAAGTTGGAAGCATGGCATGGGATGTGTGGATTCATGCTTGTTCACATGGATTGCTTGGTTGTGGCTCTAACTTTGAAGGCTTCCATGGCTATATTGCAATGTTTTTTTTGTTGAATAATACATGGTGATGGATTTTTTTGAAGGCTAGGTTTTTCCCTCAATGTGTGTTTCCTAGGATATATCTTGTGTCACAATTTTGTGGGTATGTTGTCTTTTCTCTTGCATGTGGATTCTAATTCCATATTTATTTCAGATCTATTATGGGTTATATGGAAATGGTTATATTTTTTCTTGGAAATTTCCTTACAAAATAGAGAATTTTTTGAAGAATAGAAACCCCATATGGACAAAAGGTTACGATGGTTTTGTTATATCTAGAACCAGATCAATTTAGTTGGTATCATTGGCTTTGTATTCATAGGAGGAAAAAGGGTCTCATCATATGATGGTCAACTTTTAAAGATGAACTACAAACACAATATAGCAATAGTGTGATAGAAAACTTCTTTAGCCAACTTGCTAAGCTTATTCAGGATTATACTCAAAAAGTACAAAATCTATCCTTAATAGTGGATACAATTATGGAGGAGAACTTGAATGATTTATTCTTGGGTGGTCTCAAGGATCACATCAACATGAGCTACACATGTTTAGTCCTAGCTTATTAAATGAGTCTGTTATATTGGCACGCAGAGTAGAGTAGAAGTTCTTGATTCCTTGAAAGCAAGGGTCTAATGTGAGAAGAGAAAATGGATATTCAACACCTTCACTTCCTCAACACAATAGGTTGACTCGACAAAAAATTGAGGCGAAAAGAGAAAAAGGGTTGTGTTTCAATTGTGATAGAAAATATAGTCAAAGACATACATGTAGTGAAAATAAATTGTTCTATATTGAAGGTGCAAGTGAGGAAGAGGAGGATCAACCCATATTAGAGGGGGATAGGGAGTCAGGTGAGGAATCACATGATTCTCAACCAATCATTTCTTGTCATGTACTTTCAGGTTTTAGTGTACCAAAAACTCTCAAGGTAGTGGGTTTCCTAAAGAAGCAAAAAGTAACAGTGTTGATCAGCTCAGGTAGTACTCATAATTTCATCAACAAAAAGTTGGCAATTTTTCTAAATTGTTTTATATATATCCATCCCTAGAGTTTCAAGTTTTGATTTGCAAATGGGGTTATAGTTAGTTGTTTATGGAAGTGTCAAAGCATCAAATTATCTATGAGAGATTATCAAATTGATACCCCAATGTATGTGATATCCATGGGTGTGAAAGATATTACTTTGGAAGTACAATGGCTTACTACATTGGGAACAACTGAGATGAACTTACAAGAATTATTCATGAGATTTCAATCAAAAGGAAAGGTGGTGGAGATTAGGGGTTTGAAGGAAAAATCTCCACATATGGTAAGTTCTCATCCAATACAAAATTTTCTTTAGGAGTGGATCAATTTGTGGCCCAGCTATGTTCATTAGAATTTTTTCATTCTAATGCTCTTACTCATCTAGATTTACAAGTAATAATTGATCGTCACTCAGTAATTCTTGCAGATATGCCAAAAGGACATCCTCCTAAGAGGGATCATGATGATGCTATACAACTAGTTCTTGGAAGTCATACACCAAACATCAGGCCTTATAGGTACCCACACATACAAAAACGTGAGCTAGAAATAAATGTTGAGGAAATACTAGAAGCAAGAATTATTAGGCATTGCCAAAGTGATTACTTTGTACCTATAGTGATGGTGCATAAGAAGGGTGAAACTTGGAGCATGTGTCTAGATTATGGAGTGCTCAACAAGTACACCATTAAAGATAAGTTTCCTATTCCATTCATTGATGATTTGCTAGATGAATTAAATGGAGCTATTTTTTTTAGCAAGTTAGATCTTAGATTGGGTTATCACCAAATTCAGATCAAGGAAGAAGATATTTGTAAAATTAAATTTTGAACTCATGAGGGTCATTATGAATTTTTGGTGATGTCATTCAGTCTTACAAATGCATCATCTACAATTTGAAGTTTGATGAATTCCATTTTTAATAAGTCCTTGAGAAATTTGTGTTAGTGTTTTTTGATGATATATTGATTTATAGAAAGACTTGGGAAGAACATTTGTAGCATGTATATCAAGCATTACAATTACTTGAAAATCATGAACTCTATGCTAAGCCATCCAACTGTGCTTTTGGTCTTAAGAAGGTGGATTATTTGGGACACATAGTTTCACATGAACAAGTAAAGGTAGACCCTAACAAAATTAAGGCTATCATGTAATGGCATATTCCAAAAACCATTAAGAAGGTTTTTTGAGATTGACAGGGTACTATAGAATATTTGTGAAGAATTATGGTCATATAGCAACATCCCTCACCACTATATTGAAGAAGGATTCTTTTCACTGGAATGAATCTATTAATGTAGCATTTGAAAAATTAAAGAAGGCAATGTGCATAGCTCTAGTGCTTGCCACTCCTAACTTCACCAAGGAATTCATTGTGGAATGTGATGCTTCTGGAAATGGGATAGGAGCAATTCTCATGCAAGAAGGTTGACCAATTACTTTTGAGAGTCATCAATTAAAAGATAAAAATCAACTCAAACCTATTTATGAGAAGGAAATGCTAGCAATCCTTCACACAGTTAAACAATGGAGGCCTTATTTAATGGGACAACACTTCAAGCTTAAGATAGATCATCATAGCCTAATATATTTTTTGGAACAAAGACTTTCTTTAGAAGAGCACCAAAAATAGGTCACTAAGATCTTAGAATATGACTTTGAAATTGTATACAAGAAAAGAAAGGAAAATATTGTGGCTGATGCATTTTCTAGGAAGGATAAAAAAGATCAGTTCTTATTGTGTGCCCTTTCAATATTGCAAGCAAATTGGATGGTAGAAACCAAAACATAGTGAAAAAATGATGTTGCAACAAGTAATCCAATCCAACAATTATAAAGTGGTCCTAGTAGTTTAGATAAGTTTTGTTTAAAGGGGGATATTCTTTGGTATAAAGAGTGCTTGTATCTTTGCAATAATTCCACTCTTAAACACAAGATTGTCATAGAGCTACATGATTCCCCAGTTGGGGGTCATTCGGGATTTTTCAAGACATATCATTGGGTTAAGCACAACTTTTTTCGGAAGGGCTAAAAGGTGATGTTCAAAATTTTGTGGTTAAATGTTTGGTTTGTCAAAGAAACAATTAAGACAACATGTCTCTTGCAGCCTTTATCTATTCCTAGCTAGTGTTGGGAAGAGGTATCCATGGACTTCATCATAGGGCTTCCCAATTCTAAAGTTCAAAATGTCATCATGGTAGTAGTTGATTGCCTCACTAAATATGTGGGTAACTGTTCAACTTCAATGACACAAAATTGGTATTATTATTTAGAATTTAAAAATGAAGTAAACTAAGAAAATTTGTAGAAACTGAAGAAGTTTAGGATTTTAATTTTTAATAATTATTTGGAATAATAATTGACGTATTTTCCTAATTATTATGGATAATTTTTTAGTTGTTGAAAAACACTAAAAATTAGGGATCTAGTTCCCACCACAAAACTATATGAAAATAAACTTATTTCCCTTTAATCTCAAACTATGTTATAGATATCATATATAGCTAGGACAATCAAAAATAAAAATTGGCTTTAGACCTATATTTTCTCTTTTATAATGATTCAAATTTCAACTCACCTAAAATTGATAGTTTTCATCTCCCATTACATTATTCAAAACAAATCTATTCCAACCAGAAAAAAATTACACATTCCAAAAGAAGACTCTCTCCTCTAGAATGTAATATAATTTTTAAAAAATTTTGATATGTTTTAATATTTTATTCTTTGTCAAAATCATTATCTATTTGAGTGTTAAAATACATGCCTATAGAATTTTTTAATTATAATAAACTATATCTAATTAAAAAACTATAAACTCTATATGATAATATTCTTGACTTTGAGCTCTATAAAATGGTGTTTATATATTATTAAAGATATATCATAAAAAATAGTAAGAGGTATTGAAACGTCATTTTTCTAAAATCATTGTATTTCTTTAGTAATTGGATACAAACTAGTATAAAACATGCATTTATTAGACATTTTCAATTGGAAAAGTGTGAGACCATATATAACTTAGCTAAAATGAATTTATATAGATTACATGTTTCAACAAAATTGATTTTTAGATAAGAATACTCAAATTCAGTCCTTCTAATGAGTCGACCTAAAAAGTGACATAGCTTTGTACTTTTACCCATGCACATTTCATTGCACTATCACGTCATTTTAGGGTATTTACAAGATCATGGTCAACCAAACTATGCTCTTAAGTGGCAATAAAAAATTAGAAAATCAGGGTTATGTCAACTTGACGTGCAATTTTCTACTTGTTATTAACCTTATATTAAAAAGTTGAGAGAAAATAATCTCCAGAAAATTGAATCTAGTTTCTAAACTACTAGGACTTATCTCAAAGAAAATAAAAATTGATTGGTCAAAATTTTTAATTTTAATGTAATAGAACAAAAAATAAGAACTAAATGTATGTCTGACCACCTTAATCAAAATCAAATTATAATATTTTTTAATAATATTCTAGATATAAGTAGTAGACTCATGCCTAGATGTGACACATATTTTTGGGTGTTTTAATTCTAAATAAATAATAATTAATTGATTTTTGAATTAGTATTTTTGAAATTAAAAAAACTCTCATGTCTTACCACCTTAACTGATTCAGAACTCTGCAAAATTCAATTTTTCATTTTTCCTTATAGTAGAAGAAACATAGAATGTGATGCATCTTTTGGATTTAAAAAATGTTGTACCATTTGAAAGTTATAGTTGTTTTTCAAGTAGTATGTCAGTCAGCACTTTATATGTAACTCCATTAGAAAATAAGTAATAATTACTTACTAAACTCATAATTTGACAAACCTTACATTTATGGAAAGATAAGAATATTCTTAAGAAACTTTTTTTATTTCATCAAATTTTGGTGAAGAAAAAGTCGTTAGCTACATGTTTGAAGTAGAAATCACATAAAAATAGGCCAAAAACACATATTTAGGATGTTTTTAAAGCTGACCATATAGGTTTGGGATCCAAAGATATAGTAGACCTTATAAAGGTATTAATTTTTTCCATTTAGTATCAATGTGGATGGGAAAAAAGTTGGAATAAATTTTGCAATGGTTTGAAATATTTCAGAAATATAGATTTTTCAAATCACCACTTTTTAGCACACCATGATCCTACACATACCCTTTACACTAAGTATAGTGGCAAAAGTTTTCTTGGAGAATATCCAAAAGATACATGGTACACCAAAGGTTATTGTTACTAGTCATGATCCTATATTTACTAGTCACTTTTGGAAAGATTTATTCTCATGTTTGGGCACTCAATTGGCTCATAGTTCTTCATACCATCCTCAATCAGATGGGAAAAATGAGGTTGTTAATAAATGTTTGGAAGCATATATATGTTGTTTCACTTAAGAAAAAAAACCTCAATGGGTAGATTGGCTACCTCTTGTAGATTGGTGGTACAATACTTCTTTTCATAGCTCGTAAAAAAAAGTCTCTATATTTGGCACTTTATGGATATCATCCTCTGTCCATCACATCATAATTAAAGGTGTCACCAAGAGTTCAGGTAGTAGAGGACCACTTGCTTCATCAACAACAACTACTTTTAGGACTCAAGGAGAATTTAGCTATGGCACAAAATCGAATTAAACAATAGGCAAACCAACATCATAGTAAAAGAAATTTTGAAGTTAGGGATTGAGTCTTCTTGAGATGCAATCTTATAAAAAATATCAATAAAATCACACAAAAAAAAAAGTTGTCTTCGCAATATTATGGACCATACCAAGTCATGCAAGAGATTGGTAGTGTTGCCTACAAGCTAGAGTTGCCACCAATGATAAAGATACATCTAGTTTTTCATGTTTCTTGTTTGAAGAAGGTAAATGGGAAGAGTATTCCTACTCAAACAATACTACTAGAGCTCGAAAAAGAAGGAAGAATAATTTTGGAACCATAGTGCATTCTTCAAACACACATGAAGAAGCTGAGGAATAGAACCTTCACCCAATATCTCATCCAATGGAAGAATTTACTAGTTAAAGAGGCCACATGGGAGGATGAAGAGTTCATTCAAAAGAATCCACACTTGGTTAGCATTAAGGAGAATGCTTCTTTGAAGAGAGGGGGCATGTTATGCCCTTAATATTGGTGTATATAGGGTTATGAATAGTCAACTTGTGGCTATCTTAATCCTTAATTAATTCATGTTATCATTATTATATAATTATTTAGGTAGGCAGCTCAGCCTAGATGTTATGTAGGGTTGTGTCTATTTAGTCTAATCATAATTAGGTATATACAGGAGGTTGTGAGTCTTATTTAAAGATCATATTGTGAAGTGTGTTCTCATTGGAGATATTTGGAGGTTGCTCCCTCGAAGTGGCCTATTACCCTCAATTATTATCAAGTATTTATATAATTTTTTTATATTATTTCTTCTATTGTGCAAGTTATTTCATTGCATTTAGTCAATCTATGGGGTCCTAAGGTTTCAGATGCTAAAGACTTGGAAAGGATTGATGGGTTAGAGACATGGACCTGGAAATCATTGGATAATATAAATATACTAATAATTGACAAAACCATCCTTGAAAACATCCTCAAGGAAAGAACGATGAATCATAATAACCACAAAGATAAACTCATATGGGGAGCATCCAAAGATGGACTATACAAAGTTAAGCTAGGATACAACCATATCATCAACTCACAAAGATACCAAAATATTAATATCCCTCTAGATTTATGTTGGGATGCAACTTGTTTTCCTAAGGCATGTATATTCTTTCTTTGGGAAACAATCCAAAATAGGATATTGACAATCGACAAATTTTCTAAAATGGGATTTGAAAGTCCATCTAGATGTAGCCTTTGCAAGGCTAATTTAGAAACTATGGAGCATATTTTATTCAAGTTCAATTTTGCACAAGATTGTTGGTATTGGATTAAAAACAAGTTGAACTGGACATCTCCCCTCCCCCAAGATCTTCAAGGCCTTCTTTGGGGATGGCTTATCAAGAATAAGGGTAACATTTATGATAAATTTTGGATATCATATCGGCTATAATTATGTGGGAAATATGAAAGGATACAAATAGACAAACATTTCAAAATGTAGAATTTAGCAAGTCATCATTTCCTAATAAAGTTAAGGCAATAATCATAGAGGTTGTGAATTGTCATCTTAGGAATACAATTAAAGTTGAAGGGACATTTTCAGAATGGGATTGGGTTATGAGAAAAAATTGGCATCATCTAATTAATCCCCCTTTGTTTAGCCTAAAAACAATATAATAGCTAGGAAAGAGTGCAAATGGGTAGCTCCCCCAACAGGGTGGAGGAAATTAAACTTTCATGGAGCATCTAGAGGGAATTTGGGGAAAGCAGGGTTGGGATGTATAATGAAATTAGATATCAGAGAATGGATAATCAAAAGAGTCAAACCATTGGGTATTGTAACAAATAACATAGTTGAACTAGAAGCATTAAAAGAAGGTTTAAGCTTAATCTTAAAAATGAAGATTACAAAATTAATCATTGAAGGAAAATTGCAAATTATTTTGAATTCATTTAGAAAGTGTTAGCTACCAAACTAGGTATTAAATGTTAAACTTGAAAGTGTTCTTAGTCTAATAGATCAATTCGAGGAGATTGGAATTCAACATATTTTTTGTGAAGGTAATATAAAAGCTGATAAGTTAGCTATTCAAGGAGTGGAAGGAGAATACTTTATGCATATAGAAGCTTAGAATTTTAAACAAATCAAAAGTTCTAAGTGATATGAGAAGAGACAGGCCTAGATTTTAGGAAAAATCGAGAATCACTTTTGCATCATTAAAAGGAGCAATTATCAGAATTACTCCTACTGCTAGTACCCTGAGAACTATTGTTTGTTATTTAAGGTTTGGCTCCCTAAAAAAAATTACAGTTCTTATCTCTGAGGAATCCTTGTAGGCATTCTGTTAATATGGAGTCTTCAATTGCCCTCTTTCATGCTTTGGAAGTGAGGACTATGGCATTTAGAGGATTTGTAAAATAGGAGAGGTAGAATAGGATCCTAAATTTGGTAGATGATGTGTCTAGGTTTTCTATCGCCTGGGCTATTGGGGAGAAAGTGTTTAATTATGACTATACCTGGAAAATAAATAGCTCTATCATAGGCTCATTTATAAGTTTCTTGGCTAGGGCTGATATTGAGAAAGGAGAAATAGTTAGGCTATGTTATAACATCTTTGATCTTACCTGGCTAGTAGGTATTGAAAATATTGTTTTTAGCATGAATGAGAAGTTGTGCATCGCACTCCCTAAGTTCTATATGTCATACAACCTATGGGAGCTACAACATGTTAATGTTTCTAGAAGATCGTCAATGTATATTAGGGACAATATATAGTTCTTCAAAGCACTACCAAAAAATGGAGGCCCATATCAATTTCCTGTTGATATGGAGAGGAGACCATGAAGACCCTAGCAAGGATTGGCTAATTAATTTTCTACAAACATTTGAAGGCTATGTCAAGTCAGACATCAATTTTGAGGATCTTGGTAGGCTGATTTCATATTTCCCAATTTCACTAAGTCCAACAGAGAAATCATGGTGTATGTGTTCCCACCAGGTTCAAGAACAAATGACGTGGACAAAGCCAAAGACACTATAATGGTCTGCTAGAAGAAGGATGAGGAAGCTCAGCATTAAAAATGTATTCTCGTGGCTTAGGTTTTGTTTTGGGTCTTTCTTTGTATTTGTCTATCCTCCCCTAGCGTGGGTTTAGTTTTTATTAGGAATGGTGGATGTATTGTTGCATAGTATTAGTATTGTCCCTAGGAGTGGCCCTTTTGTTGTTACTTTTGGTTCCTTACCTAGCAATAGATTTTGGTAGTAGTATGGTTCCCATAATGTAAACTTCAAAATTTATATTAATAATATGATAAGTTTAGCATTTGAATCATGGAGATCACAGTTTCATTGTCACATTGGTATCTAGCAAACACCTCTTTATTAGCCTGGCAAATTCAGCATTGTTTAAATATGAAATTTATTTTATGCACTTTTTAGATAAGTAGTATAGCAAAGGATACAACATGGTAATCCTTTTACTAGTTTCAATTTTGCAAGAACTCCCTATTAGTATGACGTTTTCACGATTGCCTCATTGTAATTAAATTTTGGATATGAGTATCCATGAAAATGATTAGGGATCATGCATGATTTCCTCGTCACACAAAAGAGCATAGGTTATTGCAAATTTCTCAATCAGTGGTTTCGTATGGACCTTGTAATAAGTAAATATATAAACATTTAGATTACTAATAAACTAAGTAGGAAAGAAGATTAAATTAACTTGATCTCAAATAACATAGTAATAATGTTTTTAAGTGTTGCTAGGCTAAGGACTCTAGCTAAAACTAGATAGTGCTCGAAGAAATGGCTAGGGTTTACATTATCGACTTGTTATTAAAGTAGTACAATAATATAGATTAGTTTCACTCATTTTCTACCAAATATTTTAACTAACCCAAATACTAGTTTGAAATGTATGTGTGTAGACAAATTGCTCATTAGCAGAGATTATTGTGTAATACTTAAGGTGACGGGCACTAATCTTCCTATTTATAACATCAAATCAGGATGATTCGATATATTCCTAAGTATTTTTACACAAATTGAAAGATATCTTTTGAATTTAAAATTGGGGAATGACCCATTTAAAACTATATTATATATAGGAATTAGGTCCTAGGCAAGACTAGAGGTTTTCTTACCTCGTTCTTTCCTACACATGCCCATTTGAATGGAGATCTTTGTAATTTCTTATTATTAATAATATAAATACAAGGCTTTGGCTGATCATCAATAAGTTTTTTTTTCTGTTTTATTAAATCACAACACCTTAATAATATATTTATTAATTTAACTAATAATATTATTTATAGTTTATTATTAAAATAAAACTCCTAAATAATTATTATTAAATTCAATTAATATAACTATGCCAAAATTAGAATTTTAATTAAATCTTTTAAATTTAATTCTTTTATTTAATTAATTTCTCAATTAATTAAATATTGAATTTTCTTTATAAAATTTTCATTAATTTAAATCAGTAATTACTCTTTTAATTTGATTTAATTAAAATAGAAAATCATCACAGACCTACAAGGCTAAATATGACAACTCAACTGAAGACAAAGAACATAATAAAAAACCAAGGTCAAAATCATGAACTCATGTCACTTGATGAATTCAGAAGGTAAACAACTGAGATACTTCTCCTACTTTCTAGGACAATTGGCTTAAGGTTAGGATTCAGACTCAAGAATTATCTCCCCGCTTATACCATTAAGATACTGTGACAGGTTAGACTCATCCCAGCAATTTAGGGAAGTCGATACCTATACCTACAATTTGCATAAAATTCATGTATGTACATACATATATATTCTAAACTTAACAAGAAATGGTAGGGAGTGTTGCATTATGTAGATCCTGATTAGCAGGTGACTACAACTCCCTCTCTCAACCACATTAGGAACATCAATCATAAACTAAAATAGACAAGTACACTATATACATGCAAGTATGGGGTAAGTAACCATAGAAATTGCATATAAATCATTCGTCTAACTAACATCATGAAATAATTGAAAGTCATTATTTGAAGTTACATATATCATTATCTAAATAATCATGAATACATGAAATAAATAACTCATCAACTATATCAATTGAGTATTAAGAACATCTAGTCAAATCTGGTAACCAAGTATTACTAATCATAGAACACAATCATCAAACTAGCCTAAAAGAATTTGATAATACAACAAAAGAGTCATCTAGGGGTAGGCATTACATCCACTCCCCCTAGACTTAGCCTTACTCCTAGCATCCTACAAGAATCTGACACTACAATCTGTAAAGTAAACTAGGCGTAGGCATTACATATCTTGGTACCTTTGAGATAGTTTGTTTTCAGGGGTTTCTTTGACCTAGATGTTGGTTATGACTTGTGGATTGTTATCTATTTGGGACTTGAGATTGTCTCCTTAGCATGGTGGGTGTAGGCTATCTAGGTTCCATGAGGTCAGGTGGCAGTGCATTTTTCTTATACCATTGAGATCCAACAATTGTATGTCAATGTTGGATGCACCTATGTAGTTGATGTATTCTATCTGGTCTTATATTGCTACTGGATGTTTATATTCTTTTGTACTATATTTGTTCATTAGAGATCTTATGAGATGATGTATTTTATTTATGATGTATATTCTTTGAGCTTTTCATACCTTGTGACTTGTATAGTGGATGATTATGCATTTTGTTTATGCCAAGTAGAATCCTATGTAATTGTAGATTAGTTAAATGGATTTTTACTTATGATTATTCTTTGATGTGGATTTGTTGTGTATCAGTTTATTATTAAATGTAATTCAACATCATGGGACCCTTAAGAGATGTAATTTGTTTATGATGGTTGTATGTATGTGAGTTATTGCTTCTGCTATTATATCTATTGTTTTTTAATTATTATCTTAATTTTTTTTTTGAAAAACTTAGTAAAACTTTAGGTTAATTTCTTTTGGGTCCTTGGCAGGGCATTACAATCTATGAATCAAATACTAATTTAGAATATTTTTTTGAATTCTATTGAAGAGAGACTAAGTTAAATTTACATCCCCAAACTCACTTCAAATCCTAATTGGGAATAAGGTCACAAGTTCTAGTTGTGGACATTAGATCCAATCTCAATAAAATGTAAGTGCCTAAGATAGTAGAAGAACAAATGACCTTCAATTTTGAAAACCATCAAATCTTAGACATTTTAGACAACAATATATGTAGCATATAAGATGTATTTTTTAGAATGTTTATTAACTAATAAAAAATAAAAAATCTTATATATTTTAATTTTCAAATAATAAATAAACACAATAAAAATATTTTTTATATATGTCATAGACAACAATGATATTTTAAAAACCTTACAACATTTTTCCTCACAACTTGTATTTGGCAATTTAATTATTTCATAAATTATTAAAAGTGAACACTTTAACCCACAACAGCCTAAAAACCTTACCAACCTACCTAAGGACTCATAGAAGAATAAGAATATCAAACAAAAGAAAAAAAATACCATGAATTGGTTAGATATTTTCTCTTAAAAGCTCCCCATAGCATAAGATCAACTATTCTTCCTTGCCCCATTTGGTAGTTGGAATTCGATGGGAATGGAAAAATCTCACTGTCAGAATTTGAAAATTCAACGTTTGGTTGTAAACATGAAAAAGTAGAATTAGAATTTATTAATTCTTTTTTAGCCCAAAATGAGCATAGCAGAATTCCTACTTCAAAAATGGAATAGGAATAATTTATTTCTATTCCATTTTTTGAAAACTAAATTTTATATCTTGTCAGGTCTGACCCTAGTTGCATAAGCCAAATTATTGGGAGTAAGTTATTTTTTGGTGAAATGTGGTGAGACTGAAAAATGATAGAAGCATAGCCGTGGAGTTTGAATAGATTTTTTTCAAATGTTTTGAGCAAGCTCAACTCTAAAAAGACTTATTAATGTCATTTGATGTTCAAAGTATTTAAATTTTAAAAATACTTATTCCAATTCCAATTTCAATTCTTGCAACCAAACATAGAAGATGCATCTTTCAACTCTTCTTTAGGTCTAAATGATATTCTAGAAATTATTTTAAGAATGTGTGAATTCTAAAAGTGAATTTATTCCAACATTACTAAATGTCAATAATTCCCACAACCAAACAGATAAAGTTCTTTTTCTATTCAATTCCTTGTTTAATTGTTTTGGTAAATTATAAGAAAAATAATGAAATTTTAGCATCTCCCCATAAATTGAGTTGATTTCCCATAAATTGAGGATTTGCAAATTGGAGAGCTTGGTACCAAGGTCCAGAAAAATGTATCCAGTCAGTTGCTTTAGAGTTAGCTCTAATAAATTCAATTTTGAAAGATTTGCTAAAGAGCTAGGAATCATCGTTGTTAAGTTATTTCCCCAAAGGTAAAGTATCTGCAAAAGATTGAGCATGCCCAACTTAGTGGGGATGGAACCTGATAGTGGATTCCGGCCAAGGGTGAGCAACTGTAGTTGAGGCAAGGTTCCCAATTCGGAAGGAATGTAGCCTGAAAGCTCACTTTCTCCCAAATCCAATTCAACTAAAGAGGACATAT
Source organism: Cupressus sempervirens (assembly GCA_028749045.1). Taxonomy (NCBI): domain Eukaryota; kingdom Viridiplantae; phylum Streptophyta; class Pinopsida; order Cupressales; family Cupressaceae; genus Cupressus; species Cupressus sempervirens. The sequence goes on along the minus strand of CM053785.1, from coordinate 806,125,128 downwards.
TTTTGAAAGGATGGAATGGAGACAAGATGGAGGATGTGGAAGAAACAATTTAGGGCATGCAATTCAATTGTTTGCCATTGGATAAATTACTAGCATTCTTTTTTTAAAGATAAATCCATGTAAAACATAAAAGTTAACTATTTTGATTCCAGTTGCTCTTTATAATTAATTTTTATAATCAATTCATTGTACTTCCAAAGTTTTTAAATATATTTATTTGAAAATAAATTTAAAAAAAACAATTGTTTTTTTAGTACTTGTTTTTTTTGGTAGAGGTTATATTTCTTTTTGATTAAAAAAATTTATAAAATCATGTTGCTTATTTTATTTCAATTTTAAGAAATATTTATACAAAAATAATTTTATTACTTTAACATGTGATAATAATTAATATTAACAAATAATAACAACTGATCTTGCCTTGGGCTCTATTAAAAATTATGCACATGACAAAAAAATTTTTTAAAAAACTCCACTTTTCAATTATAAATAATTATTTAAATCATTATGAAAAATTGTAAAATAAATAATTAATAGCAAGTTATTAAATTGATGAATGGAACTATCAAAATCATCAAGTGATCAAGGCTTGAGTAATGATAAATATTGTGAATGAACAACCTATAAAGCCATGTGAATAGGTTATACAAGTCATCGAAAGAGCTCTCATGTGCTAACTCTTGGCCTATTTTGTAAAGTGTTGTGTCATGTCATGTCATATTGCATTTGTATTAAATTGTTTGGAGGTGTCTATACAACAAAAAATTTGCACCTGATTTTATGTAATTTATTAATTAATTTGAAAATCACAAAACCATTGATCTGTGACTTTAAAATTAATTAATAAATTTTATAAACTATCAAATCAGATGCATATATTCGGCTGTTTAGCCAAGGGCAAATTGTCTCGTTCAATTATTTGATGTAACCAATTACTTAGTAATTTTGTATTGATTCCAATAAAAAAAGTTTTATATTTACAACTTTTAAACAAAGTCTATTGTACCTTTTGTTGTATTATTTACTGTTAAAAAAATAATTAATTAGAAATTAAAATACAGCAAATATAATATTTTTTATTAATTAATAATAAAAAATATGATAGAAAATTAGAAATTGCAAGAGTACATAATACATTAATAAATTTGTCTTATCTCCCAAAACCTATTAAATGAGTCCTTCTTATCTCCCGAAACCTATTAAATGAATATAAAACGTTGACCGGAAAATCTACTGTGCTGTAAGTCTCAGTCCATAAAACATTTACCAGAAATAAATTTATGTTCTCAGTCTTGGGCTAAAGAACTTGGTATAAAATTAGCATACAACTTTTCTTTCTATTGCGTACTTTTTTGTGGCCGTCGGGAGTATAAAGAATCAATCATTGACCAATGACAATGAATTGAGGTCAGAATTGCGAAAATTTCGGGTTAGAGGCAGCGGACATACTACCGTTGTGGAAATTTGTTACATATTTGCACCGGCTGAAATTCGTGCCCATCACATACTCCATGTTTGTGCCAGCTAATTTTCCACAGATTTCTTTTTCAAAATTATAAAAACGGCCACATAAATTATAGTTACCGGACACATATTAATCTTGAAACAACTTGATTTTTTCGCCGAGTCTTAAGTTTGTATTTTACTAAATTAATATTAATTTGTAGTGATGCAATTAACGTTCCACTTTTCAAAAACTCTTTGTTAAATCCTATTTCATCGGGGTTGAAATATATTGGGAACAACGTGTGAATCAAAATCAAATCAATTGATAACTGACATGATAGATGGCACGGCGGAAAGAAGGAATGACATGGTATGATCGTGGAGTATGGAAAGAATCAGGGTTGCGAAAATTTCGGCACTGGCTAACTGGCCGAACATTTGCACCCGGTCAGCCAGTGCTGTCAGTCATGTCCGTCCAACTTCGGTCAACTTTCGTCTTCTTTCGTCTTCGCTAACTTGTCAAGTCTAAAAGTAAAAATACAAGTACGATATCTTTTAATGCAAATGTTGTGTTTTTAATTATGAGAGTTCTTTATCTGAGGGCAAATGTTTGTTTTTTTAAAAATAAAAAATTAGACATTTTCCTTTTTTTTAATGAAAAGTGTGCAAAGAGTAAATATTTTTTACAGTTGTATATGATAAATTATAATGTATATTAATTTTATATTATATTTGTAAAATAATATTTAAAAATTAATAAATAATTAATGTATAAATATGTTAATTTGATTATAAACTTTGATAGTTTATTTTTAAAAAAAAATTCATTCATATTTCTTTTTGAAATATAAGATTTATCAATTTGAATATTATTATTTTTTAAATGTATTTGTTTACTATTGTTAATTTTATAAAACTAAACATTTGAATTTTTTACAGTTTGAAAGTTATTTTGAAAATGATAATATTAATGTGTACAAGTGAATTTCTTACTTTATATAAAAATAATATTTCAAATAATAAATAGTTTAGTAACTATGTACTAGATTTTCTTAATTTGTAGAATTATATTTTATCACATTAAAAAAACTTAAAATGAAATTACTAAATAAACGTAATATGTAGGTCATCAAATCTTCACCTTAAAATAAATTTTTTTTTTTAATATATTTATTATATTTAAAATATTGAATAATTAAAAATAGTTTTCAATTAGAAATCTAACAAAGTTGTATTGCATAGATATAATTTTGTATCTAAAATCTAGAATCTATTTTTATTAAAAAAACAATATTCAAACTAATAAATCTTATATTTGAAAAAATAAACCTAATAAAAATTTCAAAATTCAATTGACCAAATTTATGATCAAATTAAACATTGTTATACTAAGTGCATATTACTTTATATATTAGTTATTACATTAAATGTCAATTCAATCAATGTAATGAAAAAATGAAAAATCAAATTAATATTAAAGATTTCTAATTTATAATATATCAATTAATATTAATTTTATATTAATATATTAATTTAATATTAATTTTTATAATTACATTTAAAGTTTTTTTTAATGTAATAAAATGCAACTTTACAAATTAAGAAAATATAGTACATAGTTACAAAAATATTTATTAATAGAAATGATATTTCTATATAAAGTAAGAAATTTATTTCTACACATTAATATTATCATTTTCAAAATAGCTTTCAAACCCTAAAAAATTTCAAATGTTTAGTCTTATAAAATTAACAATAGTTCACAAATACATTTAAAAACAATAATATTCAAATTGATAAATCTTATATTTTATTTCAAAAGGAAATATGAATGAAAAATAAATTGAAAAAATAAATAAACTATCAAAATGTATAATTAAATTAACATACTTATACATTAATTATTTATTAATTTTCAAATATTATTTTATATAAATAATTAAAAAATAAAAAATAGAACTAATATAGTTTATAATTTATCATATACAAATGTAAAAAATATTTACTCTTTTCATTAAAAAAAAAAAAAAATTGTCTAATTTTTTATTTAAAAAAGAAATTTAATTTTTAACTTTTTTTTTAAAAAAAATTAATTTTTTATTTTAAAAAAAACATTTGTGCTCAAAAATACACAAATAAAATACATTATTCTTAAAATATATCTTAAATAAATTTAAAACATAACGTTATATTCTTATAATATTTCTTTTCTTATTTAAACTTAGACAATATTTATTAAAAATAATAATAAAAGCTTAAAAAATAGCAAATTAATAATAAAAGAATATATATATATATATATATATATATATATATATATATATATATTTTAAATAACTAGAATTCATAAATAGAAACGTATTCATTAAATAGGTTGAATTTATACTTATGTTTATAATTATTTAATGGAAAAACAATTTTCAATTTAAATGTATATTTCTTAATTATATTATAATGAATGTAAATATTAAACGATGTGTACTAATTTTTTTAATTCAAAAATAAGTATTTGATATATTATTTTTGACATAAAGATAAATATATATTAATGTGAGTGTGTGTGAGAGAGAGAGAGAAGGGATAGATGGGTCAAGAGAGAGATTGGAAAAATGTGGATATAAAGGAGAGGGATATGCGGTGAAGAAAAGGGATAGATGATGAGAGAAGAGAAGAGAAGAGAAAGGGGTACATAGAAATAGTAGGAATTAGTATAAATGGAGAAGACATGAGGAAAATGTGTGTGTTCGTGTATGTGTGTGTGTGTGTGTGTGTGTGTGTGTGTGTGTGTGTGTGTGTGTGTGTGTGTGTGTGTGTGTGTGTGTGTGTGTGTGTGTGTGTGTGTGTGTGTGTGTGTGTGTGAGAGAGAGAGAGAGATGTTTCTAGATATGGAGAGAATAGACATGAGAGTGATATTATATTAGAGAAATCTAACAAGAATATTAATATTATTTGATGACATAAACAAATAGAGATATAAGAGATGAAGATGAATAAAAAGTGATAGAAAGAGATAGAGAAAGATAGATGGATGTAGCTTGAGATAGAGGAATACAAAAATCTACAAAGAGATAAATAGTTATAAAGAGGAAGATAGAGAGTTGGAGAGAGAAAGAGATGTGGAGTTATTCATAAAGAGTAATTGGCATTTTCCCTACCCCTCCTCTTTTAATATATTTTTCCATAATTGATCTTTAATATATCTTCGGCATACCTATTACACCCCAAGGTATACTACTACATATCTCCCTTGGTCAAGAAGCCACCCAAGTTCAAATCCTACAATCACTTGGAGATCATTATGCTTGGTAAACATGTACAAACGCTCGATCGAAAGTATGGTTTTCGATTCTGCATTTGTTTCGGCCATGGATTTGTCATCATTAGAGAATCAGATCTTCTTGACCTGTTCGATGAAGAGCAAGATCATGAGTAGAACTGTGATCGTACCTGCTAATGTGAACCATGTGCTTAGGTCAACTCAAACACACAACATTCTTGATCCTCCGGTCATAGGGTTTGAGGGCTCTGATATTCTGATAATATGCTAACTATCCCATAAAAAGGTAGTGTCATGACATTGTTATAGGTAGAATAGGATAAATTGATGTTAAACTGTCCTCCCACCTTCTATGTTTGCCTTTGCAGGCAGTGAAAATAATGTTTTTTCACTCCTCAAATGTTATCCTTAGCGTTCAAACTGGGTGCACAAATTCCTTCATTGGGTGTGATGATGGGCATTGTGACAATGAGGCTAGATATGTTATGAAGGTCAATTTCTGCCTCCAGATGCCTAGAGACATGTCCACCATAAGGAATTGTTGAAGGGTGTATCCCTATTTTCTTAGAGAAACAAGCAACTTCTACGCAGTATACTTGGCATTTTCCTATTGATCCCAAGGAATATTTTGTTTGCATCAAATAGGATGATGTTTATCAGAAACTAGAGGTTGCCAATGTGTGTTTTAAGGATGCTTTTGATGTCGACTTTTAGTGAGTTTTGCAAAGGATTAAGAAATAAAGAAAGAGGAGAGTGATGGTTGGTTGAAGTATCTCTAATTTGTTTTTCCTTTATTAGGCGAGGGATTCTATCTGTTCTTCTAATTACAAAGAAAAGAAAATAACTTTTGTTGCTTCACCACATTTCAAGCTTTTTGTTAAATAAATGTCATTTTTTGCTCGACTGTTGTCTCTGCAATCCATTCTCAGTTTCAATGAAATCCCTCATTTCTTTTGCAATTTCTATTTGTAGTATCATAATTCAAATTAGCACACTTAAATGGCATGATTTCAAGATTTTCTTCCAATTATGGTGGAGAAATTGGGAATGATGGGTCTAATGGCAGAAATGTATAAAAGGTTTCGTTCACTAGTGGGTTTGATCACCATTAAAAGTTTGAGGAGACAAAAAAGCGTCTCATAGAAAAAATTATAGTCGTAGATGATCAGACAACTGGGAAATCTTTTCAATGATTTGATCAGATTGAAGATCTTTGACTAGGGTTTCTGACCTACAAACCCTCTATCCCAATTACTTGTCTACTTATTAGTGAATAATATAGGTAAACCATTAAATAACACCCTGTAAGTTGAGGTGCACTCACATACTAAGGCATAAGAATTGTGTCAATTTTATATTTAAATGGTTAAATAATATGAATATAGATCCCCAACTGGGATTGATCTGTGAATGTTAAAAAAAAAAAAAAAATGGGACGATGGGATCTCTGAATGAGCATGAATTTTGTGTTTAAATGGTTTAGCTCATTCCCTACCCCGCTTTTTCAATCCCTAGGCAATTTCTTACATGAAGTAAGGTTTATCAAATTCTTTGATTGCTAATGCAAAAATTGAATCATTAGTAAGTGATGTTGGACAAGCAAGGGTTTATAAAATTCTTTGAACGTTATTGTGGAAGCATCTAAATCATTAGCCTATGAAGTAGTTAGGAAATTCAATCATAGATGCTTCCCAATTTCTTGGACAAGGGTTGACCTAATTTTGATCAAATTGTGGAGTTAGGGTAGGGACTTTGACTAAACATGAGTGCTATAAATATGGTGATTGTACATTTAAAATAATATTAGTTTATTGTTTCAAATTTTCGAAAGAAGAAATTGTATTTATAGAATATTAGAAACATGATTTATTGTTATAATAGTATTTATATATATTTTAATTAAGATATATATTAATTCATCAAATTATATATTTTAAATCAAATTTATTATGACAAACTAATTAATACAGAGCAATACATAATTTATTTTCTTAATGTCAAATAAATGCAAAAAAAGAGACATTACTCAACTACTTGCTATTGTATTTCAATAATTCACAAAATAAAACTTAAAAGCTCACGTACATTCTTTATAGACCCCTTTTCTAAAAAAATGATCAATGAGCTTTAATCTATTGATAAGTTATATATATTTTTATTTTTTAAAAAAAAAATATATTTTGAAATAAAATTGTATTAATTAACACATATTATTCTTAAGTATACCAAAAAAATATCACACAATAAGGACCATTGAGTTAGTCATTAGTGTGTGATGTTTAAACCACACATTACATGAGGTCGTTTGAGATACAATTTATAAGATCATTTTGTTTGTGCAACAAAGATCTCAATAGATAAGTGATATGATAAGGTAAACTCATTAATAATAGCTTTAAAAATACATAACAAATTTTTTTTTAAATGTTTAAATTTAAAAAATAGATATTTTAAAAAAATAGTGATAATCAAAATATGTATAATCTTCATTCATTAAATGTCATCTTTTTCTATTAACTACTAAACCAAACATATCTTCACTAGGCTCTAAGGTTATAACTAATTATAATTTGTCGTTCTTTGTAAGAGTCAATTTAAGTAGATTTACCATTTCAAAATATTCTAGACATCAAATTCATATGGTGTCATGCAAATCCTCGAATTGGGAAGAAGTGTTCCCTTGAATGTTTGTTTTTGTAGAAATTGAAGGGTGAGTATGTAGAATTTCCTTAGATTCTTTGTGATTTAGATATAAAACACACAACATTTAAATGGTGAAATTTGAAGAATTTGTGTGGTTTGTGTGTGTAGAGATAGAATAATCATTCCTTAGGGATATTGTGAAAGGGAGATGACACTCTAAGAACATATTTAGTTATCATATACTTCATGAGGTCGAAGAAAATTGAAAGTAAATATAGTCTTTTTATAACATAAATTAATGTTTAAAAGAAGAATATTTTGAGGGCTTTAAATAGCATTCTTCTTGTACATTGTCAAAAATATTAAAAGACTTACAAGAAAATTGATATTTGGAAGCTCTTTATTGAAATGCATAAAATAATAGGCTCATAAAAGTAATTGAAAATGTACAAAATTCCAATCAAAGGAGAACTTATTTATCCAATAGATTTAATCCAACCACTAACAATTTCATAAAAGAAAAGATAGAACATGTCTTTGGTATTCAATGCAGTGTTTTGTAAGATAACTATATTGTGTTGATGCTAGAGATGACATATTAGATATATATGCATAGTTAAAGGTTTTCAATATGTGATTATATTTTGTGATCATTGTGACAAGAGTTGGTTAAATGAAGAATGAAACTTCGTGGTACGAAGTGTGCATCAACATTGAAAGTTGAGATTATTGACTACCAAAGTGTATTGCTTATATTAGTTGTATATTTATCTTGACTACCAAAGTGTATTGCTTGTATTTTGAAATAAATTTCAAGTCCCGTGAATTTGTGAACAAGTTGCTCTGATTTCCTAGTTCATCCAGTGTCTAGTCCATTTATTTGTGTGTATGTAATGTCATTTAAACCTATGCAGATTACAAAATTTTATTCAGCTTTGAATTTAAAAACTCTAATTTGTAATTTATGTATCTAACAAATAATTCAAGCTTACCTGTAGTAGTTGTTCCAAATTTGATATTGTTGGAGGACTTGTATTTGATAATGTTTGAAGGCTCATCTCCTCATTTTTCCTTCATGCAACAAATGGTGGAATATTTTGTGGGTTTTTATGATCCTAGGGTGGCCCGATGTAGTTTGGAAAGTCAAAAATTACAAATAAAGGGAGTTGAGGTGGTTTTTCACCAGCATTATATACAATTTTTTTGACTTGTCCAAGTGTGCCATTGACAAGTCCAATTTCGACCCATAAGTTTGCATAGAACATGACCTTTTGGTCAGCGCATAAGAGTATTCTTGATTGAAGTTGTTCTTCATCTAGATTTGAACATGGTAAACCTTTAAGTTTCTCTGCAACAAAAAGGGCAACTGGTTTGTCTAAAGACTATAGCATGCATTTGTTTTGTAGTAATACCAGTTGTTATGTATTTTCATTTTTGTTTGAAATTTAGTCAATGGTGTAATTTGTAGGGAGGATACCCACATCGAAGATATTATAAGAAAAGAAACCTGCCACTTCGTCATCAACAGAGACACACACAAAAAATTCGGAGCAACTGAACCCAGAAGAATCTCATTCAATTCATAGGGCTGATCAATGCATTCACCAATGGCAACACTAATTAAAACACTTCATTTCACAGTCTAAAAAATAATAATAAGAACAATTGAATGACTAATGACAATGCCAATGTTGAGCTCCCCGCCATCATTTCTGATGTCAAACTTGAGGTCTTCTTAAATGTTCACCATGTCTCTGGACGATTTTCTATGTCTTCAGCAACAGAACTTGTCTGCTATAGTGAAGGCGTTAATGCTATTAAAATAGTGCAAGGAGAAAGAAAAATTATTGGGGTTAAAGTTACTAAAGGAGTTGAAAATACTACCCATCAACAATTTGTGGACAACAAAATCCTTGCCAGAACAAGCACATTGGAAGAGATGGATCAGATACATCACATCCTAAATACTTACTCAAAGGCATCTGGGGAAATGATTAATGCCGAAAAATCAGAAATCTTCTTTCTAAATACTGAATTAGAAATGGAAAATCTAATCTGTCAAAAATTAGGATTTAGAAAAGGTGAATTCCCATTCAAATACTTGGGGATCTACTTGGATAAAAATAAGCAAAGTAATCTGGGATGGGAGCAAATTATTAACAAAATTGACCACCAAACTGAATCTTGGAAAGGAAGATGGTTAACCAAGGTAGGGAAAGCAACTAAAATTAAGGCAGTATTGACAGCCATCCCTTCTTATCAATTATCATGTTCTTATCTTCCAAAACAAACCAATGCTAAACTAGAAAGTAAACTTTGTAACTTCTTCTGGAAAGGACTGGAAGACAAGAAAAAAGCAACTTTAGTCAGTTGGGAAAAGATCTGTAGACCAAAAGCAAATGGAGGATTAGGTGTGAAAAACATTGAATGGCAGAACGAAGCATTAGGAGCAAAACAAGTATGGAGGCTCTACCAAGAAAGCGATAGGAAATGGGCAAAAATTTTATATAATAAATATCTCAACCCTCTAGATAAAACTTCACTCTTTAGAATGAATTCTCCTCCCAAAGGATCGACTGGTTGGAACTTTCTTCTGAACAATAGAAGTTTGATTTCTAAATATCTGACATGGGATATAGGGAATGGAAAGGAAGCTTTATTTTGGGAAGCTTTCTAATTAACTATATTTTACTTAAGCTAAACTTTAGGTATCAAATAGTTAATTATTTTATGAGTTATTATCATGAAACCAAGGCTTTTCATCTCATTTTGTAAGGATTGGTCTTTCTTTGTAAATGCATTCATTCAATACAATTTATAATTATTTTTTGTACATCAAGAATGTTTCATCTTCCATGCATTTAGGAATTGCAACCTACCTAGATTTTTCTAGGTGATTCTTGGAAGATGTGGGGTTGAGCTTTTATCAACTTCAATAGTAACCATTAGTTGTTAAGGCATATGAATAATAATACAACTAGTTGATTCCAAAATTTAATTCTTCTTAAATAAAATCAAAATTCTACTTTCCAAATTACTTGGCATGTAGTTACGCTAGGTAAAATAGAATCAATCATCCCAACAAATTTAAAATGGGGAACATCATGATCCACTCCTTAATTAGGTTTGATTGAAACAAGAGAATGTATCAATGCAAAACCCTACTGCAAAAGAGATTAATCTCTTCGTTTTCTTTCTCTCTCACCTCCACCTTAAGAGTTTCTAAACAACACGATATGCAATATAGAGATAAGATATAAAGATGTGACAAAATGATAGAGTATATGGAAATAAAAGTAGAGAAAATAATAAACCTTGTGAATACAAACCTAAAAATGTATTGTAAAATGACCTCTAAAAGGGTCGATTCTTACATTCTAAAGTGAAAACCAAGCTATAGGAAAAACTCAAAAAACATTTGGCAATTTTTCAAGGGAAACGTAGTTAATTATGAGTGAAATAAAGATTAGTAGTGTACTATGACCCTAATTCATTATGTATGGCACTGATTCTAATTTAATGATAGTAAAGAAAGATGAGAAGGGTATCTAGATATTTAACTTGTTTGCTACTCTGAGATCTTAAACTTGTAAAATAAAGGATTTGTTTGTTTTTTTTAGTCAAGCAGGGGGATTTTCCTTAGGTAAAGTCCAACTTAGGAATTAACCTCATATTGAAATAGAATTTGAATGCTAGCAAGTAGTATTGATGGATATAACATAAAGGAATGTAAATCTATTGATTTGATTTTGAATTTTGACTATAATCAAGTATGTATTCTTTGCATTTTGATTTATAAGCATGAGGTTGTTTAAGAATCTTCTATCATATGAATCTAATTAATTTTTGAAAACTCATGTGTTTTTCCTCCTCTAGACACTATTAAATACAGCAAGAAGTCCATCAACTCATTAAATTCTTAGCTAGTTTCTAACCCTCAAGAGTAGAAAAAATAAATAAGAAAGGTTATTAAAGCTTATTATTGTTTTTAATCAAATGGTTGAAGCTACTACAAGCCCTATCAACATTTTAGGACTTGAGACTATAAGTTTTCTAAAGAAAATAGAAATTTTAGTTTCTTTGAATCCCTTCATGTAATGTAGAGTTTAACACTAAAACAATTCCAAAATGAAAATTATTTTTCTCTGTATGAAGAACACGTGCAAAATACTTTATTTTTTGGGCATTAACAAGATTCTATCACAATACAAAAATAATATTAGATGATTAGATAAATTTATGATCTTTTAGTATTATTGCCTAGTTTTATCTATATTTTTAATTGTGCAATGTGTTTTGATTTATCATCAAAAAGGAATGTGATCTCAAAATCTTAATAATAAAAAATCTCTACTAAATTAATCCAAAAACTATACAAGATCAAAACAATATAGATCAACAAAACAATAAAATAAATTTTATCATATTTTTTCTTCAAGTCTTTGATAGTCAAAGGTTACCCTTCATCTCAATATCCTTCCTCATCTTCCCTTTCTTGTCCTCTTTACTTTGGATCAACTCAATTTTCTCTTCTAGAGATCTATATTTCAAATTTAACCTTTTGACGAAATAAAAATTCCATTTATCTTGTCTAAGTGAGTAGAGAGAGTCTTTTCTAGTATCTTTAAAAATAGCATGGGGAGGATTTCTAGCTAGATCATTAATATGTTCCTCACTAATCTTAACATATAACTCTCATCAACCACTTTTAGGATGGGAATCCTCTCGTTTCTCTTTTTTTTTTCTTCCATGAAAGCCTCGTTATTTTTTTTCATTTGATCTTTGACTATGACTCATGCCCTCAATCTCATTGCCTTCAACATCTTATAGAGAAATTAATAACTCATTCTAGATCAACTCATCATAGTCAACAATCCTAATAGATTCTTTCAACTCCTCTTCATCAATGTTTGGTTGTCTCACTTGATTAACTTTCTCTTTGATAGCTGCAGGAGAACTCATCTTATCTTAATTAGAATGAGTATCCTTTTCTTTAATTACCAATGGAGAAATCATTTCATTATGGACTAAACATAGAGAGGAAGGGGAATCAGGGAATTTCCACTCTAAAACAATCTTTCTAGAGATTCATAATTTTCAACTTCATCCAAATTTTCTATGTCCATCTTAGCCTTCACCTTCCCCTTACTCACATGTTTCTCTTCTTCATATTCACTTTCTTCTTCAAATTCTGAGAAAAGCTCCACACAATTTTTTGATCCATGAGATCCAATTCCTAATTTCCCTAAAATCCTTTTACATTTTCCAAATTTTCCCACCAAGCAAACTTGTTTACCACTATGTTCTAAAATATCCCTTAGAACAAGGTGAAGGTCAATTTTTTTAACAAAACTATTAACCATCCTCATTAGACCGTGATGTAAAATGGGTTTAGACTTTAAATTATTTATACTACCAGGAAAAAAACACAATTGATAGATGGAAAAACAAATCCTTTTTTATTTTTAATATGTTCTTAAGTTTATCTGCTCGATTAAACTCAAAACAAGCATTTGAGCTTGGTTGAAAGAAAGGAGTAGACATGGAAGATGATGATGATCTTAGTTTGACTTCAAAAAAATTTGCAGCAAATGATTGGGTTCTCAACATAAGAGCATCATTCCATATTACATCGCATAGGGAGTTTTTTAGAACATTTCAAAGTAGACTTTTTTTAGAATTATTTATGATTCTAATGTCAATTTGGAATACAATAATTCAAAGGTAACAAAAGGATCCTTATTAATTACAAGAGGAAGTAAAATAAATACTTTATATCTAGTAGGCACTCTCAATGAAGTGGGAGCCATTTGAAGTAGTAGCAGAAAGTAGTCAAAAAAGTTTCTTAGACATGAACATCAATGATGTGTTGAGAAAGAGCAACTAAAAATAATGGTAAGGGATTGGAAAATACCCAATTACGTTTGAAAAATATAATTGTCATTTCACATCTAAGAATTTAAATGTTGCCCAATAAATACTAGTTTAACTAGAAAAATAGTGATTCCTTTACATGTAGTGATAGGAAAGTCCATGGTAGAAATTCATGAGAGAGCTATAATAGTAGTTGATATGGTACCAACAACTAGACATAAACATAATGAAATGAGAGGCCATAGAGAAATGAGAAGACTCTCAATAAAAATTAAGAAATGAATTTGAAAAGCCTTGATGCCACAAATGGTGAAATGAGAAAATTTCAAGAATAAATCAATGCAACCAAATTAATTTTAACCACCAATGATGGTGGGTCAAATGAGGTTTCCTCAAGTTTTGTTGATTTTATATTTGAGAATGATGTGAAAAATATTGTACATGCACAAGCTCTCAAAGCTGACTAGACTGCTTCAAAGACTAACTTGGTTTAGAATACGAAGAGTGTAGCTACATTTTTTAAGAGGATTGGTCCACAAGAGGTTGACATCCCCAAGGAGATCTATTTAAAAGGGGCCTTTGATAGGGTAGGATTATAAGAAGATAACTACAAAGAACAATAATAGTTAAAAATTAGACCATTTGGATTTCCCCGTGAAGGGTGCTAACTGTTTGAGAGTTATCATAGATAAAGGCTAGAATGCATCAATTCTGAGCTTCTTTAAGATACATAAGTTCCTCTTTTTTGCTTGCAAAGAATTGAAAAAGGAAGATGAAGGGATAGGGAAATTCAATTGTGGAGCTCCTAAGGGCTTATTGGATGGGAGACTAGATATTCCGCATAGTATTATGCATTTTACTATGTTTACTTAAACACAATTATAAAAAGCATTATGCACATTTAGATGAGGAAACAATCTATTCAGAAGTTTTCTTATAGATGCTGATATCACATTTCGTCCATATATATTTTATGAATTGTCCTTTCTATTAATAAATTAATTTACTTGTTACGAATTAACAAAAAAGAGGTTAGGGTATGCAAGATTACCTCAAGAAAATTCACATAGCCATAGCAAGATTAACAACTATTCATTTAAAAACCCACTAAGAAACCCCTCAGGCCACCAAAATAGTGCCAACCAAGGGGGGTGATACATCTCAATCATTAAAAACCTTGTCATATCAGAGCCTGAGTTTCAACATTGGGAGCTCTGGGTATATTGGAACGCCGCGAGTGTTAACTATTTGATCAAAATGAAAACTTGAACTATCATGTGTATCTTTTTCAAACTGAAACTTGGAATTAGATACAAAACTTAAACGAGAGAAAAACTAAAATTGAAAACTTATCTATTGTTAAAAGGATGAATATTGAATCAATGTGGTTTTCGGTTTACTATTAAACTAGAATCATATTGCTCTAGATGTGTTCTAGTGTTCTCACTAGAGACATATCCTTCTTTGGGAGGGAAAGGGTTCAATGGGACCCACACAATGAGTTCCTTGGTATTATTTTTCTTGCAGGCTTCCAGGAGTAAGCCTAATTCTAGGGGGGGTAGATGTAGTGCCTGCCCCTTGGTCGCATTCTGTTATCGTTGCCAAACTCTTCTTGGTATATTTTCTATTAATTAAGTCGAATTAAAAGATTTAATTTAATGGAAAATTAGTATGATATTTTAATAGTTAATTTTATTTAATTAATTGGGAAATTAATTAAATAAAGAAATTAAATTTGGAGATGAAAGTTACAAGCTTAAAGTTGGAATGTGGTAATATTTATTTAATTTAATAATAATATATTTAGAGTTCATTTTCAAATAAATGGCTAAATAATATTATTATTTAAGTTAATAAATAATTATTAATTAAGTTTCAAAAATAAATTTTAAAGTGGAAAAAAAAAAAAAAAATTTAAAAAGTCAAGTGAATATTAATAAAGTTATGTATATTATTTTAATAATTATTCACCTTGGAGTGTGTGCACCTCTTTTATGCACGAGTTGTCTCCAACATAAGAGTTAGCACACTAATTAAGCACATGGTATCTACAACCTTATCATTGTCATCACTCATCTAGAAGGTTGGATAAGGCTTGCACTTAGTTGTCAACACTTAGCTTATCTTTTGGATGCTTCTAGAGACATTCTAGGTGCTTCTTGAGAGGTCTTTATATTCCAGCACTCCTAGTGTGTAAGGGGAGACTTCCACATGCAACTAATAATAATGAGCATTCATATTGATCATACTCTTTGGCCTACTGTGTTCTTGTGCTGCGGATTTTGGAGAAGGAAAGAATTTTCAGAAAAGAGAAGGTTCTAAGAGGAGGGGTTTTTCTCTACAGTTTTATGAGGCATAGCGAATTAGCATCAGTGTCTAGGTAGATGCTTGTGATATTCGCATATTTTAATACGCTCTTTTCTTTCCTGTCTTCATTGTGTCTGCTGAATACTTTCTAAGGAATTCTTCTAATGAATAATTTTATATTTTAGAAATTTGGGTATGCATGTTGATTCATTGTTTGTGCGAAGAAATCAAGGAAAAACCCAATTAGAAAACCCTCATTCGATTGATGAAAGAAAATTAGTTTTAAAACAGGAAGGGTTTGAGATTTTAAAAAAAAATTAATTTGGGAAATAAATCAAAACTTGGGTTGAATTAAAATGGAATTGAGAAATTAGATTTGGAGGGTTTGAATTTTAATGGAAAATCTTCTTAGAGAGAGAGTAAGTAAATTAATTTTTAAAAATGGGTATGATGTATTCATCCTTCAAATTAATTCTTGGATTGGATAAAATAAACTATATACATTTTAAATTGTTATAATTAATAAATAATTATTTTTTATGAATTATTTATTCTTTTACTTAAGATTACTGCATTTAGGCTTTAGATGCCATCTAGAAGTTTGTGACGAGTTGTTGACAACATGGGAGTTAGCATGCCAATTAAGCACAGGGTGGATGGATAAGTCTTGTGCTTAGTTGTCGATGTTATCTTATCTCCTAGTGTTTTGAAGATGTTCTAGAGACTTCTTGTGATGCCTTTGTCTTGGAGCACTCCTATTGACTGGGAGGTTAGAGGCTCGATTGCTAGAGGAATTGTGAATGTTGAAGGAGGGGACTTACCTATGGACTCCAGAGGCGTAGTGGATTAGCATCAAAGTCCAGCTAAGTACTCATGATTATTCTGCATATTCCATTACTCTTTCTCTATTGTCTTCTTTCTGTCTGCTATAATGTGGATTATATATGCATGTTGATTCTATTTGCTTGCAAAGAAAACCAATGGAATATTTTAGAGAAAACCCTAGTCCATTTGTGAAAGAAATTAGTTAAATTGGGCTTAAGATTCGAACTAAAATTGTGAGATTAGTTGACAAAGGTTAAATTTGAAATTGAATGAAATGAAAAGATCTTCTAGAAAGAGACATTAAATATGGAATAGGTATTCCATTGAAATAAATTTGAGAATTTTAAATAAAATATATAGATTACTTATAGAGATTCTAAGTTAAAATTTTGAATGATATGGATATTATATGATATTTGGAAGTGTATGGACTGGTTTGTATTTAATCAAACAAAATCACATTTATTAAAAAGAGATTGATACGAATTAGATGGTAAAGATATATATAAATTTTAAAAGGTTATTATTCTGTCAAATCTCGAATTTGGCCTGGAAGAAATGATAAATAAATATGGAAAGTTGGGTAGTGGCTATGGCCAGCCCAGAGTATGCTAAAGACGTACCTGAATTCCTACGTGCTGGCTATCGGTACGGAGAGCATCACGTTGCATGACAACTATGAGGGGACGGACAAGACATTCATGCTCTATTACTGCCCCTGTCACAGAAAGGACGGAAAGGGCGGGCATCCGGGCAGTCTATCCTCCTGCCTGGATAGCCGTTGCCATCAAATTGTGCTCTGACCAAACATTGTTTTAATTTTTTTTTGAAGCATCGTATTAAATACTACACTATTAATAGATGACAGGCCACATATTGAGGCACTGGCTAAATTGCCACGAAAATGCACAGGGCCATTTATTTCCCTAACGAAATTCAATAAAAAATAGATGCATTTATAAATTAAAATATTTATTATAAATTAATTTAAAATAAAATGTATTATTTTGAGTATTGTATATAATGTTTTTTTTCCCTAATTCATCAAGTTTCTAATTAGAAATTATTTTTTAACAATTACAATTACTTCTTTTATTACAATATTTTTTTTGACTTCTTAAAAATGACAAATATAAACACTTAGACAAATAGATATCATAATTTAATCAAATTTCTAATCATTTAATTATTATAAGTGCTCTATTTTCTGTGTACCTTTTAAAAATTTATAGTAAATTTGTATTTATAAATACTAATATTTTACTATTTTCATATTAGAAAAATAGAAAATATTTAAATGACACAAATATTATTTTACGTTTAAATTTTTATATTATCATGTACAAATATATTTCTCAAAACTATTTATTAATTTTTTTTCTGGCTGATTACTGATCAGAGGGAAATTGTTTGGCAGCTTCTTTCGTTAGGACACGTTGCCTTGGCGTGTTGGGAACGAGAGACGTTCCATGCCTCAGTTTCCACACGCGGGAATACTTTCCGTGTGGAAATTTCATTCTGTGGACTTGCGTTGATTGCGGTGATTTCTTCCTTGTCTGTTCTATAATTTCTGATGTGAATTGTCGTGTGTACTCGCTAGTCAGCAGTCTTGACTTGACCCCAGAGACGATGTCTACGGCAGACTGACGGAAATAGACTGACGGAAATAAACGGCCCGGTGCATTTTCGTGGCTATTTAGCCAGTGCCACATATTGATGGCTTTTGAGGACCGAGTCTGAAAGGATTAAAGTGCAATGGCTTAACTTATTTAGACCCCATCTCCTATTAATTGATTCCCACCGTGCGTCCCCCTGCCCTGGCCTACTTTATCTTGGCTACTCTTCTATCATGGCTACTCTTCTCTTCATCATGCTCTTCATGCTCTGCGTCTTTCCAGCCTCCGCTCTGAATATCTCTCAACAGCAACAATTGCTCTTGCAATTCAAAGCGGCTATAATTTCAACCAACAACGCCTCTTCACTACCTGATTGGACTCCCCTGCACCCGCTCTGTAATTGGTCTGCCGTTACCTGCGATCCCTCTTTCCACTCAGTCCTCGCCCTCAACTTATCAAATATGAATTTAGATGGCACCATCTCTCCCCTGCTGGGGAATCTCACCTCTCTTCAATCCCTCGACCTCTCACAAAATGCCCTCACCGGTACCATTCCGCCTCAACTCGGCCAACTTACCCATCTGAGGGTTCTCTGGCTGTACTACAATCAGTTACAAGGAACAATTCCCGCCTCTCTTTCTGCTTGTCGCAGTTTGTATGACCTGGATCTCTCCTCTAACCAACTACATGGCAGCATTCCGGCTGAGCTGAGTCTCCTTTCAAGTTTGAAGTTCCTTTATTTGTTAATAAACAATATCACAGGTGTCATTATCCCTTCTTTCAAAAATCTGTCCTCTTTAGTTGAATTGCAGTTGGGACAAAATGATCTCTCAGGCACCATTCCTTCCGAATTGGGAGCCCTGCCTCAACTACAGACGCTCGCCCTTAGCGCAAATCAGCTTTCAGGTCCCATTGCCCCTGAGTTGGGCATGCTCGCTCACCTACAGGTTCTTCACCTCTGGGGAAATAACTTATCAGGCCCCATTCCCACATCTTTAGGAAACCTGTCTGCCTTGACCGCTTTAGATTTGTCAGAAAACTATCTCCAAGGTCCCATTCCCCCTGAATTGGGCCTGCTCACTCAACTGCAGTACCTTTCCCTTTTTGGAAATAACTTAACGGGGACCCTTCCTAGCTCTTTAACAAATCTTTCAAGCCTGACTGTATTAAGCCTATATGTAAACCAGCTTAGTGGACATATTCCGCGGGACTTTGGTACCAAGCTCTCCAATTTACAATACCTCACTTTATGGGGAAATCAGCTTAGCGGTCATATACCAAACTCCCTTGGAAATTGTTCCAACCTCACACAACTTCATTTATCTGAAAACCAGTTCAGTGGAATGGTGCCAATGGAGCTGGGTAAGTTGAACTTCCTTACGAAGCTTTACCTACACACCAATCAACTTGTTACAGACAGCAGTAAAACATTGGCTTTTCTTAGTTTCCTCAGCAATTGCTCCCACTTGCAAGAAATAATAGTGGATGATAATCATCTTAGTGGTATGTTGCCCAAATCCATAAGCCAACTGTCTTCCAATCTCAATTTCTTCGATTTGTCAAACAACATGATAAGCGGAAGCATACCACAACAGATTGCCAATCTAACAAACTTGACCTATTTAAGTTTAAGCAATAATCTTTTCAGTGGCAATATTCCATCTGAATTCCAAAGATTCCAGAAGTTGGAAAGATTGGACTTGGGTGGGAACAAATTAGAAGGAAGCATTCCAAGTGAGATAGGTCAAATGCGACATCTAGGACTCCTAGATCTTAGTTATAACCAGCTATCTGGAAAAATACCAGATTCACTTTGTATCCCCCAACAGCTAAGGCGCCTTTTTCTTCAGCACAACAACTTGTCGGGAGAGATCCCTGTTAGTTTATCAGGGTGTCAGAAGTTGGAGCTGATTGACTTATCTTACAATAAACTGGTGGGAAGGATACCACCTGATGTCATTGCCAGCCTTCAAAATCTGGCATTCTACCTCAACCTTTCATGGAATTCTCTGGAAGGGTCCTTACCAATGGAGATTAGTAAAATTTCAATGGCTCAAGCCATAGACATCGCTCGAAATCGACTTACTGGGGTGATACCAAAATCTCTCGGAGAATGCACAGAATTGGAGCATCTCAATCTGTCCCACAATGCCTTTCAAGGTCCAATTCCAGATTCAATCTCCAAATTACAAAATCTCCTAGAAATGGATCTTTCTAACAATTTTTTGTCAGGTTCAATGCCAATGTCCCTTGAAAGACTGAAAGCACTTCAGTACATGAATGTTTCTTTCAATAATTTGTCAGGTCAGATTCCAGAAGGAGGGTTGTTTCCAAATAGAACTGTTATAGCATTGTTGATGGGAAATCCTGGCCTTTGCGGCCCAACGAATTATTCATTACCTCTATGCCCAAAAAAGACTCAACAAAAGCATTTACTGCTTAAGAAAATAGCCTTATCAGTTGGAATAATTGGGTTTATATTGTGCTCCTTCATCTTAGGAGTTCTGTGGAGACGTAAATTTTCAGACCAGCTATTACATCCCACAAACTTTATTTTTCAGCGGCTTAGCTATCAAAAATTTTCTTATGAAGAGCTTGTAATTGCAACAGCTGATTTTGACGAGTCAAACTTGCTTGGAAGGGGTAACTTTGGATCAGTCTACAAAGGCATTTTGAGGGATGGTAAGATAGTTGCAATTAAGGCTCGTAATTTGCAGAATGAAGAAGCTCATAAGAGCTTCAACACAGAATGCAAAGTGCTAGGGAGGATTCGACACCGTAACCTGATTAAAATCCTCAGTGCATTTTCCTACCCAGGATTCGAAGGTTTAGTTCTTCAATTTGCATCAAATGGGAGCTTGGAGAAACATTTGCATCCTGATAGGGACGATCTGGAAATTCGCAACTTGGGATTGATCAACTGTTTGAGCATTGCTGTTGATGTTGCCCATGGGATGGAATATTTACATCATGATTGCCCTCTGCAAATTGTGCACTGTGATTTAAAGCCTAGCAATGTGCTCCTGGACGACAACATGACAGCCCTTGTGACTGATTTTGGTATATGCCGTTTGACCACTCCAAACCCTAAAGATTCTCTTAGTGCAACGACATTTGCGTTCAAAGGGTCTATTGGGTATATTGCTCCAGGTAGTTTTTTAAATTTTTTTCTATAATATATGTACAATATCATTTTCTTTTAATATCTTTTATAGATTTTCATCAATGAAATTTATATTGATTGCAGAGTACGGATTGTGCGGTGGTGTTTCTACAAAGGGAGATGTTTACAGTTATGGAATTCTGATGCTAGAGATGATTACAAGGAAGAGGCCAAGTGATGACATGTTCGTGGGAAACCTAAACTTGCAGAAGTGGGTAAGGTCAGCTTTACCAGACAGAGTGGCAAATATAGTTGATAGCCATCTATTGAGAGATGCAAATGGAAACATGGAAGATAATGGATGTCTTCTTTCTTTCATTCATCTTGGTTTGCTTTGTGCCAGTGAATCGCCAAGAGAACGACCTTCCATGAGAGAAGTAGCGAGGTTCTTGGAGGGTCTGAAGACATCTTTAATGGGAGGTGCAGCTGCTTCTGATTTAACATCTACCATATTAGACCTCCTTGATAGTACCAATCGTGCAGAAACATTGGGATCTGACAGTCAAAGTTCTACGTTTTAGATGTTCATCGATTTGAAAGAGAGATTTCATCCTTTATGTTTGCTGGTTTCAAGTTTGTCTTCCATCACAGGCTTGTCTTTGTTAATGTAGAATCTTCCCGAGGATAAATTCTGTTTCTTGAAGCCTGTAAACTGTTCAAATTGATGTGTGTGCAATTGCATTATTCTAGTTTGAGAAAGTAGAATGCTGTCTATATATACTATGTTCCTTTCATAATATGCTGACATTTAAGATTTGTTTTTCCTTTCCTTACCTGATAAGTCACTAATCAACGAGCTGAAAAGCATGACATCAATCTGGATGTTGAATATCAAGGATGATGTATTAATGTCCACAAAGGATGAATCATGATTAACAATATACTAGGCATCCTCTTTTTCAAATTGCCTAAATCATTTGGAACAGTCAGTAGATATTTGATCATTGAGCTGCTTGCAGAATTCTTTCAATTTTAGATACTACCCTTCAATCGTTAAAAAATTACAATGCAAGAACTGTTTTGAATGCGATGTGTTAAAAGAATTCCATATCGCTCTGCAAAATGCTCTATAAAGAGGATAATTTGGTATTATCAGTATGGTCCGGAATGGATTTAAGTTCTACCTACTATTATATTTCACAAGTTATGTACGGAATTCAATTTTCTCTAGCTACTGCTTGGCAAAGACTAACATCATCATGTAACATTTCGGCTTTGAGATAGAGGTTGTAATTATGTAGAACGGATTACAATTCCAAATGAATTGCATCCAATATCAGTTAAGAACCGATATGTTCAATAACCTAAGAATCTTGGTTTTGTATAAATGTAAATGTTTGAATATTTGCACCTACATATATAGTTGACAATGCACTGATGTCTTATACGATATCACCCAATAGTCAATTTTTGCAACAGTTTATATATTCAGACACGGTCTCCTGTTATTCACAAGATGCACCTTGTGTGTAATTCGATGTGAAAGGAGCTTCAAATTTCTCTCATTTATCTCTGAAGGATAGTTGCATGTAATTTTTCATCAACTAGTAAGGATAGTTAGGGAGATTAAATTCATTTGAGTTCAATTTCTAGTAGAAATGGCTCCAAAATATGAAGCATTGACGAGGCATGCTAACTGTTTGACAATATGTTGTAAATAAATGTAGTCTCATGGAATGCAGAATTGCAGGTTACATGCATAACGGATTAATGCGAGAATTTGATTTTCCCCCTCACAGAATTCACAAACTATACAGGCAGATTCTCTCTGCACTCAAATTTGAAATTCACAAACATAGTTAGAAGGAAACAAAATAATATATCCAAACAAAATCCTGTCTTATTTATATGAGCTAAACCAGATGTTTACAGTAATTCTATGCTCTGTTTTCCAATCACCAAGCAAGCTCTGGACGCTTATTTGATATTTTCACATTCAATTTCCTCCTACTCCTGCCCTCACACATACTCAGCTTTGTCCTTTGCCCTTCCACTATCTGACGCACTTACACCTTCTTCAAATTGGATGTAGTATCCCCAATTAGGACCTTATTTTAATATTCCCAATTAGAATTTGGAGTGAGCTGGGAATGGGAAATTTAACATGTTCTCTCTTCCACACAATTCAAATATATAATATCCTAGAAATCATTAGTTTACTCAGAACACACGATGCTTGCTAACAGTCTAATAGATTGTATTTCCTCTCATGAGTTCCAACGGATAATATTCCACATCGTCTTATTCGATCAAATATCCAAACGTATTAAAGCATTAGCTCATTCTCCTGTTCAATGCCTCCACGATTCAATAAGAAATTGCAATGCCTTCTAGCATCTTACCTAAAGAATGAATCACTTAGCAGAGGCTACACCATTTTACAATGAAAATATAACATACTTAACACTGCATAAGGGGCTACTTAACACTACTTAACGCTGCATAAGGGTGCATATATAAGTTGACCGGTAGCCATTGGTCATCCTATATCTATTCATCATTCATCACATTATTTTGCTGTTGACTTACATACAAATCGCAGCTTGCCAAATTGCACATTTCTTGTTAATATGGAGTGTATAATATGTTAATCATCATAATTATGTAATTGACCTCTTGTACCTTTTAACTACCTTTCCTTCTATAAACGATCAACTTCGTACATAGATTGTTGATTCTAAGTTGTCTTCCTCTTAATGTTATACAGATATCTACATCTACCACAACTATTCAAATATTGTTTTAAATTATTTTATTGCTTTATTTTTATTTATTTGTTTGTTTTTCTAATAAAATATTGTATTAAAATATGGTGTATCTGTTAATTATTGTTAGTTAGACAGCTGTTATTTCTGACCCAGAAATAGCAGTTGTATTTATGGGTAGCTTGGACAGCTATTCGTCCTTATTTATGTATAGCAGCACTATTTATGGGTAGTTTGGACAGCTGTTTGTCCACTTGCCAAGAATTAGTAAATGGTTATTATTTACTAATTTTAGAGATTCCCTTTTGGACACCTTGCAACCAATTTTATTATTGGCTGTTGAGTTGTCTTAATCTCAGCCGTTGGTTTGATTTAATCTCGGTCATTGGTTTACCAACGAGAGTAGTATAAAAAGGGGTCTAGGGGGCATTTGGAGAATAAGGAAGAAGTTTTGGAGAAAAGTTTGCAGTGTTAACAAACAATCTTGCAGTGTTAGCAAGGGCGCAGTGTTAGCGTGGAGATAGTAGTGGGGAATATCAGCGGGAGAAATTAGGAGGTTGTCGGAGTTCTGCCAGTGAGAGGCAAGGAATTTTGTATCTCTTGATTTGCTGAAGTTTAATATAATTTCTCATTTGTAGAACTGGTTTTCCCTTAGGGGTTTTTCCAGGGACAATTTGTCCGAAAATATTGTGTTCATTGTGTTGCGCATTTCTTTCTGTATTTTAAGTGAAGTTGCAGTTGTGTTATTTTTCAATATTAGCTGAGAATTTGTTTTCAGCAGTTTAATAATCGTTTACGATAGGAGATTAATAATCAATGACTGCAATAGTTGATTTTTCACATGGTATCAGAGCATTGTTAAGGGTAGAAGACTTTTGCCCTAGGAAAGAAATTTTGATCTCTTTAGATTTATTATTGCTTTAAACCCTTGAGATGGCTTCAGCTGGTTTGAGAGATCAGGATAGATTGGATGGTGCCTTAAATTTTGGTGTTTGGAAGGCCAAAATTTCTTTATTGTTGGAAGAGAATGGTATCAAGGATTATGCTACCAGTGGTGTACCTATACCAACGGATGCAACATAGCTTGTAGCATATAGGAAGGATGATGCCAAAGTGAGGAGGATTATCCTTGATGGTGTCGAGGATCATATTGTTCCACATATCTCGGAGCTAGATACATCGAAGAAAATGTGGGACGCCATTCTAAATCTGTACCAGAATGCTACCACCAACAGGAAGTTGATTCTCAAAGAGAAGCTAAAGAATACCCGGATGAATCAGGGAGAAGACATCACAAGTTACCTCACCAGGCTCAAACTTGTCAAGAATGAGTTAGCAGCTGTTGGAGATAGCCCTAGTGATGATGAGCTAGTGAGAATAGCCCTAAATGGGTTTACTAAACAATGGAGTGTCTTTGTTCAAGTTGTCAGTGGACGAGATACTTTACCGAGTTGGGATCGACTATGGACTGATTTCACTCAGGAGGAGTTTAGACTAAGTCTTTTCAATGGGGCCAACAAGAGTCAGAAAAATGAGGTGGAACAAGAGAACATTGCCCTAGCGGGTAAAGGGAAAGCAAAGAAGGGATCTAGCAAAGGATCAAATTCACAAAGTGAAAAGAAGAAGAAGGACCTTTCTAAGGTCAAGTGTTTTGGATGTCACGAGTTTGGCCACTATGTCAGTGATTGCCCAGAGAGGAAGATGGGTAAGAAGCAGGTGGCAGCTTCAGCAAGTGCAGAAGAACTCTCCAGTAGAATAGAAGATGTGTTTGCACTCATAACTTGTATGGTTAGCTCAACCTCACAGTGTGTTTGGTATATAGATAGTGAGGCGTCATTTCATATGATAGGAGTTAGAGAGTACTTCTCAAGTTACAAGGAGGAGGACACCAACATTCAGATTTCTATGGGAAACTTGTCCAAACTCAACCCTGTTGGAAAAGGGACTGTTCAATTTCGGAGGGAGAATGGAAAGATAATTCCACTTCATGATGTGTTATATGTGCCAGGCTTAGGTATGAATTTGATTTCTGTATCTGTTCTTCAAGATAGGGGGTATAATGTACTCTTTAGAGGGACACATGTGTTGATTAAGCACAAGGATTGGAAATCACCCATAACTATTGGAGTTAGGAGTGGTCGTCTTTATAGATTGCAGTTTGATACTCCTAAGGCACTTATGAGCAACAGTAATCCTAGAGATCTTGGAGAGCTATGGCATAGGAGGATGGGCCATATTCATCATGGAGCACTTAGATTGCTTCGTGAGACCGTGACAAGTGTTCCAGAGGTGAGCACAGAGTATGATGATGTATGTAAGGGATGTGTGTTGGAGAAGTTTGCGAAAGCATCTTTTCCAAGGAGTGACACCAGATCTAAGGGAGTTCTTGATCTAGTACATTCAGATGTTTGTGGACCAATGCCAATGAAATCTCTCAGAGGATATGAGTACTATGTTACTTTTATTGATGATTTCTCTAGAAAGACCTAGATATACTTCTTGAAGACTAAGGATGAGGTTTTCAGTCGATTCCAAGAGTTCAAGGCTCTTATGGAGAACTCGACAGGAAAGAAGATAAAGGTTCTTCGGTCAGACAATGGAGGCGAGTACAAAGGAAATGTCTTCCAGGAGTTCTGCACCAGAGAAGGAATCAAGAGAGAATGGATTGTTCCTTACAATCCACAGTAGAATGGAGTTGCTGAGAGGAAGAACCGTTCTATATCAGAGGTAGCAAGAGCTATGCTACATGACCAGGACATGCCCCATTACTTATGGGCAGAGGCGTGTAATACAGCAGTCTACATTCAGAATAGAGTTCCACACAAGGTGCTAGGGAAGATGACACTAGAGGAGGCTTTCACAGGGAAGAAGCCAAATGTTAGTCACTTCAGGATATTCGGGAGTTTGGCATATTGTCATATTCCTGGAGATACACGTACAAAGTTAGATGAGACTGCAGAGAGGGGGTACTTTGTTGGGTACAGTGAGACCTCAAAGGCATACAAGATTTTCATTCCGGGGACTAAAAGAATTATTGTCAAATGGGATGTCAAGTTCATGGAGGACAAGGCATTCAAGAGATCTAGAGATTTGCCAGCAAATGATCAGAGTGAGCAGCCAATAGAAGCTCCAAGACCAAGTCAAGGGCAACAAAGCTCAAGTACAATTACCAATATGAGTGTAGACTCAGTTAGTGAAGATTCACAGAGTATGGAGCAACGGGTGCAACAGGAAGTGCATCTAGAAGACTTAGAGGTTGACATTTCATCATCTACAGTTGGCAGCAAGAACCATCTGGTTCCAGATACACAAAGGGATACTCAGGAGTTTGTGGGAGCTCCTAGGAAGAGTACTAGACAGTGAAGACAACCAGCCAAGTTCAATGACTATGTGGCATTAGTTAGTCAGTTGGTAGATAGTGAGCCTTCTAGCTATCAAGAAGCTGCAGAACATCAGGTATGGCGAGATGCTATGGTTGAGGAATATTCTTCAATAATGCAGAATGATGTGTGGGAGGTAGTACCTAGACCAACAGATAGGGTTGTAGTTGGATCACGCTGGATCTATAAGATAAAGCACGGTGCAGATGGTAGCATCGAGAAATACAAGACTAGGTTCGTGGCAAAGGGGTTCTCTCAGAAGGAGGGAATAGACTATGAGGAGACATTTGCTCTAGTTGCCAGGTATACTTCTATACGAGCTGTAATCTCACTTGCAGCACAGATGGGATGGCAAATCCATCAAATGGATGTCAAGACAGCATTCCTCAATGGTGAGTTGAAGGAGGAGGTATACATAGAACAACCAGAAGGCTTTGTAGCACACAACAAAGAGACCCACGTGTGCAGATTGAAGAAAGCATTGTATGGACTCAAGCAGGCTCCTAGAGCGTGGTATGAGCGCATTGATACATACTTGCAGAAAATGGGCTTTGTGAAGAGTGAAGCAGATGCTAACCTCTACTACGTAATGATTGGGGGTGAGATTCTCATTCTTGTTCTTTATGTGGATGATCTATTTCTTACAGGTTCACTAAGGCTCATAGTGGATTGCAAGAGGAACCTTGCAGAAGAGTTTGAGATGAAGGATTTAGGACTTATGCACTACTTTCTAGGCATAGAAGTGTGGCAGACAGATGGGGAGATTTTCCTTGGTCAAGGGAAATATTGCATTGAAATCTTGAAGAAATTCGAGATGGAGGATTGCAAAGCCATGTCTACACCCATGATCACGAATTGGAGGAAGGTAGATACATCTAAGGAGAAAGATGTAGATCCCATTTTATATAGACAGTTGATTGGTTCGCTTATGTATTTGGTCAACACTAGACCAGATATAGCATTTGCAGTTAACTCTCTTAGTCAGTTCATGGTTGAACCAAAGAGAATGCATTGGATAGCGGCTAAGCATGTGCTACGTTACTTGCGTGGTACAGTCGAGTATGGGATCAGATATGTTCGAGGTGAAGGTATTAGGTTGATAGGCTATACTGATGCAGATTGGGCAGGAAGTACAACAGACAAAAGGAGCACTTCAGGGTGTTGTTTCAGCTTGGGATCAGGAATTGTATCTTGGTTCAGCAGGAAGTAGAAGTTTGTGGCTCTAAGTTCAGCAGAAGCAGAATACATAGCAGCTAGCATGGCGACATGTGAAGCTATATGGCTTCGGAAGTTGTTAGTAGCCTTGTTTGGTCAGAAGGTTGAGACTACTATGATACATTGTGACAATCAGAGTTGCATCAAGTTGTCTGAGAATCCAGTGTTTCATGATAGGTCTAAACATATAGATATCAGATATCACTTCATCAGAGATTGTGTACAAAGGGGAGTTGTTCGACTACAATACATACCTACAGATGAGCAGGTAGCAAACATTCTGACGAAGGCTTTGGGAAAGGCCAAATTTATCTTCTTTAGAGATAAGATGGGTGTCATGCAGAACAGCTTCCTCGCTAAGAGGGAGTGTTAATTATTGTTAGTTGGACAGCTGTTATTTCTGACCCAGAAATAGCAGTTGTATTTATGGGTAGCTTGGACAGCTGTTCGTCCTTATCTATGTATAGCAACACTATTTATGGATAGTTTGGACAGTTGTTTGTCCACTTGCCAAGAATTAGTAAATGGTTATTATTTACTAATTTTAGATATTCCCTTTTGGATACCTTGCAACCAATTCTATTATTGGCTGTCGAGTTGTCTTAATCTTAGCCGTTGGTTTGATTTAATCTCGGTCGTTGGTTTACCAACGAGAGTAGTATAAAAGGGGGTCTAGGGGGCATTTGGAGAATAAGGAAGAAGTTTTGGAGAAAAGTTTGCAGTGTTAGCAAACAATCTTGCAGTGTTAGCAAGGGCGCAGTGTTAGCGTGGAGATAGCAGTGGGGAATATCAGCGGGAGAAATTAGGAGGTTGCCGGAGTTTTGCCAGTGAGAGGCAAGGAATTTTGTATCTCTTGATTTGCTGAAGTTTAATATAATTTCTCATCTGTAGAACTGGTTTTCCCTTAGGGGTTTTTCCAAGGACAATTTGTCCGAAAATATTGTGTTCATTGTGTTGCGCATTTCTTTCCGTATTTTAAGTGAAGTTGCAGTTGTGTTATTTTTCAATATTAGCTGGGAATTTGTTTTCAGCAGTTTAATAATCGTTTACGATAGGAGATTAATAATCAGTGACTCCAATAGTTGATTTTTCACAGTATCCAAATAATATAATAAAATATTAAAATAATGGATCCTTCATTATTTTAATATGTGCAAGTTAGCACATCCAAATTTTGAATAATGGATCTTTTATATTATTCAAAAATATTGAATTTGATGTATATTGTAAATATACATTTGTGAAACTGAAATTTTTTAATAATCTTATTTTATATTTATTTGCAACCTTCTAACTTTCTTAATACATAATTAGATGAACTATTTATATTTGTGAACTTTAAATATATTAAAATCAGATATCTCTTGACTTAATTTATAAAAAAAATTACTAAAATGAAGTATGCTAGTTTAAATATAAATTATAAGAATGTGAAATTTAGAAAAAAATTATATCACAAAAAATTATAAAAATCTAAAACTAAAGTAATCTGTTAAAAATAAATGTGTATGAAATTAACGAAATAGCCATCCATGTCGCTTTCCGTGACGGCTGCCTTGATAATTGCTTTGCGTGACTTTAAACAATTTGCGTTGTAATACTCAAGTTATTGCTGTGGCCTGTAATACTTATTGACCCTGTCTGTTTAATCTTTCACGGTGTCATTGTTTCGTCATTATGCACCTATCTGCGCCAGCTAATTTTCCACATATTTCTTTTGCGTACGAGAACGTTCAATGCCGTGACCAGAGTAGACGTTTGTTTGGGTCAAGATTCTATTGACTTTGGACATATCTTGCCTGCCAAATAGACTTCTAATAAAAGTGGCATGTAAAATTTTAACACTTGTTTGGCCAGTTTACATGGTCTTGTTATAGAATTTCTCATTACTGGAAACTTCGATCAGTTTGAATAAGCTTTTTCTTATTAGTAATCTAAGTAATCTAAATACTGTATTATCTGACTTTCTACACTATCAAATTGTGCTCTGACCAGACATATAATTTTCTTTTGTTTTTAAACATCGTACTAAATACTACACTAATAATAGATGACAGGCCACATATTAATAGGTTTTGAGGACGTCCACTCCTTTACCACCAAGTCTGAAAGGATTAAAATGCAATGGCTTAACTTATTTAGACCCTGCCTCCTATTAATTGATTCCCACCGTGTGTCCCCCTGCCCTGCCCTAGTAGATCTATCATGGCTACTCTTCTGTTCATCATGCTCTGCGTCTTTCAGCCGGTGCCTGTAGCAAATTTACATCCCATCCCGTGTCATCCATAGGCATGTATAAATGCATTGTTCATTATGCCTATGACGCTTCATATTTTTTCAAAACAATCAAGAGTATTATATCATCTCCGTATGACGCTTCATATATATATATATATATATATATGCTTTCAAAGATATTTGACAAAGTAAAATTAAAAATTATAGGTTAGTATTTTTTAATTTAAATATTTATAGTGAAATATAATTTTATTTAGTTATAAATTATTTGTTTAATTGTAAATTTTATTTTTTAATTAAATTTATTAGTATAAAATATCTGAAATAATAATTAAATTGTTTATATGACTATAATCTTAATTAAATTGTTAATCAATGGATAATTAGAATTGGATATTAAGTTATGGAAATGCATATTCTTTATTTTTTAAATAATACAAATTAGTTTATATTTATATTATAATGGTGAATTCTTATGTGTATATGTATATATGTGTGTGTAAAAACTAAATATAAATATTAGTAAAAAAAAAAAGATAAATAATATAAGATACAATAATTACTATATAATTAAAAAAATAAAAAATAAAAATTGCATTCACTTCATATAACAATATAACAATATTTTTGAATTAATAAATTTTTAAGAGTTGTATTTTACCAATTATTGTGAATTAATATTCCTTTTACATAACAAAATTTTCACAAGTAAAATAATTCTGCATTAGTATTTTTCATATGGGTTAGTCTAGTTGCATGCACCCATTTATCCAAGTTCATGTTCGTATTTTCATTTTGTCTAATATACATTTATGAAATACATATATTAGTATTATCTACTAATTAAAAATTATTAAAGTTTTTTTTATGTGTATAAATAAATTAAAGTTTTAATTAATTAAAAAAAATCATAATTTTAAATAGTGTATTAATAAATTCTATTAAAAATAATAATTATTTTCTAATATTATATACTAATGAATATTTGATTTAAAAAATTATACTAATAAATTTAATTAAAAAAACTTAAAATAGTGTATTAATAAATTCTATTAAAAATAATTATTATTTTCTAATATTATATACTAATTAAATAAATATTTGATTTAAACAAAAATTTACTATTTAAAAATATTGTAGACTAATAAATTCAATTAAAAAACACTTAATATTAAACAAATAATTCATAACCAAATAAAATTATCCTTGACTTTAAATATTAATAATCTAAAAGTGAAGGGTGACAAAATACTTTTCATTGTTTTGAAGCATGAGACATTAAGTTGTACAACGCATTAAACATGTCTATGGATGACATGGGATGGCATGCAAATTTGTTGGCAGGCCCATAGCTAGTGCCCGTCTTTCCAGCATCTACTTTGAATATCTCTCAACAAAAACAATTGCTCTTGCAATTCAAAGCTACTATAATTTCCACCAACAACGCCTCTTCACTACCTGATTGGACCCCCCTACACCCACTCTGTAATTGGTCTGCCATTACCTATGATCCCTTCTTTCACTTGATTGTCACCCTCAACTTATCAAATATGAACTTTGTTAGGAAAGCAACAATGCAGAAACGCTTTATGAATGCCAAATGACAGGGAAATAAGCATAAACAAAATTACAGGTTAATAAATGATAAAAAACATATCAGACACAAGACACAGAGAAACCTCAGATTTAACGTGGGAAACCCTTTCAGGAAAAACCCACCACCCCAAAACCCCAAGAAAACTTTTGTATTACAATAAATGAAATTTACATACAACACTCTGGATTTTTACAGGCTTAGACAACCTTTTACAATCAACCCTTGTTTCATCAACATACATTCAAACGAATTCTTGCATCCATTAAAACACCCTGTAAATTCATTACAAAATACCACGAATGGTTATAGGAAACTAGTCTACCAATCATGTGTCGCACACGGATGCCTTCGATGAACATGGACTACTTCGCCGTACACAACATGACTCCACCATACTGTCTGACACCACCATATTATCCAACACCATCATCACCATACTATCTGGCACCATGTACTGTCCATCACCACCATACTATCTGGCACCATGATATAAAATAATATTGTGTCACCATACACATTAAATCTCATACACTTTGCACAAATAATAGTCACTGTACGTTTAAAATTAAAAATTAAAAATTAAAATTACTGTCACCATATAGTGACATACCGCTATACGGTTAGGCTACTTTGTCACCACAACAATCTCCCACTTAATGAAGTGTAGAATCACTCTCTCAGTACATCTAACAAGAGTCAGGGTATTATGCCCCCCTGGAGTTTGTGCACGATTTGAACTTAGTTGTGTTCACTGAATTTGTCAATGCATCTGCAACATTCTCTTGAGTATAAACCTTTTCAAGATTTACCTTTCCATCTTCGAACATGTCACGTACAAAGTGGTATTGTATGTCAATATGCTTCATTCTAGCATGGAAAGTAGGATTTTTTACCAAACATATTGCACTTTGACTGTCACAGAGAATTGTAATTCTTCCTGCATCATAGCCAATATCCAAGCACAAAAACTTAAGCCAAACTGCCTACAGACATGCACGAGTAGATGCTATGTACTTTGCCTCAGTTTTTGACAACACAGTTACACTTTATCATTTTCTCATCCAACTAATAGCATCACCATTCGCCATGAACACATATCCACTGGTGGATCTTCTTTTGTTAATGTCATCAGCCTAATCCACGTCAACATAACCTTGAATGCTTACTAACCTATTAGATCCCACTAAATTTCCTTGATAGCATAATGTGTATTGTGACATACCCTTCAAATATTGCAAAACTCTTTTCACAGCATCTCAATGTGACTTGCCCGGATTTTCCATAAACCCCCTCAATACTCTCACTGCTTGTGCAATGTCTGGTCTTGTACTAACCATTGCATACATAAGGCTTCCAACAACACTTGCATAAGGTACCCACTTCATCTCTTCAACCTCATCAAGAGTTTTTGGATTGTCATTGACCGACAACTTCGTTCCAGGTAAGACTGGAACTACCTGTTGCTTGCAATCAGTCATATTAAACTGCTCCAGAATATTGGTAATATATTTTCTTTGGTTGAGCCAATGTTTTCTATCTACCCGGTCCCTTATGATTTCCATCCCCAAAATAATTTTTTTCAAAACTAAATTTCTCATTTCAAACTTCAGGGATAATTGAGCTTTTAATTCTAAAATCATTTCCTTACTATTTCCTATAAACAACATATCATCTACATATAGAGCAATAATAAGTATCTGATCACCTTTAGCTTTATAATATACATAGTGGTCCAATTTAGATCTCATAATTTAACCCAAAGAAAAAACATATGTATCATATTTTTGGTACCACATTCTGGGTGACTATTCATTTGAAACAATACAGAGACTTTTTTAGTTTACATACCAAATGCTCTTTACCTTTTTCTGCAAAGTACTCTAGTTGGGACATGTATATCTCTTCTTCAACATCACCATGAAGAAACATTGTCATCACATCCATCTACTCAATTTCAAAGTCATGCACCACTACGAGTGACAACAGAAATCTAATAGATGTTAGCTTAGCTACAGGAGAAAATATTTCTCCATAATCAACCCTTCTTTTTGAGAATACCCCTTCACAACCAATCTTTCCTTGTACTTGTCAATCCTCTCGTCTGGACCTTACTTCTTCTTAAAGACCCATTTACATTCTATGGGATTCCTCTCGTTAGGCAAAGGTACTACATCCCAAGTTTCATTCTTTTCCAAAGATTTCATTTCATCGTTCATGGCTGACAACCAAGAATCTGCTCACATCACTTTGCATTGTCCTTTTTCTAAGAAGATTTGGGATAAAATATGTTGCCTATTGAATGTTGAATGGGTGTTCCCTTCCACTATTCAGCTGTTCTTTACTAGTTGGAAGGATCCTTCAAAGAATACTTTGATTGTTAAACTATGGGACTTCTTTCTTTCGTATGTGGGATGGGGTATTTGGAAGGAGCATAATGATAGGATCTTTAGAGATGTGGAATCCAATCTGACTCAGGTCTTCCATATGATAAAGATTCTTATGATAGAGAATATTAAAACTATGGGATCTGAATAGAAACCTTGTATTGACTGGGAAGCCAGTGTTCTTCATAATTGGAATTTGAAAAGTATGAGTATGTGTGTTCATAGACCTAATCCTAGAGAACACGCAAGATGGGACTATCCTCTTGACAATTGGTTTAAGATAAACTTTGATGGGGCCTCGAAAAGAAACTTGGGCAAAGCAGGGTGTGGTATTGTGATTAGAAATTCCAATGGAGATAATATGGGAAGTATGGCTATACCAATTGGAAATCAAACAAATCATGTTGCTAAAGCCTCTACTACTCTTCATGGTCTTATTTATGCTAAGAAAATGAAAATGAATAATATTTGGGTGGAAGCGGATTCACTCAATATTATTAATTTCCTTAACGAAATAACTACCTTCATGGACAATTAGCAATATTATTTATGAGGCTATTCATATTACAAATTCCTTTGATACTTGTGTTATTACCCATAATTTCAGAGAAGCTAATGGTACTGTTGACTAGGCAGCAAGTGTGGCATGTAGAAATGATCACACCATCATTTGGGGAATTCATGATCCCTTACCTTTGGATGGTCGCCAAATTTTTCATCATGGTAAATGGAGGTCTCTGCAAAAGGTTTTTTAATTATGACAGTGCCAATATAAGGTTATTATGTGGAGTTAAGTGGCCACAGGCTTTGGGCTTTTATTTCCAATGATTTGTGCTTTGTTTCACATAGATTCTGGGTCTTTTGTGTCATTCTTCTCTTCATTTTCTATGAGACTCTTTTCTTTTGGGGGTTGCAGATGAAGAAGCTTTGGGTTCTTGGTGATTAAAAAAATGGGAGGAAAGAGGAAAAGGGTGGAACCAGTGAGTTTTATGGAGTTAATGAAGAAGGAGGAGGTGTGGGATATTTTGAGGCAGGGTAATTTTATTGGGTATATGGAGAGGCTTAATGGTAATAACCCAGCCATGACTTTGAAACCCAGGATGAATCCAAAGGGGGTGAGGAGAATTTGAACAAGGGCACTAGGGGCAGTTCAAAGAAGAAGAAAAGAGCACTTGGTCACTCTAATTTAGAGAAGGAGAGTGATTTTGTGGAGGATTTGGTGAGGGATTTTTAAAAGAAAAGTGAGAATAAGGGTAAGAGGATTAAGGGTAGTCCAATTGTGAGGGCTTCTTCCCCCTCAAGTAATGAGACCTTAGCCTGTAGGTTGGAAAGGAAAATATATCCCTCAAGACGTTTGGAGAAGCATTTTAGGTATAAAGGAGAGTCGGGAGATGAGGATTCTCAAGAACGGGGGATCCACCCTGATTTTGGTGAAAAGTATGAAGGTACACCAAGGGCTACTAAAGGGATGCATGGTAACCCTGGCACTATTTTGAAAGAAATTCGAGTTATGAAAAATCAAATGCAGATGCTTGGTAGGGATATGCAAGCTTTAAGGAAGGAAGTTGGGCATGCCAACAAAATTTCTCGCAGTGAACACACTCTTGGACAACACATTGATAGATTAATGGAGGTGGTCGGGAGTGTAGAAGATGTTAACAAACCTAATGTAGAAGACCCTGTAGCTAGAGGAAAAAGATGTTAAAAAACTAATGTAGAAGATCCCGTAGCTGGAGGCAAAGAATAGGGCAATGGACAAAGATTTTAATGCCAACTAGGGCAAGATCACAAATATGGAAGCCAAGATGAGCAACCTAGAAAAACTAATTAAACAAATGGCTAAGAATGTGAGTACTCTGCTAAAGAAATTGGAGATGGAGAAAGGTCAGGACTCCCCTCATGTTGTTGACAGTCAGGGTCCCAGCAAGTGCACTATTGCTCACTCAAAAAAGATTGAGGACATGGGAAAAAAGGATGAGGTGAAGGCAGTGGCTGAAAACATGCAGATTCTAGAAGACCAAGTGCTAGACCTGATCAAGGCTACTTAGCTAGTTCTTTGTTGTCTCATGTGTTGTCTTTTTTATGTCTTTTTGCTGTCCTTTTCAGTCGATCTCTTTCTGACCTCTTCTTTTTTCTTTTTGGAGGTCTATTTCATGTTTGCTCTTAATTGCTCTCATTTTCTAGCTAGACTTTTTGTAAAAAGGTTAAATGGGTCCTTTAAAACCTGCTATTACTTAATCAAGACAACCAAGAATCTGAATATGGCATATTAATGCTTCTTTGATAGTCCTAGGCTCATCAACATTCGTAAGAAAAGCATAGGCAGAACTAACATTCAACATGGAATAATTAAATTTCTCTAACGAATAATCGTACCTATCTAGTTGTTTCCTCTCTCGAGTAGATCTCCTCACTTCTTGTGGTAAAACTTTTTGAGGTTCATCATGAGGTTCAAGATCATGTTCTTCTTCAATTGTATGATTGCTTGAGCTCTCCTTGTTCTCATTCTCATGTATTTATGGATTCTCATTCTCAACTTCATTTGGAGTCTAAAATACCTCCTGTCTAGAAGCTCAATGGATTTGAACTACTTCCTTTCTCTTCCCATTTTTCTCTAGCTGCTCAGGTGATTTTGGTTTCATTTCACGAAAGGTAACACTCCTGTTGTACAAGACCTTTTCAATGAGAGGGTTCCACAATTTGTATCCCTTCACACCAATACTATACCTAATGAACATACCCTTCACAACTTTGTTATCCAACTTTGACCTACTCACTTTAGGTACATGAGCATATGCCTCATACCTAAAGACACACAAATGTCTTAATGAGGGCTTCTTATCAAACCATACTTCCATAGGCATCTTGTCAACTAATACTGTTGTACGAGAACGGTTCAACAAGTAACACATTATTACCACTGCTTTGGTCCAAAACTTCTATTCTAGACCAACATCTCCCAACATGCTCCTTGCTTTCTCCATCAACAACTGATTCATCCTTTCCACTACTCCATTTTGTTGTGGAGTATAAGGCATCCTCTTATTCCTCTTGATGCCATGATCTACAAAAATCTGTCAAATTTTGTATTGCAAAATTCTCCATCACTATCTATCCTTAGGCATTTAATCTTTCTTCTGGAGTTTGATTTTAATTAAGGCTTTTAAATTCCTTAAATCGACTGAAAACTTTTGATTTTTTCTTCTTGAATAATCATCAATAAATGATACATAATATCTTGAATTAGATAGAGAAGGAACATCCACAGTACCAAACACATCAAAATGAATATCGTCCAACAAACCAAAAGATTTTTGAGAAGTAGAATAAAACTGAACACAATTTTGTTTTCCATAGATGCCATGTTCATAAAAATCAAATTCAAGGTTACAATCAACCAAGCCCTCAACCAAGTTTTTATTCTTCAAGGTTTTTAAACCTTTCTTGCCAATATAGCCAAGCCTATGATGCCAAAGCATTGTTTTCTCTACAGGAAGTTTAACTTCCATAGCATTTGCACCATGGATTGTGTCATTACTTCTACCAGACATTACAGAGATACTATTATAGAACAGTGTTTGGTGTCTAACTTATACAGTGTTCCAATGCATTCACCCTTAGCTAAAACAATAGAACCCCTAGTCATCGTGCAACCACCATGGACAAATGTTACCTGAACTGTGACATCATTTAGCTTGCTTACAGATAGTAAGTTTTGAGCTAGACCGGGTATGTGAAGCACTCCATCAATTCTTTTTATTCT
Source organism: Cupressus sempervirens (assembly GCA_028749045.1). Classification (NCBI taxonomy): domain Eukaryota; kingdom Viridiplantae; phylum Streptophyta; class Pinopsida; order Cupressales; family Cupressaceae; genus Cupressus; species Cupressus sempervirens. Next base: position 806,086,695 of record CM053785.1, on the reverse strand, counting down.
ATTGTTAGGAAATTGAATTCTGACTCTTCCTCTAGCATCAATTTCTATTTTGGAATCGCTCCCCAGGAATACCTTTCCACCATTGTATAGTTTATATTTTGAGAACCATTCTTTATGAGATGTCATGTGGAATGATGCTCCCAAATCCACCAACCATATGTCATCAAACGCAAGCACTTCCAAGGCTGCTACAAAGGCATCAGTATCACTTTGAGAAGATTTAGTGTCGAAAGTAAATTTCTTCTTCTTTTTTTCCTCCTTACAATCCTTTGGAAGATGACCTTTCTGCCTACAGTTCGAACACTTCACCTTCGACTTTTTTCCAAGAGTGGTAGATCGCTCCTAGGACTTCGACTTTGTGTCCTTTTCTTACCCTTTTCCTCAGATCTTCCTTTGACACATAGGGATTCTTCAGCTACCTCAAAGGACTTCTTTCGCATCTCCTTCAACAGAAGTACAGTTACTACTTCGTCCATTTTCAACTTGGTAGTTGTACTCTCGATGGCCATTGCCAAATGATCCCATGAATCAAGCAATGAACATAACAGTAACATGCATCGATCTTCTTCATCAACAGACTCACCAATAGATGCTAATTGTGCAATCCCCATTTTAAATGAGTTTAGGTGATTCACCACAACCATTCTTTCATCCATCTTTAAGGAGTACAATTTCTTTCTCAGGAAAATCTTATTTACCAAGGATTTTCCCTGATAAATGTCTCCCAATTTTTTCTACAAGGAATGTGTAGTTTTCTCTTCATGGACATTCAATAAACTAAGTTTACAAGATTCAATCTTATCAATCCTTTGGCCATTTGATCCATTAGTTCCCAATCTTCATGTTTCATGCCAGAAGGCTTAATGCCCAACACGGCACTGGATAGGTCTCGATCAAGTAGCAAATCTTCTACTTTAAGTTTCCACAACTCAAAGTTCATGTCATTGAATGTTTCAATGTATGCTCATCCTAATGTACTTGCCATCTCAATTTACTAACGAAAAACTTGTAAACTTCCACTAAAACCAAATTGGCAAAAAAAAACCAAACCCTAGCCGAAAAGGATAACACAACTGACCAGGCTCTAATACCACTTGTTAGGAAAGAAATGGTGCAGAAATGCTTTCTGAATGCCAAATGATAGGAAAATAAGCATAAACAAAATTACAAAGATGTGATGTAGGGTATATGCAGGATCATGGTGTGCCAAAAAGTGGTGATGTGAAAAAAATAGAGTTTGAAAATGTCTAAAAGCATTTCAAAATCTACTCAATTTTTTTTTCACCTATCGAAGTACCAAACCTAGAAAGTAAGGCCCAACCCTCATCAGGTATCTAATTTGATATCAAATACAATTGGATACCTGATATCTATCAGTGTTATTAAAAAAAAGAAGACAACCCACGAGTTGTTTTCATAGTCTTATTTTGTGAATAACCCATAGGTTTTATTTTTTTTTTTTAATAACACTGACAGATATCGGATATCTGATATTATATTGGATATTTGATATAATATCAGATACCTAATATCTATCAGTCATATAAAAAAAATACGATGCACACTTCTCAAAATTTATTTGGCACCTCTCAATTGTTCCACATGTTACATAGTCAACTGCTTTGCATGTTACATACATAGGCATCAAAATATGATACAACAATAGATTATTTTGGATAGTTGTTGAGGTCCATTTCATACATAAACCACAATTCAAATCAAAATATCCTTCAAGTCTGTGCGCTATTAAAAAAACCCAAATTTTTGCTGCTACAATAGTTAATCTCATTCTTGATATTGATCCATTTGTACTTGTGATAATTTTCCCATTTCATAGTGGGTTGCTTAACCCTAGTCATACACGACTCGTCTATTTATCGTAGTTAGCAACATGAGGGGACAAAATGAAGGTTTCTTTATTAGTTTCTATTTAATCTTATTTTTATGTTCTTTTCAGTTTCTAAGATTTATGTGTTTTCTAGAAACCATAGAGAGATATGGGTTAATTATCACCTAGCGAGATACATCAATGAGTTGGGTATTTGTCAAAATTGGGTATCCTTGGTGTAAAAAAATGTATGTATATTATCTCTAGTTGGGACATGTATATCTCTTCTTCAACATCACCATGAAGAAACATTGTCATCACATCCATCTACTCAATTTCAAAGTCATGCACCACTATGAGTGACAATAGAAATTTGATAGATGTTAGCTTAGCTACAAGAGAAAATATTTCTCCATAATCAACCCCTTCTTTCTGAGAATACCCCTTCGCAACCAATCTTGCCTTGTACTTGTCAATCCTCTTGTCTGGACCTTACTTCTTCTTAAAGACCCATTTACATTCTATGGGATTCCTCTCGTTAGGGAAAGGTACTAGATCCCAAGTTTCATTCTTTTCCAAAGATTTCATTTCATCATTCATGGCTGACAACCAGGAATCTGATCACATCACTTTGCATTGTCCTTTTCCTAAGAAGATTTGGGATAAATTATGTTGCCTATTCAATGTTGAATGGGTGTTCCCTTCCACTATTTAGTTGTTATTTACTAGTTGGAATGATCCTTCAAAGAATACTTTGATTGGTAAATTGTGGGACTTCATTCTTCTGTATGTGGGATGGGGTATTTGGAAGGAGTGTAATGATAGGATCTTTAGAGATGTGGAATCCAGTCTGACTCAAGTGTTCCATAAGATAAAGATTCTTATGATAGAGAATATTAAAACTATGGGATCTGAACAGAAACCTTGTAATGACTGGGAAGCCAGCGTTCTTCATAATTGGAATTTGAAAAGTATGAATATGGGTGTTCATAGACCTAATCCTAGAGAACACGCAAGATGGGACTGTCCTCTTGACAATTGGTTTAAGATAAACTTTGATGGGGCCTCCAATGGAAACCTAGGCAAAGCAGGGTGTGGTATTGTGATTAGAAATTCCAACAGAGATAATATGGGAAGTATGGCTATACCAATTGGAAATCAAACAAATCATGTTGCTAAAGCCTCTGCTACTCTTCATGGTCTTATTTATGCTAAGAAAATGAAAATGAATAATATTTGGGTGGAAGGGGATTCACTCAATATTATTAATTGCCTTAACAAAATAACTATACCTTCATGGACAATTAGCAATATTATTTATGAGGCTATTCATATTATAAATTCCTTTGATACTTGTGTTATTACCCATAATTTAAGAGAAGCTAATGGTACTGCTGACTAGGCAACAAATGTGGCATGCCGAAATGATCACACTATCATTTGGGGAATTCATGATACCTTACCTCTGGATGGTCGCCAACTTTTTCATCATGATAAATGGAGGTCTCTACAAAGGGTTTTTGAATTATGACAATGCTAGTATAGGGTTATTATATGGAGTTAAGTGGCCATGGGCTTTGGGCTTTTATTTCCAATGATTTGTGCTTTGTTTTGCACGGATTTTGGGTCTTTTGTGCCATTCTTCTCTTTGTTTTATATGAGACTCTTTTCTTTTGAGGGTTACAGAGGAAGAAGCTTTGGGTTCTTTGTAATTAAAAAAATGGGAGGAAAGAGGAAAAGGGTGGAACTAGTGAGTTGTATGGAGTGGATGAAGAAGGAGGAGGTGTGGGATATTCTGAGGTAGGGTAATTTTATTGGGTATATGGAGAGGCTTAATGGCAATAACCCAACCATTACGCAGTAGTTTATCAAAACTTGGAAGGAGGGCTCTGTTATGGTGGGCAATCAACATATGGAGATTTTGAAGGAGGTGATTACTGAGCCCATAGGCTTGGAGCTTGATGGTATCAATTTCTACAGGGAGCAAAAACTTTCAAACAAAGCTATTGAGGAACTTGTGGAATCCGAGCATGAGAAGAGCCACCTGGTTAAAATTGGTAAGTCCTATATCAATCCAACCTCTGTCTCTCACCCATGGAACTTTTTTTTGTTTGTGATTATGGAGTACTTAACCCTGGATGGGAGATTTACAAAATGTTGCAGGTATCATTTTATGCTAGCCAACCACATTAGGTATAGTGTTAAGATCAATTTTCCTTGCTATCTAAAGTAGTCTCTTAGTATTTCTATCCGAGCTATTTAGAAAGACCTGAATGACAAACATTTTTTCCATGACAGTCTCATGGTTCTCATTATGAATGTTTTAAAATCTAAGAGGATAGTGAGGAATAGAGGCTGCATGAAGGATGTTGATTATGAAATGGAAGGGAGCATCCCAGAGAAAGTTTATGACTCTAAAACTGAGGATGAAGCCAAAGGGGGTGAGGAGAATTTGAACAAGGGCACTAGGGGCAGTTCAAAGAAAAAGAAAAGAGCACTTGGTCAATCCGATTTAGAGAAGGAGAGTGATTTTGCAGAGGATTTGGTGAGGGATTTTTAAAAGAAAAGTGAGAATAAGGGTAAGAGGATTAAGGGTAGTCCAATTGTGAGGGCTTCTTCCCCCTCAGAAAATGAGACCTTAGCCTGTAGGTTGGAAAGGAAAATATATCCCTCAAGACGTCTAGAGAAGCATTTTAGGTATAAAGGAGAGTCGAGACATGAGGATTCTCAGGAGCACGTGATCCACCCTAATTTTGGTGAAAAGTATGAAGGTACACCAGGGGCTACTAAAGGGATGCATGGTAACCTTGGCACTATTCTAAAAGAAATTGGGGTTAAGAAAAATCAAATGTAGACTCTTGGTATGGATATGCAAGCTTTAAGGAAGGAAGTTGGGCATGCCAACAAAATTTCTCGCAGTGAACACACTCTTGGACAACACATTGACAGATTAATGGAGGTGGTTGGGAGTGAAAAAGATATTAAAAACATAATGCAGAAGATCTTGTAGCTGGAGGCAAAGAATAGGGCAATGGACAAAGATATTAGTGCCAACTAGGGAAAGATCACAAATATGGAAGCCAAGATGATCAACTTGGAAAAACTAATTAAACAAATGGCTGAGAATGTGAGTACTCTGCTAAAGAAATTGGAGATGGAGAAAGGTCAGGACTCCCCTCAGATTGTTGACAGTCAGGGTCCCAGCAAGTGCACTAGGGCTCACTCAAAGAAGATTGAGGACATGGGCAAAATCGATGAGGTGAAGGCTGTGGTTAAAAACATGTAGATTCTGGTAGACCGGGTACTGCACCTGATCAAGGCTACTTAGCTAGTTCTTTGTTGTCTCATGTGCTATCTTTTTTATGTCTTTTTTCTATCCTTTTTGACAAATCTCTTTGTGACCTCTTCTTTGTTCTTTTTGGAGGTTTGTTTCTTGTTTGCTCTTAATTGCTCTCATTTTCTAGCTAGACTTTTTGTAAAAAGTTTAAATGGGTCCTTTAAAACCTACTTTTACTTAATCAAGACAACCAAGAATTTGAACATGGCATATTAATTGCTTCTTTGATATTCCTAGGCTCATCAACATTCGTAAGCAAAGCATAGTCACAATTAACATTCAACATGGAATAATTAAATCTCTCTAATGAATAATCGTACCTATCTAGTTGTCTCCTCTCTCGAGTAGATCTCCTTACTTCTTGTGGCAAAACTTCTTGAGGTTCATCATGAGGTTCAAGATCATGTTCTTCTTCACTTGTATGATCACTCGAGCTCTCCTCGTTCTCATTCTCAAGTATTTATTGATTCTCATTCTCAGCTTCATTTGGAGTCTGAAATACCTCCTGTCTAGAAGCTAAAGGGATTTGAACTGCTCCCTTTCTCTTCCCATTTTTCTCTAGTTGCTCAAGTGATTTTGGTTTCATTTCATGAAAGATAACACTCCTGTTGTACAAGACCTTTTTAGTGAGATGGTTCCACAATTTGTATCCCTTCACACCAATACTATACCCGATGAACATACACTTCACAGCTTTGTTATCCAACTTTCACCTACTCACTTTAGGTACATGAGCATATGCCTCATAGCTAAAGACACACAAATGTCTTAATGAGGGCTTCTTATCAGACCATACTTCCATAGGTGTCTTGTCAACTAATGTTGTTGTAGGAGAATGGTTCAACAAGTAACACGCTATTACCACTAGTTTGGTCCAAAACTTCTATTCTAGACTAGCATCTCCCAACATGCTCCTTGCTTTCTCCATCAACAACTGATTCATCCTTTCCTCTACTCCATTTTTTTGTGGAGTATAAGGCATCATCTTATGCCTCTTGATACCATGATCTACAAAAATCTCTCAAAATTTGTATTGCAAAATTCTCCATTGTTATCTATCCTTAGGCATTTAATCTTTCTTCTGGAGTTTGATTTCAATTAAAGCTTTTAAATTCCTTAAACTGACTGAAAACTTTTGATTTGTTCTTCTTGAATAATCATCAATAAATGATACATAATATCTTGAATTAGATAGAGAAGGAACATCCATAGGACCAAACACATCAGAATGAATATAGTCCAACAAACCAAAAGATTTTTGAGAACAAGAATAAAAATGAACACGATTTTGTTTTCCATAGATGCCATGTTCATAGAAATCAAATTCAAGGCTACAATTAACCAACCCCTCAACCAAGTTTTTATTCTTCAAGGTTTTTAAACCTTTCTTTTCAATATGGCCAAGCCTATGATGCCAAAGCATTGTTTTCTCTGCAGGAAGTTTAACTTCCATAGCATTTGCACCATGATTTTTGTCATTACTTCTACCAGACTTTACAGAGATACTATTATAGAACACAGGTTGTGTGTCTAACTTATATAGTGTTCCAATGCATTCACCCTTAACTAAAATAATAGAACCCCTAGTAATCTTGCAACCACCATGGACAAATGTTACCTGAACTGTGACATCATTTAGCTTGTTTACAAATAGTAAGTTTTGAGCTAGACCAGGTATGTGAAGCACTCCATCAATTCCTTTTATTCTATTGGTAGGAAATTGAATTGTTACTCTTCCTCTACCAATAATTTCTATTGTGGAATTGCTCACCAGGAATACCTTTGCACCATTGTACAGTTCATATTTTGAGAACCATTCTTTATGAGATGTCATGTGGAATGATGCTTCCGAATCCACCAACCATATTTCATCAGACACAGGCACTGCCAAGGCTTCTACAAAGGCATCAATATCACTTTGAGAAGATTTAGTGTCGGAAGTAAATTTCTTCTTCTTTTTCTCCTCCTAACAATCCTTTGGAAGATGACCTTTCTGCCTGTAGTTCCAACACTTCACCTTGGACTTCTTTCTATGAGTGGCAGATCGCTCCTAGGACTTTGACTTTGTGTCCTTTTCTTACTCTTTTCCTCAGATCTTCCTTTAGCACATAGGGCTTCTTCAGCTACCTCAAAGGACTTCTTTTGCATCTCCTCTGATAGAAGTGTAGTAACTACTTCGTCCATTTTCAACTTGGTAGTTGTACTTCTAATGGCCTTTGCCAAATGATCCCATGAATCAAGCATTGAAAATAACAGTAACATGCATCGATCTTCTTCATCAACAGACACACCAATAGATGCTAATTATGCAATCACCATTTTAAATGAGTTTAGGTGATTTTCCACAGCCATTCCCCGATCCATCTTTAAGGAGTACAATTTCTTTCTCAAGAAAATCCTATTTACCAAGGATTTTCCCTGATAAATGTCTCCTAATTTTTTCCACAAGGAATGTGCAGTTTTCTCTTCATGGGCATTCAATAAAATTGAGTTTGCAAGACTCAATCTTATCAATCCTCTAGCCTTTTGATCCATTAGTTCCCAATCTTCGTGTTTCATGCCTAGAGGCTTAATGCCCAACACGACACTGCATAGGTCTCGATCAACTAGTAAATCTTCTACTTTAAGTTTCCACAACTCAAAATTCATGCCATTGAATGTTTCAATGTATGGTCATCTTGACGTACTCACCATCTCAATTTATTGACAAAAAAATTGCAAACTCCCACTGAAACCAAATTGGCACAAAAAACCAAACCCTAGCCGACAAGGATAACACAACTGGCCAGGCTCTGATACCACTTGTTAGGAAAGCAATGGTGTGGAAATGCTTTCTGAATGCCAAATGATAGGAAAATAAGCATAAACAAAATTACAAAGATGTGATGGTTAAGGGTATATGCAGGATCATGGTGTGCCAAAAAGTGGCGATGTGAAAAAAATAGAGTTTGAAAATGTCTAAAAGTGTTTCAAAATCTGCTCTGACTTTTTTTCACCTATCCAAGTACCAAACCTGGAAAGTAAGGCCCAAACTTATCGATTATTTGATTTGATATCAAATACAATCAAATACTCGATATTATATTGGATATCTGATATAATATCGGATACTCAATATTTGTCAATGTTATTAAAAAAAGAAAAGGCAACCCACAAGTTGTTTTCACAATCTTATTTTGTGAACAACCCTTAGGTTTTCTTTTTTTTTTTTTAATAACACTGATAGATATTGGATATTGGATATAATATTGGATACCTGATATCTATCAGTCATATATATATATATATATATATATATATATATATATATGATGCACACTTCTCAAAATTTCTATGGCACCTCTCAATTGTTCCACGTGTTACATAGTCAACTGCTCCGCGTGTTACATACATAGGCATCAAAATTTGATACAGAAATAGACTATTTTGGATAGTTTTTGAGGTTCATTTCGTACATAAACCACAATTCAAATTGAAATATCCTTCAAGTCTATGTGCTATTCAAAAAACCCAAATTTCTACTGCTACAACAGTTAATCTCATTCTTGCTATTGATCCATTTGCACTTGTGATAATTTTCCCATTTCATAGTGGGTTGCTTAACCCTAGTCATACATGCCTCATCTATTTATCGTAGTTAGCAACACGGGGGGGGATGAAATGAAGGTTTCTTTATTAGTTTCTATTTAATCTTATGTTAATTTTCTTTTCAGTTTCTAAGATTTATATGTTTTCTAGAAATCACAGAGAGATATGGGTTTATCACCCAGCCAGATACATCAATGAGTTGGGTATTTGTCAAAACTGGGTATCCTTGCTGTAAAAAAATGTATGTATATTATCTCTAGTTGGAATAACATGCCATAATAAATAATAATAAATGGTTCATGGGTTTGTACACTAGAGCCCTACTAGAAAGAGAAAAGAAATCATGATGGGTGAACAAGTAACCATGGTTAATAAATTTTTAATACAAACTATTCCATAACACTATTTCCCAATATTCTTCTGTTCGATTTTATAGATATACGCATAGACAACACTAACAAGAATAAAGAATCTAGGAGTATCACCACCCTACAATACGACATTATGGATTCCTTTGAGATCCTAGAAGATCACTACATAATCCTGATAGCTTGACGAATACTAAAAACATGTATAAACCCTTACAACTTTTAAATATATTTGAAGGACACCCCAAAGTTCCTTTTTTAAATCTTACTATGAATGACACATGATGGTACCAACTAGGAAAGAAAGATCAGAGAAGGCAATGGCTAAATAGTCAATATAAATATTTGCGCTGGCTATTTAGCTAGTGCCCTTGCGCCATATATATTTACAAGAAGTTTTTGGGAAAAGAGTGTGAAGAAAAAGAGCCTACCTCTCGAACTCTAGTCTCCCATGAGGAAAACTATGGCCACAAACAAGGAAGGAAAAATCCACTGAATTATTTTATCGTAATTTTTCTTACCAACCAATTGGGCCTCTTTCAAAATAAGTGAGATCACTTTTTAAAAATGTTCCACAAGTGCCTTAACCCTAAATACTTGGGTTGGGTTAAGAGTTTGAAAATGGTCTAATGTGTTACATATTGACTTTTCTTGATGGCTCTCAAGTTGACTTAGACATTACAATTATTAGTTTCTCCTTGCAGTAGAATACTATTGTATTTGTTAAGTGTAATAAGACTAGTTAATTGGACCAATAGTTTTAGAGTATTTTTTAAACATATGAGTTGTATTTTTTAAATCTTAAAAAGTCAATTATCTGATTTTCTATTGGTCGTGGAGAAAAAAGGCAAGAAAGAAAATGAATTTTATTAATCAAAAATAATAAAAAATAGAAGTATCAGGATGTGGTACTTCTTCATTACTCAAATCATCCATTTGTGAATGTGTCATTGGGACACCAAAGGGATTCCTGGATCCACAGAGATGACAAACTTTGCCAGATTAGTAGAAGAAGAAGAGTAATCATCAGAGAGACATAAAAAGAGTACCAACATAAGGGACATAATCATCATTTTCATTCTTAGTTTAGTCCATGCAAACCATCCAGTTTAAACATCACACACTAAGCCATTGACTACTTAGGTGGATAAGATGGGGCCCACCCATACTCTATCTACTTCTATTTTTCCATTAATAGAGCTTGTTCATGGAGGCATGGGCTATGGTGCAACATATTTGCACCCAATTGGTACCCTGCCCATCTGTCTTAGCCCATGCCTATTGTCCTTATTTTTGTCCTCCTCCGATAGAAGGTGCAAATTTTTTTGCTAATAAAAAATTAAAACACAAGAATCTAAACATAGAGATTTAAATGTTTTTTAACCAAGATTTAGTTGATGCATATTCCACTATAATATTGTTATGCATATTTTATATTTTCAAAATAAAAAGTACTAAAATATTTTATATTTTCTAATTAAAAATATTATATAGATATAGCTTTAAAACTAAATTAATTTATAATGTTTTCAATATTTAATAATTACTAAAAAATAAAAAGATAGTACATTTTTTAAAATATCATAATAAATATTCTAAATAAAAATTATAGGTTAATTATTTTTTGAATATTTAGATTTATATGTAAAAAATATATTGTTTAATTTAAAATAATAATTTAATATTATGACATTTGTTTACTTAAATTTATTAGATTTTTAATATTATGTATTTAATAAAACTTAAATCATACAAAATAATAAAGAAATTTAAAATAATACTATATATATAAACTTAAAATTAAATTAATTGTTTTTCAAAACTTTTAAATAATTCATTTAATATTAAATATTGAGCTTATTTAAATTTGTTACAGTGTAATATTATAAAATATATATATTTTTTAGAAATTTAAGTTTACATATTTATTAAATTGAATTGTTAGTATTATTATTCATATCAAAATAAAAAGTATTAAAAATATTGTTTGATTTTTTAATCAATAATATAATTATTTCAATATATAAAAAATATGAATTAAACTTAAAAAAAATTCTTGTCAAAATATAATTAAAAATTAGTGTAGATAATCATACAACTAAATTAATTTTTTTCTAATATAGCTATTGTTTTCAATATTTTATAATAAAAAATTAAAATGATTTTAATAGTCTTTATATTAAAATAATATAAGATTAATATTTTTTTTAAAACATATCATTAAAAATGTTTATATAAAAAATATTATCTATGATTTTAGAAATTAAACTAAACCTTAAAATATATAAAAAATGGTTTGATTTTAAAAAGAGTTTAAGTATTGCTTTTATGACTTATTAAAATATATAAAAATGATTTTTTAAAAACAATAAAGTAATCACTTTTTAATTGCTTATTATAATTACTATCTTGCAAGGGAAGGGTAAACTTTTTTTCTTTTTACTCTGTCAGTTAAAGGATAGAACAACCACAATAGGGGTAGGGCAAGACATGCAGACAGGAAGTGGCTTGGTGCAAATATATTGCAGCATAGCTAGTGTCATTCATGGATACATCGATGGTATTATGAACCAACGTACACTTAGTTAATGTAAATTGTCTTATCCTTTTCCAGTAGTGCTCATGTGGCACTCCCATCAGTCGATGGTCTGTAACATGATGATGTTATTTTCAAATGTTCTTTCTCCCACTTGATAGCCAAGCCCTGACCAAATTAGAATGAAAACATATGAAAAGGAAAGAAAATAATACAGTCTCTAAATATTGGATGTGGCAACTAGATTTAAACAAAGTAAATTGTTACCTGAATATTTTTATGAGTGAGTTAATTAAATTAATTTTGGAAAGACAGAGAAAGAGAGATTATTTTCCTTCTTTTCAAAACCTTTTCTCTCTCCCCGTACCACCTCTCTCTACATACCCAAACTTCTAGAGAGAAGTTTAGGTTTGGGTTGCTCTCTCTCACACAAAATTTTCTCTCTCCACGTACTAAATATACTCTCTCCCTATGTACTCCAGTTCTTTAACCGAATCCTAACCCAAACTTTTGAAGTCAAACACCAACTTTGAATAACTGGTATATGGAGCCTATGTAAAGATGCAGGCAATGGAGGAATAAAAATCAAAAAATCTTCATCAGGCTAAAACTCCTTCAATGCATGTCTACTCTTCCCTTGGTAGAATATTGAAGTTAGTAAAATCAATGAAAGCAATGAAGAATGAAGAATGCAGACAAAATAATATTCGATGCCAAAGTAATGTGAGATTTCAGTAAAGGCACACTCATAGATAAAGAAGCGTATGAGAAATATTTGTCTCAATGTTTGAATAAGAATGATATTTGATATTTCTTTCCAGAATCTTCCATCTTCTTTAAATGCCTTGACTGATGACTTCATGAGAATGATCATAGATGGAGAGATGAATCGTTGACCTTTTTCTGTCCCTGTGAACAACCTTGTGTGGATATAAAAGGATCATCAAACTCATGTCTCATGAAGTATATTGTGAATGAAATGTCGATGGTTTCATAGTGATAATTCTAGTAGCAGCAGTAATAACACATGTGAACTATTTTACACAGTATCTCACTCAGTTTTGTTGATAGTTGTTAGGATAAACCACGGACAGAAATAAAAACTACATGCAAATATAACCAATAACAGAAAATAATAGAACACATAGAAATGAACACAAGGCACCAAGATTTAACATGGTTCACCCAATCCTTGGGCTACGTCCACCAAACAGCAAGTCCGATCTTATTACAATCCAGTGATTACAACCTAATTACAATCCGTAATCCCTTACAGCTCAATACCGCCGCAAGAACCAATTTCGTATCACCACACATGAAAAATACCCAACCCTAAGCCCTTTTTATACAAGTATTAAACTGCTTTATGGTTATAACATGTCGGCCATATGTCGGCCATAATATGTTGGCTACCATGTCGGCTACTTCCCAAAAAAAAAAAAATTTGGGGCGATGCCCTGAACCCCACTATTTATGAAGTATGTACAGTACTTTCCTGATCAGTCACCACAATCTAACAATCTCCCACTTGGGGACTGATCAGGCTCCACACTAAACAACAATCTCCCACTTGGAGACTGATCCTGTAGCAATACAACTACCGCATGGGGCTCCCACTGGATCAAACCACCCTGGACTCTGTTGTTCTTTTATTCACATTTAGTCTAAAAGACCAACTGAAGCTGAAGAGGAGTTCAGCTTCTCCCTTGTTACAACCTTTGTCAACATATCTGCTAGATTTTCATTGGTATGTATCTTCTCCAGCTTTAACTGTCCATCCTCCAAAACTGACTGAATGAAATGGTACCGCAACTGTATGTGTTTGGTCTTAGAATGCAGAGCTGAATTCTTAGCAAGATGAATGGCACTCTGACTATCTGTGAACAAATAATTATCCTTCTGAGGATGTCCCAATTCTTCCAAGAAGAACTGAAGCCATATCATCTCTTTGGCTGCCTCTGTAGCAGCAACATACTTTGCCTCTGTAGTGGAGAGAGCATTAATCTTCTGTAGCCTAGAAACCCAGCTCACGGCTGCCCCACCAACAGTAAAGACATAACCTGTAGTACTCCGCCTGGTATCAATATCCCCAGCCAAATCTGAGCCAACATAGCCCTGTAAATCAGTAGTAGAGCCCCCAAAGTGTAAAGACTTATTAGATGTTCCTCTCAAATATCTGAGAATCCACTTGATAGCATTCCAATGCTCAAATCCTGGATGACTCATATACCTGCTAACGACACCCACTGCATGTGCAATATCTGGCCTAGTGCATACCATAGCATACATCAAACTTCCTACAGCTGAAGCATAGGGTACCTTGGACATCTTATCCTCCTCTTCCTGTGTCTTGGGACACATCTCCTTAGTCAATTTCAAATGACCAGGTAAAGGTGTGCTGATAGCTTTAGCATTCTCCATAGAGAAACGTTGCAACACCTTCTCAACATAATCAGCTTGAGATAGCGTCAATGTTCTGTTCTTCCTATCTCTACAAATCTTCATACCAAGGATTTGTTTTGCTGCCCCCAAATCCTTCATAGCAAATGCATGTGCTAATTGGCGTTTCAGCCCCTTAATATGATCCATGTTAGACCTAGCTATAAGCATATCATCAACATATAAACATAAAATGATGTAGCTATCATCATCCAACCTCTTCAAATAAACACAGTAATCTGAATGACACCTATTACATCCATGCTCATGCATAAAACTGTCAAATTTCAGATACCATTGCCGAGGTGCTTGCTTCAAGCCATATAAACTTTTCTTCAATTTTCACACTAAGTTCTCCTTACCTTTGACCTCAAAACCCTGTGGCTAAGCCATATATATTTCTTCATCCAAATCACCATGAAGAAAGGTTGTTTTAACATCCATCTGCTCTAAATGCAAATCTTCAGTAGCCACAGGACTTAAAACAGTACGAATAGAAGTCATTTTAACAACAGGAGAAAATATCTCATCAAAATCAATTCCCTTTTTCTGTGCAAATCCTTTTACAACTAACCTGGCCTTAAATCTTTGCTTACCTCCTTCCTCTTCTTTCAACCTGTAAACCCATTTATTCTGTAAAGCCTTTTTACCTGCAGGCAACTTGCACAAATCCCATGTCTTATTTTTCAGCAAAGAGTCCATTTCATCTTTCATTGCAGACTCCCACTGAATCTTAGTATCCACCTGCACAGCTTCATCATAACTTTCAGGTTCACCAGCATCATTAAGTGAAATAGAATACAAAGAGGGAGAAAACCTTTGTGGAGGTCTAATTGGCCTTGTTGACTGTCTAACATTCATTGGTGTGTGTGGTATTTGTTGTTGCAGTTGTTGCACATCATGAGGAATGGCTGGAACATCAGCTTTTGGAGTATCATCCAGCACTACATAATCATCTTCTTTCTTCTCATGTTGCTGCAACAGATCTTTGTACAACACTTTTTCATTGAATATGACATCCCGACTTCTTATAATTTTATGATCTTCAAAATCCCAAAGCCTATAGCCAAATTCATTAATGCCATATCCAACAAAGACACATTTCTTTGATTTAGCTTCTAGCTTGGTTCTATTTTCAGAGTCTATATGAGCAAAAGCTTCACAACCGAAGGTCTTGAGAAAAGAATAACTCACCTTCTTACCAGTCCATGCTTCCTCTGGAATACCACAGCCCAAAGGAGTAGAGGGTCCTCTATTAATCAAATATACTACAGTATTGACAGCCTCCGCCCACATGTGTAAGGGCAACCCAGCATGCAACCTCATGCTCCTTGCGTGCTCCATTATAGTCTTGTTCATGCGTTCAGCCACTCCATTTTCCTATGGAGTCCTTGGAAGAGTTTTTTGTCTATGAATACCATTAGTGGAGCAATAATCTTCAAATTCATGATTGCAATACTCACCACCATTATCAGATCTGAGACATTTTAATTTCTTACCAGTCTCATTTTCAACCAAGCATTTCCATTTCTTAAAAGTTTGAAATACATCAGATTTCTGTCTAAGGAAATAAACCCATACTTTTCTAGTTGCATCATCAATAAATGTAACATAATAATGAGAGCCACCAAGGGAAGATACCTGAGCCGGTCCCCATACATCTGTATGCACAAGCTCTAATTTCTCCTTTTTGTTTTCCTTCCCAGTCTTTACAAAACTCACTCTCTTTTGTTTTCCATACACACAACTTTCACAGAAATCCATATTCACACATTTTAGACCTGGTAAAACTTTCCTTGAATGAAGTACTTTCATACCTTTCTCACTCATGTGCCCAAGTCTATTGTGCCACAACGCTGTATCAGAATCTACAGTAGCTATTTGTTCTCCCTGCTCAATTGCAGTAATTTTTTCCGAATATTCAGTTTTCTCTGAAACAATCAAAGTAGAAGGAACAATATGACCTGTACAAAGATATAAGGTGCCTACTTTAACACCTTTTGCTACTACAAGGGAACCTTTTGAAACCTTCTAATTTTTTATCATTAAAAGTAACTACACAACCCTCATCACTGAGTTGCCCTGCTGAAATTAAATTCCTACTCAGCTTTGGAACATGTCTTACCTCATGTAGTAGCCAATGATTCCCATTCTGCAACTTAATCTTAATTTTTCCCTTTCCAACAATCTGCAGGGTTCATTATCCCCCAAATAAACAAGCCCAAAATCCCCTTGGACATAATCAATGAAATAACCTCTATGAGGTGTAGCATGAAAAGAAGCACCAGAATCTAAAACCCATGAATCATCAACACTCTCTAAAGACAGAAGCAAACATCCTCTTCGGATTTGTTACTTACCACATTTGCCTCTTTGTCTCCATCTGATTTATCTCCTTCATTTTTCTTTCGAGTCCAGCAATCTTTCTTTTTTTGCGCTGGTTTCCCACAGTACCAGCAATCATTTGGTCCTCTCGATTGAGACCTCCTCCCTTTTGACTTTCCTCTTGATTTCCCACGATTTCCAGAGTTACTTCCTCTTTCAGTCGTTCTGCCCCTGCTTTGTGCATTTAAAGCACTTCCTGATGTAGATCCACCTGAGGATTTTCTACGAGTTTCCTCACTTAAAATAACACTGATCACATCATCATATTTTAGGGTACTAGATCCAAGAATAGAATTACTCACCGCCATTACCAAGCCATTCCAGCTTTCAGGCAAAGAACACAAAATCAAGAGAGCCCTAATTTCTTCATCAAAATTGATACCCACAGAAGATAATTGACTAGTAATAGTATTAAACTCATTTAAATGATCTGCAACAGATCCACCTTCTGCCATTTTCATATTAAATAAACGCTTCATGAGAAATACCTTATTTGAAGCGGAGGGCTTTTCATACAGTGTCGCTAGGGTTTTCATCAAATCTTCTGTCATCTTTGCTTTTGTAATATTAAATGCCACCGATGGTGCCAAGCATAATCGAATGCTTCCGAGTGCCTTTCTGTCCAAAAGATCCCATTCAGCCTCTGACATAGTTCCCTAATTCTTGGCTTTTCCTTCCAACGGCTTCCATAAATCCTTCTGATATAAATAGTCTTCCATTTGCATCTTCCATAACTGGAAGTTCTGCCCATTAAACCTGTCAACCCTCAACTTACCCTCATCTGCCATTGCTCCCACTCAACTATGAGACTCCCACTTAACCATGAGACTTTCCTACAGAGGATAACTGAAAGACAACCTTGCTCTGATACCACTTTTTAGGATAAACCACGGACAGAAATAAAAACTACATGCAAATATAACCAATAACAGAAAATAATAGAACACACAGAAATGAACACAAGGCACCAAGATTTAACGTGGTTCACCCAATCCCTGGGCTATGTCCACCAAACAGCAAGTCCGATCTTATTACAATCCAGTGATTACAACCTGATTACAATCTGTAATCCCTTACAGTTCAATACCGCTGCAAGAACCAATTTCGTATCACCACACATGAAAAATACCCAACCCTAAGCCCTTTTTATACAAGTATTAAACCGCTTTAGTGTTATAACATGTCGGCCATATGTCAGCCATAATATGTCGGCTACCATGTCGGCTACTTCCCAAAAAAAAAAATTTCGGGCCGATGCCTCGAACCCCACTATTTATGAAGTATGTACAGTACTTTCCTGATCAATCACCACAATCTAACAATAGCGTGGTTATCTTCATTGATTCTTAGTTGCTCAATTGAAAGTGTAATCAAATAAGTATAACACTGACTCTCAACAATGCAAGAATGAGAATGGAAGCTTCTGAATAGATGGAGATGCATTCAACTGTTTGACTTAATGTCCAAAGGCAAAATGGTAGTCTCATTTAAAGTGGCATGCGTCTACAACATACAGAGTAGGTAAGCATATCAAAAAGAGGAGTTTTCAACCAATGTGAAATCATTGTTAATGTCGATCACCAAAGTATAACCTATAGCTCTTTATGGATTGTGCATGCCTATTATAAATCATGTTTGGATGTAGTCAATGCCCCTACCACCCATACTCAAAGCCAATCTCTACCATCCCATGCATTGCCTAAGTCAAGGATTTGTTGAACACAAACAATGCATAACATGTTCAAGTAAATAATCTAATTGATTGCTAATGTCATCACACCATGGCCATCACTTCCATAAACTTTGGAAATGATCCACATTATATGTTTGACATAATGCCTTCCGTGTGCTTCTAATCCCTGCACCCTCTCTCCAACCAAACTTCTCCTCCAATTGTATGTTTTGAAATAATAGAATCCACATTGTGACATCACATAGAAGATAACAGTCTAGGCAGAAAGGAGACAAATTAATGAACTATTATTGTGTTTCATAATGGACGTACATATGCATATGTAGGGGTGTGTTGGGGAATGTGCAAGCCGCTAGTGTAGAAAGTGATCGCTTGAATAATAAATTATTGACAATGTAATAACTCAAATCTACCAATATAAGATCATTACCAAGTTGACAAGCATCATGTGTTGCAAATAAACCATCGGAAGGTGTAGTTAAATCAATTGTGAAGGTAAATTTTGAAACTTTTGATGGAATTCTTCCAGCTTGTACCAATTTGATATTCCTCCCTATGGAAATGTAGCTTCATATTCTAATAGATGCCATCTCTTGGAATGTAATGATTATAGGCTATGCATAGAGTGGGTCTCTGATTGCAGTTAATGTAAATTATCTTATCCTATGAACCTATGACACCTCTCGACACATTTCATGACAACTTATGTCCCTAAGGGTCCTTGGTTTGTTATAATGCATCGAGAGGGGTCATAGGTTAACCTATGACCCCGATCGATGCATTTAATGATAACGTATGTCCCTAAGGGCCCTAAGACCCATAGGGATGCATTTGATTGGTTATAATGCATCAAGAGTGTTCATAGGTTAACCTATGACCCCTCTCAACACATTTCATGATAACGTATGTCCCTAGGGTCCTAGGACCCCTAGGGATGCATTTGGTTGGTTCTAATGCCTCTACAACCTATGACCCCAATCAACACATTTCATGATAATGTATTAGTTAGTTATAATGCATCGAGAGAGGTCATAGGTTAACCTATGACCCCTCTCGATGCATTTCATGACAACCTATGTCCCTAGGGGTCCTAGGAACCCTAGGGACGCATTTGATTGGTTCTAATGTATCTAGAGGGGTCATAGGTTGACCTATGACCCCAATTGATGCATTTCATGATAATGTATATCCCTAAGGGCCCTGGGACCTCTAGGGATGCATTTGGTTTGCTATAATGCATCGAGAGGGGTCATAGGTTAACCTATGACCTTGATTGATGCATTTCATGATAATGTATGTCCTTAGGGGCCCTAAGACCCCTAGGGATGCATTTGGTTGGTTATAATGTGTCGAGAGGGGTCATAGGTTAACCTATGACCCCTCTCAATGCATTTCATTATAACGTATGTTCCTACAAGTCCTAGGACCTCTAGGGACACATTTGGTTGGTTCCAATGTGTCTAAAGGGGTCATACATTAACCTATGACTACTCTCAATGCATTTCATGATAACCTATGTCCCTACAGGTCCTAGGACCCCTATGGACACATTTGGTTGATTCCAATATGTCGAGAGGGTTCATAGGTTAACCTATGACCCCTCTCAATGCATTTAATAATAACATATGTCCCTAGGGGTCATAGTGCCCCTAGGGACGCATTTGGTTGGTTACAATGCATCAAGAGGGATCATAGGTTAACCTATGACCCCACTTGATGCATTTCATGACAACTAATATTCCTAAGGGTCCTAGGGCCCCTAAGAATGCATTTGGTTGGTTCCAATGCATCTAGAGGGGTCATAGGTTAACATATAACCCTAATCGACACATTTCATGACAATGTATCTCTCTAGGTGCCCTAGAACCCCTAGGGATGCATTTGGTTGGTTATAATGCATCAAGAGGGGTCATAGGTTAACCTATGACCCTAATAGACACATTTTATGACAATGTATGCCCCTAGGGGCTCTAAGACTCCTAGGGATGCATTTGGTTGGTTTCAATGTGTCGAAAGGGGTCATAATTTAACCCATGACCCCAATCGACACATTTCATGATAATGTATATCCCAAGGGCCCTAGGACCTCTAGGGATGCATTTAGTTGGTTATAATGTGTCAAGAGGGGTCCAAGGTTAACCTATGACCCCTTTTGATGTATTTCATGATAACGTATATCCCTAGGGGTCATAGGGCCCCTAGGGACGCATTTGGTAGGTTATAATTCATCGAGAGGGGTCATAGGTTAAACTATGACCCCTCTCGATGCATTTCATGACAACCTATGTCCCTAGGGGTCCTAGGAACCCTAAGGATGCATTTGGTTGGTTCCAATGCATCTAGAAGTGTCATAGGTCAACTTATGACCCTAATCACTACATTTTATGATAATGTATGTCCCTAGGGGCCCTAGGACCCCTAGGGATGTATTTGGTTTGTTATAATGCATTGAGAGGGGTCATAGGTTAACCTATGTGACCTCTCGACACATTTTATGATAATGTATATCCCTAGGGGTCATAGGGCCCCTAGGGACGCATTTAGTTGGTTATAATGTGTCGAGAGGGGTCATAGGTTAACCTATGACCCATCTCAATGCATTTCATGACAACCTATGTCCCTATGGGTACTAGAACCCCTATGGACGCATTTGGTTGGTTCCAATGCATCTAGAGGGGTCATAGGTTAACCTATGACCCTGATCAATGTATTTCATGATAGCATATTTCACTAGGGACCCTACAACCCCTAGGGATGAATTTGGTTTGTTATAATGCATTTCATGACCACCTATGTCCCTAGGGCTCCTAGGACCCCTAGGGATTCATTTGGTTGGTTCCAATGCATCTAGAGAGGTCATAGGTTGACCTATGACCTCGATTGACACATTTCATGACAATGTATGTCCCTAGGGGCCTTAGGACCCCTAGGGATGCATTTGATTGGTTATAATGAGTCGAGACAGGTAATAGGTTAACCTATGACCTTGATTGACACATTTCAAGATAATGTATGTCACTAGGGGCCCTAGGACCCCTAGGGATGCATTTGGTTGGATATAATGCGTCGAGAACCTATGACCCTGATCAACACATTTCATGTCAATGTATGTCTCGAGGGGCCCTAGGACCCCTAGGGATGCATTTGGTTGCTTCCAATGCATCGAGAGGATTCATAGGTTAACCTATGACCTGAATCAATGCATTTCATAATAACATATGTCCCTAGGGGTCCTAGGACCGCTAAGGATGCATTTTCTTAGTTATAATGCATCGAGAGGGGTCATAGGTTAACCTATGACCCCTCTCAACCCATTTCGTGATAACATATGTCCCTAGTGGTCGTAGGGCCCCTAGGGACGCATTTGGTTGGTTACAATGCATCAAGAGGGGTCATAGGTTCGATGCATTTCATGTCAACCTATCTCCCTAGGGGTCCTATAACACCTAGAGACAAATTTGATTGGTCACAATGCGTCTAGAGGGGTTAGAGGTTAACTTATGACCCCGATCGATGCATTTCATGATAACGTATGTCCCTAAGGGCCCTAGGACCCCTAGAGACACATTTTGATTTTTACAACGCATTGAGAGGGGTAATAGGTTAACCTATGACCCCTCTTGATGCATTATAACCAATGTATGTCCCTAGGGGTCATAGGGCCCTAAGAGATGCATTTGGTTGGTTATAATATATCAAGAGCAGTCATAGGTTAACCTATGATCCCTCTCGATGCATTTCATGACAACCTATGTCCCTAGGAGTCCTAGGACCCCTAGGGACGCATTTGGTTGGTTCCAATGCATCTAGAGGGGTCATACTATGACCTTGATCAACACATTTCATGACAAGGTATGTCTCTAGGGGTTGTAGGACCCCTAGGGATGTATTTGGTTGGTTATAATGAGTTGAGAGGGGTCATAGGTTAATCTATGATCCTGATCAACACATTTTATAACAATGTATGTCCCTTGGGGCCCTAGGACCCCTAGGGATGCATTTGGTTGGTCATAATGCATCGAGAGGGATCATAGGTAAATCTATGACTCCTCTCGATGCATTTCATGACAACCTATGTCCCTAAGGGTCCTAGGACCCCTAGGGACACATTTTTTTGGTTCCAATGCATCAAGAGGGGTCATAGGTTAAACTCTGACCCCTCTTAACACATTTCATGATAACATATGTCCCTAGGGGTCATAGGGCCATTAGGGATGCATTTGGTTGTTATAATGTGTCAAGAGGGGTCATAGGTTAACCTATGACCCCTCTTGATATATTTCATGACAACCTATGTCCCTAGGGGTCCTAGGACCCATAGAACACATTTGCTTGGTTCCAATGCATCTAGACGAGTCATAGGTTAACCTATGAGCTTGATTGATGCATTTCATGATAACTTATGTCCCTAGGGGCCCTAGGACCCTGAGTGACACATTTGATTTGCTATAATGCGTTGAGAGGGTTCATAGGTTAACCTATGACCCCTCTCAATACATTTCATGATAGTGTATGTCCCTAGTGGTCATAGGGCCCCTAGGGATACATTTGGTTGGTTATAATGTGTCGAGAGGGGTCATAAGTTAACCTATGACCCCTCTCGATGCATTTCATGACAACTTATGTCCCTAGGGGTCCTAGGACCCTAGGGATGCATTTGATTGGTTCCAATGTGTCTAGAGAGGTTATAGATTAACCTATGACCCTGATCGATTCATTTCATGATAACATATGTCCCTAGGGGCCCTATAACGCCTAGGGATACATTTGGTTTGTTATAATGCATCAAGAGGCATCAAAGGTTAACCTATGACCCCTCTCGATGCATTATAACAAACCAAATGTATCCCTAGGCATCATAGGGCCCCTAGGGACATATGTTATCATGATAACGTATGTCCCTAGGGGCCCTAAAACCCCTAGGGATGCATTTGGTTGGTTATAATGCATCAAGAGGGGTCATAGGTTAACCTATGACCCCTCTCGATGTATTTCATGACAACCTATGTCCCTAAGGGTCCTAGGGCCCCTATGGATGCATTTGGTTGTCATGAAATACATCGAGAGGCATCATAGGTTAACCTATGACCCCTCTTAGTGAATTTCATGACAACCTATGTCCCTAAGCGCCTTGGGGCCACTAAGGATGCATTTAGTTGGTTCCAATGCATCGAGAGTGGTCATAGGTTAATGTATGACCCCTCTCGATGCATTTCATGACAACCTATGTCTCTAGGGGCCCTAGGACCCCAAGGGACACATGTGGTTTGTTCCAATGCATCGAGAGGGGTCATAGGTTAAACTATGAACCCTCTCAATGCATTTCATGACAACCTATGTCTTTAGGGGTCCTAGGACCCCTAAGGACACATGTGGTTCTTTCCAATGCATCTAGAGGGGTCATAGGTTACCTATGACCCCTCTCAATGCATTTCATGACAATGTATGTCCCTAGGAGCCCTAGGGCCCCTAGGGACCAATTGGGAATGTGTCAAAAGGGGTCACTAGGGGCCCTAGGGACATATGTTGTCATGAAACGTGTCGAGAGGGGTCATAGGTTAACCTATGACCCCTTTTGATGCATTTTATGAAAATATTATATTTAATAATAATATAATATTGTATATTTTAATATAATAATAATATATTGTTAGATTACATAACAATAATAATCATATATGTTACTGGATTATAGATTTAATAATAATGATAACCATATAAATTATTATATATAATAATAGTCATATAAAATTACTATATATATTTAATAATAATAATATTTATCATATATTACTATATTATTTTTAGTTATAATAATAATTATATTTATAACTATATTATATTTTATAATAATAATCATACATATTAATATAATATAATAATAATTATAATTATATATAATAATAATAGTTAATAATAATTATAATTATATATAATAATAATAGTTAATAATAATAATATCAATGTTCAGACTTCCCCCAAATAAATTTCCCTCTAAAACACTCTAAAGTTTCCCTCTCAAATTTATTTCCCTCCCTCCAAAATTGCAATTGAAAAATCTCTCCTCTCAAATTTCTCTCCAAAATTTAAATTGAAAAATCACGAACCTGATCAGATACCCGATTTGATTTTGCGTATCCGATTAGGCTTGTTATTTACCAAGCCTATTTGGTCATCCCAAAAAACATGTTTTAATACAGTTTCACTGACACTCAGACTTCAAGTAGCCATCTGACAATGTTATTTTCATCGAAATTGAATGAAACGAAAAGGGTTTTTTTTATAACACTCTCAAGATTTCATCGATATAATTGCTGTCAAATTCAGAGTTTGATAAGTATTTATTAGTTAATTTTCAAAGAAGATGATTGTAAAGTGTTGATTGACGTACTAATTGAAAAACAGCTATAGCTTTCAAACGATATAACATTTTTTAAATCCAAAAGTTTTGTCACATTCTATGCTTCACCTAGTATAAAAAAAAAATTTAAAAAGTTAAATTTGGTAAAGTTTTCTATTAGTTAAGGTGGTCAGACACATAGGTTTTTTTCCCGAAAAAGTTTTAGTAGAAAATTCATATTTAATTATTTATTTGGAATAAAAATACCCAAAAATATGCGTCACATCTAGGCATGAGTCTACTTTTTATATCTATAATTATATTAAAAAAATATTATCATTTGATTTTGATTAAGGTGGTCAGACATACACCTACTTTTTATTTCACCCTGAAATTTTGTAGTATTGCATTAAAATCTAAACTTTTGACCAATCAATTTTTTTTTTCTCTAGATAAGACCTAGTAGTTTAGAAACTACATTCAATTTCTTACAGATTATTTTCTTACAACTTTTTTATATAAATTCTAGAACCACTTTAAAATTGTGTGTCAAGTTGACATAACCTTGATTTGCTAGTTTTTCACTACCACTTAAGGCCATAGTTTGGTTGACCATGATCCTGCACATACCCTTAATATATTATCAAAAATGCATTAGACACAATACACGAAGAAAATGCAAATTTAACATGGCAAACCCTTTCAAGAAAAAACCCACCACCCCAAAACCCCGAGCAAACTTTTGTATTATAGTAAACGAAATTTACATACAACACTCTAGATTTTCACAAGCTCAAACAACCTTTTACAATCAGCCTTGATTTCATCAACATACATTCAAATGAATTCTTGTAGCCATTAAAACACCTTGTAAGTTTGTTATAGAATACCACAAATGGTTACAAGCAAAATCGTCTGCCACCTGTCTATCACACACAGATGTCTTCGGTGAACACAAACTACTTCGTTGTACACAGCACGACTCCACCATACTATCTAGCACCACCATACTATCTGAAACCATCATATTGTTTGACACCACCATACTGTTTGACACCATCACCACTATACTATCTAGTACCATGTACTATTCATCACCACGGTACTGTCTGGTACCATGACACAAAATAATATTGTCATTGTACAAATTAAATGTTGTACACTTTGCATGAATAATAGTCACCATATGTTTAAAATTAAAAATTAAAAATTTAAATTACTATCACCGTACGATGACATACCACCATACAGTGAGGCTACTTCATCACCACAACACTTATCATGCACCATCTCTCCTCCATTGGGGAATCTTACCTCTACAATTCCTCAACCTCTCACAAAATGCCCTCATTGGTACCATTCCTCCTCAACTTGGCCAACTTACCCATCTATGGGTTCTTTCATTATGGGACATTCAATTACAAGGAACAATTCCTTCCTCTCTTTCTGCTTGTCACAATTTGTATTACCTAGCACTCTCCTATAACCAACTGCATGGCAGCATTTCGATTGAGCTGAGTCTCCTTTCAAGATTGAAGTTCCTTTATTTGGGAATAAACAATATCAAAGGTGTCACTATCTCTTCTTTCAAAAATCTTTCCTCTATAGTTGAATTGGATTTGGGACAAAATGATCTCTCAAGCACCATTCCTTGTAAATTGGGAGCCCTACCTCAACTACAAAGGCTCACCCTTGGCCAAATCAGCTATCAGGTCCCATTCCCCCTAAGTTGGGCATGTTCACTCACCTATAGGTTCTTTTACTATGGGGAAATAACTTGTCAAGCACCATTCACACATCTTTAACAAATCTTTCAAGGCTGACTAAATTAGACCTATCTGTAAACCAACTTAGTGGACATATTTCGTGAGACTTTGGTACCAAGCTCTCCAATTTGCAATACCTTTATTTATGGGGAAATAAACTTAGCAATCATATACCAAACTCCCTTGGAAATTGTTCCAACCACACAAAGCTTTCTTTATCTAATAACCAGTTTAGTGGAATGGTGCCAATGGAGCTGGGTAAGTTGAAATTCCTCACAAATCTTTACCTACACACTAATCATCTTATTACCGACAGTAGTAAAACATTGGATTTTCTTAGTTTCCTCACAAATTGCTCCTACTTTCAAGAAATAATATTGCATAATAATCATCTCATTGGTATGTTTCCATAATCCATAAGTCAACTATCTTGCAATCTCAATTGCTTCAATTTGTCAAACAACATGACAAGTGGAAGCATACCACAGTAGATTGCCAATCTAACAAATTTTACCTATTTAAGTTTAAGAAATAATATTTTCAATGGCAATATTCCATCTAAAATCAAAAGATTCTAGAAGTTGGAAAGATTATGGCTGGCTGAGAACAAATTAGAAGCAAGCATTCCAAGTGAGGTAGGTCAAATGTAACATTTGGGACTCCTAAATCTTAGTCATAACCAGCTATCTAGAGAAATACCAGATTCTCTTTGTAGCTTCCAACTGTATATGAGCAATGTTAGTATGCTAATAGAAACCAAATTTAAATAAAGCTTCTACAAACTAAACAAAATTCATAAACTTCAAGATAGACTAAGATGAGCTCTCAATTGAAAATATGAGCCATTAATGGGCTCTCTCAATGAGAAGCTCTCTTGTTGAGTAGCTTTGTCTAAAAAGATAGGATGTATGCTCAATATGCTTCCAAAGGCTTCAATGGATGATTGTGGATTTTTGGTGTGGATAGATGGCTTTAGTATGGATTTGGCTCTCAAAATAGAATTATAACTTTACTTCATGGATTGTGTTATTTTGCAAAGGGGAAGGATCCAATTTATAGGCAAGAGGCTTGAGGGTTTGAGGGCTAAGATGCGAGGATGGGAAAAAGCTTATGGAGGGCTCAGATTGCATGAGAGGAGAGCACATGGATTGTGCTTCCTTATAGCCAATCAAGGAGTGACACATGTCACATGGTGAGAGGATGGAGGAAAGGGGAAGGATGAGTCAACAAAGGAGGCTCAAGGGATAAAATCTTCATAAAGACCCTCATAATGACTTGTAAGAGCAATAAAAGGGCTTGTAAGAGTCATTTATGACCTAGTGGACTTCATAAAGTTTTATGGTTGAGATATTTTGAGGGTGATGAGAGCAAATTCGACTTGGACTTGATTAGGAAGGTTTTAAGCTTGCTTAGGCTTGTGAAAATGATTAGAGGATGGATTAGGATGGTTTAGGATTAGCTTAAGGATAGGCAAGTGGATGGCATTTAATGAGGGTGGGTGAAGGAGGAGATATTTGTTAACTTTGGCTTGGGTTAGTAAGTTTTAACCCATGTTTAGGGAATGTGACAAGGTTAGGAGGGGATTAGGATTAGGTTTAAAGACATCTTCTAGAAGAGTCTAGATTTTGGATGAGGATAAAGACTTTCTAGAATAGTCTAGAATTTCCTAGGATGAGGATGAAGACTTTCTAGAAGAGTCTAGAACTTCTTAGGATGAGGATAAATTAGATTTTTAGGAAATAAATAAAGTTTTATTTATTTCAAGGGTTTGGGTTGAGGAGATATTTATTAAAACTTTTTTAATAAACATGAGGATTAATATTTAATCTTAATTAAATATTTTGAGTTGGGATTAGGGGTAGGAAATGATGGGATTAGCCTTTAATCAAAATTAAAGAAGGATTAGAAGATTTTGGAAGAGGTTATTGGTCATAAGGAAATTGGCCAAGTTTTGGGCAAAAAATAATTTTTTTATTTATTTTAGGATTTTTGGTCAATTTATTAATTAAATAATTAATAAATACGGAAATAATGTTTAAATAAGATTTAAACATTTTTGGGAGGGATTCCTTAATTAAATATTTTTAATTAAGATAAAGGGATTTAATGGCATAAAAATGAATTAATTAATTAATTAATAAATGATGATGCCATCAGGACTTTTTCAAAAAATAAAAATACTTTATTTTCTAAAGGTTTTTAGGTGTCTACACCAACAACTAAGACATCTTTTACTTCAGGACAACTTGTTGTCATGGGAGATCCCTATTATTTTATTAGGGTGTTAGAAGTGGGAGCTGATTGACTTACCTTACAATAAATTGGTGGGAAGAATACCTCTTGATGTCATTGCCAGCCTTCAAAATTTAGCATTCTACCTCAACCTTTCATGGAATTCTCTGGAAGGGTCCTTGCCACTAGAGATTAGTAAAATTGCAATGGCTCAGGCCATAGACATCTTCAAAAATTGACTTACTGGGCTAATTATGACATCTCTTGGAGACTACATAGAATTAGAGCATCTCAATCTGTCCCACAATGCCTTTGAAGCTCTCGTTCTAGATTCAATCTCCAAATTAAAAAATATCCTTGAAATGGATCTTTCTTGTAATTCTTTATCAGGTTCAATGCCAAAATCCCTTGAAAGACTAAAAGCACTTCAGTACATGAATGTTTCTTTCAATAATTTGTCAAGACAGATTCCACTAGGAGGATTGTTTCCATATAGAATTGTCATAGCATTGTTGATGGGAAACCCTGGCCTCTTGTGTCCAACAAATTATTCATTACCTCCATGCCCAAAGAAGACTCAAGATTAGCATTCATTGCTTAAAAAAATAACCTTATCATTTGTTGTAATAATTGGTTTTATATTGTGCTCCTTCATCTTAGGAGTTCTGTGGAGACATAAATTTTTAGACCAGCAATTACATCCCACAAACTTTATTTTTCAGCAGTTTAGCTATCAAAAATTTTCTTATGAAGAACTTGTAAAAGCAACAACTGATTTTGACAAGTCAAACTTCCTCGGAATGGGTAACTTTGGATTAGTCTACAAAGGCATTTTGAGGGATGGTAAGTTAGTTGCAATCAAGGCTCTTAATTTGCAGAATGAAGAAGCTCATAAAAGCTTCAACATGTGTCCCTAGGGGCCCTAGGACCCCTAGGGACCTATTTGGTTGGTTTGAATGTGTCGAAAGGGCTCATAGGTTTATTAGTGTAGATAATTAATTACTATTTACACTTTACTTAAGTTTACTTAGGTTAATGCATTATTAGTCAGAAACGTAGGAGTAAGCGTACTCGTATGAGTTGTCTTGTTGACAACATAGGAGTTAGCAACTCTTTTATCCACATGGTGTCAACAACATCTCTATATGAGATACACCTTGTCATACATATCCTCTCATTGATACACATACATTCATGTACAATGGAGAATAATCCACTTCTAGTGGATGTGTGCTTAGTTGTTGAGCTTATCTCTTCACTAACTCCTAGACATTCTAGAAGTATTCTAGAGGCCTTTATATATAGGCACTCCTAGTTTTCACATACATTATTCATTTTCATATCGATCTTATCATCATACATCATTTTTTCCATATTGTGCTTTGTCTTGTGTTTCTTGATCTTGGTATTATTTTTCCCTAAGGCAAATTCTTACATGGTAACAGAGCTATACCAAATTCTTCATGGTATCATAGCTATACCAAATTCTTACATGATATCAGATCTATACCAAATTCTTACCTAGTATCAAAGTCATAGGAGCGTCATTTCATAGCCATTGGAGACCATTCTTGCTTCACCTCTTGGAGGACCACCATTTAGATTTGGAGTATCCGCAGCTATTGGCAGCATCTAGAGCCAAAGCGAACCTTAGCATTACATACGATGTGTCAATTCAGTGAATTTTGACTATAAATTTTCCTACCATAGGCTATAGTCAAATTTAAGACAATTTTTTTTTTGCAAACTGGCACCCTAAGGCCCGATTTGCAAAATTGAAAACTGGGTGATCAAATCTTACCTCTCGTGACCATATTCCACATTCTGGCATAGTACATCCACACACAGTGGACTACCCAACATTTCAATGATGGCATCAACAAACTGGCACACAATGAACTTCACATAACCCACTGACAACCTTTTCATTTTATAAAGCTCAAATTTTAAAACTAGGTGTATGTGGGATTAAATCCCCACTAAACTAGCCTGCAATCCTTTGTTGCCGACTTGTTTCCCCGTTAGCCAAATTAAAAACTCCTGTTGTGTTTTGGTAAGGAAAGTTTGGTGTGGAAACATCTTCCTACACTATTTTTTTAAGGAAAGTATTGTGAAAATTCTTTTAAAATCCTTACAAATATAGATTCAATATTATGTAAACAATAATATTGCAGTCAACCATAAATATAGAAAATAGATAGAGAAATAATAACACATAAACACAAATATATGTCGGTGGGGTAAAACCTTTCAGTAAAACAATCCCACCCCTCCAAAACCTACACAATGTATTATCTTCAACTCAAAGGTTACAACACACTTACAATGCAAGCTCTTTCAGGACACAGAAGACTTATCCAATAGCAACCAACAATACACTACTCACACACCACTATCGACAGCCCTCAAAAGTGCTTATATAATGTGCTTT
Source organism: Cupressus sempervirens (assembly GCA_028749045.1). Lineage (NCBI taxonomy): Eukaryota > Viridiplantae > Streptophyta > Pinopsida > Cupressales > Cupressaceae > Cupressus > Cupressus sempervirens. Next base: position 806,055,752 of record CM053785.1, on the reverse strand, counting down.
GCATTTTTAAGGCATCTTCCAAAATAGTTCTTATGCATCATAGGAATCTGTCATAACCATTTCAATAATGATTTCCTTACAACACATGCAAGTGGAGTGACACATCAACATGTCAACTACACATGTACACTCACACTTAATTACATTATTTGCAAAAAATACATTTATAGAACAGATAATAAGAATAAGAATTATCCATGGTTGAGACACCTTATTCCTAACATTCTATCACTTGTTGAATACCTTGTAAGAGCAACAGGAACATAACAAGAACTAACTGCTATAGGCCAAAAGGCCCATAGACTCCAAACACCATTTGAACTTATTTGTGCCTAGTAGTTTCATCAATGCATCTGCAACATTCTTTATAGTATCTACCTTCTCCAAATTTACCTTTCCATCTTTCACCATATCTCTCACAAAGTGAAACTGCACACCAATGTGCTTTGTTCTAGCATGGAAAGTTGGATTCTTTGCAAGGAAAATAGCACTCTGACTATCACAACAAATATTAATCTGTCCTACATCAACACCAATATGAGAACACAATCGCCTAAGCCAAATGGCTTCCTTACAAGCATGACTAGCAGCCTTGTACTCAGCTTCTATAGTGAAAAAAGCAACCACAGGTTGTCACTTACTCGTCCAATTAATGGCACCATCAAACATAGTGAACACATAAGCATTGGTGGATCTCAATTTTTCAATATCCACTGCCCAATTTGAAACCACAAACCCACCAATACAAGCTGAATGAGGAGCTCTAGAAGAGTTACCATGAGAAAAAATGGAGTAATCTAATGTACCCCTCAAATATCTGAACACTCGCTTAACTGCATCCCGATGTACTCATCTAAGATTAGCCATTAACTGGCTCAAAACTCCCACTACTCTGACAATGTTTGGTCTAGTACAAACCATAGCATACATAAGACTACCAACTACACTAGCATAAGGTACTGTACTCATGTCCTCCACCTCACTAGGAGATTTTGGACAATCATCTATAGATAACTTTGTTCCCATAGAAATAGGAACACACAATGGTCTACAATCTGCCATGCTAAACCTTTCCAACATAGACTTCACATACTTACTCTGACTCGACCAAATTTTTTTGTTAGACCTATCTCTATTGATTTCCATACCCAAGATGTACCTTTTTGCCCCAAGATCTTTCATCTCAAACTATGCTAACAACTGAGATTTAAAATAAAAAATCATACCCTTACCCTTCCCAAACAACAACATATCATCAACATATAATACAACAATAAGAAGGCAATCATTTTCAAATATGAAATAAACATAGTGATCTAATTTTGATCTTACAAATCTAATTGACAGCACAAAGGCATCAAACTTAAGGTACCACATCCTAGGAGATTGTTTCAAATCATACAAAGACTTCTTTAATCTGCAAACCAAAGATTATTCCTTTAACAATGTAGTGTTCAAGTTGTGGCATATAAACCTCTTCCTCCAAATCACCATGAAGGAAAGTTGTCTTCACATCCATCTGTTTTATCTCTAAATCATATGATGCAACAAGAGATAACAAAAATCTAATGGATGTCAACTTTGCAACAAGAGAGAATATTTCACCATAATCTATTCCCTCTACCTATGAATACCCCTTTGCAAGCAATCTAGCTTTGTACCATTCAACACTGCCATTTGCACATTTTTTTTCTTGAAAACCCATTTGCTACCAACAGGTTTTCATTCTTTAGGCAAAGGTACAAGGTCCCAAGTTTTTTTTTTATCCAATGAAGCCATCTCATCATCCAAGGCCTCAATCCAGGAACCTACATCTTCCATATCCAAAGCCTCTTTCATAGATCTAGGCTCATCAGTGTTAGTAATCAAAGAAAAGATGCAACTAGAACCTAAAATAGAATAACCATACCTTTCTAGTTGCTTTCTTACTCTCATGGATCTCCTCAAGGGCTAAGGTTGACGTTGTTCTTCCTCTTCTTCTAAACTATTAGAGCTACTAGAGCTCTCCTTATCATTAGACCCAACATGGTTTTTCTATTCAGTCTTCTCAGGGGTAGGAGGCAACTAAAAAATATCTTCCTTCTTCTCTTTTTCATCTGGTTGTAGCACAATAGGAGACATCTTAGCTCTCTAAAAATAACATTTCTACTATACAACACCTTACTAGTCATAAGGTACCAAAGCCTGTATTCTTTCATACAAACACCCTATCTGATGAAAATACATTTGACAACTTTGTTTTCCAACTTAGATCTCTTCTCCTTTGGAACTTGTGCATAAGCTTCACAACCAAAAACATGAAGATTTCTAATTGAAGGCTTCTTACTAGACCATACCTCCTATTGGTGTCTTACAAACAAGAGTTGATGTATGAGATCTATTAACCAGATAGCAAGTAGTGGCCACAACTTCAGCCCAAAACTATTGTTCAAGACCAACTCCACTAAGCATACTCCTAGCCTTCTCCATCAGTGTCCTATTCATTCTTTCTACAATTCCATTTTGTTGTGGGCTATAAAGAGTTTTCTTATGCCTCTTGATACCTCAAGTTTTATAGAATTGTTTGAACTTTGTTAAGAAAAACTCACCACCATTTTCAATTCTCACATACTTAATCTTCTTACTAGTTTGATTCTCTACAAGGGCTTTAAATTTCTTGAACCAACTAAAGACTTGTTTCTTATTTTTCAAGAAATAAATCCATGTCCTTCTCTATCATCTACAAAAGATACAAAACATATAGACTTGGAGATTGAAGGAACTTTTATAGGACCAAATACACCAGAATCTATAAGATCCAAAACATTAGAAGATTTTTGACAACTAGAGTAAAATTGAATACGATTTTATTTATCATAGACACAATGTTCGTAGAAGTCAAACTCAAGATTACAATCATTTAAACCCTCAATGATGTTCTTGTTTTTCAGGGTTCTGAAACCCTTCTCACTAATGTGGCCAAATCTCATATGCCACAACATTGTCTTTTCTATAGGAAGCTTTCCTTCCAATGTGTTTGCATCTTTAGGTACACATGTTGCACTACCATCAAAACCAATAACAATAGTCTTCTTTATTATTGTTCAGATGGAAGGGAAGAAATGATAGCTACTCTCTTCTTTGATACAAAAGAACTATTACACTAAGAAATGTTGGAATATTCAAATGGGAAGAGTACTTCTAAGAGGGGGGGTGGGGGGGTGAATCAGAAGTGACACAATTTTATCCTTTAAAATTTTTAACTGAAAATGAACTACATACATGTAAAAATATCAAATAAACATAAAGTAAACACATAACACTAGAATTTGGTAACCCAGAAACCCTCCAAAATGAGAAGGTAAATTTGGGGTGGGGATGATACCCACAAAATCACTATTGCAATAATTGTTTGACCACTTCTGATGGTCTACCCTATTAAATGCTTGCCCTGTTAAAGGCTTTACATTGTGTCAATAGTGACCTGGTTAAATGATTTACAAACACTTTACTTGAAGTGTCACCCTATTAAAGGATTTTATCACCTCTTCAAAGGATCTACAAAATAGCTATTAAGCTAACCTATCATCATAGGATTTTCCTTCTAATACAATTGCTAGAATAAACCTAATAACTTTGCAATCTTCAATTGTTGATTCCAGGCACTTGATTTGCTCAATCTAATTTTATCCTTGCTTGGTTCAATATATGCTTGATGCCCTTTCTTTTTTTTGGTCAACTGGATATATAATTGCTACTCAATTCACTAAGTCTTTGACACCCCTGCTACTTGCCCTGTTTTGCATTTTTTGCTATCTGCTTAGCAACTTCCTTAATAACTCCTTTACAAAACTAAAATCGAGGTGTTTATGCCTTCTTATAAATACTTCAAAGACTTAAGGTTTGAAATGAGTTCATGAAATTTAATTTTCCCGCTCAAATCCTTAGATTTAACCTATTGCTTGCATGTTGTCTCCAATTTTCTTATTAGTTGCATGTTGATAACATAGGTAAATCAAAATATCTGATCTTATCTTTTAATCCCTTTGTGACTCATCCAAAAATGGTTTTGCATCTAAGTTTTTGAAGGTACAAACTCATATGTTGATTCTGTGTTACTCGACACATACTGGATTACTGGTGCTCGACACATATATGATCCTAGTTTTCTCAGCACCTATTACATTCTACCTTGCTTGGCACATGTATGATTCTGACTCACTTAGCACATGTTACATTTTGACTTGCTTGGCATCAACTATGACTCAACACCTATATATCACACAGCACCTATATCATGCTTGGCACCTAAAGTCACTTGGTACCTATTGAAATTCTAGCTCAGCACATATTGTAGCTCTGCATATATAGTGTACTCGGCTTCTATATAAAAATTTGCTAAGTGTGTTAACACTCAAATGTCAAAACCAATCTAAGACCAACAAGAAATGCATGCATCAAGCTAAAATAAAGTACCTCTCCTAGTAACCTTAGCAAGCACCATAGCTCCTCTCATCATCTTGCATCCATCTTTAGAAAAAACACACCTACATCATTAAGCATACTTATAGATAATAGGTTTCATTCCAAACTAGGGATGTGCATTATTTTGTTGGTCCCCTTTACTCATCCATCAGGGAATTTGATAGTGACTCATCCTTATTCAACTATCTTTAGGTGAGAATCATCACCCAAGTACACCTTTCCACCATCAAAAACTTCATACATTGAGAACCAACTTCGATGAGAGGTGATGTGGAAAGAAGCACCCGAGTCTATCAACCACACATCATTAGATGAATGTGTTGCCAAGGCTACAATGAAAGCATTGCCATCTTCTTGAGATTTTTCTAAACTTAAATTTGAGCACTTCTTCTTCTTGTTTGGCCCTTTACAATATTTATGGAAGTGCCCTGTCTTAGTAAAGTTCTAGCATTTTGCCTTGGGCTTTCTAGGAGTCTTTGATTTTCCATGGGATTTGGAACTACCCTTTCTAGACTTCTTGTCATTTTGCTTGCCTCTGTCATTGGATCTACCACAAAAAACAAGAACTTCCTTAGCCAAATTTGATGACTTTCTCCTCATCTCCTCAGATAGCAGTGAAGACATCACATCATCCATTTTGAAAGTGACTAAAGTACTTCCAAGAGTCATCACAAGATGGTCCCATGAATCTAGCAAAGAATATAATAGGTTCATACATCAATCATCCTCCTCTATCTTGACACCAGATGATGTCAACTTTGCAATCACTAAATTAAAAGCATTTAGATGATCTATAATAGATCCTCCTTCCTTCATTCTTGTAGAATACAAATTCTTCCTTAGGAATAGCTTGTTCACCAGAGATTTGGCCTGATATAGAGACCTAAGCCATGTCCACAAACTGTTTGTGGTCTTCTCATCAAGAACATTGAAGAGGACTAAATCATCTAGATAGAGTCTAATGAGACCCTTAGCTTTTTTATCCTTGAGATCCCAATCTGCTTGAGATATTGTTGTGGGTCTCACATCAAGTGAAGTCACCTCCCATAGATCATGATCTTCAATAAAGTCTTCCATCTTGAGTTTCTACAACTCAAAATTACTGCCATTAAAGTTCTCCACCTCCATTTTTCCATATGGTGAACTAGCCATCTCAATCTACAAATAAGATTCATAATGCTTTGCACAAAACTCCAACTCAACTTGAGATTAGCTCATAAAACCCTACTGAACAAATAGGATCAAAATTTGATCAAGCTCTGATACCACTTGTAAGGAAACTTAGGTGTGGAAACAACTTCCTACAGTAATCTCTTAAGGAAAGTATTGTGCAAACTCTTTTAAAATCATTACAATTATAGATTCAATATTATGTAAACAATAATATTGTAGTCAACCATGAATATAGGAAACAGATAGAGAAATAATAACACATAAACACAAAGATATTTCAGCAGGGAAAAACTATTCGATAAAACAACCCCACTCCTCCAAAACCTATACAATGTATCATCTTCAACTCAAAGGTTACAACACACTTACAATGCAAGCTCCTTCAGGACATGGAAGACTTATCTAGTAGCAACCAACAATACACTACTCACACACCACTATCTACAGCCCTGAAAAGTGCTTATATATTGTGCTGTCCATTTTTAGGGCATCTTCCAAAGATAGCTCTTACACATCATAGGAATCCATCATAACTGTTTCAGTCATGATTTCCTTACACATAATTCAAGATGTCAACACATGCAAGTGGAGTGACACATCAACATGCCAACTAGACATGTACACTCACACTTAATTATATTATTTACAAAAAATATATTTACAAAAAAAATAATAAGAATATGAATTATCCAAGGTTGAGACACCTTATTCCTAATGGTTCTAACTTTACCAACGCATTAACCTCTTGCATCGGCCACATAAACTCCCCTACCGACAATCAAAAATGACTTCCAACCATGATAGTAGCCACCTCCACATTGTGCCAACTCATCACCATAGTGACACATCAGTGACTGCTTACTTAGCATTGCATACCTACCACATTAGATCCTAGCAAGATGCCACGTCAATGTACACATTAGTTGAATACAACTAATAGGTTGCCACTTTTCATACAATTTCGTACATTGAGTCAGTGTTCATATCACCTACTGACATCACCTATATTGATTATTTCACAATCTTTCTTGTTGTGTTGATTGGTCAAGGATCTTTGTGAAATCCTCTACAATTAGTAGATTGGTGTTATGAGATGATTTGTCACTAACATCCTTGATAGTTATTGTATCTATAGGTGTACTGGTTACATGAGGAGGGCTAGGAGGTGGCATTTGTGTGTCTTGCACACTCTATTCTTCTTACTACTGCTACTTAGTTGTTGCCATATCTTCTCCTTTATGTGTCTCCTCCTCTTATCCTTTTTCTTTCTCCTCTTCATCTTTCTTCTCTTCTTCTCCTATCTCTTCCTCTTTCTTCTCTTCTTCTTGCTTTTTTGTTTCCTTTTCCTCTTCCACTACTTTGGCTTCCTTTTCCTTCTCAATGGGTTTAGCCTTATTTGTATCTACATCCTGTTCTCCTTCTCCTTCCTTGTCATCAGTCAATTTTTATATTGACTTCCACAATTTTGTGGACTTATTTACTACATCTTCAATTTTATTTTGTAAAATATTGAAGGATTTATACTTTGGTGCAAATTTTCCACCATGTTTCTTGTTAGCCTTAGTTATTTAACCTCTAGTCAGGTCAAGCATCACTTGTGCCAATGTGGACTCTCTTATTTCCTTCTCCATTTTAAGACAATAATACCATTTGTTTTCAATAATCTCATATAACTCCCTAGGCATAGTATTGTCTAATTCTAGAGGTGTATTTTTGAACTCTGTGATTATGGCATACATTGATTCCTCTATCTTGTACTGATCCCCTCTACTTAACATATTAAATTCAATGCTTTTCAAATCAATCAAATTTTCATTCTTAATATTTTCACAAATTGTATCTATGATTGATTTGGGAGGATGGCTTACCACTCGAAATTGGTTGATATCCTCTGATTTAGTCTTCTCCTCATAATCAGAATATGGTTGTGCTACATATTTCTTCCTTTTCTTTTGCACTTGACTAGTCTATTTAGTAGCCTTCTTCTTCTCTCTTGTTTCCTCCTTGGCTTTTTTATTAGATGCCCTTGTGGTAGCTCTTGTTGCAAGTATCTTTGGCTTAGTTTGGGTTGGCTTAGCAACCTTCTTGGCTTTGGGTTGAGCTGGAGGTTGTACTTTGGCCTTTCTTTTCTTGGACTCAGGTTGTGTTGGTGTTGCCTTAGCTTCTTCTTCCTTAGCACCTTCCTCCTTATCTTCACCTAACCCTTGTGTTAATTCCATAGGGCCTTGCCCTTGTTCTTCTTCTTCTTCATCATCATCTTCTTCTTCTTCTTCACCTACTGCCCCTTCAATGCCTTCACCAAATTTATTCTTTATTTTTCTTACCATCTTATCCTTCCTCTTTATCACAGAGGCTGTCTTGAGTTCCATCTCCACTTTGGACTTCACAACATCATATGTGCCAAAGGGTTTGGTAGACTTATCAATATCCTCTACAAGCAATGCGATGATTGTTGATGATGCTTCATCCAAATCTAATTCATAACCTAATGGCCTTAGCCATCTTACCCTTAGAACTTCTACTTGGATGTAGGTGTAATCAATGTATACTAGGAATCATATGTCATTAATGTGTTTTTCCACTAAGGAAACTGGTATCCTCAATCTTTTCTTCATGGATTTCTTAAAATCCTCAAAATAGCTTGTCATTTGTGCTTCAAAGTTGTCACCTGTCTATTCAATATACTCATTAATTTGAGTGATTACAAACTTGTTTGAATTCTAGTTCACCTTTCCAATTGAAGGAAACTCTTCCATAACATAGAAAAATATGTAGACAAGGACTGAACCAAACTTGCATTGAGCTCCTTTGGACCTTCTGATTGCTCCTAGGTTTTCATTTATCTACTACAATAGTAACTTTTCCAGATCATATGTATGATCTTTCTTCACAAGTTTATATGCCACATCCATAGCAATACATGGTAGACTATTCAATCTATTGGATTGGTAGAACTTATGTGATATGACTCTCACTACAAAATCCAGAAGGGGATCTGAGATTGTGTCAATTGTCATGCCCCTTTTATTCCATTTGGCCCCTGTGTTTCTTTCAATAGCCTCTTTTGAGTCACTTCTCAAGGTCTTATGCCAATCTAGGGTTAGGAATCCTATTACCCTATACACTATCCTCTTTGTTATTTTAATTGGTCCTACTTCTAACCATAAGAAACCATTATGAATTTTGCTCAAAACAATCCTAATCCACTCAGTTTTGAAGACCATAGGAAAAACTAGGGCATTGGTCAAACCCTTTTTCTCAACAATTTGGAATTCATCTTTCAATATCCTATTGTCACATAGTTTATCATACGCTTGAAAGATTTCAAGGTCTCCTATAGCTTCTATCTTGCAATTGTAGCACTTTCTCACATCCTGTACCATGACAACTTTGGGCAGAATAATGGATAATGTGTCGGCAGGGTCATTTTTGTAGGCTACCTTTGGAAATTGCCTAAACTCAGGTAGTTTGACCTCATTACTCACTAACTGGACCTCATTTCTTTCCTTATCCTTAGGGTTCTTAGAGCTAGAAGCCATTTCGCTGATTTGGGGTTTCAAAAGATTTAAAACTTTGAAACTACATAACTCAGCACTTGAAGAATATGTTAGATTGACAAAATCTATGCTTGACTACTATTGAAATCCATGCAAATGGTTTCAAGGCTTCTCTTTGATCTCTTCTACACTCTTCTCATCGTTTCTCTACATTTGAAAGGCATCAAAATGATCAAAAATTGACCTTATACCTTTCAAAACCTAGCATTAAATGCTTAGTGCATACAGCTATTCACTCGTCTTCCATTAGTTTTCCTTTACTTGGAATCAACTAGATTTCCTTAACTTGGCTTCCATTGAATTTCCAACTCGGCATCAACCATCAACTCGGTCACTACTGGCAACTTAGCATACACTGACATTTACTCGGCATCTGAGGACAACTCAGCAGTGTTTGCAAAAAACTTCAAATTTTGACTTAGCATCTTTACTCATGTTGTTTTCTTCTTTGTAGTACTTCTTTATCTTGGTACTGATGTGTGATATAGCTTTCTATATCAGCCCCATACACCTATCCTTGCTTAGTTGAATGAGGTGTGACCACTTGACCTCTTGGGTGAAGTGATCCCCCAATTGGATGTGCTAGCTCCATCCCTTCTTTGCCATTTCCTATTCATCTCTACCCTGATGTGTTCCACATCAACTTTCTCTTTTCCTTTGCTGACTTTTGACTTGGGTGTCTTGGCCCTTGTTGGGCAATACCTGCTAATATGACCAGTCTTCAAGCAACTAAAACATGTGATTTGACTTAGCCACCTACTGTAGTTTCCTCTAAAATGTGTTCTTATGCAGTTCTTAGGAACATGCTCATACTCCTAACAGTAATGACAACTCTTCCTAGTATTATTTTCCTAGTTGTAGTGGTGTGCATAGTTATTTCTCCTTACAGGTTGATTAGGTGTCCACATAGGCTTTGATCTGCACTCAAAAGCTCTATGTCCATACTTCTTGTAGTTATAGCAATGACCATCAAACCTTGGTGTCCTCATGGTCTTGGTCCTACAATCTTGTGTCAGGTGCCCTTGCTTATTTCATTCGTGACAATGACCCTTATTCTTGGGTTTGTCCTGTTGGCTAATCTTCTTACTCCTGCATACACTAGCAATGTGTCCCTTTTTACCATAGAAATGACAATTGGGTTTAGAGTTCTTACCTTTGTCACTCCTTTTCTCTACACTCTTAGATGATTCTCCTTCTTTAGTATTGGTGAAACCTAGTCCTAAAGTGTCATTATTGGATCTTGGTGATTTCAGCAATTTGTCAAAGTGCTTGATGGCTTCACTTGATTTTTTGAAGCTCTTTTCTATCTCCTTCTCTCTTTTTAGTTCATTCTACAATTGTTCATTTTTCATTTTTAGAGTAGAGATCTCAATGTCCTTTATATTTAGCTCATGATGAGCATTTATTATTTGACTAAGGGTATCTAACTGCATGTTGGAGATCTTTGTAAGCCCTATCGACTTCTCCTCCAATCTGTTTACAAGGTTTTTTTTATCATCCTCAAGCATAGACCTATCTTTAATGGCTCTTTTCCTCTGTTAAGTTATCTCACATAGCATTGTAGCTTGTGACTCTTGCTCCATTTTAAGAGATCTTATCTCTTCTGCTTGAGGTTTGTTCTTCTCCATTAGTTCTGCTATTGCTGCATCAAATTCCTTGGAATCTCCATTGGCAAACACTTTTGTAGTATCAATCTCCTTGTAGTGTGTGTCATTTTTAGCTATGAATATATCCTTCCTTCTTTTCAAGGATTTTCTCAATTCTTCTTTGGCTTCCTCCAAGTTGTGCAAAGTGAGATGCACATCAATCCTTTGATTATCTATGATCTTCCCAAGTTTGAAGACTTCCATCTTCTAATATTTTCTTTAAGTTGTTAGGCTTCTCCTTGTGAGAACCTTGTTCTGATACCAATTGTTGGAATATTCAAATGGGAAGAGCACTTCTAAGAGGGGGGGGTGAATCAGAAGTGACACAATTTTATCCTTTAAAACTTTTGACTAAAAATGAACTGCATGCTTGTAAACATATCAAATAAACATAAAGTAAACACATGCAAGTCAACACATAACACCAGAATTTAGTAACTCAGAAACCCTCCAAAATGAGAAGGTAAAATTGGGGAGGGGATGATACCAAAAAAATCACTATAGCAATAATTTTTTGACCACTTTTGATGGTCTACCCTATTAAAGGCTTGCCCTATTAAAGGGTTTACACTATGTCAATAGTGACCTGGTTAAAGGATTTACAAACACTTTACTTGAAGTGTCACCCTATTAAAGGATTTGATCACCTTTTCAAAGGATCTACAAAATAGATGTTAAGCTAACCTATCATCATAAGATTTTCCTTCTAGTACAATTGCTAGGGAGTATTAGATTCAATAAACCTGATAGCTTTGCAATCTTCAATTATTGATTCTAGGCACTTGATCTACTCAATCTAATGTGATCCTTGCTTGATTTGATATCGTCTTGATGCTCTTGCTCTATTCTAATCAACTAGATATATAATTGTCGCTCAATTCACTAAGTCTTTGACACCCCTACTGCTTGCCCTGTTCTGCAATTTTTGCTATCTGCTTAGCAACTTCCTTAATAACTCCTTTAGAAAACTAGAATCAAGGGTTCTATACCTTCTTATAAAGACTTCGAATACTTGGGGTTCAAAATGAGTTCATAAACTTTAATTTTCTCGCTCAAATCCTTAGATTTAACCTATTGCTTGCATGTTGTCTCCAATTTTCTTATTGGTTGCATGCTGATAACATAGGTAAAGCAAAAGATTTGATCTTATCTTTTAATCCCTTTATGGTTCATCCAAAAATTGTTTTGCATCTAAGTTTGTGAAGGCACAAACTCACATGTTGATTCTGTGTCACTCGACACATATTGAATTACTAGTGCTCAGTACATATATGATCCTGGTTTTCTCGGCACCTATTACATTTTGTCTTGCTCGGCACATGTATGATTCTGACTCACTCGGCACATGTTACATTCTAACTTGCTCAATATCAACTATGACTCGACACCTATATATCACTCGACACCTGTATCATGCTCGACACCTGAAGTCACTCAGCCCCTATTGAAATTTTGGTTGGGCAAATATTGTAGCTCTGCATATATAGTGTACTCGGCTTCTATATGAAAATTAGTTAAGAGTGTTGGCACTCAAATGTCAAAACCAACCTGAGACCAACAAGAAATGCATGCATCAAGCTAAGTAGAGTACCTCTCCTAGTACCTTTAGCAATCACCATAGCTCCTCTCATCATCTTGCATCCATCTTTAGAAAAATTGCACACCTACATCATTAAGCATACTTACAGATAATAGGTTTCATGCCAAACTAGTGATGTGCATTATCCTGTTGATCCCCTTTACTCATCCATTAGGGAATCTGATAGTGACCCATCCTCATTCAACTATCTTTGGGTGAGAATCATTACCCAAGTACACCTTTCCACCATCAAAAAATTCATACTTTGAGAACTAGCTTTGATGAGAGGTCATGTGGAAAGAAGCACCCAAGTTTATCAACCACACATCTTTAGATGCATGTGCTACCAAGGCTACAATGAAAGCATCGCCATCTTCTTGAGATTTTTCTAAACCTAAATTTGAAGACTTCTTCTTCTTTGGATCTTTATAGTATTTATGGAAGTGCCCAGTCTTATTACAATTCTAGCATTTTGCCTTGTACTTTCTAGGAGTCTTTAATTTTCCATGGGATTTGGATCTACCCTTTCTAGACTTGTTATCATTTTGCTTGCCTCTATAATTAGATCTACCATGAAAAGCAAGAGCTTCCATAGCCAAATCTGATGACTTTATCCTTGTCTCCTTAGGGAATAGCGAAGACATCACATCATCCATTTTGAAAGTGACTAAAGTACTTGCAAGAGTCATCACAAGATAATCCCATGAATTTGGCAAGGAACATAATAGGGTCATAAATCAATCCTCCTCCTCTATCTTTACACTAGATGATGTCAACTATGAAATCACTAAATTAAAAGCATTTAGATGATCTATAATAGATCCTCCTTCCTCCTTTCTTGGAGAATACAACTTCTTCCTCAGGAACAACTTGTTCACCAAAGATTTGGCCTAATACAAAGACCCAAGCCATGTCCACAAACTATTTGTGGTCTTCTAATCAAGAACATTGAAGAGGACTAAATCATCTAGACAAAGTATAATGAGACCCTTAGCCTTTTGATCCTTGAGATCCCAATCTGCTTGAGATATTGTTGTAGGTCTCACATCAAGTGAAGTCACCTCCCATAGATCATGATCTTCAAGAAAGTCTTCCATCTTGAGTTTCTACAACTCAAAATTACTACCATTAAATTTCTCCACCTCCATTTTTCCGTATGATGAACTAGCCATCTCAATCTACAAATAAGATTCAGAATGCTTTGCACAAAACTCCCACTCAACTTGAGATTAGCTCATAAAACCCTATCGAACAACTAGGATCAAAATTTGATCAAGCTCTGATACCACTTGTGAGGAAACTTAGGTGCAAAAATAGCTTCCTACGCTAATCTCTTAAGGAAAGTATTGTGCAAATTCTTTTAAAATCCTTACAATTACATATTCAATATTATGTAAACAATAATATTGCAGTCAACTATGAATACAAGAAACATATAGAGAAATAATAACACATAAACGACAAAGATATGTTGGTAGGGAAAAACCTTTCGATAAAACAACCTCACCCCTCCAAAACTTGCACAATGTATTATTTTCAACTCAAAGGTTATAGCACATTTACAATGTAAGCTCCTTCAAGACATGGAAGACTTATTTAGTAGCAACCAACAATACACTACTCACACACTACTATCTATAGCCCTCAAAAGTGCTTATATAATGTGCTTTCCATTTTTAGGGCATCTTCCAAAGATAGCTCTTACACATCATAGGAATCCCTCATAACTATTTTAGTCATGATTTCCTTACACACAATTCAAGATTCCAACACATGCGAGTGGAGTGACACATCAACATGTCAACTAGACATGTACACTCATACTTAATTACATTATTTACAAAAAATACATTTACAAAACAAATAGTTCACTAGCACATTAACCTCTAGCACCGGCCGCATAAACTTTCCTACCGGCAATCAAAAATGACTTTCAGCCATGACAACAACCACCTCCACATTATGCCAACTCATCACCATAGTGACACATCAGTGACTACTTACTTAGCATGTCATACCTACCACGTTAGATCCCAACAAGATGCCACATCAATGTACACATTAGCTGAACATAACAGTTGACACGTCACCATTTTTCATACAATTTTATATGTTGAGCTAGTGCTGATGTCACCTACTGACATCACCTATATGACTGAAATGTCATCAAGGCAGACCCTTTTTTCTATTGACATTATCTGACTCAGCATTAAATTTGATAATCATTTGATTGTCACCATTAGGCTAGATTGCACTATTGCGATGGTCATTTGGTCATCAAATTTAATATAGTTTTTTTTTATCAGACAGCTCTCCATATGTAATTTTGATTTGACAGACTAACTTCGAAAGGCCATATCTCAGTCACCTAGACTAATCAAGTGCTATTTTTTTTATTTTGGCTAGAATTTCTTGAATTTTTTAGTGGTGTTATTAGTTTCTAGTTTTAGTGCATGGATTTGTTAGAAATTTCAATTTTTAGTGATTGTACCTATCCAATCCTATATTTTGCAACTTCAAATGCTCTATATAGGCTCATTTGGACATACTTTCAAGTTCTATTTTTTTTAAGTGCATTATTTTTCATCTACTTTCCACATATGTAATCAAATTATAGTCTTGTATGGATAAAAATACCACTTTGAGAAATAGGTTCTTTTTTGCATTGTATTGCTTAGATCAAACTTCAAATTGTTGTATCTCTGAGCTAAATTGCTAAGTTCCAGATTTGAACTCCAAAAGGAGGTTGTACACAACAAAATCAAAAGTCCTCTTAGACCTAAATTGGAAAGTGGCCTATTGTAATTGCACTAAGTATAAAGTGCCAAATCATACATTAGGTGGGGGGGCTCATTGATTACATTTTGGGGGGTGCATACATATATTGATCTCCTAGAGTTTTGTTTTACATGTCAATTTAGTATTAGACCAAGGTTGACAAAAAGGAACTATCAGAAATGGAGTGCTTTAGTCATTGATCATCTACGAAGAGAGCATAAGGAAGTATTTCCTTTTTTATGCTCCAAAGAACTACTCTCTTGCCCTAATTTGGCACCTTTTAACATAATTTCAAATGTTATTTTTTCAGTATCAATGCTAATGGTTTAGATATCATTGGAAAGGCGATTGAACCTTACGAAATTTGGATGCGACTTTGGAAAGCATATGGAGATCCAATAGTTCCTCCATTTCTAGAGGACATTCTACCTCCAATCACTCATGTTCTAGTTGAGATCCTACCTCCTAATGCTCCTATTGCTTCTACTGGTCTAGTTCTAGCCACAGATGCTCCTAATTTAGTGTAGCAGGAAATACCATGTCTTCCTATTTTAGCTTCATGGGATGACTTCCTTCATGACATTGCAATGTTGTTTGTGGAGTCTTACATTGAAGATGTGAGAGACATCATTGATAAAATCCATCTTCTCTTTTTTGAGGAGCCTTCTTCTTCACTTGTTGTGAGGGAATACTTTGAGCTTCAACCATTTGATCTTCCTGACATGATTGTGGACGCTTCTTTACAGTAGTTGGAGGAGAACTCTTTCACTTCAGAGGACACACCAGTCTTTAGAGATTGTATTCCAGTTTCCTCATACATCATATCTTTTTTATGATTCTTCCTACTAGTTGGGGAGCATTCTCTACTACACCTATGGCACCATTTCCTCCTACAAGGAGTAACATCATTCAGCTTTCATGGTGCATCTTCTTCATTCATCAAGGAGTTTCTATCATGGGTGTGCATTTATCATTGAAGGGAGGAAATATTTCTTCTCTTCCCATATCTTCCTATAAGGATGATTCAATGTCTTTGGAGGTTGATTCAATTTCATACATGGTCATGCTTCCTTGTTTTCCACCTTCTTTTGGGCATCCACTAGATTGGTTTGTGGCATCTACATTCATTAAGGACTTGTTGACATATGAGAAAAACTTCAGAGGTAGCATCCACACCATACTACATATGGATCCCTCTTCCATCTTCCTATCCACAATTGGAAGCATATTTTCACCTGTACTTGGTGTATCTTCTTCCTAAAGGGAGAAATGTTTTTTATAGGCATTGAATTCTCTTTTATCTTCAAGAACTCATCATTAGGAGATCCTTCACTAAGTGGGGGATTCCATGGAGGGATTCTCTATTGTATATGCATGATGTATGTCATAATGGGGGGTCTTCATTACTCCATCCATACATGCATCTTCCTTTATTGTACTTATTTCTCTTTTTGGGGGAGGGTTTTTCCCATGAAGTTTTCCCTCTCTCTCCATTTTCAAAGAGATTGCATTGCATTTATACATGGGTACCTAACATGGCCTTGTAGCTAGGATCCATCATGCATTTTCATCATAGCTTTTGTGAGCTTAAGTGCATTCCTCTAAGTTGCACTTAAGGGGGGGTGTTAGTGTAAATAGTTAATTACTATTTACAATTTACTTAAGTTTACCTAGGTTAATGCATAATTAGTTAGATACCTAGGAGTATGGTTACTCATATGAGTTGTCTTGTTGACAACATAGGAGTTAGCAACTCCATTATGCACATGGTGTGACCTACAACATAGGAGTTAGCATCTAATTTAAGCACATGGTGTCTAGATTTATTTATCCATATCTCTGGACCCATATGTTATATTAATGAATCTTTCATAAATCCTATTTATGGACGATATTGACTCATATTAAAAGGATTTTTTTAACAATCAATAGATTGTATTCTTAAGAATGGAAAAAAATCATTAGCTTATCAAATTTTTTATAAATCTCTAGAAAAGATTCAACAAAAAACAAAGAAAAATCCACTAATTGTTCTACATCAAGCAATAGACAACTTAACTCCCAAATTGATAGTAAAATCAAAATGTCTAAGTGGATCCACTTATCAAGTTCCCATTGAAATAAAAGAGAAAGAAGGAAAAATACTTGTGATTCGTTGGTTATTAGAGTCATCCTGAAAACGTTCTAGTCCAAATATGCAATTCAAATTAAGTTATGAAATAATGGAATACATCTTGTCATACTTATCCTCTCATTGATGCATGTACATTCATGCATAATGGAGGATAATCCAATTCTGGTAGATGTGTGCTTAATTGTTGAGCTTATCTCTTCACTAACTCCTAGACATTCTAGAAGCATTCTAGAGGCCTTTATATACAAGCACTCCTAGTGTGAAGCCTACTATTCAATCCAATGTGCTCATTAGGTAAAAGTATTTAGTCCAATTTGTTCATTGATACATATGAAATTTGATATTAAGTCCTTTTTGATATATATATATATATATATATATGAACCTTGATATTCTTGAAACTTGTTAGTTTCAATTTAAACATGATCAAACTTATTTAGTGTGTATATGTCTTAAAATATTATCTAGCTTATAATTCATTACATGTAACTCATAAATTATAATGTATACATTTACACTAGGTTTCTCATATTATATATACCCACGTACCCAAGTACCAATAACCGTGTTTTTTCAAGATATCACCCTCTAAAAGTTGTTGCCTAATTGTTTTAACTTGCACCTTACGAAAATTTCAAATTGGCATGCCCAGTAATGTTTGAGATACCCCATATTTAAAAATGAGCTCATCAAGAATTTACCCTACCAATCAAATCCAATGGAGAAGATGATTTGGGCCCATAATGAACATTTTGAAAGATACATGATTATGCAACCTTCAACTGAGAAACGACACAAATTTCTCCAACAACTGAGATCAAGTCACCAAATGAAAACTTAGTAGAATATCCTAAAATTGAGATATGTGTGTAGGCCTTGGTAAGATGTTCCTTTTGCAAATAATTATTTCTTGATACCTCTCACAAGTTCTAAGATATGACCCTTTGAAAATTGTTCTGCAATTTGTCTTAGTTCACCTTAGGAACACTTTTGTATGGCGTGCTCAACAACATTTCAAATAATTCATGGGTGAAATGAGGTCCACACTAGAACTTAACGAACCAATTTGAGCCAATGGAGGAGACATTTTGGACCCATGTTGAATGGTTGGAAAGATGCATAACTATGCAACTTTCAACTAAGTAATAATGAAAATTTATCCACTAACCAAGATTGGGTTTCCAAATGAAATAAAGTGGAATATCCAAAATTAGATTTACATTCTTGTAGGTCTTAGTAAGATGGTTCTTTTTCAATTTATGGTTTTTCCATACCCCCTCATGAGCTCCAAGATATTGTCCTCCAAAAATTGTTGCTCAATTTGGCTTAGTGCACTTGAGGATCACTTTGGTTTGACATCCTCAACAACACTCAACATACTCCATGGGTAAAATCAAGTTGTCAACTAATTAGAGCCAATGGAGTATATAATTTGGAACCATCAAAAATGATTTGAAAGATGTATGATTATGGAACATTCAATTGAGAAACAATGTAACTTTTCAAGTAATTTTTTAAATTCTTGACATTTTAAGTTTCTAACTATACTATAACCCCATAATGGTTGGATTTGATCTTTCTATGGTGAAATTTATGCAAAACATGACTTTTCTCATGGTACACATTTGACTAATTTGGTCTATATAGGCAAATTTTTCAAATTTGATAACTATTGTACAACTTGACCCTTATATCATAACTATTACATTAATAGTCATTAAAAGGTCTTATTGCATCATGTTGTTTAATAAGTGATCTTATCAAGTTTCAATCATCATGTCATTACACATCCATCATATGAGATATCATTTATAATCAAATGGTACAAACTTGAGCTCTAAAAATTATCTAACCAGCACTATGGACACTTATATATATAATTCAACATCTAAATATGTAGATTACAACTCTATGTTCTTTTTAAATACACAAAATTTAGCATCTAAATATGCACATTATAACTCTTTTTCCTATTCAAACGTATAAAATTAAATATAAACATGACTATTATAGCTCATTGATATTTTTCTATACAAAATTTGGCATCTAAATATGCACATTACAACTTGAATGCACATAGAGCGCATCCAAACAATCAAAGTTACAATATTTCACAAATGATATATATGCAAAATTATCAAAAATATTCTACCATGTTGTAGAATTATTCTTCAAGATGGCCCAAACTCAATCAAGTGAAACTTGTAGATCCACTCTAAACCTTTATGTCTCAAGAAGTCACCTGTGTTCTCATTCATGAACTTTCCACAAATTCTTGTTAAGAGGTCTACGATGATATTTAATCAATTTAATAGTTTTTGCAACAAAAAGGTTTGAGTAATGAAGAATATGTCTATATCTCTCAAATTCCTCAAACAACCAAGCATTAGAATTTATTATAGGATACCTACATTTTATAAAAGGATAAGTTAATGCCAAAATCAATACAATGATTGATAAATAAATTAGTTGAAGAGTTCTCAATGCAACTTGACAAAACAACATACCTTGTAAGGCATATTTTTATCACAACAAAAAATCCTATTGGGTACTCAATACCCTCTCCATAAGGGACTATATAATTCAATTTGTTTTTGGCCTAAATGGCACGACACAAAAATGACCCTACTAGAACATTAATTGTACTTGTTATGTGTAACTAGGAAGTTAGGAGAGATGGTGAAGGAAAAGGAGATGGATAATTAGAGAGAGAGAATGAGAGGGAGCGGGGGAGAGGGGGGACACTTATAGAGTATGGGAAGGAAAGGAGGAAGAGAAAGCAGATATATTATATATATAAAGAGAGAGAGAGAGATGCATGTATACAAACATATATATCTATATAAATATTCATATTCATATATCTATATATAAACATAAAGTATATATGTATTTCTATACATATTTAGAGTAAATGGTAAGTTTGCAAGCATAAAGGTTTATATATTCAGAACTCGTGTGGGTTCTATAAAACTCAAAATGGCATTTTTACTTCTGCACAACCTGTATGGGTTATAAAAAGAAACAATGGTGCATCTAGTTTTTCATAAACCAAGCAAGTTATTTTGTACATCAAAACCTTCATGGGTTATGGATTAGTAAAAGGGTTGGAAATGACCCAAAGGCTTGCAAGCTCATTTTGTTAGAGTAATTGGATATTTTTCTAACTAACTCTAGTTCTCTTAAGCTAAACTTTAGGTATATAATAATTAATTTCTTTTATTGAATATTATGATACAACCTAGATTAAATATTCTTCTTGTACTTAATAATTATCTTGTAACTATTAAATACCTAGATCAAATACTCTTCCTGTATTTAATAACTATCTTGTAATTAAAGATAACAGATTTCCACAATCCATGATAATAAGATTTATGCTTCTGGGTAAGATTGTGTGAGAGTTTTTTTGCATCAATCTTACCCAGAAGCATAAATCTTATTATCTTGTAATTATTAAATACCTAGATTAAGTAGTCTTCATGTATTTAATAATTTTCTTGTAATTATTAAATACCTAGGTTAAATACTCTTCCTATATTTAATAATTATCTTTTAATTATTAAATACCCTAAAGATTTTTATGTCACCTTTTCGGGTTTTGATCTCCTTTATAAGGATGATCTCTCATTGTAAACATGATCTTGAGATAATTCATTTTTTTGATCATCAAGAATGTCTCATCTATGTATCTGACTATTCAAGCCTCCATAGCCTTTTGCTTCTGTCTTCTGTAACAGGTGTTTGCATGCAGGTGATTCTTTAGAGCTGTGGAGTTGATCATTTATCAACTTCAACATGGTATCAAAGCTTTAGATCGTCATGCCCTTGTTCTGTTCATGAGAGATTTGGCATTGGATCTAACATTAGTTTTTAGATCTGAGCTTTCAGCATTACATTAGCCCTCCTGCAAGCCCTTTAGGTCCTTTTTTGACATACTGTTGGTTTTTTTGCCATAACTTGAGCATAAAGACATATTTTTTCGATCTGAAAGAAGTGTCAGAAATTTGATTTCGAGATGGAGACATTGGTTGGGCTTTTTTTGGTTTAGATCTAGTTTGGTTGCCTATTTTGGTGGTCAAAACTAGATATTCTATTTTTCACTCCAAAGGGCATATCTTGAGCATCCCATCTCCATTTTTCAAAAATGTTATATTTTTGGAAAATTGGTTCTCTCTACTTTTTAGAAATGTTGTAATTTGTTCTAAATTTTGTTCAATGCTCTTTCTATCATATTTTTGGCTTTTTTGCACTATGGTGGATATCTTGGGTGTTTCAGGTCTGGGGATCCTTTTCATGGCATGGGATCTCTTCTTTTGGGTTGTACTATTTGTTGTATCAACTCTTTTCTCTTTTTGGTCATTGTTGATATCATTTGTAAGCATTTTTAATGCAAACACACTAAGATAAAGTGCCACTTCTTGCTTTTCAGGATCTTTTTCATCATTGTGACATATTTTACTCACACTACATTATAAAGTGTCATGGGGGATAGTTGTTTTCCTTTTAGTTCCCTCTTTCTTTGTCAAGTGAGTGTAGCTTTCATGACATTAGTGCCATGATGTGTCAATGACATGTGCTTTTATAGGTGTCTATACCTCTTCCTCACTCTCGATGTTCTTGGTTTTGTTTTGCAAGAGATATTGGCCTAGTTTCTCAGTTGCATATCACCTCACCCTATCTGCATTAGGGGAGGTTATTCTATTGTTTCTAATCCTTCCTTGGTTCATTGGAGCAAGCTATGTATTCTTTATTTCATCCTATGTACTAGGTGATTGTATTGGCTAGATACCTATGCATTTTGGTAAGATGGATCATCTACCATATAGACACTTTTCTTTTCATTCCTACATTGGTTCTAACCATGTATTTTAGAGGAGGTTTTGCAAATCAGCAATTTCCTTTTGACAAATTTTATGGTTTCTTCATGCTTTAGTGGTTTTCTTCGTGATCGCTCTTTGTTCCATTTTCTAGAACATTCCTCTTGTTGGAGGCTTATGCAGTCCTTCACTAGGTTTTTAGCTATCTCTTTCTGGAGTAGGGTTTCTCCCATGTGGTTTTCTTTATTTCTCCTCTTTTCTGAGATTTGGTTGTGCTTGGGTACCTTATCAAGCCTTGTCTGCCAGGACCCAAATCTGCTTTCAGTAGTAGTTTCTAGGTTTTTAGCTACTCCCTAAGTTTATCTTAAGAGGGGGTGTTAGAGTAATTAGATATTTTCTAATTAACTCTAGTTCACTTAAGCTAAACTTTAGGTATTTAATAATTAATTTCTTTTATTAATTATTATGATCCAACCTAGATTAAATACTCTTCTTGTATTTAATAATTATCTTGTAGTTCTTAAATACCTAGATTAAATACTCTTCTTGTACTTAATAATTATCTTGTAATTATTAAATACCTAGGCTAAATACTCTTGCTATATTTAATAATTATCTTATAATTATTAAATATTTCAAAGAGTTTTACGTCACTTTTGTGGGTTTTGATCTCCTTTATAAGGACAATCTCTCATTGTAAACATGATCTTGAGATAATTCATTTCTTATAGCAATTCATTTTTTTTTATCATCAAGAATGTATCATCTATGAATCTAGTTATTCAAGCCTCAATAGCCTTTTTCTTCTCTCCTCTGTAACAAGTGTTTGCATGCAAGTGATTCTTGGGAGTTGTGGGGTTGATCGTTTATCAACTTCAACACATTTTTCATCCATTTAAGTCTCTTTAAATATTTTTTGTCGTCATCAAGTTTACAAATGATCAAGTGGGTATCCCTGTAATTACCACCATAATCTTGCACATCTCCTCATCTTTATGACCATAAAAAAAAATTCTATTTTTATTCAACATTAACATACGAAACTTTTATTTTATCTACTAGTGCCTTGATAGCCCCCACAAAATAATGTCTACCATTTTTTTAATAACTTTTGATCTACTTGACTAATTCTACACTAGATTCTATACACTTTTAAAAGAAACTATTTTTATTTTTTATTATTTTGATGAAAATTATGGTCAACACATAAACATGTAGCATATTTTTGGGATGCAGTCACTTTAAAAAGTAAAAATAAAAAATACTCAATGAAAAATTGCAAGAAAATATACAACTTCTAGACCTCACTCTTAATTATCATCCTACCAAAGGGTTTTGAAAACTAATAAATCTATCTACATATTTTGTCTAGCACACAAAAATAACTATGTTATATTTTTTTGAAAAATTGGGAATAACTTTTTGTGCACAAGAGGTTTGACCCTCTTAGCCTTATCCATTTTTTTTAGTAAAAATAGTAGTTAGAGACTAGGTTCATAGAATTACAATTCTTATTCTTAGTTCAACTCCTAACTTTGAGTGCATGACCTTCAAATATATATTTGAATTCCAGGTTTACCTAAGCGTGGATTTGGAATATTAACAATATAACTACAATGGAAGCACAAATACCTAATTAATAAGAGTAGAAAAAATAAAAGTTGTGAAAAACAATTTCATAGGACTCATAGATTACTAGCATTCAAAAAACCTCTCATGGGAGAATAATGGATACAAAATGTTAAACGGCTATAAAAATATCAAAAATTGTATTAATTGGAGAGGGAATTAATTAAATACAACAAGATCAATCATTATAAAGGAGATTGAATATAAACCCTAAAGAGGTGCATTTAATAATTTTAACAATTATTAAATGTCTAAAAAGGCCACCAAAGGTATTCTTAAGAAAGGAATAACATGTGACTTAAATAAAATTATTAAGTGAAATAAGTTTTACTCTAAAACCAACCCCCACCCACCAAGATGAACTTACAAAGTAGTTACAAGAAAATTGCATGAAAGAAAAAATGCAACTACAATAATAGAAAGTAAACGTAACTCTAGGCAACAAAACCATGTTAGGTGGACAACTTAATCTCTGTAATGTGGAGAAAAAGAGAACTAATTTGGAAAAATTCTCCTCCAAAAAGAGATGGAAAGAGCAGGTATAAATGCAATGTCTCAAGAGACTATCTCAAAACCATAAGTACAAGTAACCCCCTCCCCTGCCCCATAAGAAGATTGAGACTTTAAAGCCTCCTAGAATGGTAGAGTCATTGTTGAAAAGATGTATGGACAAATATGTAGACGTAGATCCAAGAAAAAGATGTTGTGATGTGGAGCCTAATTAGACTCAGAGGTTTATTTGGTATAATTTCCCTCCAAATTATTTCTATGGGGGTTTGGGGGCAGCACCCCCAAAGCCAAAAATGACCATATATTGTAAAATGTGTAAGCTACTATTTTTCTATTATTCTAGCCCTAATTTTGCAAGCAAAAAAAAGCTTGTATAAAAAGGCATAGGCATAGGGTTAGGAATTTCATAATGAGTGATGTGAAAATTGGTTCTTGTAGTGGTATTGAGCTGTAAGGGATTATCGATAGTAATCAAGTTGTAATCAATGGATTGTAATAATATTAGACTTGTTTTTGGTGGGTGTAGCCCAGAGATTGGGTGAACCATGTTAAATCTTGGTGTCTTGTGTTCTCTTTTATGTCATCTACTATTTTTTAGTATTGGTTATATTTGCAAGTAACTGTTATTTATGTCTGAGGTTAATCCTAACAAAAGAAATAACGTTTCTCCCTTTAGGACCATAAAATATCATCTAGAGATATGTAATCTCTTCTCATGTGAGAATATATGAACTTGAAATGGAAGGACCCAAGAAAAGTGAATCCCATGATGCCTTCTAACAATTCTCAATGATATTGAAGCCAAAGTTATTTCGTAATGAAGATTCTAGAACCAGGACCATAGATGTAGGTGATGTCTAGACCAAAATGAATTGACTAATTGTACATATGAATCCAACTTAGTAAATGTTGAAGGTGACAATCAAAGAAAATAATAAGTGGAAGATAATGGAGATGCAACATCATCAATGCTAGCATAAAAGAGAACGTGTATGTCTTCAACTGTGGAATCTAAATCCAAACAACAAGAGTCTATAAATAAAATAGAAAAATCTAGTAGAAATTATTCCCAAAAAGGCGGTGATGGAATACCAATGATGAAGATGAAATAATCACAATATTACTTTTATACATATTAAAACTCAATTTATCAAAATTTGGTAATTGGTCACACTCCATGAGTATGGAAAAGGTGGTGTGAGAGAAATGAAAGGGACAATTCTCATCCCAATGTTGAGGACACCCTCAATATGTGCATGCATGATTTTTACAAGAATCCATGTCTCAGAACAAAAAAAGAATATTAAATAGACCATATATTTGATAAACTTTTACTAAGAGCTTTCTAATGATATCTAGTTTCCAAAAATTGGACATTTGATGCTTAACACTACTACATTTGGGCTCGAATTACGATGGTAACCCGTCACCTATCTGACATCAAGAGGAATAGGTAAATAAATCTTCAAAGAAAACTAAATAGAAATGATAACCTGCACCAATAGATTGATCTTGAATTCAAAGTTCTAATAATGTCCTATATTTCCAATGTGGAGTTTGTATGAACAAGTTATGGGCAAAGAACCATCAACCTCCTTTTATGACAAAATAATCAAAGCAGTTGATGGTTTAATGACCATCAAATTTAAGCTAAAAATTAAGATGATTACCTTGCACAAGTATGGGTACTTGCCTACACATATCAACATACTATTCAAAAGCACCCATCTTTTTTAAAAGTATGTACCCATTTTACACAACTTTGGAAAAAAAAAATTTTAAAAACATGTAAAGTTTTCAAAATTACTTTTTTTTAAATTATTTTTAAAAACATAATTATTTCCTTGAAAATTGTGTCTTTACAGTAGCCTAGGATGGAATTTTTTTGCATTAGATGCTTTTCTAATTGGAAAAGGTTGAATTTTATATCAAAATTCATAAAAATGACCTCCTGAATGTAACCATGAGGTTTGTTTACACTCAAAATGTACAAAATAAAAAAGGTATTCCCTAGACTAGAAAAGAAAACCCCAAACCCTCAAAGCTCCAAAAATTATTCAAAATATAAAAGGAAACAACAAGTCTAAAGTGATGATGCCATGTAGAAGTTGTTAAAACCAACTTCATATAACCCAAATAAAACTTGATGCAAAAAAATTCTCGTGAGAAAATAGTGGGTATATGATCTGATTAGGATCTAGGACTATTACAGAGGAATGCTAATTGATTACATAAAATTAATTTAAAACTTTTAATGAATCAAATTAACGTAATTGAAATAAGAGAACAACAAGATTAAGCTGTCAAAAGAGAATTCAGGAGAAAGAAGACGTAAACAATTTGATCTCAGAGTTCATCCGTATGGACTACGTCTCCAGGTCCTGCTCCAATAGGGGGACCGATCTGATTATCTCCAAAATTAGGTACAAATGTTTACAAAATCACTCCTTTGAAGTACAACAGCATTACACTGTTTCAAAGTACAGGAATGAACACTTCAAAAATCTCCCTTATACTCAGCACTTGGACATTCTCTCCTTTTTTTGAATGCCTAAGAGTCCCTTAACGCCTCATTTTCATACACAAAATTAGCCAAAATAAGGCTATAACAACAATTTACAAAAATAACCCCTTCAATTAATTCCCCTCTCGGAATAACCTATTAGCCATTTTTAATAGATTTGGCTTATGTTAATTTTGGGGTCAAAATAGTAACAAATAACCTTATTTTACTAAGGTTGGCGGATTTTGGATAAGGTTAAATAAAAACTAGTGCAGAAAAAATTTTAAGCATTAAAATAGCGCAACGACCAATCACCTTTTATGGTAACCGCCGGTCGGGGGTTCCAATCCTGCCAGCGGTCCTCCTTCTTTGAAACTGGCGGTAGTCAATGGTTAAAAATATATTGCTACCAATATGTTTTGAAACCCATGCGTGGCATAGTGGTTGGACCAATAGTTTTGGAGGTAATTGGTTGTGGGTTCAAATCTCACAACTCATTTGTTTTTTTAATGTTTTTTCCAGCCAACTCCCAACTATCACGTCAGCATGATGATGTCATGCTGACATCATCAGGGCCCTTTTTGTCTCAACAAATTCAAACTATTATATCTTTCACATACGAACTCCGATTTTGATGAAATGAACACTGCTAGAAAGATCTTGATGAGATCTTTGCTTTGAAATCCATTGTTGACCACTTTGGAGATGATTATTTTTCACCTTTTGGCAACCTTTGTACCTAGTTTGACCGAAGTTTGACCGGCCATAACTTTTGCATACAAACTCCATTTTTGTCCATTCAAATTGCCTTGGATTTATAATTTCAAGGAGTTTAATCTGATGTTGATTGTTGGAGTTTTGGAGATACTTGAATTTTTGACAAAAATATCCCCTCGGATCAAGCCTCCCCACTAAGAAGCATTCGGAGCACCGAAAGTTTGGATTACTCAGAAAGCAAGTGAGGGTATTTTTCCCTCACTTTACTAATCTCCATCCATTTTTCCTTGCTTGGATGCATTCCCTTCAATCCCACTTGGAGGTATTCAACTGGTCCTCTTCGTGAAGTTTTGACATTCCTGTCTAGGATAACATCTTCTGGCAATTCTGACATATAATTTGGTGAAAGATCATCAACTGATAGAACCTAAACACTGATGTCTTCATCCAAGATCATTGGAGGTTCATATAACTTCAGATTCTCAACATTGACAACTGAGTAAATTTTCATGTATGGGGAAAGATTAAGGCAGAAAGCATTAGTACCAATCTTCTCTAAGATTTCAAAAGGACCATACCTGATAGGCTTGAGCTTCCTTCCTTCACCTTGCATTCTTTCCTTGTTGATATGTAACCAAACTCTGTCACCAACTTGGAATTGGTGATCAATGTGATGCTTATCATGGCGAGCCTTGTATTTTGCTTGGCTCTGCCCCAACTATGCTTCTACTGCCTGATGGATTGCTTGGACCTTCTGGATGAACTTTAAAGCCTTTTTTGCATCATGGTATCCATCTACAACATCGTCCTTCTCAAAAGAAAAATCCATTGGCGTCTTAGGCAAGTAACTGAAGCAAGTCTCAAAAGGAGACGTCTTTGTAGAAGAGTGTGTTGCATGGTTGTAAGCATGCTGCACATAGTGAATACTTTCATCCCACAACTTAGGATGCTTGCTGCAATAACCTCTAAGTAGATGCACAACTGTCCTATCCACTACCTCTATCTGTCCATTGGTTTGTGGATGGAAGGTTGTACTCTTCTTCAGCTTAGTGTCCATGAGTCCCCACAAAGATGACCAAAATTCCCCTAAGAATCGAGAATCTCGATCTGATACAATAGAAGTGGGTAACCCAAAATGAACCCATACATTTTGAAAGTACAAATAAGCAGTCAGTTCAGCAGTAACTTGCTTTTTACAAGGCATTAAAATACACATTTTTCTGAACCGATAAACTACTACATACAAATAATCATGACCCTTCCTAGACATAGGTAAACCTCCCACAAAGTCCATAAACACACTTTTCCAAGGATGGGATGGTATAGGTAATGGTGTGTACAAACGGGCAATTTCCTATTACTTGTTTTGTTGGTTGCACACATTACACATCCTTCTATATACTTGGTGACAGTTTCCTGCATACAAGGCCAATAACAATACTTTTGTAATTGAGCCAGTGTCTTACTTACCCCAAAATGTCCTACAATCAATGAGGTGTGTGCTTCATGGATTACATGTGCTTGTTCATTTTTAGGAATACATAATTTTCCCAAGTGGTACAACAAATTATCCTACACATAGTAATCTTTCTCTTCTACATGTTTACCCTAGATTAAAGCTGCATAGATATCCTTAAAGTTCTCATCATTAGCATATTGTTCCTGAAAACTTTCATGAACCATAGAACTATTTTGAAGGATTATCAAAGCATTCTGAACAAGAGGTCTAGACAGCATATCTACTACTTTGTTATGGGAACCCTTCTTATACTTAATCACCAAATGAAACTGTTGTAGAAAACCCATCCACCTAAAGTGCCTACTTTGTTGCAACTTAGATTGTGAGTGCAAATATTGTAGTGGCTGGTGATCGGTGTGGATTATAGTTTTTTTTCCCATTAAGTAGTGCTTCCATTTTTTAACACTCTGAACTAAAGCATAAAGTTCTTTATCATACGTAGGATAGTTACTTACTGCTCCTAAAAAAGTTTCAGAGTGGCAGCAAACTGGTTTACCTCGTTGCATGAGTACAGCTCCCATGGCAAACCCGTTCGCATCTGTCTCAATCTCAAATGGTTGATGTAGATTAGGTAGAGATAACACTGGTGTAGTGCTCAACTTTTCCTTTAAAGTGTCAAAAGCCTTTTGTTGCGAACCTCCCCACTGAAAAGTTTCCTTCATACTGGTTAATGCATGCAATGTTGATGCAATGTAGGAGAAGTTTGCAATGAACTTCCTCCAGTACTAAACTACACCTAAGAAACTCTTGACTTCTATAACTGTACTTGGCTTAGGCAATTTTACAATACATTCGACCTTCACAAGGTCTACTTTCAATTGACCATTCCCTACGACATAGCCTAAGTACACTAAGGATGTCTTTGCAAATTCGCATTTTGACATCTTTACATAGAGTTTTTCTTTTCTCAGTACATCAAGTACTTTCTTTACATGAATTACATGATCATCCCAAAACTTATTGAATACAAGAATATCATCTAAATAGACTATGACAAAATCATCAATAAAGGGACGAAAGACATCATTCATGACTCTCTTAAATGTATCTGGTGCATTACAAAGCCCAAATGGCATGACCAACCACTCAAAAAGTCCCTATTTTGTCTTAAAAGCAATTTTACAAATATCACTTTCTGCAATTCTAATTTGATGATATCCACTACGTAAGTCTAGCTTAGTGAAATAAATTGCATGTTTCAACTAATCAAGTAAATCATCAATTCTAGGAAGAGGGTACCTATTCTTTTCCGTTATCTTGTTTAGAGCCCTATAGTAAATACACATTCTCCAAGTCCCATCTTTCTTTGGAACCAACACAATAGGAGAACCACAAGGAGAAGTACTAGGATGAATAACTCCTTTCTCAACGAGCTCCTAAACTTGCTTTTTGATTTCTTCATTCTACAAGACTGATAAACGATACATGCCAATATTAGGAAGTGGTGCATCTTGCTGCAACTGAATCTCATGTTGTATCTCTCTCTTAGGAGGCAATCCTTTTGGTTCCTGAAACAAGTCATCATAAGCGGAAACAACTTGGACCATTTCAGCCTTATGTTTTGGATCAAATCCCTTAAATGCCTCAGGTGTTTCATCTTCTTTGGCTTTTACAAGCATTAACACAAAGTTCTTACTAGAGTTGACTAACCTTTTCATTTGACCAGCATTAACTAGTGCCAGATTAGTCTTAACTTTATGTGCCCGTACAATGTATTCAATTTTATCTTTAAACAGATGATACTTATTTTCCCCCTTATAGAAGATAGCCTATCGATCATACAAATAGGGACTCCCAAGTACAAGACTGCAAATATCTAAAGGGACTACATCGGCTTCTACCTCATCCACAAAGTTTGCAATGATAGCAAATCTTAACTTGCATTGTTTAGTTACTTGTATCAAATTAAGCTTTTTAACAACTTCTTTAGATATCAAATTAACTTGAGAACCCATGTCAAATAGTGTATCAACCTTAGTATGCTTAATAACAACTCGAATGTGAAATAATTCATTCCTTTGCTTATCATTCTTAGGAGAAGATTCTTTACTTGTACTTGCACTTATACTAGAAGAACTTGTAGCTAATGAAAGAGATATACCTTTTCCTTTACCTTGGATCCCAGTAGCAACAATTTTTGTCTCATCTCTGAAGTCAAATCCAAGATCTTGTTGAGTTATAGTAGCAGTCTTTTGTTTTCCTTTGTTTCCACCAAATCGCTTCGGCCTCTTTTCAGGATGCAACTTCCAGCACTTAGAATCATCATGCCCTTCTTTCTTGCAATGTGAGCATGTGGGTTTCTCACCCTCTTTCTTTACTATTGCTGTCATTTTACCCTTTCCTTTGCCTTTGGACTTTTCCCTAGACTTAGATGGTTTTTTATCAAACTTATCAATGAAAGTGCCCTTACCCCTTGATTCTAAATGTGTTTCTTGGACACATACTTCATCCAAATTACAAGGATTTAGGACAAGAATAGAATGCCTTAGGTAAGAATGAAGACTACCTATGTACTTGAGTAAAGTGTCCTAGGTATATAATGGGACATTTAATGAAATAGCCTTTTTACGAAATTCATGGGTGTAATCCTGGACAGACTGACCTTTCCCTTGCCTAAAATATTGCCAGTTCATCATTAACTATTGCATATGGCCTAGGGGGTAGAATTGCTTCTTTAAAGCAGTAACAAATTCTGACCAAGACAAATTAAACTTACCATGTTGTGAAGTTTCATCCCGAGACCTACTTTCCCACCAAGTTAGAGCTACACCACCTAAACAAAGAGTGGCTAACTGAATTCTATCAACATCATCTACAAGGTTTTGAACTCTACAGTAGACTTCTACTTGCTGAATCCAGTCATCTAGTTTCTCGGCATTTAACTCCCCACAATATTTTGGCAAGTCAAACTTTACATCCAACTTGATTCGAGGCTTATGTCCACCCTTAAAAATATTAGAAGAATCAGAATGGGTAGAAGAAGGAGAAGAGGGGGGAGAAGGAGACGAGGGAGAAGAAGGAGAAGATGGAGGTGTCTTTGGCAGATCACGATCATCGCCTTTCTTTTTCCCTTTGTCCTTTCAAGCTGCACTTCTTCGCATCTTCTCTTCTCTTTCTTGTACCAAAACTTCTACCATTGTTTGCAAATTCTGAAGAGTCTTTTGAATACTCTTATCTTGAAAAGCTTGTCCACCACCTTCATCTTCCATTTGTGATGATGGTTTAGTCCTTCGTTTCCCAATCTCAGGATTGTATTCCTCGAGCTTTCCTTCACCTTTCTCAATCCTGGATCTTGTTAGCATTCAAATCTGCAATACTATTCCAACAAAAGCTCTTATACCAAATTTGATCTGATTAGGATCTAGGACTATTATAGAGGAATGCTAATTGATTACATAAAATTAATTTAAAACTTTTAATGAATCAAATTAACATAATTGAAATAAGAGAACAACAAGATTAAGCTATCAAAAGAGAAATTGGGAGAAAGAAGACGTAAACAATTTGATCTCGGAGTTCATCCGTATGGACTACGTCTCCGGGTGCTACTCCAATAGGGGGACCGATCCGATTATCTCCAAAATTAGGTACAAATGTTTACAAAATCACTCCTTTAAAGCACAACAGCATTACACTGTTTCAAAGTACAGGAATGAGCACTTCAAAAATCTCCCTTATACTCAGCACTTGGACATTCTCTCCTTTTTTTGAATGCCTCAGAGTCCCTTAATGCCTCATTTTTATACACAAAATTAGCCAAAATAAGGCTATAACAACAATTTACAAAAATAACCCCTTCAATTAATTCCCCTCTCGGAATAACCTGTTAGCCATTTTTAATAGATTTGGCTTATGTTAATTTTGGGGTCAAAATAGTAACAAATAACCTTATTTTACTAAGGTTGGCGGATTTTGGCTAAGGTTAAATAAAAATTGATGCAGAAAAAATTTTAAGTGCTAAAATAGCGCAACGGCCAATCACCTTTTATGGTAACCGCCGGTCGGGGGTTCCAACCCCGCCAGCGGTCCTCCTTCTTTGAAACTGGCGGTAGTCAATGGTTAAAAATATATTGCTGCCCCATGCATGGCATAGTGGTTGGACCAATAGTTTTGGAGGTAATTGGTTGTGGGTTCAAATCTCACAACTCATTTGTTTTTTTAATGTTTTTTCCAGCCAACTCCCAGCTGTCACATCAGCATGATGATGTCATGTTGACATCATTAGGGTCCTTTTTGTCTCAACAAATTCAAACTATTATATCTTTCACATACGGACTCCGATTTTGATGAAATGAACACTGCTTGAAAGCTCTTGACGAGATCTTTTCTTTGAAATCCATTGTCGACCACTTTGGAGATCATTATTTTTTCACCTTTTGGCGACCTCTGTACCTAGTTTGACCGAAGTTTGATCGGCCATAACTTTTGCATACAGACTCCATTTTTGTCCATTCAAATTGCCTTGGATTTAGAATTTCAAGGAGTTTAATCTGATGCTGATTGTTGGAGTTTTGGAGATACTTTAATTTTTGAAAAAAATATCCCCTCATATCAGTATAAAAGGTAGAATGACTAAAATTATGGGAAGTTATATTAATCATAGAGGGAACTAATCAAATACAATGATATCAATCCTCATAAAGGAGATCAAAGAAACCTTAAAAGGTACATTTAATAATTATAATAATTATCGAATGTCTAAAAAGCCTAAGTTAATCTTAATAATGTAGTAAAAAGTAACTTAAATAAAATAATTGGGTGAAATGCCTTCTACTCTAACAAAAAGATCAAGTGGGTTAGCCAAATCAAGTAGGACCAAGCACTCCACCAAGAAATCATGTACAAGGTCGAACATCAAGTCTTGAACAACATATCACTCCAAGTGTAAGTAATACACCTTATGCAATAAAATATAAAAAATGAGAAGCTTGAATATATTTATGATCAAGGAGAAGAGAGTTTGGGAGTTTGTTCAAAAATTTATTTATTCTCTTGTAATCCATTGTGTTTTGAAGAAGCACTTAAGGAAGAACATTGGATAGAATTCATGGACGAATAAATTGACTCCATTGAAAGAAATCAAACATGGGGGCTTATAGATCTATCTAAAGGTAAGGATTGCATTTTTGTTTTTTTATTAAATAAAATAAGTTTTAATGGGTTCTTGAAACCCAACGGTTTACAAAAGTAACATGCATTAATTCCTAAATTGAAAAGTAAAATAAAGAAACAACAAGTCATAGAAGGCCAAGAGAACCTAACAAAAAAGAATAGCTAGTAGTCGAGCAACAGGTTTTGAAAGGACCTGAAACCTTATTCATTACAGACTATCAAGATTTTCATTTTGGTCTCATCTTTTGAGATCGTAAAGACATATCAAACGAAGGATTGGAGAACTTAACTTTTTTTTCCCCTTTACTAATGTCCATCCATCCTCCACCTTCCCAGCAACCTTCTATCAATCTGGGTAATTAGCCCCACAACCAACACCCAACATCCTTGCAGTAGGAGAAAAAACATCTAAAATAGCACCAGAAATAGTGTTCTAGACAGCAACAAAAGAAGGAACAATAGCACCATGCTAAATGAGATCCACCAAAGGGACAACATTCAAACCTATAGCTCCAATAGTAGAAGAGAGGATAACAGCAACATTCTGAGTCATCACCTTAGGGACAACATTTGAATCATCAGAGATAACAAGATAATCTTCCATCAAAGAAAGATCAATCTGAGAAGAGTTATCCTTCGCATCCACAACTGAGGATACTTTCTAGACCATTTAGTGATCATTTGAAACCCCAACCACTAAGAAGGTGATTTTTTTTATCTAACCTTTTCAGAGGAGCATCGTGCAGCGAGATGGTCGGTCTTATGATATTTCCTTCATCTGAAGGGAATTTCCTCATAATCAAGAAGTTGAATCCAAGAACCACAAGTAAAGGCCAACTTAATCATCTCAATGAGCCTATTGGAGACATCAATCTCCACAAGAATTTGAGCATACATCATCCTATACACATTGGAAGACTTCGAATCAACCAAAAAAAAATTCCGTAGGGCCTCCCCCACAGCCTCCAAAATTGAATCCAACCACAAGTGAAGGGGAAGATTCAACAACCAAACCCATAGAGGAATCTTATTAAAGGATTCAGAAGTTGGGTCAAAATCCTTATATCAAGGTTTGGCCATCAAGGGGAACCTCTCCTCCCAAGAGAAACCACAATGTATGATAGACTTTCTATCTTTAGCATTTGCAAATTTCACAATAAAAAAACCCCTTGCCATAGGGTAAATCTGAACTAAATCTGAAATGATAGGTTCTCAATATTTGGAGATCCAAGCATGCAGATCTAAAAGAGAGGGCCAAAAACTCCTAAAACAAAAAATAGCAACACTAGTAAAGTAATCCACCTCGTATGTGTTAAACTTGTGAACAACACCAGAATCAGGGTGAAGCATAAGTGGGTTACTTACAGAACTAGGTATAGCTGGGCGGGCACCCCCCTTCATAGCAAGACCACCAATACCACCAACCCATGCCCCCCCCCCCCCCTCCCACAGAAGGACCTCCAATACTTTCCTTGTAAGAAGCTACATCTGCATAGGAGATAGAAGATCTCCCCACAGCACCCTGAGACCCAGAAACATGGTGAGCAGTAGAAATAGCAGGGGCAACAAGGGAAAGAACAACAGAAACAATATTTGTCATAGTAGGAGGAGCATCCAGAGCTGCACCTTGTGAACAAATAACCTCCCCTAAAGCAACCAATGGACGATGGGTGGGAGAAGCAACAGCAGGAGTTTGAAATCCACCATGAGTGGGAACCTTCATGGGAGCTATCAAATGAGAGATTGTCCTTACAATTGGATTGCATTTTTGTTAAATGGATTTATAAAATCAAATTTAATGCACAAGGAGAAGTTTAAAACCATGAGGATGGATTAGAAGAAAAAATCTTTTATAAATTATATAGTATTGCATTGAGTATCTTCCAACTAAGAATATTTCATTTAGATAATTGCTAAGGAATTTTTATATATCCTCCCATACTTCCCTTTTCTTATTGTTTGACATGGGTCCATATCTATTAATCAGTAAAAAAATCTTAGTTTTTTATAGGCTTTTAATAATGTCACTTTACCAATATTTATGGTTGTTTGTTTTGTCATATGTTGCACTTCTTGTCTTTCATAGTAATCTCATCTCTCCTTACCCTCCTTTAGCTTCCACCATTTTTAATTTTCATCCTCCTATTCTTCTTTTGAATTATTCTATGTCTTCTTTATTTATTGTGGACTCTTGCAACATTGTGATTTCTTATTTCAATAAAATAATATGGTGTTTTGTTATAAAAAAAATTGTTAGGGACATGAATTAGGACCATTTGTGCCCTTGAGATTCTATTTTATGAGTTTCATGATACTTTGGGAAGGAACTTCATTTTCCCTGCATCTAATCATGTAGTGAACTTTGTTTGATCTTGTATTATTCCATCTCATAGCCTTAGTTTTATAAATTAAATATTCCTTTTTTCTTTACCAATTTGTCATTGTTTAATTTTTCTTTGTTTTAATATTTTTGTGTTATGCCCAAATTATCCTCCTTTGGTTCTTTTCTTTCTTCTATCAATAACATTGTAGTTGATGGGGAAAGTCATTATATTTTCAACTTGCATATTTTTCCTTCAATTAGTTTGTCAACTAGGGCATGTACAAGGATGTCTTCTTTAAGGATTTGGGAAAGACTGACAAAAAAAAAAATTTATTTCTTTATTTTTTTATTTTTATTTTGGTGTGGGTGGTGGGGGGGGTTGCTCTATAAAACTCTTGCTAACTTTGAATCTTGACTCCTACCGGAGCTACTAGGAGACTTCCTAATGCTACTTGTTTCTAAGTTAGTTAAGACAAAATTTTACTCTACAAGAACTACATATTGCACAATTAAAGGTAAAGTTTCTATCTAAGAAGTAATTTAGATTTAATGTGAAAGATTCTTATTAATCAACAGGACATGCTAATTTAAGTAAATGTTGATCTATATAACACTTGAAAGAAAATCCAAATTACAAACTGACTAAAGGAAAATCTATCAATATTTTTTTTCTAAACTTAATCAATCCTTCTTCCACATACAAAGCTTAGTAATTTTTTTTTCAATATTCAAATATCATAATTGTGAATTTATGCAATCTTCTAAAATTCTATTAAACATAACATAGATAATGATTAATTTAAAGGATCAAAAGGTATCACTTAAAATTCTTAACTCATTATTAGCATAGATAAAAGAAATAATAAATAGCACAAAGATCTCCTCCTTCAATTGAGAAATAATGCTTTCTTTAGGTGAGATCTCCCCAACTCAGTAAATTAACAAAATCCAAATTTCGTTAACAAGATTTTCAAAAAATGATAGATATTGTAGCTCCACAATAGAAATAATAGATAAAAAAGGATTGAGGCTATCCTATGAAAGCTTGACTAACTACTAACATTTCTATCTCTAGCTTGAAACCCTATTACAATAGGATTAGCTAGAATATTTACTTGGTCACTTATTCAAATTTTGAAATTGAAAAATTCTCACCATCAAG
Source organism: Cupressus sempervirens (assembly GCA_028749045.1). Taxonomy (NCBI): domain Eukaryota; kingdom Viridiplantae; phylum Streptophyta; class Pinopsida; order Cupressales; family Cupressaceae; genus Cupressus; species Cupressus sempervirens. Next base: position 806,018,126 of record CM053785.1, on the reverse strand, counting down.
AAAAGTCGTGATTAAATAGAAATCAAAAAATATAAAGTTATGCATGAGAACTGGAGAAATAAAATACATGTTTTGAATTGGATGACAAGTGTACACAATGATCTCAATATGACAATTTGCTTAACCATCATAAAAAAGAAGTCTAGAGAGAACTAGAACACAAACTATAATTGCAATGCCAACATAGAAATCAGTCATCAATGATCATCTTTAGAATTTAAAAAATATTTGGTGTGCAACGAAGAATGGTTCTTACTCTGTTAAGATTGGTTACAAAATTTTAGAAAATTCTTTGGCTGAAGAGAATTGGTCGGTGAATTTATTTTGGGGCAATGAATGCCTTCCAAAAGTTGGTTCCTTTGCATGGCTAGTCAAAAAAGGTTGTATTCTTACCAGGGAAAGAAGGAAAAAGTTGGGTTTTCATGGTCCATCTAGGTGTGTTATTTGAGAATAATAAGGAGATAGTTGATCACTTATTTCACAAATAGTGATGAAGGAGTGTGGGTCCATGCTTTAAAAAAAGCTAAATTGGTAAGGCCCCAAACCATGTATCCATCAGGCATTATTCCATTCATGACCTAAACCTCCAGAAAAATCTACCTTTCTCCAATATCTAGACCGTGAGCCCATTAATAATAATTTGGGAAATATGGAAGAAAATAAACAAATTAAATTTTCAGAGCAAAACAAAATATCTAGATAGATTGCTTTTCAAAATGAATCAAGTCATACAAGAAACTATAGGGGTTACATCCTCAAAATTTTGCTTCCCTTCCACACCTTCACAAGGTTAGATCATTTTTCTAATAGGCCTAGCTAGACATCAAGTTTAGGCCCATTAGTGGGCTCCCTAATGTCAATCTTCTCATTCCTCCATTAGTTCAACTCTATTGGGAAACACCACAACTACGATGGAACAAGTCTAATTTGATGGAGCATCCAAAGGAAATCCAGGACCATTAGGGGTTGGATTCATCCTTAGGATATAGAAGGTTGACATTGTAGCTCTACATGAAAAAGGCTCCTAAACGAGATAAATAATGTGACTAAAGTAGAGGTAGTTGTGTTGGCTATCAAAGTATCTAGAAACTTAGGGATAACTAAACTCCATGCAGAAGGGGATTCATTATTTATAATTAATGCAATTATCAATGGTACTTTTGAATCTTGCCACCTATAAAATTACATTAAAAACATTATGTAGGAATTGGCCACCCTTAAGGACTTCAAAATTTCCTACATAAGACGAGAGGCAAACATGGAGGTAGATTGAATGTCTAATTGGGCATTAAATCTCACCATGCTTAACATTGTGATTGGAGATCTTTGGATGTGCCTTGGTAGGAAGTAATCCAATGAAATTATTTAAACATTAATTGACAAGGGCATAAAATACTTTTATTGGTATTTAAGTTGGCAAAGTGTGTCGTAGCTTGAGCTACATGCTTGAGGCTTAACTTGATGGGACTTTCATTTATGGCATTCTCAAGTTAGCAACTTTTTACTTTTTTCATTTGTTCATCCAAGAGTTCTTTACATTAAGGCTGAAGTTTTATTTGTCCATAAACTCAAAGATGACTGAGGGTGTACATGAAATTGCAGTAGAAACATCTTTCGCCATGGAGTGCATGAACCAGCAAAATCCATTCTTGGGTTAGCAAGCAAAATTAGGATGGAAAAATTATTTGAAATTAAAAATCCTCAACTTAGAAAGGTTGTATAGATCCTACTAGGGGGAAAAAAAATCTTAACCAAAAGTGTCACTACAAAAACATGGACATCTACTCAATGATAATGACTTACACTCTACAGTTGGGAGAAGAGAAAGACGTTGTGAGATTCATCGTGCACTAGTTGGTTCCCCTAGATTACATGCAATGTTTTGAAGAAATTTTATTGGTTTTAATACCTAGTTAGGACATAATTATTGGTGAAAGGGAGACTAGAATTGATGAAATTATAGGAACAAAACTCACTCCCTTTGTGTGGAGGTTTCTAGAGAGCCAAATAAATCAAAGGTCTAAAGAAACAAGAAGGGGTTGGGAAGCCCTTATTGCTAGTGATGATCACCCTCTATGACAATGACAATGCAAAACTTAAAAAATTTTGGGTTGGTTTATAGAGGATGAGGAAAACCTAAAACAAAGATTGATTCTGTTAGAAATAGATAATACTGAGAGGGGGGTGAATCAATATTTTTAATCTTTTTGCCCACAACTGGATAATATTAATTACTTTTCCATATGCATAAGAAAGTAAACCAATAATGTTGAATAGTGTAACCAACCATACATAAAGAGATCTCATAACACCATATTTTGTTAACTACGAAAACCTTGGCCAAGGGAAAACATCAGCGGGGATGAAGCCCATAAGATGATTCACTATATAAAGAATTCGGTTAAGGATATTGACCCTATTAGGAGTCTATGAAGAATATATAGTGTCTCAAGTCCCTATTAGGAGACTAGGCCTTGTTAGAAGCCTCAACCCTATTAGGAGTTGCTTCAACCCTGTTAGAAACTGGTTGATCATATACAAATGTGTACAACAAAAGCCCATTGCCCTAACATGCAATTATACAATTAAGTTCATCAAAAGAATATATATACATACAATATTGGATCACTTTTTGTATTTCACAATTCTTCTAATTGTCATTTCTTCATGCAAGCCTTTAGTAGACTATAGACAATCTTCCCTCTAGTTCGCTCAATGTCATAAACAAGGAGTGACTTCACATATATCAACTTGCATCATATCTCGCATTATACATCACATCGCATCACATCACATTACATCAAATCAAGTTCTTTACTTATATCAATTATATTAATAAATCCTTCCTTAGTTAGCTCACATATCATCCTTAGAGTTGGCTCATCAAGAGTTAATAATCAAAATAATTCTTTAAGTCATACAGCTCAATTTGCTAACTTTCTTTGTTTTGTACTATGAAATATCTACATCGATATTTCCTTCATAACTTGAACTTGGTTTTCCATATAGACATGCACCCTGGTATGCATCATTAGGAAAACATCATGCACCTGTAGTCAACTACATAAGATAATATTCCAAAGGAATATTCTGCTATCAATAGATCTCATCGTATTGTTGTAACATTGTCCAATACTTAGACAATTTTCTTTCACAGATAATCATAACTATAGTATAAAAAAACTTAGTTTTTTTTTTTTTTTTTTTTGGGAAGGAGTGATCTTACGTCTAGCTTTGGCTCCTACACTTAGCTTTAGGGTAGCAACTCTGGCTTTTGCATCTAGCTCGGCTCTTGTGTCTAGCTTTATGGTGACAGCTTCAACTTCCAGTGACTCTAACTTCCATGACTCTACCCTAGTTGGGGTCCATTCCACCCTCCCTAACTCCATTGGGGTTGGGTTATGGCCGGTTGGTGGTCTCTTCATGGTGTCTCTACCTCATGGTGCTGATAGATATGCAATATCTTATGCTGATGTTATTGCTTATGAGGCAAGCATTAAAGGGTAGCCACTGTGTTTGGGGTTCTGAGATGCTATACCAGTTGTAGTTAGCAACTCGATAATGATTGATTTAGAGTCAGATATTGTTGATGAGGTCTCTCTTTATGTGGATGATCTCTCCTCAAATGTTGTTATCTCTCATTTTAAGGGTTTCTAGCCCTCTTTGCCAGAGCTAGACACCTGGATCACCCATGTTCGGAAGCCATTCATTGAAGGTACAACTCAGATATACCCTATTACAAGGGGTTTTTTTATTGTGAAATTTGAAACTATTGAAGACAAAAATGCCATCTTGCACTATGGTTTCTCATGGGAGGAGAAGTTTCCCTTGATGGCTAAACCTTGGTATAAGGAGTTTGACCCATCAATGGAATCTTTTAATAAGATCCTTCTGTGGGTCAGGTTGTCGAATCTCCCCCTTCACCTTTGGATGGATTCTGTCTTGGAGGCAATGGAGGAAGCCCTCAGGGAATTCTTGTTGGTAGATACTACATCTTCCAATGTGTTTAGGACAACGTATGCATGTATCCTGGTTGAGAACAATGTCTCCAAGTGACTCCTTGAAATGATTATGTTGAAATCTCTGCATGCTTCATGGAACTAGCTTCTTGATTATGAGGGCATCCCTTTCTGATGCAGGATATGCCACAAGATCGGCCATGTTGCTACCCACTGCTCTTCTAAAAAATCTAGACTAAAGAAGTCTCCTTCTTGGTGGAAGGGGGTTTCAGATGATCACTACACAGTTCATAAATATTCCTCTATTGGGAATGGTGACTCTTCTTAGGACACTTGGGTGGCAGACAAGATTGTTGTTTCTGATGGGGTGACTATCCCTTCAATGGAGACATCTTTTGATCACCCTTGTCTGGATTCTGTACCTGGCAATTCGATTGTTATCCCACCTATAACTTCATATCTAGATATTGTTGCCCCATTTTTGGATGTTATTGATCAGTCTCTAGTTGTGGTTCATTCCCTGACTATGAGGGTTCTTGGGGATGGTTGTGGTGTTGCTAACTTTGCTTGGTAGAAAGTAGCTAGTTTGGTGGCGGATGGATGGACCACAGTTAAAAGAAAAAAGGTCAAGCCCTCCACTCCTTTTGATACAACTTTGCATTCTCAAAAGTTGGGACTAAAAGTGAAAGCTTGAGTTGTGGTTGTTCTTTTTGTTGGTTTTCCTAACTCTTTTGGCTTGTTGTTTCATTGTTGTCTGACATGATAAGGGACTTATTGTCTATTCCTCTCTTTTTATCACAGGGCTTCAGGTGCCCATTCAAAACCTGCTTGTGTGGCTGATGAATACTATGTTATCTATGATGTCACCCTGGTCATTGTGTCTTACTAGGTGATGTATTTCACCTTTGGTCTGTAGTTTTGTTTGGTTTGGGCTTCATTGAAAATTTTATGATTTGTAAAGGATTTCAAGCTCCCTTCAAAACCCATTTTCCTAATCAAAAACTATACTATAAAACATATGTTGCCATAAATTGCAACCACTTATCTCATCTCATTTGAATAATTAGTCATATTTCCAACAATCTCCCCTTTTGGCATTGATGGCAACATTTTGAGAAAATTTGCTAAGTTCCCAAAAAAATGTTATCACACCAATAAAAGTAAACATACACAACACAACACAGTATATCTTAGAAAGATTATATCAAAAAGATTACATCCCTTATAACTCTAATTACAAAGCTTGCTTGAAGCAAAGCTTACTACTATACTTCAAAATACAACTATACAACTTACAATTACAATTTTCCTTATTTCTCCCCCTTTGACATCAATGACAAAGGTGTCAATCAAGAGGAAAACTCCTATCAAAATATGGAAAAGAAATCGCTAAAGTCAATTTTTAACTGCACAAGGTGTTTCTTCCAAATATCTTTCAGTGCATCTAACACACTTATTAGCGCACATAGGGCATATGCAACTAACTCTACTACATTCAAGTTTGTAGCCATAAACTTTTCATATGAAGTTTTAGCTGCCAAGCATTCCTCCAATTGATTCTGTAACAATGCAATATATGGGGATAAATGGTCTCTCAAAAGTGTAAATATTTTTAGGCTTTCTATTTTTCTTCTTGTGTATCCTGGATGCTATCATTAATTGCTTCCATTGTATGCTCAAAGTTATCTAACTTCTAATCTTGTTTCAGAAAGTTATTAGTAAGCGTCTATAGCTTAGTTATCTTTCCTTTGATCTGTTCATCAAAACTGTGAAGGTGAAGGTATGCCAAGTTGCACTTAGCATATATATGCTTCCCTTCCTCCAAACTTTATCTCAATACCTTAATACATATATTTAATGTTTCTATATCATTCCTTATATTTTTACACATAGTATTAAGAAGATTGGCATCATGCTTGCTCTCTGCTAAATGTCTGCATGTGTATCCATAGAACTTACTGTCTTCTCTAATTTGTCCAAAACTAAAGTTAAAGTCTTCTCAATTGACTTAACAAATTTCTTCTTTTCAAGGAATTTACTTAAAGAAGATATAAGATTTTTTGCTTCATCATCATCATCTGACTATACTGTTGTGGTGACCATTGCTACTTGTGCAAGTGGTCTAGAGGGTTTTATTGTTATTGTGGATATGGGTGCACTTGTAGTAGCTATCTCAATGTTGGTTGACACAGCTTCAAATTTCTTCTCAAAAGATACATCTTCTTTCTTTTTCTCCTTCTCCTCCTCTTCATCAATAGAGCTGTTGTAGTCAACAATATTGCCAACAATGTCAGAACCAAAATCTTTGAATGGATCTTCAATTCTATCCATTGTTACATTAGTGTTATCTACTTGCATGGATTCACTGTCAATGGTAATGTGTGGTGAATCATGTGGAATTGAAGCTTTAGCTGGTTGCTCAGAATTGTGAGAAGGATTGACTACTACAATAGTAGGGCTTGTCTCCCCTGACTGTGCACTCTTCTCAGTCTCCTTAGGAAAAGTGGACATGTATGTGACTAGTGCCTTTTCAATTTCCATATTTACTTCTTCATAATTTCCTCCCATAAGAAGAATGGATCTCTTCTTATTCCTCAAAAAAGGTTCTATACCTTTCAAAATTTCCTTTAACTCTTCTTCATTGTTTACTACACATAGCTTTTTCAACATATTTATCCTTATTTGTTTTTCTTCCTCAATTAGTCTAGTCTTTTTGTTTCTTAGTATATTATACAAATCTTTAGGGATTTGACCTTTTATGCTATCAAACCTTTTATCTTTTAGAATCATATTTCTAACTACAACATTTTCTAGTTGTCTCCTATCCATATTGTTGTACAAGTCATAATACTTATCCAATTGCACAAAATTGTTTTCATTAATGATTTTCATATGAAGATTTTCTACCTTCAATTTCCATGCTTTCCTTCTTGTTGAAGTCTTTACTTCTTGTTCTGCAAGCTCTACTAGTTTGTCACTAGTTTCTTCTTCAGATTATGAGGAATTGATCTGCAAGGTTTTCCTCCTCTTAATCGGTCCACTTGTTGTTTTCTTAATTCTCTTCTCAGGAGAGGAGATCTGCATGGATTTTATTTTCTCAAATCTTGTAGACTTTCTTGGCACTAATGCTTCCTCTATTTTCTTTTGGTTCCTCAAGGGTTGCTACTACAATTGCTACATATGGCACTATAGGTGCTTGAGCACTTTTTGTGCAACTATGACCTCTACAGTAGGTCCGGCCATTGCAATAGTTGTAGGAGTTAGTAGTTTAGTTTGACCGCTAGTCTTCATCTCCAAGGCTATCCCTTTCACCTCTTCAAATTCTTTCCTAGACATCCCTGATTCTTTTAAGATAGAATCGATTACTTTATCTACCTTCTTCTTGATGTCCTTATCCATTAATTTTTTTTTAACCTCTTTCATCTTTTCAATAAATATAACCCATCTAGGTCATCCATAATCTACTTTAGAGTGTAGAATTATCTGTGCATAACCTTAATTAGTTTAGTGCTCATTTCATAACCCATAGGTTCAATGAACTTTACTTGAGGTACTACTACCTCCATGCATGTGAAATCTGTTTCTACTATGAAACGCGGTTCATCCTTATATTTTTCTATCAGCGCAGGTGGTATGCTAAGCCTCTATTTTATTTCATCTTGGAATGATTTCATCATTCTATCAATATCATTGTCCTTGATTGTTTTTTATTTAGATCTATAACCTGAGTGATAATTTTCATTACGCACTCGCTTCCATCCCAATTTGAGATACCAAGAAATTTCTTTATTGTGTAGAAGAATATATAAGTCAATAGGGATTCAAACCTAAACACTGTGCTCTTAAAATTCTTTCTCTTTGTTATGTTATCCAACAACTGAGTTCAGATAATATCACATAGATTAACTTTTTCACATTTTACTGCCATTACATAAGTTGCGTGAAGAAATCTAGATGGGACTGAATCAAACCTAAATCCATGGATGAATTTATAACCCAAAATTTTACTAAGGAGTCTTACTCCATCATCTTGAATGGTGTTAATCTTCATGTTTCTGCCATCAAATCTTGTGTTGAGATTTGTTTCAACTATTCTGCACATATTATTTATGTTCACAAGATTGCATCCCTTGTTGCTCAAACAAGTGACATTGTGAATTAGGTCATTATCAATGCATATAAGTGAATCTCCTAACCATAGAAGGTCATCATGAACCTTTCTCAAAATGATTCTTGTCCACTTTTGATTTTCAAATTCTGTATAGAACATGTACTTAACTAGGTTAAGTTGTTCTAGGTGTGCATATTCTGGTTTCAATGATAAATCATTGTTGTGCATTTTCTCCAATTCTTTATGGATCTTAGTATCTCCTATGCTTTCTATCTTATAGTGAATATAACTTCGTATGTCCTCGACATGAAGAACATTTTTCGGTACTTGTGAAAATGCTCCAATGGGATCATCAAGTAGAGAAATAAATGGGTGTTTCTTGAAGGTATATTTAGGTCTATCACTGATATCAAACACTTCTTGTGTTACCATAACTAATTTCACTGAAAATATGCTCAACAAATTTGAAAATACCTCAACTTCATGTTTAGGGCTTCATGTGTATCTATAAGCTTCTTCAGCACTTCAAATAGCTATCAAATCACTCTTCAATATTGCACTTAAGATTTCACACAAGAAAATGATGCTTGTAAATCAAATTATGTCCTTTAAATCTTTTACAATCTATACTTCACATTAAATGTGTATCTGCCACAAACTTAGAATATTTTCTCTATGTAACAAAGAGATTATTTTCTGCATAACCTTATACTGATCATATCAAGCAATGCATGTAGAATTCTCTCAGTGTCTAGTATATACTGCTAACTATGCAACTTGTAGTATTCTCTCTAACATTAGTTTTCATCAACTGATGTGCTATCTTACTAAGAATGCTTAATTTAGGTAGGATGAGTAATAGACAATAAGTGACTTTACTATCTTAGCTGATGCATTAGAATGTACTTCTTCCAGAACTGTATGAGAACTTCTAGGTTATTTTGTTGTTACAAATGTTTCCTTGAAATCTTATGTCTACTCCTTCATTTCTTCCTCTAGATTGTCATCATTTCTTCTATTGTTCCTTCTATCATTTTGATTCCTATTTAGGTTTCTTCTATCCATTTTGCAGAACTTTGTTGTGTGTCCACAGTTATTACATAACTGGCATACAGGTGCATTCCTTCTTTGTTCATTATATTGGTTGTCAGGTGCTCTGCAATTCCTTGCAATGTGTCTAGGATTATTACATCTATAACAAAAAAAAATTCTTCTTTCTATAGTTTTATTGATGTGAGATCTTCTTCTATTACCTACATGGTTAGCGTTCCTAAACATTCTACTCTTTGCATTATCATTATCAAAGTTAGGTTTCTTACAATCTACTAAATAATGTCCATATTCATGACAATTATGACAATAAAAACTTGAAATAGGTTTAAAAGACTTACCTTTGCAATCATCTCCAATATGTTTAGGTTCATCACATGTAAAGCATTTAACATGAGATTCCTTTGTTTCTCTACTTTTCCCATCTTGATCAGATTCATTAGATTTATTAGAGTGAATAACATTATCTTTGTCTTTGGATGTCTCATCAAATTTTCTCATGTTTAGATCTTTCTTGACTTCAAGAGGATCAGGTTCTTTTCTCTCAATAGATTTCTTGGTAGATTGTCCAAGAAAGAATCCAAGTCCAGTCTTATCATAACTAGGTCTTTGTACAAACATTTGTTCTTCAATCTTTTCACTGTTGGTATACAATTTCTCAAGTTTCTATTTAGTTTGCACCAGTTCACCTTTCATAATAGTATTGTATTTCTCTAATTCTGCATGTTCCAACTTGATAGATTATAATTCAAATGTTACTTTTCTTAACTGGGATATTAGATCTGCATTTTTCAGCTTTTATTTTAGAATCATTCTTACCTCCATTTTTCTTAATACATAGCTTAAGTTCTACTATTTTTAACTCATATTTCAAAATCTCATTGTCTTTCGTTAGATTTTCAATATCATCATTACTAGTCTACTCACTAGGTCCTTTTTGCTTCAAGTTATCTATCTTGTCTTTTAGTTTACTACTATAAGATTTTGCATCTTCATATCTATCCTTTAGGCCATCTCTTTCACCAGTAAGGAGATCAATTTTCTCAAGAGCTTCTTCAAGATTCTCCTTCAACTATTACATATCCATAGGGATTTTATTCAACTTGTTAAGCCTCTTCTAAATAACTAGGCTCTCATACCAATTGTTAGAAATAGATAATACTGAGAAGGGGGGGGCAGGGTGAATCAATATTTTCAATCTTTTTGCCCACAACTAGATATTATTAATTACTTTGCCACATGCATAAGGAAGTAAACCAATAATGTTGAATAGTATAAACAACCATCCATAAAGAGAGCTCATAACACCATATTTTGTTAACTAGGGAAACCTTGGCCAAGGGAAAACCCCAATGGGGATGAAACTCACAAGATGATTCACTATATAAAGAAGCCGGTTAAGGATATTGACCCTGTTAGGAGTCTATGAAGAATGTATAGTGTCTCAAGTCCCTGTTAGGAGACTAGGCCTTGTTAGAAACCTCAACCCTGTTAGGAGTTGCTTCAACCATGTTAGGAGTTGGTTGATCATATACAAATGTGTGCAATAAGAGCCTACTGCTCTAACATGCAATTATACAATTAAGTTCTTCAAAAGAATATATATACATACAATACTAGATCACTTGCTATACTTCACAATTCTTCTAATTGTCAACTCTTCATACAAGCCTTTAGTAGACTGTAGACAATCTTACCTCCAATTCGCTCAATGTCATAAACAAGGAATGACTTCGTATATATCAACTTGCATCATATCTCGCATTATCATATCATGTCAAATCACATTACATCACATGATCATCACATTACATTACATTTTTTCTAACTTTGCAAATGAATTTTTTTACTTATATCAATCATATTGATAAATCCTTCCTTAGTCGGCTCACATATCATCCTTAGAGTCGGCATGTTTCCAATTTTTTTAATAATCTAGTCAATATAAATTTTCATCTTTATCAAAAGCTATTATTTTTCTAATAATATTTTGGAATTTTAAAGAGTAGTTTAATTTTTTTTTAAATTAATATACTATTTATTATTACTTTTTTTTAAATGGAAAACAAGTTTTACGTACCTAATATGGGCATCCTGACCTCATCCCTTATGATGTCTTCGAGTCTTGCACTCAACAAGACTTGTCCCTGGTGGGCTCTTTGTGAGCCATTCAACTTCACTAGTAGACCAAGGGCCAAGGGCCCATTAACATTTATTTTCACTTTCATTGCATTATATAATTTCTTATATTTCTAAAGTTAATTCTTCAAAACATTTAAATATAATATTATTAAAATAATAAATATTTTTTTGGTGGACTCTTTGCAACCCTTTCAACTTCACCAAAAGATCAAGGACCCATTAATTTGATATAATTTAATGATAAAAAATAATTTAATAATTTATTTTTATTTAATTAATTTTTTAAAAATTACTATTATTTTAATTTCAAAATATAATATTTGAACTTTTTTAAAGAATTCATAAATTTTAATCCAAAGTAAAATAATAATAATAATTTACTATTTAAAAAAGCAAATTGATATTTTTTTATTTAATTTAATTTTAGATTATCATTGTTATAATTGAAATGATTCTTTCTAAAATTAAAATTTTGTTGTGTTTGAAAAGTTTCTAATTGAAAATTATATTATTGAAGTAATGTTAATTTTTTTTAATTAATAAAGGAGAAGTATGAATATATTATTATTTTTTATCTTGATAATAGTTATTTGATTTTATCAATACTTTGGAAAGACATGTACGTAAAAATTTAAAAAAATACCCCCTCTAATTATCTTTACGAGGATTTGTCACTAGATTAGTATTTACAAACATCACCGAATCCACTAAAAATTCAATCACAATGAGTGCAACAAAAAAGGTTGTAAAAAAATAACCCACCAAAATGCACCAAAACATAGTAGAGCCCTAAATTAATTACTACCTTCTAACGGGATTTTTTTTTCACCCCTGCATTAAAAAAGAAAGTCCAAAGGGTCCTCCAAGCATCTCATCTACCAATTCATTATAAGCCCGCTTGTCAAAATCTCCACACTGGTTGTTCATCAAAACCAGATAAGAGGTACAAGTAGGATACACAAACTAGGCACTCAATAGAAGTAATCATTTTTGGAATGATGGTGCCAAATTGTCAAAGACAAAAACCTTCACAATCTAAGTGTAACTACATAAAATCTACCAGTAACCAAGCCAAAACGTTGCCATTCTTTCTACATAATGTTTAATATTTTAATCTTCAAAAGAGCAATCAAGCAGTAATGTCCCAAAATCGAAAATTGGTCTACCAAATTTACAAAATGTCAAATAGACAACAACATCCAACAACACCATGCACAAAGAAATTACCCACTTAAGGTCTAACCAAAAGCCATTGGTTTTATTTTGGAGCTTGAGACACAATGCCCCATATTCATTCTCAAATAATTGTATTTAGGTCTAGGTTTGCATCTTGAGTTCCTTGAGGAGTAACCACCCCAAGAATCTGTTGGCAATATGACCAATCAGTCAAATAAGATGAGATATGTGGTTGTCATTTATGGCAACATATTTTTTATAGTATAGTTATGATTATTTGTGATGGAAAATTGTCTAAGTATTCGAAAATGTTATAGCAACATGATGAGATCTATTGATAGCAGAATATTCCTTTAAAATATTCTCTTGCGCAGTTGACCACAAATGCATAACGTCGTTCTAAAGATGCATACCAATACACATGTCTGTATGGATAACCAAGTTCAAGTTTTGAAGGAAATATTGATGCAGATATTTCATAGTATAGAACAGAGCAAGTCAGCAAATTGAGTTGTACAACTTAAATAATTATTTTGATTATTAAGTCTTGATGAGCCGACTCTAAGGACCGAGCTCACTTGGTTACCAAAGGAAGTCTGAGGGGAAGTCATTTCTAAGTTAGTGTTGATCGAGTTAGGTTGGCTAACAAAAGATTTTCCTGTATCAATATATTGGATCTGATAGTTTTGTTGGTTGGTTCTAGCCGACTCATGGGATGAATTTCATTTGTTTGAAAGTGTATTCAAGCTGACTTGACAAGGTAAAACATATAAATATAAGGTCGAGGATTGGATTGTGAAGAAGAATGGGATTGAAAAGATAAATCAAGGAAGCAAATTGGAAGGATATCAGAGTATGTACAGGATCATAGTCAACCAAACTATGGCCTTAAGTGGCATTGAAAAACTAGCAAATCAGGGTTATGTCAACTTGACACATAATTTTAAAGTGGTTATGTACTTTATATCAAAAAATTGTAAGAAAATAATCTGTAGGAAAGTAAATGTAGTTTCTAAAATGCTAGGTCTTATCTGGAGAAAAAAATATTTTATTGGTCAAAAGTTTAGATTTTAATGCAGTACTACAAAAATTTCAACGCAAAAATAAAAAGTAGGCGTATGTCTAACCACCTTAATCAAAATCAAATGATAATATTTTTTAATATAATTATAGATATAAAAAGTAAACTCGTGCCTGGATGTCTCACATATTTTTTGGTATTTTTATTCCAAATAAATAATTAAATATGAATTTTCTACTAAAACCTTTTCAAAAAAAAACTCCCACGTCTGACCAGCTTAACTAATTGAAAACTTTACCAAATTAAATTAATTTTTTCCTTATACTAGACAAAGCATAGAATGTGATTCAACTTTTGGATTTAAAAAATGTTATACCATTTGAAAGTTATAGCTATTTTTCAATCAACATGTCAATTAGCACTTTACAATCATCTTCATTAAAAATTAACTAATAAATACTTATTGAACTCAGAATTTGATAGCAATTATATCGATGGAATCTTGATAGTGTTATAAAAAAACTTATTCATTTCATTCAATTTTGATGAAAATAACATTGTCAAATGGCTATTTGAAGTCTGAGTGTCAATGAAACCCTTCTCAAACACATTTTTTAGGTTGACCAAATGGGCTTGGTAAATACCAAGCCTAATCGGATACCCGATATGAAATCGGGTATCCGATCACTTCGAATTTTCCAATTGCAATTTTGGAGGGAAATTTGAGAGGGAAACTTTAGAGGGTTTAAGAGGGAAATTTATTTGGGGGAAGAGTGGGCATTAATATTATTATTACATATGATTATGATTATTATTACTATATATAATAATTATTATTATTACTATATATAATAATAATTATTATTATATATAGTAATAAGTATGATTATTATTATTAAATATAATATAGTTATAAATATTATTATTATTATTATAACTAAATATAATATAGTAATATATATGACTATTATTTTTTTATAATCTAATAATATATTATTATTATTATATTAAAATATATAGTATTATATTATTAGTAAATATAATATTTTCATGAAATGCATTGAACTTTCGATGCATTCCATGACAACATATGTCTGTAGGGCCCCTAGTGACCCCTTTTGACACATTCCCAATGGGTCCCTAGGGGTCCTAGAGCCCCTAGGGACATATGTTGTCATGAAATGCATCAATAGGACAATGCATTGGAACCAACCAAATGTGTTCCTAGGGGTCTTAGGGCCCCTAGGGACATACGTTGTCATGAAATGCATCGAGAGGGGTCATAGGTTAACCTATGACTTCTCTCGATGCATTAGAACCAACCAAATGCGTCCCTAGGGGCTCTAGGGCCCCTAGGGACATACATTGTCATGAAATGTGTCGAGAGGGGTCATAGGTTAACATTGGATCAAACCAAATGTGTCCCTAGGGCTCCTAGGGCCCCTAGGAACATACGTTTGTCATGAAATGCATCGAGAGGGGTCATAGATTAACCTATAACCCCTCACGATGCATTGGAATCAGCCAAATGTGTCCCTAGGGGTCTTAGGGCCCCTAGGGACATACGTTATCATGAAATGCCAATGCATTTTATGACAACACCAAATGCATCCCTAGGGGTCCTAGGGCCCCTAACAACATATGTTGTCATGAAATGCATTGAGAGGTGTCATAGGTTAACCTATGACCCCTCTCAATGCATTGGAACCAACCAAATGCATCCCTAGGGGTCCTAGGGCCCCTAGGGACATACATTGTCATGAAATGCATCGAGAGAGGTCATAGGTTAACCTATGACCCCTCTCGACACATTGGAACCAACCAAATGCATCTCTAGGGGTCCGAGGACCCCTAGGGACATACGTTGTCATGAAATGTGTTGAGAGGGGTCATAGGTTAACCTATGACCCCTCTCGACACATTGGAACCAACCAAATGCATCCCTAGGGTTCCTAGGGCCCCTAGGGACATAATGTTGTCATGAAATGCATCAATCAACCTATGACCCCTCTCGACAGATTAGAACCAACCAAATGTGTCCTTAGGGGCCCTAAGGCCCCTAGGGACATATGTTGTCATGAAATGCATCGAGAGGGGTCATAGATTAACCTATGACCCCTCTCAATGCATTAGAACCAACCAAACGTTGTCATGAAATGCATTGTCAAGGGTCATAGGTTAACGTATGACTCCTCTCGATGCATTAGAACCAACTAAACGTGTCCCTAGGGGCCCTAGGAGCCTTGGGGACATATATTATCATGAAATGCGTCGAGAGGGGTCATAGATCCCCTCTTGATGCATTCGAACCAACCAAATGCATTCCTAGGGCCCCTAGGGACATATGTTGTCATGAAATGCATTGATAGGTCGACGCATTTTTTAACCAACCAAATGGATCATAGGTCATAATAATACTAATAATAATAACAATAATAATATATGTTGTTATATTTAATAATAATAATAATAATAATAATAACATATATTAATAACATATATAATATATTATGTTATTATATTTAATAATAATAGTAAAAATAATAATAATATAATATAATAATCATATATATATCATATTTATATATTATAATAATAATAACATATATTACGTTATTATATTTGATAATAATAGTAAAAATAATAATAATAATATAATATAATAATCATATATATTAATAAGAATAGGTCATAATAATATATAATACATTATAATAATCTTATATAATATTAATCATCATACATTGCTCATATTTTCCTCTAAAATTTTGGCATCAATATCAGATATCCGATCTAAAATCGAATATCCAATTTATAATCGGGTATCCGATCTTAGATTATATGCCCGATTAAACTGGCATGATTTTCCAACATATTCCCTATCACTGCAGACCTAACAACATTGCTTTTTATTGGCCATTTTCACAGGTTTTGGGAAAATTGACTTTTTGGAGCTCAAACAATCAAAAAAGATTTGATAATATATCATTAGGTGTCTGATATTTTCATCTGGATGGGGAGTAGTAGTCATCAAAAGGCTAAACACAAAAGAAAGGTATCCAATGAAGATATTGTGACATATAGGGAAAGGAACAGGTAAATCACTGAAGGAAAAGACAAGGTATGTTAAATGTGAGTCAAACTGATGATGAATTGGTCAAAGGTGAAATCATAGAGTCAGATAATGAATATGTGCAGTTGGAGAATGAAAATGTACTAATTGATAATGATAATTTTGAGATTGAAAATTTAAAGAATAAAATTTGGAGGATGAAATGCTACCAAGTCATAATGTAAATTGCATGATTGACCATGTCGAACATGACAATGCACAAGAACCTTACATGTCTCCTAATTATAATCGACATGAAGGTTCTAGAACACCAAAATGGATAATTGAAATTGATGAAACGATTATTACCAATTTGGAAGGGAAAAAATAAAAAAGAACCATTCGATTATGGGCTTCAAGACTATATAAGATATTTTTCAGAAACAAGATAATGGTGGAGCAATTTTAGCTTTTTGTGCACTTATTAAAGACACAAAAGATGAGACTTGTGCTTTCCAAATTGAATATTCATATCAATAAAAAATTGGAAATAAATGCCATTATTGTGAAGAATATTTTTAGTGCTTTCAATAGCATTGGAAAAAATAGCAAAGAGAAGGATAAGAGAGTTGCTCGAAGGGTTCTTACAACCTCTTTGATAAGTCATCATTTGAAAAAGGGTAGATATATGAGACAAACTTGTATTGACTTGAACCTAAATCATACTACTTTGAGAAGAGCAATTAGTAGATGAGAGAGAATTGATGATCCTCTTCAAAATGATTCATAGACTTTTGGTGGGAAACTTCCACATTTTGATAAGAAGCTATCTGATGATGTGAAAGAAGAAATTACACAATTTTGGCACTCTAGCTCAAGAGTATCCCCCAATGCTAAAAACATGTTAAAGTTGAGAATTGGCATCAGAGACCACACGCCACATCCTAAACATTATTTAGAGGTACATCAAACTATGTTGTTTAAGCAATTTAGAGAGAGTCACCCAAGTCTTCATATATCACAAAGGGCTTTTAAATCTTTGAAGTCATTTTATTATGTGCCGCTTAAAATTTGAAATACATGTTGTTGCAAATATCATATTAAGTTTTCTATGCACCATGAACTATTATGCTCCATCCATTTTACTTTGCATAGTAAAAAAAATTTGGAGAATTGTGGTGCTAGCGGGCTTCCACAATCATCAAAAGACTTGCTAGATCAATTTTTATGGCATAGAGTTGATGGTTCTTTCTTTTATAGAAATTTTTACTTAAATGAGAAGTGTTCAGAATGTGGTGGCTTATCCAAGTTTGACACATGTTTCCATGAAGGGTGCGAACAAAATCTTGGAAAGACAATAGTAAAAAAAAGGTATATGAAATGGTGAAATACACATTGAAGAGTGGGGGTGAGGGCTCTAGATGTGAATTGTTTATAAAAGAAAATAGCGTGGCTAGTTTTATTTCAGATTTCAAAACAAATCTTCTCTACAAGTATGCAAGATATGGTCACAAGTCTCAGTAGTTGGATCAAAAATTTAGAATGTATAAGGAGACTTTTCCCATTGGCACTATCATATCAGTTGTTGACTTTTTTGAGAACTAGACATTGCAACCTCAAAATGAGACACAATCTTAGTATTACAACTTCATTCAGATTGCTATTTTCATCCACATAACATATAGACATGCTCCCGATAGTGCAGAAGATAATCGGAAGATTATTAGAGAGTATCATTTTTATATGAGTAATGATAGATCTCACTCTCACAAGTTTGTGCAATATTGTTTTGAGAATCATTTTGATTTCTTACAGGAGCATGCAATTGCTATGGATAGACATATCATTTAGTCAGATAACTATACAAGTCAATTCAAGAATGCTCGCATGTTTTATTGGTTGTGTAGGATACACGAAGAGAGGGGGTGCCTCATATTTGGAGTTTTTTTGAGTCCAGCCATGGGAAAGGGGAACATGATGTAGCAGGGGCATGTGTGAAGAGAGCTCTAGTTAAGGAGCAATTGAATATTTCAGAAGTAGAGCTTCTTGATGCTCGTAGCATTGTTGATTGGTGTAATTTAGCATTATCATAGGGGGGACTCTTGATTCAGGAGTACATAGGTTCTTTCGGTTGGTTGAGGAAGGATCCATAGGTGATAGATTAGATTGTGCTACAGTGAGAGACTCATCAAAAATGCATTCATTCCGGAGCTTTGATTCTAGTACATGAAAATTTTTGGATACAATAGCTAGCTTGATTTTGTCCTAGTTGTTTTCAGTGTGATTGGGATCACTGTGAGTCAAGTGAGTGGGTGGACACATGGGATCCACATTATCTTACTCCATTGTCTATCATACCCTCTATCAGAAATGATGACATGAAAAGTTCACTTGAGCATAACCATCTATCAGATCTTCTTCAGCTAGGACATGTCTTTGCATTGGTTGCACCACAGGGGAATGATGAGAAATCTGATTATTGGTTAGCACGTTGTGTAAGAGGTAAACAAAAGCTTGTACAATCGAATACAGATGATGATGGATTCACATATCCTACTGGTTCTGTGGTTATTGCTGGAACATGGCTATGAACATACATTCTTAGAAGGAATGGAATTCCTGCATTCGAAGACTATCAAAAGCACAAAATAATTCTCATATATTCATATCTTATTATAGCAACAAATGTAAAGTTGTTGAAGTGTCAAGGAAGACCAAAAGTAAAAGAACTTTTTACTATTACTAATGCTAATCATGAAGCCCTATTGGAGACCCTAAAACAAAAAGAGGACCCTACTGGAACACTCAACTAGGTATATTTACTTCTTATGTTATTTTCTTCATAATGATTCAGTGAACCGATCATTATCTTGTTTAATACAATAAGTTACTAATATTTTTTATGATATTGGAATGTAGGTACATCATGAAGAGTAGCCATGCATGAAGATAAAAAGCTAAATAAGGAGCAGAATGAAGAAAAATCTATTCTATTTTTTGACACTATGATTTTTTACAATACTTTTATTGACATTATGATTTTTTGGTAGTTGTGTATTGATGTAATAATGATGAAACACTTGATATATTGTAAATGGAAACTTGATTAAATGTAAGAAACAAAGATGATTTTACTTAATGCAATTTATGTGGTGGGATCTAAAAAATGATGATTTTAATGCATATTAACATCAAACTTGCATTGTGCCAAATGCCAAAAACTTGAGAGAGCTAAAAAAATAATATTTTTGCTTTTAATACTAACCCTAGTGACACCCTTGTTTCAGCCGCGGAGACCATTCATCATCCGTAGCCACCCCGTACCAAGGAGTCTCTAAGGTACTCTAAGTGCATTTCGAGGTCAATCTTCTGAGGGTCATAACTCAGAGCTCGTGAGGGCTATCAATGAAATGTCAAATTCTATAGGAGGGTCATGTCGAGGCCTAAAATAACCTACCTCATTTTTGAGAAATCACATTTCATTTGGATTCGGCACAGCGATCTCGCTCGATGCCAAAACTCGTAGTGTGTCTTAGTTCATAAGTGCACCATAGCATAACTTTGAAACCGCTGATCTTGGCATCGAATTGTCAATGCCATTAGCTCCAGATGGGCAGGTGAACCCTAGAGACACCCTTGTCCTAGCTGCGGAGACCCTCTATCGTCTACAGCCACCCCGTACCAAGGAGTCTCCAAGGTGCTCTAAGTGCATTTCAAGGTCGATCTTCTGAGGGTCGTAACTTGAAACTGATGAGGGATATCGATGAAATGTCAAATGCTACAAGACAGTCATGTGGAGACCTAAAATAACCTATCTTGTTTTCAAGAGATCACATTTCATTTGGATTCGACACAGTGATCTCGCTCAATACCAAAACTCACAGTGCATCTCAGTTCATAGGTGCACCACATGGTAACTTTGAAACCACTAATCTTGGCATCAAATTGTTAGCATCATTAGCTCCAAATGGGCAGTTGAACCCTAGTGACACCCTTGTTCCAGCCACGGAGACCATCCATCGGTCGCAGCCACCCCGTACCAAGGAATCTCCAAGGTGCTCTAAGTGTGTTTCGAGGTCGATCTTCGAAGGGTTGTAACTCAGAGCTCGTGAGAGATATTGATGAAATGTCAAATGCTACAGGATGGTCATGTTGAGGCCTAAAATAACCTATCTCATTTTTGAGAGACCACATTCTGTTTGGATTCGGCATAGTGATCTCACTCAATGCCAAATCTCGCAGTGTGCCTTAGTTCATAGGTGCACTATAGCGTAACTTTGAAACTGCTAATCTTGGCATCGAATTTTCATTGCCATTAGCTTCGAATCGGCAGGTGAACCCTAGTGACATCCTTATTCTAGCTGCGGAGACCCTCCATCATTTGCGGCCACCACATACCAAGGAGTCTCCAAGGTGCTCTAAGTGTGTTTCGAGGTCGATCTTCTGAGGGTCGTAACTTAGAGCTCGTGAGGTCTATCGATAAAATGGCAAATGCTACAAGACGGTCATGCCAAGGCCTAAAATAACCTATCTCATTTTTGAGAGATCACATTCCGTTTGGATTTGGCACATCGATCTCGCTCAATGCCAAAACTTGTAGTGTACCTTAGTTCATAGGTGCACCACAGCGTAACTTTGAAACCACTGATCTTGGCATCGAATCGTCAGCGCCATTAGCTCCGAATGGGTGGATGAACCCTAGTGACACCCTTGTTCTGGCTGCAGAGACCATCATCTACAGCCACCTCGTACCAAGGAGTCTCCAAGGTGCTCTAAGTGTGTTTTGAGGTCGATTTTCCAAGGGTCATAACTCGAAGCTTGTGAGGCCTATTGATGAAACATAAAATGCTACAAAACGGTCATGCCAAGGCCTAAAATAACCTATCTCATTTTTTAGAGATCACATTTCATTTGGATTCGACACAACAATCTCGCTTAATGCCAAAACTCATAGTGTGTCTCAGTTCATAGATGCACCACAGCGTAACTTTGAATCGCTGGTCTTGGCATCGAATTGTTAGTGCCATTAGCTCTAGATGAGAAGGTGAACCCTAGTGACACCCTTTTTCCGGTCATGAAGACCCTCCATCGTCTACAGCCACCCCATACCAAGGAGTCTCCAAGGTGTTATAAGTGCATATTGAGGTTCATCTTCTAAGAGTCGTAACTTGTAGCTCGTGAGGGCTATTGATAAAACATCAAATGTTACAAGACGGTCATGTCGAGCCCTAAAATAAGCTATCTCATTTTTGAGAGATCACATTCTGTTTGAATTTGGCACAGTGATCTCACTTGATGCCAAAACTCGCAGTGTCTCAATTCATAGGTGCACCATAACGTAACTTTGAAACTGTTGATCTTGGCATCGAATCTTTAGCGCCATTAGCTCCGGATGGGCGAGTGAACCCTAGTGATACTCTTGTTCCGGACACAGAGACCATCCATCATCCGTAGGCACCCCATACCGAGGAGTCTCCAAGGTGCTCTAAGTGCATTTCGAGGTCAATCTTCCAAGGGTTGTAATTTAGAGCTCATGAGAGCTATCGATGAAATGTTGAATGCTACAGGATGGTCATGTCGATGCCTAAAATAACATATCTCATTTTTGAGAGATCACATTTCTCTTGGATTCGGCACAACGATCTCGCTCGATGCCAAAACTCGTAGTGTGCCTCAGTTCATAGGTGCATGACAACGTAACTTTGAAACCATTGATCTTAGCATCGAATCGTCAGCACCATTAGCTTCGGATGGGAGGGTGAATCCTAGTAACACCGTTGTTCCAACTATAGAGATCCCCCATCGTCTACAGCCACCCCGTACCGAGGTCAATCTTCCAAGGGTCGTAACTCAAAGCTTGTGTGGGCTATCGATAACCCCTTACCAAGTTTGGTGAACTCATCTAATTAAGAATTTAAAGTTATAGCAAAAATTGCAAGAGTTGCAAAAGTTTCAAAATTACAATTTTGCAACTTTTGTAACTTTTTCTTGCAAAGTGAGAATAAGTGCAAAGAGTTAGTTAGGCGTTTGAGCACGACTATACAAGGTTGGAAACATCTACATAATGTGTGAAATGATAGCATGCATTAATGAAGTCAATTTACATAATGATCGAATGCATTACTCAATGGTTGGATTGAGGAAATGAAGTATGGTTCAAAAGTTATGAATGATTGTGTTTGGATCTATACAAAAGACAACAAGGTATATTTTGGATTAGTTGCTTCCTAAGTTTTGTTAAGTGGATCAGTATGGGTAATCTGATCAATGTGAGAAATGTATAGATGTTATTCATATGGATATGGTATTGGGGAACCAAGTTAAAAAGGTTTGATCCAATCAAGTCTCTTAAGTGGGGATATTTTGAGGTTATGTTGAAATTGAAAAGTTGTAGTATAAGGATAGTAACAAAGTGAAGGACTAGTTATCAAAGATTATGAGTCTACGAATGAGTTCGTGGTTGGGAATAGAATCCATGGTTGAGGAGTGGAGTCCTTAAGTGTGTTGAAATTAGATTTGAAGCCAAGAGTTAGTTTCAAGGTTGAAGGTGGAGTTTAAAATCAGATTTGGGGTTATGTGAACCTTGTGTAAGAGGTTAACAAGTGTGTTTATGTCATGATAGCACTTCAAATTAAACATTGCATCCATCCAAATTTGATAATAAAGGTTGTTAAAATCTTATTCACAAATTATTGCATTTGAATCGAATATAACAAACATGATCAAAATTAATGATATTCCATAAACATGAACAATACACATGATCCATGATAAATTGAACAATACTAGATGCTAAATTAATATGTATATCATTGTGCACATAAATGACAAAAATATATATATCAAAATATATGTATCCATAGACAAATAATACAAATATATATCAAAGTGCATGTATTCATAAAGAAATTACACAAATATATATATATCAAAATACATAGATCCATATACAACATGTGGCTGATCATGCCATCGAAATGTGTATAATATCAATATTTTTGTAAACAATGTGGCATATGCCATCTCAAAATGTTTAATGATGCATTCTATGACAACTATACTATCCTAGGCTACTGGTGGATGATCAAAATGTAGCTTTTTCACTGCAATAAGCAAATCAAATGCCTCCTATATAAACAAAAAAAGGAAAACCCAAAATTAGACTACTAAATTTATATGATTCTTCATATCTAACATTGAATTACTCAAATGCATAATGATCTTTTTTTTAATGAAGATTTATACTATTAAACTTTCATCATAAATACCTCTCTCGTCGACCTCCTGCGTCGATCAGGAGTCCTCTCGTATGTCCTTGACATTGCTTGTACCTCGTTGATTATGGCTTGTGTATGTTCAAATATGTTTGTCAGATGAATCTACAACTTAAAATATAACATTAAAATTCATGGCATGCTAAATTTATAACATATAATCAAGAATTTAAACTACAACTTACCTGTGTCGGCTCCTCCTCAGGATATAGTGGCTACATCATCAAAGATACAAAACTCTCTCGCCCAACCTCATGTGTATTAGGAGTTCCCTATGAGATACAAAATACTAGTTGTTAATATCACAAAAATCAATTTTGAATTTATTTAAGAAAATAAGGAAAATAAAAAATAAATGATACATATATATACAATGAGGCTCTCAGTGCGAATGGAGATGCTAGAGCGTCTACAACGCAGAATCTGCATGGGCTCATCGCCAATAGCCACGCCCTATAAAATAAAGAATGTAATTAAATTTCATTACCACAAAAATTTTACAAGAATGCATTGATATTTAATCAAATAGAAAGCACCTAATTATCTTTCCCTTGTTAATAGATCCTGGCTCATCCCTCGCACTTTGTTCCCTAGGTACAGCTAATACCTGCAAAAAAAAAGAAAGATTAGAAACCAGATATGCTACAATATCAAATAGAAAAAATAATGAGAACACAACATAATGTACCGTAGATGTCTCAAGGCCAAATGAAATAGCTGAGAGCGTGGCATCATCAACCTGTCTCAGCTCCTCCTCAGTCATCAACTAAACATGAATGAAGATCACATACATGTATAAGTCAATATGACTTAAAATTAAAATTACTTTATTATAAAGATTAACTTTAAATCGCACATGTCATAACAAAAAATGTATACATGTACTAACACAGAAGGAGTTCATGCCTCTACATGCCCCTCCTCTCTCGTGTCAGGGTTTATAGCCTCTACACGTGTGTCTAGTGTATCCTTGTCTAATACAAATTGATACTCAAGAAGATCACGTATGGGACCTAGACAAATATTCTTGCACATTATGCAAGTAT
The DNA here is from genome assembly GCA_028749045.1 of Cupressus sempervirens. Taxonomy (NCBI): domain Eukaryota; kingdom Viridiplantae; phylum Streptophyta; class Pinopsida; order Cupressales; family Cupressaceae; genus Cupressus; species Cupressus sempervirens. The sequence continues at coordinate 805,993,295 of CM053785.1, read as the reverse complement.
GGATCACACAAACGTGTGATGAGCTAGCCAATGATGAACTCACGTCAGCATCAACATAGGGAGGTAGGATTGACCTAGCCTAGGATATCAATAGGCTACTCAGTCTATGGATGGCTCTAATGGTTTGAGAGCTAACCTCCGCGATAATATCAGGATGTTGCACTCGAGGAGGGGGGGAGACATCAGTAGGGGGGACAAAAGTGCCAGCTTTCTTCCACTGGGAAGAGGGTCTATGCTGAGGAGCTCCTCCTCCTACACCCATGTTGGGCTTCATGCTCCAATAGTTCACGTTGAGGCCTAACACAAATTCTGCATACAATTTTCTAAGAAAATAAAATGGCACCTCTAAATTTCTATGTGGAGGGATATCAAAAACCATCCATCAACAATCCCAAAAGTTTGCACTTATGGCGTCATTTGTGCACCATTTAATCAATAGTTTGAGTTTTTTTACGGTTGACTAGTAAACAGATTTTTGGGTTCGCAAAAAGGGCAACCAAATCATTACTTATATTGAGGGTTGCAACCTCATCATAGTCCAACCCATCATCAAACATCTCATGCGTTTCGTCACGCTATTGAAGAGCGACATTTTGTGCGTTGGTAAGTGTTTTAATGTTATCCACTATGGTGTTAACGTGCATAACATAGGAGCTAATGCGAGTATAATATTATATGTTGTTCATAAAGCCCTCAATTCGATGAGATTTTCAAATATCAAATCCTTGATTCGAGGGGGGTTTTGAGGGGGTAAAGGATCATTTGGTGGACAATTTTGTGGGGGCACTGGATCGTTTGATGGGGTGTTACAAGGAATAGTATTCCCTACCTCAGTATCATCATTTTGGTCAGTTATAATATTATATGTTGTTCACAAAGCCCTCAATTCGATGAGATTTTCAAATATCAAATCCTCGATTCAAGGGGGGTTTCGAGGGGGTAAAGGATCATTTGGTGGACGATTTTGTCAGGGCACTGGATCGTTTGGTGGGGTGTTACAAGGAATAGTATTCCCTGCCTCAGTATCATCATTTTGGTCAGCCATACCCATTAATTCGCAAAACTTAATTTATATAATAAAAACTTAAATTTTAACAATTTCTATCAAAAAAACCTAGATTCTAACAAATTCAACTAAAACTAACAAATTTATAATAAAATTTAATAAATTTACACTAAAATTGATTGAAAACATTTTTTTTAAAAGCCTACTTATCGCTTATTTAATTGCAAAATGGATATCTGAGCTTGAAAACACTAAATCACTGTCAAAACAACAACCTTTAGGTTGTGTTTTTTTTTAAATAATAGCACAGTTATCGGGTATCCGATATCAAATCGAATACCCGATAAGGGTTGGGAGCCTACTTTTCGGCTTTGGTATCAAGATGGGTGGAAAAAAGTTAGAGCGGACTTTGAAATGCTTTTAGACGTTTTCAAACTCTATTTTTTTCATATCGCCACTTTTTGGCACACCATGATCCTGCACATACCCATCAAAGTATACAAGTTAACCGATCTACAAAGAACATTCTAATCAAGGAGGATCAAGTATTCAAGCCAGAATAGATATCTGAAATCAACAAAGACAATTGCATCAATAATCAAGTCAAGTCACCATTACTCTCTAATAATTGTAGCAATGAATCAAATCTGTTAACATAGTTAGCCTAACAGCTATTTGCCAAATCCTCTAGCAATGTGACATTTCTAGATTGAAGTGTCTAAAGACATCTAACAAGACCACTCCTATCAAGGTGAACTAAATCTTCTAACAGGGTCACATCTAACAATGTGTTTTGTAACCTTTAACAAGGTTGGCTCATAATAGGGCTCACTTCAAAAGAGTGAAAAACAATATCTGGTTGCAATTGGTGGATTTCCTAAATTGGGTTTCCACATTAAATTTTGATGTCTCTTGTGTTGATGTTATTTGTTTTATGACTCTACAACTAAGTTAATTAAGGTGAAACACATTCAACATCTTAAGAAGTGAAATTATTTCAATGTTTACCAAATGACAGTAATTCTTAGTGTAAATGAGTGTTCATGTTTAAACCAAGTTACAACAGTATTTCAATTTCAACAGAATTTGGTTTTATATTGTATTGACATCTTAAGGGATCTAGGATATATTTTTGTGGTAACTAATTCACCTCTCCCCTCTCAGATACTCCTCTTACATTTCCAACAGTTTCATCATAGAGGTAATATCCTTTATGATTTATTAGTCCACATAGAACTCAACAATATCTATACCTCATTAATCAGTTTACCTGAGTAATTTACATAAAGAAACTAATAAGATGGTATTTACTTCAACACCCTCTTTTAAGTGCAACTTGAGGAGTATAACAATGTAGTAGTGAGTTGTCAACAAAGCCATCTATAATGCAATCTCCCAAATAAAAAAATGGTGAAAGCTTCTCTCCAAAAGAGAGGACAAAAAATGCTAAAAAGAAATAAAAAGATTGAAGGAAGGACTTCTCAAGCCCCAAATGACTACCCCTAATATTAGTTGCTATTCAAGATAGTGAGGGGAATACCAAAAATAAATAAATTGCAACCCATTACTTTACTTTGCAGGGAAATCCTTCAAAGACAAATCACTGCCTTGAATGAGATATTGAATAAAGAGCATGCTGATTTCATATCATTTGATTGTATTTCAATTCATTTACCAAGTTGGATATCCATGATAGCATTAATGACCTTCTTGTGAATTTGATAACAACTCTTAAAAATTGCTTGCATGATACAAAATATATGTATAACACATTAATTACATACAATATCCTTACTTTGCTTTGGATCAAATATTCACTTGGCTTATAAACTATATTTTCAAATTCTAAATTGAACCCCACACAATTGTGTCATACTTCAAAATCATATATATATATATATATATATATATATATATATATATATATATATATATATATATATATATATATATATATATATATATATATATATATATGCTAAAAATAATAGTACGAATTAGTAATTCCTGGTAAGGGTCTTGGTTTATCAATGTTTTAAAGCCAAGATGCATGATACTAACTAAAGAAATGATATCAACTCCTTCTCAAACCCTTAAATCTCTAAACTACCTTGGTTGTAACGCCTCGCCAAGGGATCCAAAAGAAATAATCTAAAGTTTTACTAAGTTTGGTAGCTTTTTTTTTTAAATATGAAAGATAATCATACACATCAAACACATAGTAGTGGAAGCAATAATATACAATCAACTAAAAGCATACATAACAGGTTACATTCCTTAAAGAGCCCATTGCATTGAATCACATTTAAATTTAATCAATACTAAGTCCGTCAAATACCACATCCATATGAAAGAATAACGAAAAGTCCAATATCCTTTAAATAATATACATTTGTTCTTAATGTCTCTTGGAAAATTAAATTCAGAATGTTCAATCATCCACTGTACATGTCACAAGGTATGAAAGGCTTAAAAGAATATACATATGTAAAAATAGAAATACATCATCTTCTTCGGACCCATAATACAAGTACAATAAAATAAGTGAAACCATCCACCATGAAAGATATAAACATCCATCAAAAGATATAACCATCCATCAAATGATACAAGATAGAATGAAAGGATATGTAGACAAGGAAGCTCCAGCCACAGTGACTACGGACGGATCTCAATGCTAAGAGTGAAAAAACACTACCACCCGACGGCATGGAACCTAAATGGCCCACTCTCACTACACTTAAGAGATAGTCTTAAGTCTCAAACAGGATATCAAATCACATAACACAAATACTCTCTAAGTGTAGGAAATCCTAAAAGTATTCTAACTCAAGAGTTCCAAGACAAATCAACATCTATACCTAGAGGCACACAAGACACGTAGGAAACATACTATGTAAGCAGGCAAGTGTCATCGCACAAATCATGCTAGAGTTACCCTGGTAGTCTCTCAATAAATCTCGGCCCCCTAGTGATCCCTATGCGACCACCAGTATCCTCTCGTATTGACAAGGCATACTATGGAATGCAAGGTTACAACCAAGTGTTCCCTCTACTCCCATCATAGTCTATACTAGCACTCAAGGCATGGGCTAGAACATACAATTAACTCTTATTAAGTTCATTTTACTCTCATTTAGTGTAATGTTATTAAACAACTTACAATGAGTTACCCTGGCAGCCACTTTCTAACACTACGTATAGATTACCTACCCTAAGCTCATGAATCACAAATCAAACAATCATAGTAAGATCACCTCAATCCTATACAAGTGATTGGAAAACATAATAAATATAATCATAATAATCACATAAGTTCTTTACGAGTAACTAGAAAGCATCAAAGATAAATCACAATACCCATCGATTCTCAACGAGCGATCGGAAAGTATCCCAAAATAAATCATAATACCTATCGGTTCTCAACAAGCAACTGGAAAGTATCCCAAAATAATACTGATCGACTACTCCAAAATGGTCAAGTCAAACATGTCACAACATGACATCATCAAGAACAAATCATTCAAAACACCTCAGTCCTCTCAAAGCGACTGGAAAGCAAATCAAATATAACTAATTGATGACTAAAAAATGGTTAAGTCAAGTATTTCATATACATACACCTCATCTTCACACAAAGAGGCTGGAAAGCAATGACAATCAATAATCCACACACATCATAGAGCATGCCATCGAATTACCATGGTTGGGTTTTTAAAAAGATCAAGATCAAAACATCAAAATCATCACAATCACACAATCCTCGAGCCTCTATTAACAACCTAAACTAGTCAACATCTAATCAACCCCAAACCCCAAATAAAAATAGCAAATAAAACTAAGATGCAAGTACATGTTTTGGTTTGTTTTGAATCACATGGTTAAGTTATATATGAAGTTTTTGTTTATGTTTCAAAGTATATTTCAAGTGCATAAGATTCTCAGTTTAGTCTACGATTCAACCCATTTATTAATTTGAACCAAAACTAGAACTACCCCCATTATACGTTAGATCGATTTTCCCAATATATTCCAAAGGATAAACATTTACTAAAAATCAATATTATAATAATTTAATAAATTTAAAGCTTAAATTAAATCTCTTACCTTATTAATTAAATCATATTAATTTTATATATATATATATATATATATATATATATATATATATATATATATATATATATATATATATATATATATATATATATATATATAATTCGTAGTCTATGATTCCTAATCATTTTAATAATAACTTAATTAAAACTTAATTAGGTATTATTAAAATTTAAGTCAATTAAATCATTGATAATAATTGTTTATTTAAATATAATCAAAATTATCACTAAACAACCTTTAGTTTTATATAATATCTAACAATTATTTATTGATATTTTATAAATTAAAAACTGATTAATATTTAATGCATATTAAATAACATATATTAATATTAATTATTAAATAAAACTATTATTAAAACTTTATAATATATATATATATATATATATATATATATATATATATATATATATCAAATTTTAAAATAAGCGATGTAAAATCGTTGTAGGCTTTAATAGTCATGCGGCCCTTGTTGCATCACAAGTACACTACAACTGCATAGGAACACTGCGATGTGGACGCCGCCAAGGTTAGGAGGTAAGTGGGGGGTGGGTAAAACCCCCTCCCCAATTTTTTTTTTTTTTCATTTTTTTTAATTAAAAACTTTTTAAAACATTCCCCTCCAAGTTGTAATAATATATGCACTATTTTATTTCATTTTCATTTTTAATAAATTTCATCCTCACAATCGATTAACTATATATATATCCTATTTTCTTCTACTTTTAAATATAATTTGCAAATATAGTCTGATAGAAGAAACACTATCAGCTATTTGAATTCTCAATCTAGGATTTTCATTTTTTTATTTCTTTTTCAAATTCAAACCCTTCCCAAATTAAATTCTAATTTCTTTCACCTACGAAAAGAGGATTTCAAATTGAGCTTTCCCTTGATCTTTTTGCACGCAGAAGAAATCAACATGCATATCAAGATTTTCCAAAAATCACAAGATTGGAGGATTCATTGCAATGAAATACCAACAATCAGATTCACAATCACGAAGAAGATAGAGTTATCTAAATAATAAAATTTTAACTTAGTGCATAAAACTCAAGAACCTACCTGGTTTTGATGCTAAAATCACAACGCCCAAAAGATTTGTGAGAGAATTTGCTCCTTTCCAAGAACTTCTCTCTAACAATTTTCCCAAATTTTCCTTTCCAAAATTTGTTTCCAAATTTGTGTCTAAATTCTTCTCTCTCGAAAATAAACCCCCACTTCATTAAGGAGTGCTCTCTTCAAATTGAGGCACTAATTGTACATTCACCCGAGAGGACTCCTTGCTCACAAGACTCAACTCTATATTAACTTTTCTAAATCTTTTCCATGCACGTTGATTAAATTATTAAATAACTTTATTTAATTTTTCACTTGACTCCGCTTTCAATTAATTTATTAAATTTAATCTCATACACGAACATCTCATGCACGCATCATGCAAACTTAAAACTTTTCATAAATCAAATTATTTTCATTTGTTATTTATTTTCGAACGTTAATTGATAAAATATTTATTAACTTAAATAATAATAATATTTAGCATTTATTTTAAAATGAACTCTAAATATATTATTATTATATTAAATAAATATTATCACGTTCTAAATTTATTCTTATAACCTTTATCTTCAAATTTAATTTTTTATTTAATTAATTCTCCAAATTTATTAAATATAATTAAATATTAAAATATCATAATAATTTTCCATTAAATTAAATCATTAATTTAATCTTTTAATTAGACTTAATTAATAAAAAATACACCAAATACTCAAAATCAAATACGAAAACCCATCATAGAAAACCACATACAAAATAAAACTAACAAGTTATAATCATGAATTAACGTCATTCGACGCATTCGGAGGGTACTCGACTCAGATACTTTTCCTAATTGATTAGGACAAATGGCTTAAAGGTTTAGGATTTAGACTTAAGAATTTATCTCCCCTCTCTTACCATTGAAATAATGCGATAGGGTATGCTCATCCTGACAATTCAGAGAAATCAATATCCAGTACCTGCAACCTACATAAAATCCACACATGTACAAACACAATATTCTAAGCTAAACAGGCAATGGTAGGAAGTGGTGCATCATGTAGATTTCGACTGGCAGGTGACTATGACTCCCTTCCTTAACCACATCAGAAACGCCATACATTAAGAAAAAAAACACGCACACCATACACATGCAGTATGGGGTAAGTATCCATACGACAACACATATAATAATCCCTCTAACTAAACATCATCAATAGCTAAAATCACTGAATAATCATGATGCATACATGAAATATAGAGTACCAAGTGATCTCATCATATAATAAACTGAATGTAAAACAATATGTAATAATCTGAAAACAATACTACTAATAATCAAACATAAAACTAGCCTAAAAGAGTTCGGCAATGATATCAAAAATGCAAACTAGAGATAGACACTACATTGGCCCAGCTAGTACTTACTTGTTTAGGAAATTAGATAACACAAAGTTCATGACCATTCTTGCATCTCATACCTAATTATACTCTCCTATTCCTAAAAGGATGTTCATCTCCCGCAACCACTCCGAAAGTATAGTTAGTTCAAATTAATCATTTTGATCATAATATATGCACATAATAAAATTTCAATAGACATGAGAGATGTGACATGGATGTTTCTCATGGCATGAAATATGTACGCCATGATTGTCCTCTCCAAATGTGCAGTGATTGAAAAAGCCTTGCAATGTGCTCTTAGATGAGCACATGACAGCCCTTGTCACTGATTTCAGTATATGTCGTTTGACCACTCCAAACTTCGTAAATTCACTATATGCAACTGAACAACTAACATTTGGCTTTGAGATAAAGGGTGTAGCCATCTAAAGCTAATTAGAATTCTTAGGGCCCGTTTGGATCATGGATTTGAGCAGGAATTAGAATACGAAATTCTCAAAATTGTCAAATCCACTGTTTGGGTCTACCAAATGAGAATGGGAATTTTAAAAAAAAAAGAATCTGGTATCCTCATTTACCCCCCAAAACAAGGATTCGATCTTCCATCTAAATAGGTGGAATTGCCCAAATTCTCGTTTTAATTCTATTTTTTGAAAATTGAGCATTCTAAATTATTGAACCAAAATTATTTTTTTATGTTCGCTCAGCTTCGGTTTTGTGCTCACTTTCGCAACATGAGATTATTTTGGCGTTGACACCTCTGCTCATATTTTTCTACCTCCTACCCTGCTACAGTCAAGTCATGAAGCAAATCTTCTTGTGTAGTGACACTGTAATGCCCTGCCAAGGGATCCCAAAAGAATAAACCTAAAGTTTTAGAAACTTTGCCAAACATTTTTTTTTTCCTAATACATGAAGGGTCAACCATTCACATCAAATCATGATAGCGGAAGCATTAACATTTAATCATGTAAAGCATACCTAACAGGTCACATTCCTTAAGGATCCCAAAACGTTGAGTCACATTTAATTTAATCAAACTAAGTTTAACAACATCTACTTCCTCATTCATATAAATTATAGAAAGTCTAAGATTGATAATATTCTTTTGTTCTAAATGCATCTTGGCAAATCAATTCTGAATGCTCGATCATCTACTGAACATGTCACATGGTATGATCGGCTCAAAAGGATACAAAAATGCAAAGATAATGATTCATCAATCTTATTAAATCCATGATACAAGTACATTCAAGTAAATGTAAACAAATAGCATGCATGATACATCCATTCATCACTAAGGATATAACAATCATCGTAAAAGACATCCATCTAACACAATTAATATAAGTGTGTGGTTCCTCCCAACCATCAATAGCATCATTAGACCATCGTGGGCCCTAGCCATCCCTTCGCGCGTAACATCCCAAGTCACCGAAGAGATCATCGGTATCACCAAAGTAGGAATGTCACTCCTAAAACATACTACATCATACGCAGAAAGAAATCTAACTTTTTACAACATATGCATGAGAAATCTAATCATATAAAATAAATCATAAGATGATTCTACAAAGTAGATAACATCATTTATCACATGCTAATCATCAATATAAGAAACATGTCAGCAATTTACATCCATCATAAGATATAACATTCAAGAACAAAATGAAGGTAAATGCCAACTAAGATAGCGCTAAAGGAGATAAATTCAAGACGAAATCCAAATGTCAAGAGTACATCATCAAAAGATCGCCAATCATCATCAATGAAAATCAATAATCACAATAAGCACATTCAACAATAAGTACACCATTAGAGGTACACACAAACTCTACAGAGGAGACCTAGGCTACATTCTAGGGAGTGTCATCACATGGCTGCTTGAGTTACCCTGGACTGGTCTCTCAATAGACCCCGAACCCTCAAGCGTTGAGTTACCCTGGACTGGTTACTCTGAACCCCGGACCCTCAACATGGCACATGTGGAACCAGAAAGCCCTCTCATGAAGACGAGGCAATCATCCCATTCCCATCCTTAGTCTATACAAGCACTCAAGGCATGGGTGGATCAAATATCTCTAACTTATCTTTTTAGTGTGTTTTCCCCCCATAAATTTTATTTACTAGATTATCACTTATTACATAACTTGCATCAGGTTACCCTGGTACTGACCACTTTGGGCCCCGGACCCCTTCTACAAGCCACTCCCAATGACATGTACCTAGACATCCTCTCTTGGGAACATAATACACAGTTGTGTCCCATACCACAACCTTCGCAATAATCAAACTCGGTTCCTTAGAAGGCAACCTAAAAATAAGCGGGTACTTCTACCCAAGTAAGCATAAATCCTTTGCAAGGTAAACCTCGCAACTATAATTTCCAATATAAATCACATGACATACATAAACATTATAAAAGATATCTCACAAATACCTCTGGTATTCACTGATGAAATCAAAGAATCATATAAAAGCACCTCAGTCGTATATAAGCAACTGGTAGCAACAAAAGATAACCCTAATGTTCACAATGAATAACTGAAAGGCAGTAAATATCCATCGACTCTTAGCAAGCATTCTGAAAGTATCTCAAAATAACACTATTTAAGGATTCCAACAAGATCAACCCAAACATATCACAATATGGCATCACCAAGAATGAATCACTCAAGGTGCTTCAGCTTCACACAAGGAACTAGAAACCAGTCAATAATAAACATTACTAATAATTAAATAATACTCTGTTAACCTCAAAAAGCATCTCCCATTATTCAATTGTTGGAAAAGGAGTTATCAATCTTCAATTTAATAATTTACATTTCATTAACCTTGATACTATCAATGATCATTTTAGTTAAAACCCATTGCATAACTTACTTTTCAATTAAATTTAACAATTACATGACTTTATAATTCCGCATAACAACTAACAATCCACTATATCTTGATGCATTAATACTCCAAATGGCATAGAAAGAACTATGGTTTAAATTACTAAAACAATAACTCAATGTCATTATCCAACGATTAGTTCAATCATATCATCCCATACAACCCGATATGATTCTTCAAAAATTATTGTATTAATTATCTTAATATAATTTATCATTCCTTACTCTTCAACTGTTCTATTATTATGAATAGTTCCACAACCTATTGTTAAAGAAAATTAGGATTGTGAATAATTAAATAAATCCCCAATAAAATATTTGTAGTACTACTAAGTCAACAATAAAAGATAAATGTCCTATTTAGCTATTGTTTAGAATAAATTGAATTAATTTAAAATAAACAAAAACTACCACTCATAACAACCTTTATTAAACTTTCCCATTAATAAAATCAATTTCCAAATGGGCCTACCTTAAAACTAACTCATATTGGCACTAACTATGATCAGACGCTGCTTAATTGCAATGTAATAAACATTGCATAAAAGATGAGGGATTTTTGTTTATTATTTTTTTTTTCAATCCCAACATGACTGACGACTAATTGAGCTACTTATGCCCTTTACTCACATACTCGTCGATAGAGGTAAATCGACAAGCAAGAGTTTCATCTTTTCCTTACGAGATCATGGAGAACTGGGATATTGTTTCTCGAAATTCCCAAATCAATGACCAATCCCCATTCCAGAGCTTCGAACTACTGGTCTGGAGTAATTCCATGGCCTGTAACTCCGAGAGCTTACTGGTAAATGGGCCTTTGTCTACAAATTATTTGCCAGCGCCAAGATTTTATATACACAACTAAAGACAGCTGAGAAAAGTACTAGAAGTGTGTAGAATGTTTCATATCAAAGCAAGCAAATAAAGATGTAAGGAGATATCGAAGACTGAAAAGAAGATTTGAATTTTGTTAAGAACTTTGTACATTATATGAGAAAGGAATAATTAGAGAATTAGACTCATAAGAACTAATACATAAATATTATTCTATATACTTCTCATCTACACATATACCGTCGTTGACGCATTTTGATGTGCCCTCTATGAATGGGCTGCTTTTAGGGTTCAGATTTACACGCCAAATTGAACTGGGTCTGGCAATCATTACAAATTCATGTGCCAATCTATATGCGTAGTGCCAGGAAAAACTAACTGGTGTTTATGAGTGCTGTTGTTTTGCCCGTGTTCCCCAAACAATATTGTGCAGATCATGCAGAGTTACGTCTACAGAGATATTACCCAGCGGTGATTGAATTTAATAGATGCTGTTTATGGAGAAGTCACAAATATTTTTGGAGCACCAAACACGGATTTCATTCCTTACACTGGCAATGGCCAAGTGAATCCCTAGCAAGGAAGCAAAGTACTCGGGCAAGTTCTAAGATACGAGGACAATTTTGATGGTAACAGTAATGTCTCTATCATGGTTACACCCACCGACAAGAGATGTATCACCGATTTTGGCTCTCTTGAGAAATTCCTTTCTCAGATAAATTATTTACTTGGCAAACAAGCTCATTGTGGAAAGACAACATCAGAGGGAGGATTGACACGAATGCTTACCACTGGCATTAGATTACCAGCGGACCGCCTAGCATTCGATACCTATTATCACAGGCATTGCCCTACTATTATATGGCCACTGGGGTAGGGCAGTACCACCATGCATTCTGTCCCTAGTGGTCCAGCTAGTAATCCATCTCTAGACCATTTAGTAGCAATTATCTAATTTGAGTAATAAGAATGACCTGCATGAATCCCAGATTGACAGCCATCCATGTTTGAATGTTGCGGACCTTGGAGAGAAAGGAGCAGAGGTGCATGCAAAATCCGAACCAAAGGTAGTTGATCGAATGGAAAGATCAAAGCCATGCACGAATACGGATTGAGATGGAGATGGAGACAAAGACCCAATTGGGGCCTGGTGGACCGAGCATATCCAAGCGTCTACAGAAGCTTGTTATTTCACTGTACCTACTGTCTATACAGCTGCCGATAGAAAGAAGTCTCTCTCCCCCTACTATTCTAAGGGCAAAAAAAGAAAGAGGGCATTGAGCACCCATCCAACCAAGTCATTCTGATGAAAGATTGACATGAATGTTGTGGCAACTACATCTTTAATAGAGTCTGGAAGTCACTAGCTACGATCTCTCCTTAGTTTCATATGCGCAGGGTTTTATACAGTCATTGGTTATTATTATTAGACTGTGCGACTCCCCATATCGCAGGTATATTACAGGCCGCAAGTCGATAACAAATATAGGGTTTGTAATCTTCCATCCGAGCACATATATCATGGTGGAATTTATCGGACGAAAATGGAAAACATGTTACCATAGCTAAGAAGTCCAAAAGACAAGAACACAAACAACACATACTAATTGCTGATTTAAATAACAGAGCAATAGTAACAAATCTCATGTGTTTATTTCTAACCAACACAACTATGCACTTTATGAGCAAACAAATCGAAATTGAGAGAAAGACGCTGAACTCACTGGGCAGCCTCGGGGGGCTGTGCTTCTTCATACTAAAATGGCCCCTCCAAGAATCGAGATCGAGCTGCTTGCAATCTTCAACCCCAATTTCGTGACTTGCTAATAGAAGAGCATACCAATTTGCAACCAAAGACAACGTAATTGAGCACAATTGTGATGTCACACCATGCTTCTAGATGTTTTGACTACTCATTAAGCACGAAGCACATATATGGTTATCAAATCTGTATCATGGGCAAATGCCACATGATCCAACCTGACTCTACCAAAGCAGAAGCACTATCAAAATTCTCCAAGTTTTCTCCTTATGCATTGATGGTGTTGTTACAACTTTCTCCCCGCTCTCTCCCCAAGTGACTAAGAATGCCTGGATATAAAGACCTCTCAAGGAGCACCTAGAATCCTCTAGAAGCAACTAGGAGATAAGATAAGCATTGCCAACTAAGCGTAAGCCTTATCCCAACCTTGAGTGATGTCAAGGATATGGTTGTAGACACCATGTGCTCAATTGGCACGCTAATTCCCGTGATGGAGACAACTCGTGCATAATAGAGGTGCACATACTCCTAGGTAAATATTATTAAAATAATATGCATTAATTTTTCTAATATTCACTTGACCCCTTTAAATTTAATTTATAATTTCTTTTCCACTTTTACATTTATTTTTGAAACTTAATTGGTAATTAATTATTAACTTAAATAATAATAATATTTAGTAATTTATTTAGAAATGAACACTAAATAAATTAATATTAAATAAATATCATCTCATTCCAACCTTAAACTTTCATTTTCAAATAAATTCTTTTTTATTTAATTGTCTTTTATTTAATTAATTTTCCAATTAATTAAATAAATACCAATATTAAAATATCTTTTTAATTTTCTATTAAATTAAATCCTTAATCAAATCTTTTCATTAGACTTAATAAATAGAAAAATACACCAAGAAGAGTTTGACAAGGATAACAGAATTCCGACCAAGGGGGAGGCACTACAGACACCACCTTTGACAGGTTAAGAATGATCAATTAAACTTTTCCTGTGAATGCCACAATCCTTCTCATCATGGGCTCTTTATTCTTCAAGCATCAAGCCTTCTCATCCGATATATTCCGACTGCAGATCTCCTTCCACAATGGCAGTGAAAGGAATGTTCAAAACTTGGTGCAAAGAACAAACAACCACTCTGTCGCCCAACTAGCTCTGGATCTGTAGAATCTGGGACTGGCCCTACCATTTTACGGGGATCTGTCGCTATATGGTATATGGTGGTAAGTGGTGTTGCTAGCTTTGCTGTCTCTGTTGTTGTCTATGCCTCTCCCCTTGCTCTTGGTGCTGATACGACTCATTATACTTATGCTGTTACCTTCGCCTTTTCTTGCTTTGTTTATGCTGTGAGAAAGAGGGTAGTCGCTGGTAGCTTGCTCCTTGCTGGGAGTCAACCCACCAATCACAGGGTTGCATCCATATACTCCAAGCACATCCAATCCGTGTGAGCACATCAGTCAATTTTAATTATATTCAAGACATCAAAGTTGAGTCGTGTGTGCATCAAAACCTCCGACAATCCAGCATACCATAACAAATTTGGGCGAAATTGTATTGATCACCATTGTATTCCTCTACATAAGTCTTTGGACAGTAGACAAAGCTTCAACTATTGGCAGCATAAAGCGATCATCAACATCTCATCCAATCCAAACTGTCAATAATAAGAAAAACACGGTTAATCTGAGAAAATAAAAAATGAGCAAATGCGGTATTCCAATTCGAGAAATGTGCAACCAAACAGAGAAAATGGTTATTCTCATAATGAATTCTTGTGAACCAAACAGTGCTAAATGAAATTCTCAAAACCGTAATCTGGATTTCAAGTTCTAGAATCCCAAATCAAAGATTCTGAATGCCAATTCTCAAATCATATTCCATCAACCAAATGGACCCTTAATGAATTGCATCCAATCACAGTAGGAACAGAATTGTTAAATAGGACAAAATTCTTGGTTTTGTATAAATATAAATGATTGAATTTGCACCTATAAAGTTAATACAGTACTGATATCTTATACAGCACCATGGCAGCCCCATTGGATATTAAGAAATCAATGAATATTATTTTTGTTTAATTCGTGTTTCAAGGTAGCTCTATATATACAAGTATCTCTTTAATAACGGTTTATATATTCAAACGGGATCTACTTCAATGCCTAGTATTTCCCTAGGTGGTGACTTTTAAGTATTAAGATTACAGAGCCTCCCTTAGATGGGGACTTTTAAGTATTGAAAAGTGCTGCATGAGCCTCACTGCTATGCAATTCCGCCTCTTCCCTTAAATTAGGAGATCATTGATCAAATTTCATGGCAAAACTACCTTTATCCTTCTTTGCAATTTTAGAAGGAATTAGGAGGACTTATTAAATATATTCTAGTCTTGCATGATTGCAAAGAGAGAAAGAGTACACTTAACATTTTTTCAAAGAGAGTCCACTGGCTATTTGAAAGATAGCCTGCACTAATGTATTGTATTTTTCAATTGTAACGAAATAAACAAATTGTCTGTATTTTTTCACTGCACATGTTCTCGACTACCATACCAAAGTTAAGTTGAATCCATGGAGAATTTGAATATACCATGGAAAGAGAATGAAGGAAACAGGCATCAACTTTGTTAAAGAGAACCTTTAAAAAAATCATATATTCTTTGATCTTTAGAAGTCCTCCTATCCGTTTGTATCCTGGTTCCAAAAACAGGAGAAGCAAGAAATTTACTACATTAATAATTTTAAACAGAAAAGGCTTCTGCACCCTGCAAACTGCAGATGCTAAGAAAAATCTCATTAATCCATTGCATATAAACAAATTGCAGACAGCAAAATCGACAGAAAATGTCCCGCCCTGAACACAAAGAAATCATATTCCATTAAAAGAAATACAAACAACCCTTGGCACTTTCTGCATCTCAGATAAAAGGAAATAATAAAACAGGGGACGACCCCTGACTTAATTATATCAGCGCTTCAGCGAAATATACAGGTAGCCCTCAATACAAACCCTATTGAAAGTCTGCTCGACTGTTTTTATTCATGAATTGTTGCGTCATTTCAATCAAAAAGCATATAATGCAGATAACTCTACATACATACCCTATATACAGTCTATTTGACTGTTTTTAAACATGAATCGTCTTCTCAATTAAAAATAAATTATACAGATAGCCCTAAATACAAACCCTATTTGACAGTCAATTTGAACGTTTTGTTAAACATCAATTATTAGTCTATAAAATCAAAAAGTAAATAATACAGATAGCCCAAAGTACAAATCCTATTGATCGTCAATTCGACTATTTTTAAACATGAATTATTGCGTCTTTTCGATAAGAAAAATAAATAATACAGATAGCCCTAAATAAAAACCCTATTTGACTGTTTTCAGACATGAATTATTGCATTATTTCAAAAAATAAAGAATACAGACAGGCCTAAATACAAACCTTTCAAGCACCGAAGACAGAGAAAAGACAAGATGCGACTGTGATTGCCAGAGCCACAGACTGCAAAGAGGAGCGAGCAACAATAAAAGGGGAAGTCGTACTAGCAGATGATCCAGCAGTTAATGTGGTTGTAGACCTCGGAATGCCTCCTACTGCTGGAGATTTGGTGGCAGGCGTGGATGAGGATGATTCGCCGGGAGTCGAGATCGGTTCTTCTTCTACGATTGGTACCTCCTCTACAATGTGTGAGATTTTAAGCCCTTTTCTTCCTCCGCAGACACTGGTGCGGTTATCAGTATGGTTGTCGCATATTTGTCCAACGGGATTGTCAATAGCCTGGCAAAAGACTACAGCGAAAGAGGCCATTAACAAAATAATAATTAACTGCGTTGAAGCAGGAACCGCCATGGTTGCCATCGTTGCGCCCGCAAATGAAACAGAGAAAACCCTAGCTTTAAGGGTAAACCCTAGTATGCACGATAAATGCTTCCGACTTCATTATATATTAGATTATTTGTGCCCGTCTAGCTAGAAAGCGCGTTTGCTTTTGGGTTCCTTGCGCTTTCTTTGGCCACCGTTCTCAAGCCCATAATTACAGAGATATAGAGTCTAATCATCACAAGTTAGCTTCCAGCCAGTTGTCAGCTACACTACCACTTTCGCTAATATATTTATGGATTATGATATTGCTACTCGTGAGAATAAATGAAACACGTAGCACTCATTAGATCTAGGTGATGCTCACAGGGTGAAGCATTGCGACTTTCTAGAAGATCACTCATCCCAGCACTACTCCATATTCATAGATGTTTCCATGCAATTGCTTAGGAAGGATCTTAAGGAGGGGCTTGTTTTCATGTCATTTGCTTAGGAAGGATCTTAAGAAGGGGCTTTTGTTTCATGAGAATTATTTCTTTTATATAATTGGAATCTTTTGTGAAAATAGGGAGTTCTTAGCTTCTTACATTTTACATCTCAAAATATGATCCATGAAAATGAGATAAAATTAAGGAATAGTTTGTTTTTATCATTTTTGTATATTTCATTACAAAATTTATGGGACCTAACTTTCTAGGAGTTTAAACTTTTAAATATTCTTAAAAATTGTAAGTGGCGCTCTATTTTTAAGAAAGCCCTCTTCTATGGGAACCAGTCTTACAAGCCTTACGTAGGGTCTCATGAAGTTTTTAGATATAGAAGGTCTATATAATTTTTTGAGGCCTCTAAAGAACAACAATGAAAAATTTAAACTACTTATCCAAAAATTGTACATATTTCCTTAATTTTAGAAATTGAAACTTGTAAGTTAAGTACATTACACTGTAAAACTTATTCCAAGTACATTTATTCTAGAATTTTTTTATTTATTAATGAATTGGTCAATTTTATTTATTTTTTCTATTAAATATAAGAGAAGCTCCACTATCAGAGCAAAAACAATACAAGAGATTATATCAGTTCAAAGGCATCAATAATAGCAAAGAGTAATAGTCGAATTTGGGACTATTTAGATATTAACACTTAAACATCAGGTCATTAAAAGACAAAAAAAATTGATTAAAGAGACCATTAATAAGACTAATCTGAAATCCAAGCACTCCAAGTTGAGTAACCATTTGACCATCTAAATTGCAAACCTCCATCTTTGATGATAAACTAAGGATGATTGAGGATGGAATGGCAAGAGGCCTGGGACCACACTGACAATCATGATTAGGCAACTACCATCTCTAAGCTCATATCGTTTCTAAACAAGGATAAGGGTGTTCTTAGCCCTATTATTGGGGATCATCATGTTGATAACTTCTCTAACTGAAATCATGTTTTGAGTCCCAACATCAGTAGCCTTAGCATTTTGATTTGGCACACCAGCTATGGGAGTTGCTATCATGGGTTCCACTTGATCAATAGGGGTGGATTCTTCATTGTTTCTAGACCTACTTGAATCACTAGCAGAAGAAGGTCCAACATTTGCAACTCTTTTCTTCCTAATGATTTGATTCAATATCTCTTTCAACGTGCAATCCTCATCTTCACCTCTAGCCTCCTCAGACTTGATATTGATTATCAGCTCTTCATCTTTGATAACATCAATGCATTCTCTAATCACTTTTTGGAACTTCTGCTTCTTAACTTGGAAGTTGCTCGAAACCTACAAGCATACATATTTAATAATGAGTCTCTATAGAGACTCAGTAAGAACCCTATGTCTATTCTTAAATATATCCTCATTTCCAAGAATCCACAAATGCCAAACCAGAAAAGAAGAGAATGTGGCCCAAAGTGTGTTAATGTTCTTGGATAAATCAAGGACAAAGCCATAAATGACATGGAAAAGGGATATATGCTGACCAATATTAACACCAAACAAGCTCCATGCCCCTTTGGCAAAATAATACTTAATGAAAATTTCAGCAACCTATTTTGAGGGCTGACAAACAATGCAAAGGTGATGGTTACCATTATGCATATTAATAAGGAGCTTATGTAACAAAGTTTTCCAAATAAAATAGAGAATTTTAGGTTCCATTGGTTTGTGCCATAGAGAATGCAGGCATTTAGTCCAAAAAGGCAAGTCAAACTCAGAATTCCACATCATATTGAGATGCTTGATAATGACATTTTAATCATGCAGTGAGCTATAAATATACTTGGCTTTGCTCACTATTGAAGGGGAACCATCTAGTCATTTCAAGGAAGTTAATCTATCAAATGTATCTCCACATACAAAGGGGAGTTTAGCTTGGGTCCATGCTTCCTTATGAAGGGAGTAGGTTCGCTTCTGGGAGGGGGCAATAGGAACCTAAGGGAGAGATCTTCCCAAGGAATCAATCTTCCATTACTGGTAAGGTCACTGAATTTGGAAATGCCTAGTCTGCACTGGTGTTTTGTTGAACATCCTTGCAGTAGTGCTACTGGCTTACCATTTCTCTCCAAGTTCCACTAGGAGGGTCTTTCACCACATAGTTTAAGAGAATCATCAACTAGCATTGTTCCTGATACCCAATATCTGACTTGCTTCTGGCCTTTCCAGCTGGCCATGAAAACATCAAATCCACCTACCTTGATTTTTCACTTACCCAACAAGAGATCATGAATGTGCAAGTTCTTCTAAGAATTCCCTAATTGAGGGACCCCTCTAGCAATATTATTTTTGATTAGGACTTTCCAATGTTCTTCACCCTAAGTTGCTTTGGCCACCCACTTGATAACTATCACACAACCTTGTCATCTCAGGTCTTTCAAGCACAAACTACCAATCTCTTTCTTCCCAATACACCACTCTCATCTAACTACATGCCTCTTCTTCTTGACTTTGTCATTTGACCAAAGAAAGTTTCTAATGACCTTTTGAACATAGTTGGTGTGGGGTTGATTGAAGAGCCAGGCTAAAGAGTAATCGACAAGGTATGTTGCTAGGATCTTTTGACACACTTGCAACCTACTAGCAAGGGATAGGTAGTTATTGTTTCATTTCCACAGCTTCGTTTCTATCTTTTCCTTGATCCAATTCCACATGTTATTGAGGTTTTGAGAGATTGAAAAGGGGAATCCAAGATATCTATCCATCTAATTAGGTCGCCCCCCAAGAGACACCAAATATGCATAACTAATCTAGGGGGAATTCCTCACATCCTAACATGATGGACGTGGTGATAGATATTTTGCTCCCTAAAGCTTTGTAGAATATGTATATTTTAGCAATAATATTTTCTACATTATCTTCAAAGAGTTCAATGAGTAGTGTTGTATCATTAGAAAATTTGATATTTGAGATCTCATCCTGATTGGGCAATAGGATCCATTTAATTGTGGGAGAGAGTGAGTTATCTTTGAGAATGTAGTGAAGGTAGACAACTACTAGCACAAAAATGGAGGGGGCTAGTGGGAAACCTTGGCAAATAGATCTAGAGAGGGAAAACTCCTCAAATTTGGAACCATTAACCTCAACTATTGTAGTGGCATCCTTCATAAGTAAAAACCCCATCTTTATAAAGCTCTCAGGGAAGCCAAGACACTCCAACATCATCCCTATGAATTATCATTCCACTCTATCATAGACTTTTTCATAGTCAATTAGAAACATGGTTGAATTCTAATTAGAATGAATTGTCCAATCAATGGCCTCCTAGCAAGTGATAAGGTTTTCCAAGAATCATCTTCCTTTCACAAAACTAGTTTGGGTATGGTAAATGAAGTTAGCAAACACATCTTTGACTCTTAGGGCAAGGGTCTTAGCCAGGATTTTGCAAGAGACATTGAGAAGGGTAATCAGTCTCCAATTTTTTTAAAATTAATGTTTTATATCCATCCTTTGAAATGGATTTAATTAGCCTTGTCTTGACCTTTGATCCTAGAGTAATATTCTGCAAAGCATGTTCATAAAACCACAGTAGGTCTTTCCAAATCCAATCAACATGTTTTTTTATAGAATTTCACTGGTATGTCATCAGGTCCAGGGGCCTTATAGTTACTCATTTGTTTGATTGCAACAATAATCTCTTCCTTTCTATAATGCCCCACTTAGGAACCCAAGAGAAATAACCTAACATGATTTAATGTTTACTGAACTATTTTTTTTAAAGTTTAAACAATCTCAAAGTAACAATGCGGGAGCCATATACATATACACATCAAGTACACATAAGCAATTACAAATACAATTTTCTATTCCTCAAGGGTTCCTTCACTTTGAGTCACACTTAAGAAGTTATATTAATTAGTTTAAGTCTCAAGTACAATAACTCATGATCATAAAGAAGTAACAAATACATAATTGCATAAGCAAATTCATAAGTATGATTAATACAATGAAAGTACATCTAATAAATAACATCCATTACACATGTTACAGGGTATATGAGAATAGATACAAGTACATAAGAATACAAGATACATGATAACACACATGCATCAATTGAATATAAGTCTCCAAGATATGAATAAGAATGATAAAGGTTACAACTGCACCAACGAGCATCCAACATCCACAATTTTGAGGGGGGCCCAAATGGTAAGAAGACACTACCTCCCAACCATGTGGTCACCTAATCAACCTCTCACTCCCATCATGTAGGGAAGATAATGAACGATCCACAAACAAATAAACAATCATCAAACATTCATAGGAAAGGAAGCCTAATAGCCAAAACTACCTCAAGGGTAATACAAACTACTCAAGAAGAAGAGATGATCAAAATCAAAAGGACACTCATTCAATAGCAACATCACATACCAAGTCAACATCCAAATACCAAATACAATACAATATCAAATCAAGATAAAGTCAATGAAAGGTATCCCCCTTAAGTCCAAGGCCACATGTTCAAAAACAATAATCAACAGATAACAACTATCATCAGTAAAAGAAAATCACCCAGAAATAGCTAACACTCATCAATAAAAGTCAACTGTCAACACTAAATGACATCCAATCAATAAGTAACAACTCACAATAGATACACCATCAAAAGTAATATCCAACAAGTACACCACTATAGGAAAATATAAAAAAACCATAAAGGAGACTCAGGCTACATACTACATAGTGTCATCACATGGTCAAACTACTTGAGTTACCCTAGACTAGTCTCTCATTAGATCTAGACCCTCAAGAGTTGAGTTACCCTAGACTGGTTACTGTGGACCTGAAACCCTCAACTTGATCTATGTGGAACTAAAATACTGTCTCATGAAGACGAGGAAAACTACTCATACCTCTCACTAGGTGTCATCACATTCTCATCCTTAGCATATACAAGCACTTAAGGCACGGGTAAGGAAAAATCTCTAACTTATGTTTTTAATGTGTGTCTAAATATTTTAATTACTATCTTATCAGTTATTTCACAACTTACAATGAGTTATCTTGATAGCCACTTTGGGCCCCGACCCCAATTGCAAGCCACTCCCATAGAAATGCACCTAGACAACCTTCCCAAAGCTCACAAGCCATAATTGTGTCTCATACGACAAAAGTAATATTGATTGAATTTGGTTCCTTAATAGGCAACCCAAAAATAACATTAGTTTATCAAAATCTAAGTTCTAATAAATTTTCAATAGCATAAAGCTCATAAAACATAAATCTCAATTCAAATAATAAAGTACATCATGACATCTAGTCAAATAATTATAAAACAAATCTCAAAAATGCCTCTGATGCACATTCTAACTTGGCCAACTAAACAACCAACAAAGAAAACCATCACAAAAATAAACATCACAAGACTATAAATAAAATATAAGAAAATACATAGTTTTTAGCCTTATGATTTAATTTCATCAATTTCTCTTGTTTTGTTTGGGTCATAAGGATGTGTTTAGAAATGAAGTAAGAAATATACATGTTAATATACTTATTTAAAATCAATAAGTATTTAAATATTCAATCTCTTTGTCCATATAGAATATCATGCAATATTATAATGCTATTAATTTAAATAATCTTAATTCATAAATGATTAAATTAATAACATAAATATATATTATTAGAATAAATATTAATATCAATTTCATTTCTAAAATATTAATTTGACTTCTATTTAAGTCTAACATTAATATTTACTTTTCCTTTAATTCAACATGCAACTACAAGTAACTCAAACTTGAAATTATAATTTCAATTAAGTTATTTACAATTTCTCTCATAAAATTAAATATTAATAACTAGATGATTATATAGTGAACTCCACTATAACTTCTCTTAAAATATAACTAAATCACAATTATATATTTCTTAAATTGTAACTCCACTTGTATTAATAAATATATAATAAACTATATCTCACTAAAAGTTTTTAAAGTAATTGATATTAAAACCCCAGTTATATGAAAATATATTGTATTTGTTTATTTAATTTTTAAAACAAATGAATAATATATTCTTTTAATTTATTTTTTTAGATTTCTGAAATTAATAATTAATCATAATTTTTTATTTTGTTTTAAATAAATAAATTCAAAAATTAAATTATATTTCTATAAAATAAAAATTAACAACCAATAAATATTTTCATATGCATTTGATTTCTCAAATCATACACCCATAATATACTTAGTTTTCTATTTTTAATATATTTGTTTTCGCATGCATCCATATGTTTAGTTACAATATGTTTTCCTCTCAATTAATCCTTTACTTTTCCAATAAATTTTGTAATTAAATTATTTTAGATGTAAGAAGAATATTTATCTTGATTTAGAAAATTCATGATAAACACATGTTTCTAATAGAAAATTTAAAGTTGAAATCTTAGTTGTTCAATTTTTTGTTTTCTTTCAATTTTCTATAATTGAATTTTTCATATATTACAAAGGGTTTTAAAAGAATATAGTAATAATAATTTTTAAATTTATTTTACAATTTTCCTCAATCAATTTTTCTTGATCAATAAGTTTTCATTTTCAAAATTTGCAACATAATTTTTTATCCAAAAATCAATACAATAAATTAATAAGCAGTATGCAAGCACACAAGAAGATGCGAAGTAGACATGTATTTCAATAAAATTCTCCAATGACTTTTCAAACCCTAGCTTAAAACAATAGCTAGAATATGAGACAATCTATGAATGCATGCAAATCCAAAGCCTATGAAACTTTCAACAATTCTTTTGCTCTAATTCTAGATTTTACTCCTCAAAACCTATGTGGTTCTCTAATGAACTACCAACCCCCTAATAAAGAACTATAACCCTAACTAGGGTTTATGTTCTCCAATATTTCTAAAGTCACTAACTTTATTAAAAATATTAATATTTTAATTGTTTAATCCTTTCATACACACTTAAAGAACTTTTTAATTAAAATATACTAATAGTTTCTTTTTTCCACTTTAGTAATTAGTGCAAGCACTATTTAAAGTGTAGTTTATTATTTAAATTAATAATAATAATTAAATCTCAACATTTAAATGCAACTCTATCTTATTTATTATTAATCAAATAATTATAATAATATAATATTAAATCCTTAGTCTTTTAATTCTCTTTTTATCCAACTTCTTAAATTAGACTTTTTAATTAAATCTTTTAAACTGAAGCACATATTTAATTAATAATCAATTAATTAAATATCATCATATTTTAATTTCTCTCTAACCAATTTTCCAATTTAGACTTCCAAATTAAGTCTTTTAAATTAAAACACATATTTAATTAATTTCATATTTTAATATTTTCTTTTTAATCAAATAATATTTAATAATTCTCAATATTATATGATTAGCCCTAACATTATAATTAAATCATTTACTAAATAAATCACATAGTCAAATCCACATAAAAGCAACACTACCAAAACTGACTGAAGCTCAAAAGTAAACAACATGAAAAAAGATAAACTCATGGGTTTAAAAAGGGTGGAAAGTCAAATACATGTCCTCCTTCTCAGGACAAGTAATTAGGCTATGGCTAGGATTGGATATGAACATTATCTCCCCATTCTTACCATTGAGTTGTTGTGATAGAGCACATTCATCCTGGCGATTCAGGGAAGTTGATGTCTGGTACCTACAAATCTATATAAAATATGAGCATGTACATGTGCATATATATCCAATCTAAACAAGCAATGGTAGTGATGAGTACATGATGTAGATCTCGACTAGCAGGTGACTATGAATCCCTCCCTCAACCATATAAGGCACGTCAAACATAAATGTAAAATACACACACACACACACCATACACATGCAAGTATGGGGTAGGTATAATAGTAAATCCTAAATAACATCATATTATAATATAATATCTCATCATCGCAAGGACATAATAAACATATTTTTAAGACACGCCATATGACATCATCATAAAAGTAATTGCATTAACTAACTAAAAGCAATTAAAGCATCATCGCTGTAAGTAGAAAATTATTACAACACATTGACATAATTAATTACTCAACATATCAAAGTATTGCATTTCAAATATCAAATAAAGAATAACACATCTATAGAAGAGTCATATAGAACTTTAACAACTAAGTCTACAATTATAGCAGAGGAGGGGTATTACACTTTGTGATAGGTAGTTCAAGTCTAACTCTATCTTCTTCCTTTACTTTGTTTGGGATAAGTTTGCATAGTCTCCTTCTCTCTTCTTCCATCACGGTCCCATTTTCTTCTAAGGTGAATAACTTAGCATAAAATTTTGCATAGGTATCGAGTATATCTACTTGATTAGAGATAGTGGAATTACCCTCCAAAATTACATCAATCCTATCCCTTGCCTCCTTGCATTTCAAGAGTTGAAAAATATATTTGGATCCCTTGTCACCATGCTCCAACCAATTAACCATGGCTCTGATTTTAGCACCTTGAACTTTATAGTTTGGAAACTTCCTCAAAGAACCCCTAGAAATTATCAAGGTGCCCAGAGCATTGGAGTTGATGGGATCATTCTGAAGAATAACCTCTATTGTCACAAGTTTTTCATAGAAAGAGTTCTCAACCCTTCTAGAATCTTTAGCTTTTTTCTTACCTGCAGTTTGAAACAAATTCTTCTAGCTATCAATCATTGTATTTCATCTACTAGTAGCATCTAGGTGTTGAACAACATAATTATTGTACCATTTGATAAGAACAAATGTCAAATTCACTACATTATCTTTAAGTAGAGAAGTGTTGAGTGTTGAGAGAAAAACTTGATTCATTAGATTTTGTCAATCTAGATCAGTTGAGCAAAAAAATTGAGGCCACAATTGGATGGTGATCAGAGAGGGTAAATGGATAGACTTGAACAATGTCACCATCATCATTTCTGATAAAGGAGAAGGAGTCCTTGCTCACATAAAATATGTCAAGTCTACTATGAATCCTTTTAGTGTCTTTTTGGAAATTAGTCCAAGTGAATTGAGTTCCATTATGCTCATCCCTATTTCCATCATGGGGATCAAACCACTTATATTTATTAACAAATTTATTCCAAAAAATATATTTTTCACTCTTCCATTGAAACCTTTGTCCTCCAGATTTATCTTGTTGATTTTCCATCATATTGAAATCTCAAGCAATGATCAAGGGGTTTTCTTTAAGTTGGAAAACCCATTTCCACAATTTGGCATGGTTGTAGAACTCATTTGGAGCATAGATGGAACAAAATCTAATTTCATTATCATAAAACTTGAGGGTAACCCAAACCATTATGTTGTAGGGGAAGACATCCCAATCCAATACATGTTTAGACCACTTGGGACTAATCAGAACAACAACCCCACCTCTACCTTTGACACAGTTAGTGAAAGGGTTTATCATCTTTCTAAATGCAATTGGGGGCTAAATCTAGAAGTTTTGATCTTTTGGAGAAATAGGAAATCGACATCAATGTGAGATCTAAGGAGTCTTTTGATCACATATTTCCTATTTGAGGTTTCCAAAACTCTAACATTCCAAGAGATAAATTTGGCACTCATTGGGGGGATTGTTGGGTTTAGCATCTGTTGTAGCTTCTGCACTCTTGAAGAACCTAGGAAGCCTACACTTATGAATCTTGTTTAGTTTTGAGGATGTAATAGAGTTAGGCTCAGTCTACCTCTCTTTTTTCTACTAACTTGATCCACCTCAGATTTGGCATTTCTTTCCTTATTCATCTCCTCTATATTTTCTATAGAGCCTCTTCTAGGCTTTCTGGTTTTCTTTCTTGTTTTGAAGACAAAAGATATTTCTTTTTTATCTCTTGATGTGGTATAAAACTGAATGAACCCCCAATGGAGGTCATCCAGTTCCCAACAAATAACCACACATCACAAACACAACACAAGATACTAGATCTGATACCAAACTCAACCATTTATTGATAAAATAACTAATTTCATGCATTGTGTCAAGTTGTAAGGCCTTCCCAGTTATGATCAAATACAAAGCAAGTAATAGTTCTACAAGATCCCTCAAGATCCAACCTAAACCCTAGCTAGTCCAAATCTATAACACAACAACACTCTAGTAGAAACCTCTAGCAAGATCTAAACATGTTCTCGAAGCCACCAAGAAATCTTATTATTTCCCAAGACCACACTTAGCTACTAGCTCTTCTCAACTTTGCCCCTCTCAGCTACTCCATGCTAAAAGAAATTTCTCCACAAGACCCTCTACTTATACCCAACTTAGCCACAAGTTGTCCTGCAACATATATTAAATACAAAATGCCTTAGATGGCTTACAACACCCATTAAATGCACCTAGGATAAAGATCTAAGGCCCAAATGAGTCCATACATCCCCACAATTGATCCACATCATGATCACACACATTAAGTATGCCAAGTTAGATGAGAAAATCTACAAGAAGCCCATCCCACAAGCCACACTCCCTAGCGTCAACAAAAACCACAAGCATCATCGAGTTCCTAGAAGCATTGTTGATTTCCACAGGTTCCAAACAACCAACACATGTCGAGCACTACAGTAAGTGTCAAGCAACACAGTATAAGCCGAGCAATGTAGTATTTAAGCCTAGCTCCCTTAGTTTTTTAGCACCTTCAGTGACCTAGCTCCTTGGTGAATATTGCATCCAGAACTACCCAATAATGACTGAGTTCTTCAACTCCAAGATCAAAACCACTCTAGCATGTAGGATTACAAACTACCCTAGGATGCTCCTACATCATCTCCATGACCTTGATCCTAAATGTCTATTGATCGATCCTTATCAACAACATCCACCAAGCCATAATTCTCAGGTTCATGTATTTGAATAGTCAAGGCTAATCTCACAAGGAATGAGAACATAACAAGACTAGGGGGGAGAACTAGGAGAAGAGACTGAGATTACTACCACCTCAAAATTATTCAATTTATCGTCCACAGTATATGATATTTTAATAGCATCAAGGCCCTTGCAAACTAAATCACCACTGATTCTATGAAGGTTGGCCTCCTCATCAACTTCCATATTGATATTCCCAATATGTGCATCCATAGGAGGGGGCTTGGGGTCACCAACCAAGATGACTTTCAATTCTTTGAGGGGTGGGGGGGAGATGAAAGGTGGGAAGTGCTCTCTATTCCTAAACTTATGTCTAGATGCCTTTTTAATATTTTTGAGCACAATTTGTTATGCATTCATGGTGTGATGCTTAGGTTTGTAAGGGGAGAAGTCAAGTGAGGAAGAATTAGGCTTGGTAACAATAATGCCAAGGGGGTATCTTGGGTAGGAGGGATAGAATTCTAGTCGAGGCTTTAAAGGCCACACATAAGGAGTCCAATTATGCACACATTCTTTTAGTGATTAGAGCAAGTTTAAAATTCAAAGAGGGCAAGGAAGCTTTCATTGCAAAACCTCCAGATGATCCCTATTGAGTGGGATTTTGGGCTTGACCCTACCTCACCAAGATAGAGAAATTATTTCAAATGTTCCCTTATTTTTTGCAAAGAAAACATGCATTGATTCCATTAAGGAAAGATACAGGGTGAGAGTAATAATGCCCATATATATCAAACACAATTTCTTTGGGGAATTCCTTGTGTAGGTCAATGCCAATAAGGATTCTGGCATTAGTGTGAGGGAGCGAAGTGGATGATTTGACAATTTGATGATGTTTTTGAGGGGCTCAAGAGCTTAGGGAATAACATTCCACTAGAATGGAGGAAAGTTCCCAACAAAAATCCAACAAGGAGTGGAAATGGCCAAAACTTCTATCTACACATTCCTCTTCCAAAGAAGTATATGGATCTACCCCCCGGGTCCCTCGATTTAGAGATAGCCTTCCATTGACCTTCATTGATAATCTATGAAAAAATTGCCTTCTACTGGGAGATGGAGGCAAGTATTCAATTCCTCCTATGGTGGAGAGGAATTTTTGAGGAAGAGAGCAAAACATGGTTAACCAACTATCTTAACTTGTTTAATGTGTACATTTAGCCTGGAGTGGTCTTCGACAATCTAGAAGCCATAAACTTTTGCACCCCAAATTTAGAGAAAACCAGCAGGGCTGAGTTTGCCTTCGAATTCCCACCAAACTTCTATGTGGAGCATCCTAACAATATCCCTAAAATTATTATGGTTTACTGGAAGTAAGGTGCTCTTTGTGGTGTTCATATGGGTAGTTTTACTTTGCTCATGGGAAGATGGTTAGGTGACATTATATATTAGGCTTGTAGTTTCTAGTTTACTAGTTTTGTGTTCTATGCTATGGTTTTGTAATGATCAATATGATTAATAACTCACTGTATGGTAGTAGCTATTATGTATGCTAGATACTTGATTTGTGACCCTTAGTAGATTTGGGTGCTTGCAGTTTATGGACTCATCCTAAATTTTGTATATATCTTGCTTCGTTAATATAGATAATGACAAGAATCTTAACTAATTTTTTGTTCCTTTCAGTATTCTAGTCTTGAATGCCCTCATGGCTTATGGATATTCACTATTATTAGTTCTAATATAAGTATCTTACTCTGATTTTATGGGCTATTGTGTTCTAACTATGGTAAGCTTTATGGCATTCATGTTTTTAAGGCTCATATTTCTCTACGTCTATCTCATTGGTTTCTTTTGTCCCCCTTTTTTTTCTAATTCCTTTTGACTTTTCTTGTGTTCTCTATTTTTGGGCATCTTTTGTTCCCTTTCTTTTGTTCTTTGATTCTAGGCTTTTGCCGTCTTGGGGGTGTTTCATTTCCTTTTTCCTCCTAGTTTGTTTGTTTCTCTCTCTTTGTCCTTCTTGTGCTATTATTTCAAGTGGCTTTTGTCTTTTCTTTTTGTTCTTGTTGGGATTCTTGCCTTGTGCTCGGTGTTTGTTTTTGTGTTCTTGGTGGTTTATTTTTTCCCCTTGTTTCTCTGTTTTAGGTGCTTGGTAGCTCTTGGTTTATTTTGGTCTTTTTGGCTCTTTGGCCCTATTGGGGCTTGCTTTTGTTTGCTCTTGTTGCAGCCTTTTGTAGGTTTTTGTTTTGCCTGGTAGTTTGAGGCTTTGTTCCATTTTCTTTGTGGTTCTCTATTTTCTACCTCTATTACGAGGTGGTGGTTTTGAGTTTAGTATGGTTGAGTGGTGAAATGTAGTTATAAATCTGTATCATGAAGTTGTTGGTTTTATTGCAGATTTAAACCATTTCATTGGATGTGTACAGTTTTCTTATTTTACTCGGTTTCCAAATACAGACATAGAGCTCAACTCTAGACTGGTTTATTTGATCCTTGATTCCTAGGTTTCCAAATTTCTCAGCTGAATGAGAAAATTAAAGAGTTTTGCATTTGCATCAAAGGTTGGCTCTATCTATTTTTATGCTTGTTAGCAGGACAAGAGGGGTCAATTTTGTCAAACCAATGATAGAGGGCTAGCAATTTTGTTTGAGGTAATGAGTCTAGAAGTGATGCATGATGGTAAGCAGTATCTTATTTTGTTTATTTTAATATGCTTGAGATCTTCTATGGTGCTCCCTAATGTATTTGGTAGAATTGTAATTAACCATATTTATTATGTTGTAAAGATTAATTTGCAATCCCCCATTATAGGTATTGGTATGGTTTCTACTCTTATATTTCAAAGTTTGGCATCAAACTTATTTACTTGGATTTAGATATTGTTTGAAAGATTTTAAATATGGATATCAAAGAAGTTTTAAGGAGCTAGGGTTACCATGAATATAGGGTAATTATGAGACTCTCTTCAAATCTTTAGGGGTGGTTTTCTTTTTCTTTTTTTAATTAAAATTAAGATTACTGATGGGTTACAACTTAGGGTGTGATGGTTTAAAACTCAAATTCATTGCTAGCCCTAGGCCAGATGATTTAGTATCCAAATTTGAGGTTTTATTAAGTTTATGTCTTCAGTGTTGATCTTTTTCTTCATGACTTATTTAAGTTGTTCAGATAGTAGATTCTAATCATCTCACTTGACATGTACATTTAGCATCTACTTTCATGGAATTTGTATCCTAACATAGATATGGAGAGAATCCTAAATATGTAGATTGAATAACTAGCTCTCTGATGCTTAAGTCATCATTGGCATCAAAGAATTGTTCTCAATTTTCTAATGCTTTCTCAGTAGGGTATGAGGGATTAGGTTTAGATTCTTTTTTAGTCCATCGATAGATGTTTAAGCATTCTGGCTTGAGGTGCAGAGTTTAGAGGTGAAGACTGATGCCAAAGAATCATTTATTTGGTTTATGTTAATTTAGCATCATGATTTTAGCTTGAGATCATTTAATGATGCTCTATTTTTTGGCAGGTTGAGACTAAATATATTAATCTTGTTGAGAAAATATAGATTCTCAGGTTTCTATCTCAATATTATAGGTAGTGGCATGAGGTTTCTAAGCTAATGCATCAAAGTTTAGATTCATCGTCTAAATATAAGGTATTAGGCATGGCTAGGAAGCTATCCAATATTTATAATATTGAATTTTTAGGTTTTAGTGAAGGTATGAATATATTTATCATGTTGTAGGAATCTTTTAAATAATATAGGAACTATTAAAAAAATTTGATTATTTCTTCAAGGTTATCATTAACTAATAAAGATGTTTGTAGTTTTTGCACTAACCATGTTGATTGCTAAGCCAAGAAGGAGGGATGAGTAGTTCACTTAATATGGGAGGAGTGTAAAGCACAATGGCAAGATTGGTTCCACTAAAATTGGTCACAAATGTTTTTCATGTACTCTTGACAATTGTACCAATCAATTCTATAATTGGCTCTATTGTAATAATAAAAATATATATGTATTTTGACTGGGGTATGCCCCTTTTATGCTATAATAATAAAGGATGTTAGTCTTGGGCTAGATTGGAGGTTTTCTTCTCCATTCTTTCCTACTAGTGCCTGTTTGAACGAAGAAGCGTTGATGTATTTTATTTATTTGATTTAATAAATATAATCAAGGCCTCAGCCATTTATTGGTAAAAAAAATAAAATTTATTTATCTATTTCATTTTTTAGTAAATATTATATTATTTAAATTGAAATTTATTAATAATCTAATTTGTTCACATGAGATTCCATTTTAAATTTGCACTTTGAACTATCGTTTTCCTTTTCCTATTTATTTAAAAAATAATTATTTGTGATCTCCAATTAGCTAATTGATTATATTGTTTTTTAGTTTCTATAAGTTATTTAGTGAATAGAATATTTGTTAGAGACGTCGTTATTTTTTTCATATATATTTTTTGTATTTCCCTTATTCATTTTTCATAATAGATTTTTTTTTAGGGTTTTTTAAAATGATTTTTTTAATATTTTGACAAATTGAATTTAAATAAATAATATTTATTAATCTATTTTAAAAAATAGTAAATATTATGTTATTTAAATTGAAAATTATTAATAATCTAATTTTGAACACCTATCGACTTATGTTGCAAGCACATGCAATTGTTAGTTTTAGGTTTTTCTTTAAATATTGATTTTTAGTTTCTCTAATTTATTCACATAAGTTAATATTTTAAAAATTATTATATAGGCTTATCATTGCAAAACTGCTAGTTTAATGATTGTTTGTTAAGTTAGGAGACTAAAGTTAAGTTTCTAGTAACCTTTATCTATTAATTTAGTTTTTTGAGAAACATGTACTGTATGATTTTCATAAATTTTATTTTTAAAATGAAAATTTTGAATATTTATTTTTTAATTTCTTATTGACTTTGTTCATATTCAATAGGAGTCTTCCTATTTTTGTGTACACAAATTAAGGAAAAAATATAATGTTTGAAATGTGGCAGTTGTGGTGGCTTGCAACATTTGAACAACAATGCACACTCCACTAGAAGTTGTGGAAAACATACCAAATAAATTAATTTATTTTCTAATGTAATTCCATGAATGTCATTTATTGTGCACCCCTGCTTATTGTATTATTTCTAATGTTTGAGGGTTTGTGCATGCATAATATTGTTTGAGGAAGCAATTGGATTGGATGTACGCTATACACATTTTAGTGTTTCAGAGTTCTTTTTCCTTCTTGTTGTCTTTTCATTATTATTTTCTCTTTATTTATCTGTGTCACCTTCTAGGTAGTGTTTATAGAGCATTTCTAAGGGTTTTTTTTTATGATCAATTTTGCCAATTGTTACTATTTTTATGCTTTTTTCTATTTGATTACTTGCGGGTTTAAATTTGATTAGAGACCCAAACTAAAGAATCAAACTAGTTTATAAATTGTCCTTTTTTCTTTTGCATAATTGTGGATGTAATATCTTCCCATGCTCATATACATGATTTGGCATGTGGGGAGGGGGTTGGAAAAGCATAGTTGTGAAAGAAAAAATAGTTTCATTTGTAGTTGGATTTTTATTGTGTGGAGTAGCTAAAAAAATTTTAAGTGCAAGTGAGAATGTTAGGTGACATTACTCGTGGTCATGAAGGGATAACAAAAGAATTACTTGTAGGTATGTTACCTTTTCATCCATCCTTAAATATGTATGAACTTGAGGGATTAGATTATCAATTTCTAGTGTGTTAAGAAGATCTTTTGACAAGATTTTTAGGGATTTATAAAGTCATTGAATATTAAGTTTTTTTTTTGTTGGTGTCTGATCAAATTTGCAATTAGATCATTGGCTTGTATCAACTTGGAGTCACATTCAATGTGTTGTATGTTTTTTGCTCAATTTTTTTTTTTACCTCTCTCACTATTGCTACAATCTATATTTTCTTTATTGAAACTATCTATAAGATTATCATATTCATCAGTGCAATAGTTGTTTTTGAAGCATAGTATTCCTTTGTGACAAAGATTGGTGGCTTATAATATTAAAAGAACTTTGACCAATATGAAAGTTAAAGGAGAAAATTTTAAAATTTTCTCTAATGTTTCAGTTTCCTTTATCTATTAATATCTATTGATGTAGGCAATTATGAACTTTGCTTTAGTTTTGTAATCCTTTTTGTTTGAAGGTGGCATTTTTGGAACCATTGATGTGCATTATTTATCCTCTCACATTCTATACACATGATTGCATCCATGCAAGGACATGTGGCTTTAGTCTCCCTTTCTTAGTCAACCTTTTGTACTTGCATAGGTTATCTTAGAGGTAAAAATAATGAGTCCTAATCCATGGAAATAAGAAACTCTCCTTGATCATAGGACGTTATGGATTTGTGAATGTAGATTCTAGATGAAATTTGTTCAAAATTATTTATCAATATGGTCCTTCTAAAGTGTTGAGGAATAGTTGTCCTACAAAGGTTGGTTGGTAAGTTATGGCATTGTCAAACAACCTTAGTCTTGGAGATAGTTCTTGATTTTGTTGAATGATGAATGATCTTATGCTAGTTAAGCAATATCAACTTATTGAATGTTAGGTATTTGAATCTTTAATGGTTGGAATCTTAGGAGGTGACTCATCATCAAATATAAGAACAATATTGCTTTGAATGGTACAAGGTCTGATGCCCAAGTTTAAGGATATATATCTACAAACTTTTAGAGAATTTGTGAAAAAAAATTTTATGGTTTTAGAAGGCTATTTTGAATAATCATTTTCTTAGTGTCAATTATTCTTTGCTAATATGCATATTGATTATAAGGAATATTCAAATACCTTGATTTAGGAAGAGCTCAATAATTGTATACTAATTGTTATATAAGAAAATATTTCATTTGAGTAATATATCTTGAACACAAATACTTTAAATTGTAGAGTATATAAATTTTATTTGCCTTGAAACTTGTAAATGTCCTCTGATTATGAAACTCATTTGAACTTTAAAGTTTTTATAAATTTATCAATTGAACTTTACACTTTTTCCCCCATAGTAAAGATGATTGGTAGATTGCAAATAAATGGCTATTTATAAATGAAGTGTAAGTAGTTGTGATTGATTTTCTTGACTCATCTTTGACTGATTTTGCAAAATTTATAAAAAGCTTTCATGGAATCAAATTATTTTCAGAAGAGTTTAGTGATATTAGAATTGGAAAGACCCATTTGGACAATCTTTTCCATGAATATTCAAGATGGGTTTTGAATATTTGTAAATGTCCCTATTTCTAGATCATTTGCAATTAAGAATGACTATTTCAACATATATAAAAACAATATAGAGAATCTTCCAAGCTTGAGACAATAATATGGGATTTCAAAATCTAAATAAGGCTATGTTAATTGTAGATGCTTATAGTACACTTATAGACTAGGCTCCATAGCTCACAACAAAAGTTGTTGGGTACTTGGAGGGACAATTTACCTTTTACATATTTGTTAGAACTAGCCAAATTATTTTTTTTGCTATTGTAAGACCTACTTCTGATCATTTTTTGTGCATATGGTGCTCTAGCAAGCTCATATGAATTGCATGATGATTGCATGCAAGGGTCTTGTTAGAAAAGTTCCCTTATACAAGGGGGTTCACTACATATGATTTTAAGTCCTTGACATCTTTCCCTCAAGGCAATAGTAATTGTAAGTGTGACAATACTTATTTTTTATGGATTGCAAGACCTTCAAAATCCTACGCTTGATCATAATAACTTCAAATGCAATAGAAATTTTTATTATTCAGAAAATAGGTTTTGACAAGCCCTTGAAACCCTGTACAAAGCACTAAAAGATTTAACCTTTAAGCTCAAAGAAACTAACAAAAAAAAAAACTAGAGAGGGATATTTGTCGAATAAAGGCCAACCACAAAAGACAAAAGACAACAACAGAATGAAAGCTAACAACAACATGAAAGTCAATAAGAAAACAAAACCAAAGGGACCAAAGAGGATGATTACCCATGTTCTTGAGGAGCTTTGCAACCTGTATTTCTAGATGGTGTATCTTACCCACAACCTCTTTGATTTGCATAACCTCAGTAGAACTAGCAGAATCCATCTTTTCGGAATTGGACCTGGTCCTCTTCCTAGGCCCATATTTACTATCAATAGGGTTACCTTGATCATTAGAAACTTTAATTATGACCTTCTCCCAGGTGAATTCTCTAGTTTCTTTACAAGAATCTTAATGTGCTCATTAGATGCCTTAAGAATATTGTAGCTTTGATTAGCAATGCTTCTCGAGGAGTCCTCTATACTGTTTACCTTATTTTCCAACTCAAGAACTATGACCTCCAACCTATAGAAAGCTGCCATACCAGTTAAGGATCCCATACTAGGTTTCTCCTTATCAGCAACATTACACTTCTATTAATTAACTCTACCCTCCAAGGCCACCATCCCATCCTTGATATCATTGATCTCATGGACCACCCATTTGATGGACC
The DNA here is from genome assembly GCA_028749045.1 of Cupressus sempervirens. Classification (NCBI taxonomy): domain Eukaryota; kingdom Viridiplantae; phylum Streptophyta; class Pinopsida; order Cupressales; family Cupressaceae; genus Cupressus; species Cupressus sempervirens. Next base: position 805,956,628 of record CM053785.1, on the reverse strand, counting down.
TAAAGTTATCCAACGTGTTGTTTTAGGCATTGTTGAGAACATCCATATTCACCTCTTTGTTGGAATTACTAAGTATCAATCTCGAGGGATCAACAAGTTCACTAAGATCAACCTTGCTAGGCTTTACTTCCCTAACTATGAGATCAATTTTTTTTTCTAGCAATACCAAGCCTCGTATAATTCATGTATGTTCTTCTAGACAATCTTCCTTCCCCTGGGAAGAGAACCTAACATAGGCAGGGGCAGAGGGGTCTCATCAGCAAGAGTTTGATCCTGCATAACAGGTGAAATATTCATACCCTAGTTGTCCTCATCACCTGGAGGGGAATCAACCCCATATTGCACCTGAATAAGTTTTAGAGGATTACACATGACCAAATTTTCACTCACTTCCCCACTCGTCTTTTCCTAGAAGGCTAGATTCTCTTGCTAATCCCCACATCTTCAATATCAATATCCATCTTGACATCATCCCCATCATAGTCATAAGAGGAAATGACCACTTTGGTTTGTTTCTTGGACACAAGGGTCTTCTTTCTTGCAAGACTCACTTTTCCATGTTCCTTCTTAATCATTTTCTCATGTTTGAATAATTTTGTTTTCTTTTTTAACAGAGCTCACCAGGGTTTTAGAAATGAGCCCCTTTCCCCTCCCCTTGGATTTAGTAGTATGTCTTCCTATTAAGAAGAATAATATTTTTATTGTAAATTCCATAGTTTTTATAAGAGGATATTTGGAGATGCTATGTTATTACTATCCAATTTTATTTTTTAAATAGATGAGGATTTTGTAGTGTTTTTTGTTAAAATGTTATTTTAATTTAATAAATTTTAGAAATTATTGTGACATAGGACTTTGACATAAATCAATCATATAAGAACAACAATATTGTTATTTCACATTACTATAATAGGAATTTCATTAGATCTAATCACTATATCTATGTTATGTTATCTAAATGTTGAATTCTTTGTCATCCAAAATATTAACAAGAAAAATTATGGAGGCTCATTTATTTTTCCTTTTTTCCAATGTCTTCTAATGTGCTTTATCCTTACTTTTTAGACAAACGCCTTAATTTTTGGTTGGAAAGCTTCCAATATAGTAGCTAAAAGAACCTTGCATGTCAAGAAATTTTCTTAAACTTCTCCAATATGAAAGATGCATTTACAATTTTAATTAGAAACTACATTGAAAATAGTAACCAGACTAAAAAAGTTATCTATATTTTTATGTCATAACCTAGTCAATTAGTATTTTCCATTTAGTCTTACCTAAAAAATGACACATATAGTCAATATATCTAGTTGTCAAGTTCAATCATGGTTATAATATAAAATTAAATAAGTAAATAATTTATTTTATCATTAATATCATATTTCTATAACAACCTTTCTTTCAAACTTATTAAAAATAAAAGGTAGTTAAGTTGTCTCTTTAAGAAAATGATTAGCTAAAGATTGCCTTTGGCCAAGCACTTGGATCACAAAGTCTGTTATGATCTTGGTGGGCGACCTTCACTAGCACCTCAGGGTTTTGGTCCAATGGTTCATACCATGCGGTATCAAAGCCTCCATCCAGGTTTGAGTCTCAAAGTGAGTGGCAACGCTGGTATTACAATGTTCGTCCAAGGCTCATACTGCCAAGGGAGGGCCCACCATATAGATGCACATCCAACCCAGAGTCTAAACTGCAGAGTGTGGTGGGATGTTATGATCATGATGGGTAGCCTACACTTACACCTCGAGGTTTTGGTGCAATGGTTCAAACCAAAGTCAATGCTCCATTCAAAATAATAATATATACTTTGGATTTTCTCTTTGTTCTAATTGAGGTTTTTAATTTCCAGACACAACGCTTTAAAAAATGCTTATTCCTAGTCATTCACTCTTTAATCATAGGTTAAAATTCAATCATCCAAAATATCTTGCTTATAAATTGGGTTAATATTCTATTATCCAAAATTCCTCTTTAATTTTAGACATGGTGTTTCAAAATATGCTTATTTATCATTCACTTTATCAATCATTCTATCATCCAAAATATCTACCTTATAAATTGGGCTTGTCCACTCCCTAAAAATCAAGGGACCTCCTCATGTACGTTGAGCGCAACTAGTCCTAACCTTTTATTGAAAAAAAAGGATTCCTTTGTTGATAACTTTGTCTCCTGACTTAGAACAATTTTAAAAATCTTTAGATTCAAGGGTTTGTTTTAGTCATTGTTTATGAGGGGCATTCATGCCCCTAAGATTCTAAGTTATTAACTTCATGATTCTATGGGAAGGCACTTCCCCTTCCCATTTTAAAAGATGGATGCAAGCTTTGCGTGATTTTCTGCTAAACTTGCATGTGATCTCTATTCAACTAAGGACTTCCTACCTCTTTTCTTGTTTACTTTACGAAGATTTGGATTGCTCATGCCTTCATATGTTTTATCTCATCTAAGAATGTTTTCTTTTCCTTTGACATCTGCTTCTTCATTGTTAGCCAATTCCTACGTCTCTAAATCATATTCTTCCAATTAAATAATTTGTTCTACCATCTCCAAGTGATTATTTTGTTCCCATTCCTCTGCTTCTTTATCTAATATTAGATCTTCCATATTAGTTTCAATAATATACACCATATTATATATAGATGCCAATTCCACTAGTATATTGTTATGGTTAAGAGTTTCTTGACCTACTTCCAATTTTTCTTATTCATTGGAGATATTTTCCTTATTATGACCTTGAGTATTATTCATTTTTGTTTCAATAACCTCCTTCACTTTGGAGTTTCAATGTTGTATTTCTTCCTTAGAATATTCCACGTCTTGGTGTCTTTTCTCACTTCATCTTGAATTTCGATTACTTATGTTATAAAACTTGATAAAATATTGAGGTTGACTTCTAATTTTGAGATGATTTCTTTCTGATTAAATGATGTGTTACCCTCTTCCTTAATCTAGGAGGAGATCTCCTTTTCTTGTACAGGGATCTCTAGTTCTAATATTGTTCAATTTCCTTACTTTTTAAAAATAAGTGATCTAGGGAAGATGGAGGGGCTACAATCTCAAAACCTCACCATGCTCTGTGAATTTGATCACCACATCTAAATTTTACTCTAGTTTCTAGGGCGGATAAAAAATACTGACCTTTTCAGGACCTTCGATGTATTAACAAAGGCCCTTGATCATATAAATATATCCTTCTCAATGGGTCTGCAATATGTTCTAGGGTAAATATCATAGTCTCCAAAACTGGTAGCAATTGAGACATTTATTTTTTCAAAGAGCGTTAACATTTACTAATATTTTAACCTCCCCTAATTTACTTTTCTTTGAATGCATCTTTTCTAGATAAGTATGGAATCTATTTGGATTGGCCTTCAATAGAGATTTGTTTTTTGCTACCATTATTTTTTGTTCCTTTGACAATAGCGCCAAATTCTGTAACACATGTTGGTCTATTCTTTCTTGATTCTTATTATGGAATAATTAAAAAATTAGGAATAATGGTGTTTTAAAGGAGAAGGCTAGAAACCATACTGAGTTTCTATGGAGACTTGAATTTATATTGATATCGCATCGCATGTTGCAACCATCATCAAAATGAAGGAGAGAAAGTTCACGTTGATCGTAAATGGAGGGGAAATGGTTGTAGAGAAAAAGAGATAGCCTACAGGTATACCACTATCAAAGACATAAGTGGATTCAATATCACTCTGGAAAAGTTTATTCAACAACTGAAGTGAAGTGGACATTGGAAGAGTAAAGAAGATGTTGGAGTTTTTCGCAAAGAGGATCATTTCAGAAGGATTGTAAATTGTTCATTATCTTGATTTTGTCCTTTGTTAATATTACTACTTAATTCTGACTCTAGTAGTGATCTCCCAAATTATGTAGTAGATAATCCAACCTTTGATATGTTTATTTAAAATGTTAATGCTCTTTTTTATATTTTTGAATTGGTTGATTCCTTCAACACTAACTATATATTTGATTAACTCTTTTCAATCATGGGCACTGTAATGCATTACTATTTTGTTAATCAATGATAATCAATAGAAAAAATTATTATTATTATGTGTTAATGATGCAAGTGCAATAGAGACATGGAAAATAAACCACTTCCATAGAGCAAGGCAATGAAAACTCCACTATCCCCAAACCTAGGTGACAAAATCCTCCTTTAATGGCCAAATATCAAACACAATTGTGTCTCAAGATCCATTTGCCAATCTTCTTTAATCTCTATGTATTGACCTTTCTGCAACTTCCTATTTGTATTGCAAGATCCCTTGATATTTTATCTTCAAGGATACAATATACCCATTGGGATCTCTTTAATGATGTAAGTGAATCTAGTGGTCATTCTCATCTCCAAACTAATAAACTTCAATCATCAATCAAGCCTAGTAGGATAGACCTAATTGAATTAGGTCAACCTATTGAGTTTTCTGGCTATAACTTTCAAAGATTACATGTGGTTCACTAACCAAATCATTGTTTGAGACACCCTTTTTGGAGTTTTGTAGGATTCCAAACTTATAGGTCCTAATGTGGTGGTTTTGTAGGGAAACTTTGATGTGCTACTAAGGGTTAATAGGGCTAATTGATTGCAAATGTGCACACACTAATGGATGAGCCTGATCAATCCAACACCGAAAATAGGTTTTATATGTTTAATCAAGACCAAAGACAACAAATCTTGAACATATTCACTCCTTTTTACATCTTATGGGCCAATTCCTTAATTTTCATAGTTAGTCACATTGAGATGTTTGGCCTAGGGCATGAAATTTTTAGTATCAAACCAAATTTTTCTAATTAGAGCTTTTTGAATTTGAGAGGGCATGGTCTTAGGTTGAATTCCACCAATGGCCATTAAATTACTATTCTTAGAGTTTAGATAAGGGCCATTTTTGTCCCAAACCCCTAAGCAGAGTGAGGGTTTTAGATCTATCACAAAAAAATTGTAATATCTCACTCAAAACTTATTGGATTAACTTCAAACCAATTGCAATCAATTCCTTATTCATAATACCATCTACTCCAATAGCCATCTCATTTAGATGAATCCAAATGAGCATATGACAACCATGAAAAGACAAAAATTACAGGAAAATAGAGTAGTTTTAGTTTGAAGCCAAAATCCCATACGCTTCAACCAATCTAATGTTCCTTCAATTTATTCATGCTTAGAATGACATCATACAACTCCCTTAACCTATTTTTGAACCAAATGACCATTGGGGTGAGTTGTTGCATATATTACAATTTATTAACAAAAAGCTATCTGGCAACATTTTTGCAAAAAGTGTTGAGAAAAAGTTGTCTAGCAACAAATTTGGTTGCACAATTATGAAATATTAATTTATTTGTCATTGGAAACTTGCTCATTGACTAGAAATGATGTAAAACACCCCTAATTGAAATTTTAGACACAAATTGACCCTTTTTATGTTCCATTGCCCCATATTTGACTTGAGGGCTTTATATGTTTGCTACCCAAGCCAACTAGTCTTACAATTGAACCTCATTGCATTACTATGAAAAACTAATTCTTACCATATTGCTAGAGAGTATTGGGTGTGTAGGCTATGTACCTTAGCTGAGGCATAATCTGAGAGCCATTTCCTTTTCAAATGCCCCACATACTATGAGATTAGAGGGAGATTTTATTGTCTATTTAGAGATTGTAGATCCCTCTCGGATTTTTTCAGGTACACAGATTAGTGTTGTATTATGCTCTATCTCCGTGAGTCCTTACAGCTTCATGACCATTCTTTACAACTATCATTTCCCAAGAGTCAAACCTAGGCACAACTTATTACGACCTTCTTGTCCTTAGCTCTAGCTTAGGGTGTGAAGCGTCTATACAATTTCCCTAACATAAGCCATTCGAGATCTGTGAGACCCAACAGGGGATTTCTTCACCAACGACACTCCTCTCATAGCACCCAGCTTCATCATAGGGCCTCTGGTAGCCACACAAATTGGTTGCTATTGGACTTTTTCCCTATGAGGACATATATCTAATATTTTCCATGATGTCTCCTGCTTTCTTCTTCTTTTGTTGTACTTGTTCTTTTTTGGACACTATTTGGTGCTTTGTTTGTCTACTTTCTTCTTAGTGTAACCTTCCAGTCCCATACACCCATGTTGTGGTCTTTTGTTTGACATCAATAAAATTATCTTATCTTATTACATCATTAGGGTGGGTGCTCCTACACCAGTTACAATCAAGTAGACTCAAACCCAAGACCTATGTGCTAAGATGCTCACAATTTACCGTTGTATTGTAGTCTCTTGCTCATGTTTAATAATGTATTATTAATTATAGCGATAAAATGTTGAAATTTCAAATAATTTAGTAAATTATTTCTAAACTAAAAAATGACAATAATATTTTCTTTAAAACTTAAAATGAAAGACATGAAAATGACAAGTTATATGATTACTTTATGATGACTTGATCATTTTAATGTCTTTCATTTTACATTTAAATAAAAATATTGATTGTCAAAATTTTAATATAGAAATAGTTTAATAAACTATTTAAAATTTAAATAAGTAATAATGCATATATTAAATAGACATATAAAATAGAAAATTAGGAAGTAGATAAAAAAAATTTAAAGAAAGATTTTCTTTTAATCAATCATATTTTACTTTTGATTGGAGCTACAAACCAGTGAGACCACAATCTGAGGGATCACATCCTCAAATACAATACCTAAGACCCGTGAATATACATAAGTCTAGTAGGGACACCAAGCCTAAAGGGCACAACCATTACACCCAACATGGGTTCAACATAGGGTACACGAGCACTCCTAGCACAATGATGATCTTGAGAGTTGACCATCGATATCTCTATATCCATTACTAAGCAGCTTGAACATCATTATCATTGTCACCAGTACTCCGCCATATATGTGCACCTATCCACCATCATGCATGAGAAACAAGACAGACCCAACCAACATTAACCCTATTTTCGAGCCAAGTGGGAATCTAAACCTTGGTTGCACAATTAATAATGCAATCACAACACCATTACATTATATGGTGATCCCCTTTTTTAAGATATATTTGAAATCAATAATAATATACAAATAAAAATTACTATTTGACATTTTTGATATATAAAATTAAAAATATACTATAAATAAAAAATTGAATTTAATTGAACAATTTGTAAATTCATATATTTTATTTTAAAAGAATATGAATTAATATAAATATATAATATATAATATATAATATATAATAAACTTTTAAATCACACATTCTATTAAAGAAATATTTTAAATTAATATAAATATGTATTAATCAATATATATATATATATATATATATATATAATGAAACAAGTGGAAGTAGTGGATATTATTTGTGGAATAATTAGTTATAGCTAGAAAAACTAATATAAATATATTATAATATTTAATATGATTGAAAGTTAATTAATTTGAAAACTATACAATCTTCTTTAGCAAACAACGAACTCTCTGCATTTAGCGATCTCCTATGAAATTTGGCGATTCTGACATCTTTGGCCATGTCAGATAGCGACCCGCTGGCTTTTGATGTTGTCGTCATCCTAAATTTCAAATGTCATGATGGGGTAAAGGTGGCAACTACAGAAGGTATGTCCTTTAATGGCCTAGCTTTCAAGGACAATCCCAAGTACACTCACTCTTCTTCCTGTAACTCCAATTTTGATGTTTCATCTACTACCGCGGATGGATCTGCTCAGCTCACTAATGATCCACCCACACCCAATTTTGAGGTTAAATCTAGTAACAATAATACCAGATCTAATGGTAGTACTGGTAAACTGAGGACCTTCCTGGAAGCTATTGCTAATTCGATGCCTACAATCGTCTCCAAAGCCCATTTCATCACACTTGCTCAAAATGATAGCTCATCCCAAGGTAAGCAATCTAGGTAACCTTCTTCTTTTCATGTTGCTCCCAATCCTGAGATGTTAGCTGAAATTATAGGTGAAAAGGAGAGGTTAAAAACCACCGCCATTTTCTTCTCTACGGTGGAAATTGATAAAGTCCTTGCGAGAAAATTCCTTGACGACTAGTTCTATAACTATTGACACTTAAAGCTCGGTATCAAATATTGTTTTGTAGGCAAATTCAAAAGGGATTGTTTGTGGTTTTCTTTAATAATGCTGAATCTTAGCTAGTCGTCCTTAAAAAAGAATATTGGACTATTGGGAGCACTGCTTTTCGAGCTCTGGCATGGAATGCCGAGGCTAACTTGGATGAAATAATCACTCTCTTAGCCCCCAGATAGGTCCTTATAAAGAAAATCCCACCCTTTTTGTGGAGATTTATTCTGCATCTTGTTGAGCCCCTTGGTAAATTCCTCTGTATGGATGATTATACTCTGTTGATCCCCCATCTTGATGCTAGGGATTTGATTGTCCTAAAACTGGGCCATGACTCGCCTAAAGATCTTTCAATTTCCATTGTTGATGAAGTTATTTCTTGCCCTATTGAAACCCTTGGAGGGCTAAATGCTTGTTTTCTCTGCAGAAGAGAAGGGCATCTTAGGAAAGATTGCCCTATTATCAACAATAAAGGTTCTAATAATCCTAAGACTTCGAATACCCTGATTTTCACCCATTTTAACTCTTGCCCTGCTAATGCCAACACCTCACTCCCTCCCTTCACCTCCTCACAATCTTATCCCTCCTCCTTACCAATGCTAGCCTCCAATAATGCTTCTTTCTCCAACATCATAGATGCTGATGGTTTCCAAGTGGTTACCAAAAAGAGGAAAAATTGCTCAAATAAATCTGTTTCGGCCCCTACTGTGCATTTAGCCCCACCCTTTCAAAACAATAGCTCAAATGTTATTCCTCAGGTTTTAGATAATCCTCATGTCCCCTCCCCCTCCATCCCCATATCCATGACCACTCTTAAACCCCCTGCAAAAGTTTTTAAGGAAATCTTTAATGACTTTATCCTTGAAGTCATTCATGCGGCCCCCTCACAAGTTAACAACCAGTCATCAAGACTGGATAACTCATCTCAGTCTCTCTCTGATAATGAAGATTTTCCTACCTCTAAGAAGAAGGGGAGACCTCCCAGTTCTAGAAACAAGAATAAGGTTAATAATAACCGTCCCCACACTAAAGATGTTACTCCTATGGAGGATAGCAGAGAACCTGTAGTGTCTAACTCCATTCTTCCTAAATTTGTCTATCCTACTCAAACTAGTTGTATCAAGGGAAGATATATCCTTGAAAACCTGATCACTGGTTGGGAGGCTCTTAATTGGGCTAAACTTACCAACCAAAATGTGGCTATGTTCTTATTGGACTTTGAAAAGGCCTATGACAGATTCGAGTGGAGTTTCATCAATATGATGCTTGAGGCTTTTGGTTTCCCCTCCTTCTTTTGTAACATTGTTAGAATGCTCCTTAAAGATGCCTATGCTCAAATTGATATTAATGGTTCTCTCTTAGCCCCATTCCCTTTGAGCAAGTCGATTAGGCAAGGCTGCCCGTTGGCCCCAACCCTTTTTGTGATTGCTTTTGAAGCTCTCTTTTATATTCTAAGGGATAATTCTCTTTCCCCAACGGTTAAAGGTATCATCCTCCTTGATAATAATGAGATCATAAATTGCCAATTTGCTAATGACACTTCTCTTTATCATGAAGCCTCTGAAACCAATTTTGAAGCCATGATTAATAAGCTGAACTTATTTTGTAAAATATTAGGAGTGCAGTTATCTCAAGCTAAGTCTATATGTCTTGGATGGGAGAACCAACCTCCTATTTGGTTTGAAAAATTTGGCTTTCAATGGGGTGCCCCATCTAAGATTGTTAAATACCTCGGCATCCCTTTCTCTATTGACCCCTCCTTAAAGGAGACGTGGAGCTAGATTAAGGATAAGATTTTTAACAAGCTTAATAAATGGCATAACAGGTATTTATCTCTTGCTGGTAGAATCCAAGTTCGTCAAAAGATTCTTTCTTCTTACAATATTTATTATGCCTCTGCCTAGATGTTTAGTGATTATCAAGTGCTGGAAATTTAGAAATCTATCAAAAATTATCTCTGGTCAGATGGTAAAGGAAACAATAAATCCCACTCTGTCAAGTGGAAGTGGTGCCAGATTAACAAGCTCCTTGGGGGTCTTGGGCTTAAAGACCTAAAGTTTAGTGGTATTGCCTTGGCCTCCAGATGGATCTTTCATGCTTTAGAAGGAGATGACCCTTGGAAGGTCCTAATTCGTAGTAATATTGAAAGAGGTTATCCAAAAAATGCTAAATTCTGGAAGAATCTTCCTCTTGCTAACCTCATATGTGGTGACTTTCCTGTCATTGTTCAAGGCTCTCCTATTTTAAAATCCATTTGAAAAGCCTGGAGCCATGTCAGGCATCTCATCACTAACAAAAATTTCTTTGATAATAAGTCCCTTCATGGTGAAAGATGCATTTGGTGGAATCTTAAGTTGGGAAATAAACCCGTTGCTCTTACCCAAAGCTATTCTGCTATGTTTTGGGCTAACCATGGGATCAATCAGTTCATTGATATCTTTGAAAAGGATAGCCTTATCCAATGGCATGATTTAAAAAGCAAGCTTAACCTTTCAAATTCTCACAAAAGACTTATAATATGATTCTTAAAGTTTGTAAGGATCTCCTTGCGATCTTTCACATTGACTCTGACAGGTTCCTTAATATTAAATGGCCTAGTGGAATTATTTTGCCCAATCTTAAGGCTAAGAACATTTACAATGTCATCTATTACAGTGAAGATATTATCTATCACCTTAATAATTTTTGGCATACTGATTTAGATGTTTTTGCTTGGAGTAAACTTCTTGATTTTTGCTGGAAAATCTCAATTGATCCTAAAATTAAGTATCTAAGATGGTTGTTGATTCTTAACAGGCTTCTGATTAGAAGCACTTTTGCTGATATTAAATACTACAACATTTGCAGAACCCCGAAAACAGGGAGACATATTTTTTTTTATTGCAGTTTTGCTAAGGAGATTTGGCTTATGTTTGGTATCTCTGTACCCTCTACTTTTAGTATTTTTGAAATCATTACTAGTTTTTTTTATAATGCTAAAAAAGATATAAATATGTTCTGGGAGATTCTTTTAGCTAATTTCTTATGAAAAATTTGGAAGTGTAGAAATGAAAAAAGGTTTCAAAATTCCCCCAGATTGCTTATTGAGTCTTTTCAAAGTCTCACTTATTTCAAAATTTTATCGCAGGTGCAATTTACTATGAGAACCAACAAGGCTAAATTCAAAAGGCTGCTTAAGGATGGATATGCTACTTTCTTCACTCACGAGGTAAAGGATGGATACTTTTGGAGGTGACATTTGGACAATATCCACACATTTAATCAAACTCTCAGTCTCATTAGAAAAGAAATCAAGAGGCCTCCTCATGGTTCTACTGGAGAGATGATCAACATGCTGCAACAAATCCAAGATTAGAAGAATCTGGTCTGGATGGAAGGACTAATGGGATGGATAGCTTGGTTTGACACCATTGAAGATGTGCTCCACTAATTTTCCTTTTTTGCTCATCATCCTTCTTATGTATATGTAATCCTCCTTTTTTGATGCAAGGCTTGTCCTCAGGTTCTCAGATACTTTGAGATTTTGATGTACTTTTGATCTCCTTATACTTAATATAAAAAATATTTAATATGATTTAATATTAAATAATATTGAATCTAATAATATATAATTTTAAAATTAAGAATAACAAATATATTATATAAAATAATAAATAAATCAATAAACAAATTTTATATAAAAATAAAATTATCAAGAATAATTTTATAATAGAAAAAATAAATTAATATTATTATAAAAGACTTAAAATATTATTTTAAAAATGTTTATTTATTGTTTGAAGATATATTTTTAATTGTTTTAAAAATTAAATAATTTTATTTAGTTAATTTAATTAAATAATTTTATTTAGTTAATTTAATTAAATAATATCAAAATTCTTTTAAAATGCTAACAATTATAAAATATGAATTAAATAATTTTAAAAATGTATATTTCTAATTTAATAATCATATTTTTCTATAATATTTTTTGTTAACTTAACCAAAAGAGATAAAATATGAAAACAATAAATTTCATCAATAATTTATTATTTATTTTAACCATTAATCTCATGCACACATCAAACCCAAACTTATTAGCAAATCAATGTGTAGAAAAAAAATGATATGACTTGGTTATGGGGGCTCTGCAATTGGGGTGGTAGGGGCACCCACCAAACAATATGACTACCAAGTGGCCATTAACGCAAGCTTGGTTGGAGTTATTTCAAAATAATTACAAAATCTTTGGGTTCCATTTGATCAACTACAAATGGCAAACTCTCTGCTCCTTCATTGGAGAAAAATGGTTAAGGGAGTTGGTTTGACAAACAAATTGTTCAAGCAGGTGTTAACGAATGACCCAATTCTTCCAAATGTAGTCCAATTCATGCAGAAAAGGCAAAGAGATTGTGATGGTGGAGGACAACAATGTGATTCATGTAAGAACCTATCTGTTTCTGCGTGTATCATCATTCCTAATTCACAAATGCAGTCTACAATTAAAGGTTAGATTTTTAAACTACATAACTCTGCTATTTTCCTTGGCACACAAGATCCCAATAAAATTCCTTCGAGAACTTATTCAAATGACTAGCTTCAAAATAACAGGAGAAAAAAACTTGGTTTTAATTTCTCATTTCTTAGAATGATTTAGAAAGGTCTTTTTTTGCTATTTTTTTGAAGACCTAAATGCCCAAAAGTACATTGTAGATAAACAATTTTGAAGAATAGGTTTTTCTACTTTTAGGGCTTTATCCTGGTTTAGAGGCTATTTTTGTAGAAGTTCTAGCCCTTTCCACTCCTCGTTAGATTTAAGTCGGCAACTTTACTCTGTTCCCATGGAACCTTATTATCCAAGTTCTTGAACCCCTTAGCAAAGTCACCAAATTTGACAAATCATTCACTCTACTCCCTAATGTTGATGTCAAAATCCTTTTTACCATTGACTTGGGCAAGGAATTTCCCAAAGAAATTGTGTTTCATATCTATGGTGATCGTTACTCTTTCCCTCTATCTTTCCTTGGTGGCATCAATGCATGCTTTCTCTCCAGAAAAGAAGGGCATATTAGAAAAAAATCCCTATTTTGATGAAGTAGGGTTAAGCCCATAATCCCACTCAAAATGGATCATCTGGAGGTTATGGAATGAAAGCTTCCCTACCCTCTTTGAATGCTAAACTTGCTCTTGTCCTTGAAAGTTTGTGTACATAATTGGACTCCCTATGTGCAACCTTTAAAGCCCTGACTGGGGTTCTCTCCCTCCTCCCAAAGATACACCCCTTGACATTGTTGTTACCAAGCCCAATTCTTCCCCACTTCACTTATCCCTTAACAAACCTAAGCATCGCACCATGAATACACAATAGATTGTGCTAAAAAAGAATTAATATATATTCACACATAAGTTCAAGAATAGAGAGTACTTTCCACCTGTCTTTTCTCACCCTAAAGAATTGAAAGCCATCAAGCCCTCTCTTGTGGATGCACAAATTGGGAATATCAATATGGAAGTTGATGAGGAGGCCAACCCTCACAGAATCAATGGTGATTCAGATTGTGAGGGCCTTGATTCTATTAAAAGCTCATATGACATGGAGGATAAAATGAATAATTTTGAGGTGGTAGTGATCCCAACCTCTTCTCCTGGTTCTCCCCCCTTAGTCCAGTTTAATTCTCATCCCTTCTGAGATTAGCCTCAGCTATTCAAATACATGAACTTGAGAATTATGGCTTGGTGGATGTTGTTGATAAGGATGGATCAATAGACATTAGGGATTAGGGTGGTGGAGAAGAAGAAGGAACATCTTTGTCTACAAAGCAAGAAGGAAAACCAAAAAGCCTAAAAGAGGCTCTATAGGAAATAGTGAGGAGATGAATAAGGAAAGCAATGCCCAATCCAAGCTGGATCTAGCTCAAAGGGTACACAAGCACCTATCCAACACATAGGATACATGAGCACAACCAAGACACACAATGTGGGTCTGACACATGGTACACAAGCACTCCTAGTGCAACGATGATCTTGAGAGTTGACCATGTTGGAAATCTAATAGGGAAAGTGTGATACAGAGAGGGGGAGGGGGTGAATATGGATCAATAAAACTTTTCATACTTCAAACAAGACACATATTTGATATCACCACATAAACTCTTATATAAATATTACCATAAATCACATAAACCATTTACTGCAATAAATTATCAGATCTAGTATCTAATTGCATGAATGTAAACTCATAAGCACATAACACATTAACACACATATTTGGTAACACAGAAACCCTCTAAGGTGAAGGTAAAACTATGGTAGGAATGACACCAACAAAATCTTCACTACTAGAACAATAATGTTGTGTTTGGTAAAGCTACAATGATTTGATCACTTCTTGTTATCTACCTAGTGAGGGGTCTACCTTGTTGAAGGCTAAAAGAGCTACTAGGTTCTACCTTGGTTAAAATATTTTTACATCACAACTAAGTGAGTACTCTATTAGGAGATTTACAAAAGCCTATTAAAGCTACTTAGTTAAGAGGTTTAAACCCTAAAGCACCTATTAGAATGTTCAGTACCCAATCTTTCGCTTGACACTTCAATGCTTGATAGCAAATCTCCTTTATGCAATATAATATCACCTTGATGTGATAGATCTTCTTTGTCTATGCTCAAAACTCTTCTCTGCACTATTCTATCTCTACTATCTTAACACTCTAATTCACCTCCAAAACTTCACATGCAATTAGAATCTTCATTCATACATACTCACATGCTCATCCATACAAACTAGGTCATAGACCCTCCTTAAATAGATGTTTGGGTGAACATTCTAGATCCAAATCAATGATCTAGATTCACTTGTTTTTCTGCTTAGTCCTTGCATATTTTTGAGTGGTGGATTGCCTCACCTTGGGATTAATGATCTTCCTTTAAACATGTAATCACCTCCTTGATTACCTCCATGGTCTTCAAAACATGCTTCTAGGTTGATAAAAATGGTTTACATAGGATTTAGTGTCATTCCAAACAAAAATGTAAAACTATGTTACTCGATACTTACATCACACTAACACTCAGAATAAACTATTTCTTCATGTTGTGCCTCAACTTTAATTGTGCTTGGTGTGAGCTGAATAACTCGGCCTCTGTATCACTCAACATCAACTACTGTCTTTGACAAACTTGACAATCACTTAAGTACTCAACTAACTCTAACTTACTCAACAGTAACTACTGCTCAACACATGACTTGAAATAAATAAAAGTCTTTAATACTGAGCTTGGCCTATATAGGATGACTCGGTCGAAGTGATGACCAAATAATCCTACCTTTTGAATGACTTAATGTTTGACACTAATAGACAACATGAGTTAGGGATCAATAATCCCTCTCGTTGACATTAGTGGCAAAAATACTTTTTTTTAAAAAATCAATACAAAAATGAAACACGAGTACACCCCCTTAGAATATTATCCACACCTTAACTCAATATACACTGTACAAGGTCTGACTCTACACTAAGTATATACATCTAAAACTTCAAAATTTTAAAATTTACAAACTCCCTTGATCATCCTTATTCACTATTGTTAGTGAACTAATTTTTCTTCCAAGAAAACACTCACAAATTGATCCTTAAATGCCCAGACAAGAAGACTCAACTAGTAGTAATAGTAGGGTCTCTCTATGATTGAAAAGCATAAGTACCCTCTGAATTATTTGGGTACATCTCCCCGTGCAAGATTTGCAATAAATTTACATAACTCTCGACATAGATGCTTTTAACCAAAAAGCACAAAAGGCACACAAACATGCACTCGTAAACACAACATAGATGCAAAGAAACTAAATAACCAAAAGGGAAGGAAATAAGTAAACGATACAAAGTTTAGTTACCCAATCATTATATTACACAAGAAATGTAGAAAGAAAGATGAATTGTTCTTTCTAGAAACATGAATAACTAAGGTCCAAAGTCCAAATGATAATTGTGACAATAATTATATGCACCAAAATTGCATTTAGAGATAATCAAGATAATACAAAGATTGACACTGATCATAAAGCTAGCACGCAACTCAAAGTTTTGATATACTAAAAGTTTCCTCCTCTAAACATAACAAAGCAACAAAAGATTTGTTGCCAGACACATACAAATTACTATTCAAAAAAAAAAAAACTCCCCTCCTATAGTGCAAAGTGTATAGAAAATGCAATTCTCTTGTCTCTCTATAATCTCAGGTGCTCTACTGGTAGCACAAAGTTTGCCGAAGAAACTGAAAACTTAAAAAAAAAATCCTTGGCTCTCTACCATTTATATAAGCTCTCATCTTTGTGATGCGATTTATTAGTTATAATAACTTATTCTTGAAGGCATACACTCTCCCCTTATCTTCTTATATTTCTATCCTTTACATGTGTAACATTTAATTCATAATTAAATATTTTATTACAATTCATTGATGAATTACAATTGATTTTAATATAAAATTGATAGAATGTCCAGATTTATATTCCAGTTAGGAAATAGATAATGACACCTAATCAAAGGGATATCTGCACTTTCCATGTTCATGTACGCATGTCATTGTTTATTGATACCACATCTTCTCTTTACCACATTCCTTGGGCTTGGGCATGGGGAGAAGTATCTATAGTCCCTTAGTTATATAATTATCACGAACCATGATGTTTGTGTTGACATTCAGTCAAGTTTGTCATTAGTGACAACACTTATTTTAATTATGCATGACTACCAAGCTTATTGAATAGTCTATAGTATTTTCCATGTAATTCAATAGCCACTGAGTACTATAGTTCATACCGAGCATTCTAGTGATTGCCAAGTGAATTCAGTCAGCGTGAAGTCTAACAGTTTAACCTGAGCATTACAATGGTTACCAAGCTTTGTAGTTTCTACCAAGATAGTAGTTCATGTAAAGTGAAGCTAGTCTTAACTGAGTTGTATGATGATTAGTGTTTACCGAGTGTAGTCATGGTAAACAAGTAATTCAGTTTATATCAAGTTACACATTATCTACCGAGTCACTAGTGTAGGCTGAGTTCAAGACTACATTGAAGTGATTAGTATAGACAGAGCTTCTACTTCTACCAAGTGCATGACAATGTCAAGTAATGACAATAGACACCATGTATCAAAACTTCACCAAGTTAGTCTTCAGAACCTCAGTAAGGGCTGACTTTGTAATATTGGTGTTAAAATGTATGATGGTTGACTTTGTAATTATGTAAAGTGGTTTGATATATATGTAATGTATTGTATCATATCCAAGTGTGATAATGTATTGTATCATATCCAGGTGTGAATGGAATGTGAAAAAGAAAGCATGCGAATGTGAATTAATAGCAAACAAAGTGTATTGTAAGGCCATATCAGTAAAGGAGCAATAGAGTCATATTTATCACATAGAGGTGATCAGTGCTTCAAAGAATCTATATCAATAATTCAGTTGCAAGTTAGAGATCTACTACTTAATCCTAATAGGTGAAACTAGTCCAAATCCTTTACCAAGGTAGACTTAATAGTCTTTTCTCAAATCTCTTTACTGAGTTCATACTTCATTGTGTGTTTGTAAAACCTCTAACAAGATAGACCTAGCAGTCCTAATTGCTCCTAATAGGGCAGATCATCAAAAGAGATCAATGTAAGCCTTAACTGGCCAACTTTATGCTGCAGTATTGAAGTTTTGTGGGTATAATCCCCACCCCAATTTTACTTTCTATTTGGAAGGTTTTTGGGTCACCAAATTATTTTGTTCAAGTGTTATGAATGTTTTATGTTTTCAATTTCTCATGCATGTAGTTAGATCAGATTTGATGAATTAAATGGTAATTGGAATATTACAATTAAGATATGAATTTGATAAAGTTTTTGAGGTTATTGATTCTCCCCTCCCCTCTCAGTAACCTAGCTAGTCTTGAATATTTTCAACAATTGGTATTAGAGCTTTTTGGTTCTTAGGATAAATTTTGATAGCTTGAGCAAAGATCAAGAGCAATGGAAATATTCAAACTTTACAAAGCCATTGACAATGAAAAGCTAGATCTAGAGATGGCCATTGCCCAACTCAAGAAAGAAAAGGAGCATCTTTCCCAATCTCTAAAAAGAAGGAAGGAACTTCCAAATTAGATGAATGAACATCAGTATATTGAAGAGATAATTGAATTTTTTTCCCTTCAAGTAGCTCAGATGAAGCAAATGATGCAATCAAAGAAATCCTAGAAAAGAAATGTTCCTTGCAAGAAGAAGTAACGAAATTGAAAAGAGAGCAAGAAATTCAATGAATAAAATTATGTGAAATCTTGGAACAAAGAAATAAGGCAAAAGAAGAATTGGATGGAAGGAATAATTGAAATTCAAAATCAATCCCTTCAGCAAGAAGACCTTATTGATCAACTCTTCAATGCAAATGAAGAAATCATGAGCTTGAGATATGAAAATGAAATGATAAGGAATGATCTAAAATCTAAAAAACAAATCAATGAAAGATTAAGAAATGATCTAAACTCTGAAAGAAAAACCAATGAAAGATTGAGGAATGATTTGAATTTTGAAAAGCAACTCAATGAAAGGATAATGAAATCCCAAGCAGACATGGATCAATTGAATCAATTGAATGAGCAGAATCTCTATAGACAAAAGGGTAAAGTAGGAATTGGATACAAAGAAGAAGGTGAATCCTCCAAACAAGGTGCCCAAGAGAATCAAAAACCTACTTGCAATCATTGTGGTAAGATAGGTCATACATCAAACAAATGTTGGAGTAATGGAAAAGCTTAATTTAATGGAAAATGCTACATGTGTAGTCAACATGGTCATAGGGCTAATGAATGCAAAGAGAAACCAAAATTTGAGGGAAAGTGTCATAAATGCAAGAAACAAGGTCACAAGGCATCTAAATGCAAATCTAAGTCATTCAATCTAGTAGAAAAAATTGTGAAAGCAATATTTGGTTAGGACTACAACAATTGGTGTAAATGTCATTACTGTGGAGAATTTGGACATGTTGGCATGAATTGTGTTAAACATCACATGAGAAGAAAAGATACCACCATAAGATGTTTCACTTGTACCAAACTTGGTCATATAGCTAAGAATTCCATGAATATAGGCAGAATTGACAATGAAAAGAAGATAAAAGTAGATAACATTAGAAAACAAATGCGACAACAATGGATTCCTAAATCTACTGAGCATGCTAGTCCAAGAAATGATGGTCATGTCACTCAAGAAGTGGGTGACTCCACCATTTCCAACTAAGTTCTTAAGGATGTACTAGAACTATGTTGTCAAGATCACATCCAAATAGTTCCAATTGAAAGGAAGAAAAGATCCAAATCAATATTCAAGATACAAAAGGATCATCAAGAAATATTGGTATTAGTTATCAGTGATTTGTCTTCTCTATCGAGCAAGGTTGGGTCATGGACTCTACCGAGAAAAGACAGGAGCAACATGGACATGTTTGATTACTGAGTTATGAAATCTTTACCAAGCAATCCAAACAAATAGTGGATGAGAGCCTGTCAAGCACAATGTCATCACAACTACCATTGTACCAAGCATTAATGGAAAAATCTTAACAAAAAGTAGGAAATTGAATTCATTTTCATTGAGAATTCTAAGTGTTATTGTGAAGAAGTAATTTGTAGATCAATCAAGCGACTTCGAGCAGAATTTGCAACTAAGTTCTTCAAAGTTTTTCATAGCTTACCGAGTAGCCATGGCATCAAGTAGCAACAAAAAGGCAAGGAAAGGGTCAAAGATGTTGGTCTAAGGAGTTGAATGGAAAGCACTTGATTTCAAACTTGTGCCAGCGATTGTTGAAACCCTCGACTCGAACAAAGCACAATTGTAGATCCCTCCCAAGGTACTTCTCATTAACAACATTTGAACTCATTTTAAGTGTGAAATTCAATAAATTAGAACCCTAGAAATGGGTGATTCCTTAGGTGAACTCTGTGTTAATGGGATTCTCAAACCTGAGCAGAAACATTTGGAAGACAAGGGTTTAACTCACATTCCCCACTCGCCTTGAAGCTTTCAAATTAAATAGATCAGATACATCCTTAGCCAAGTTCACAACGGTCAATTATGGCTTGAGCAACCAGTCATAATCACCAAGAAGATGTTTCATCACATTACTGGTCTTCCCATGCTCACCAAGGCCAAAGTAACCAAAACCCTAGGTCGAGTGGATTTGAAAAAGAAAACCCTAGCCAAATGGGATGAGAGAGGTATGAAAAACAATAGTGTAACTGATGCAAAACTAAAATTTGGTATCCATGTGATAGCTCACAAGATTTACAGTTCAAGTTGTCTCAATAGTGTGTCATGTGAAGTTGTTGACTTGGCATATAAGGTTGTGAAGAAAAATCTATCATATGACCTTGTAGATTTGTTGTTGAAATAGTTCAACAAAAATAGGGAAAGCATTAGGACTTCCAAGAACAATCCTTGCAAATTCGGTTCATTGTTGACATGCTTATTTTTCTATGTTTAGAAATTCTTCCCTTCAAAAGGCATGATAGTATGGAGAAAAGATGTGCCAATATTATATCAGATTAATGAATATATTTTTGAAATGGGAGAAAACTTTCTTAGCATTATGGATAACTATTTTGATTTCTTCAAGGAGAAAATGAATAACAGATTTAGGATTCCCAAGAAATTGGTAGAAGATTACAAAAATGATGATTGTTTCATGGTAGACAGTGACAGAGTCTACATTCAAGCAGTAAGATCCAGAGTTGTATGGGTGAAACCTCTTCCATATGAGGTAAACATTGATGAAACCAAAGATATTATTGAAGCCCTGGTGAATGAGCTGGTTGATCCACAAGCACCATACTTTGGAACATATGATGAGGCCAAGGAAAGAATAGAGCTTGAAATCAAGCTTCCATAGGCAGTTAACAAAGGTAAGAGGAGGCAACCAAAATCAAAACAAGCACACCTCTTATGTTGGCCGAGGGAAAAGGAGAAGATGTTGAAGAAGTAGAGGATGAAGAGTAATTAGAAAAGGAAGAAGAACTAGTAAAGAAGAAAGCCAAGGTGATCATCACCAAGCCACCTAAGCCATCCATTGCAATGTTTACTAGAAGATCTAGGAAGAAGGCAGATAAGGAAGGTGGTGATGTTATCTTCAACCAACCTCCACCTATATTTAAGGAAAGACTCAAGGTACTGAGAGAAGGAGCAGAAGTGCATAACTTCAAAGCTCTCAAGTATGAGACAAGGACACCAACAGAGCGAAAAGAGATTGAGGATCTGGTCATGGACAAAATGGGCCAATGGAAATACTCTCCAAACTAGCTAGCAACATAGATCCATGGTGTTTTGTTAGAGAAAATCAAGTTAAGATGGGAGAATACCAAGCAAACTATCAAAGATATTTTTGCACAAACCTTAAGACAGTTGGTACCCACCTTGATAAATGCAAAGGTAAACAAGGCATTGAAAGACAATGAGAACAAAATGACACTTAAGTTCAATACTTGTCTAGTTCTGATGAAGGACATTGAGTATGTCATGAGGAATGCCACAAACACAAGGAGAAATGTGTTTCATCCTCACAAACTGAGTGAGTATCTAATAGAAATCAAAGATGATGACGATGAAAGTGACAAGAATGAAGATAGTGATGAAGACTCCACTCAATTTTTTGTGGCCAATTATCAAGAGTTGATGAAGGATGATGATGAAGAGAAAGAGGAAGAAGCTATAGAGGAAGCCAAGGAAGATGATGAGGAGACCAACCCAGTCAAGATAGCTACGACCATCATTGCCTCGCTTCCTCACTCTCCAACTAAACTTGCAGCATCATCAAGCTTAGAGTTAGCTTTAGTAAGTCTGATTGTGACCACAACAGATACATCAAATGTCCAATCACTCTTCACTCCCTTATAGCTCAGCACATCACCGATAGAACTATTTACCACTTAATCTACTGAGTTGTAGCATCCTTTAGCTACCAAGTCTGTAATGTCCCCATTTTGGAAGAATTAATTATTTATAAAGTTATCAATTAAAAAATATATTACAAGGTAACTTTATATTTAATTAATTTAATAAAGTGATATATTTTATAAAGTCATTAAATAAAATAATGTTCTAGAGGTTGCTAGAAGAAGCGGAGAAAAAATTAAAAAGGAGGCCAACCTATCAAAGGAAAAAAGAATAAATAGGCATTAAGAGCTCATTGCCTATCATCGAGATTTATTATTGATATTTCCTAATGTGTTTTGTGGAGCCTAGGGTTTCTACAAGTAGTCACAATTGGCCATTGAGAATGAAAACTCCAATTGGTATGCAATTTTGAGGGTGTGAAAGATCACTTGAATTATTGTAGCCGTGGGAAGGATATTTCAGTCTTTTCAATTGTTCGTGTAGTTTTTTATTTTCTTATTTTGCTAGATTTTTCCTACACTTTTAATAATCTCGCTTAGGTTAATAAAGCATGTCTTATTAGGTGAATGGTTGTGAGGTGTCACCTTCCTACATGTGAGCATCCATTAGCTATCTTGAGAAGATACTTTGCTATCTTTAGTCCAATAGATGTTTGCTCCTCATTGGTTGGTGTTGCCACCTCCTCCCTCTTCCTAGCCTATATAAGCATGCTACCTAACTTGTATTTGCATCTCTTGTTTTTGCATTCTCTTAATGCTATTTTGCTTCCAGCATTTGCATTACTCTCTTGGAGACTAACTCTATGATGCAATTTTGATTTTGTATCATTTGCATTCATAGTTTAGATATTTATTCTTTGCACTAGTGTTCTGGGTTATTAATCTTATCAGATTCTAACATGGTATCAGAGCTTTTCTATGTGCAAGAGTAGATTTTAGTTTCCTTATTTGAGAGATTCGGGGGGGGGGGCTAATAAACTTTATTGTAATTTTTTGAAAAACGAAGTATGCTCTTCTCTTACATCTTTGGATGATCCTGAGAATCAGAAAAGTTTTGACAAAAACGGTTTTTCTCTGATGTTTCAATCTCAAATCTGACAATCAATTTGCATATTTGAAGTTTTCAATCAGTATTGCAGGTTCCAGCATGCCATTGATGGACTTAGGAAGCTGATCCAGCATTTGCATGTCATATTTTGGTTGTTGGGGTCGGTTTTTGATTTTTGGAGCCATTTTTTACTGTTAAAGGCTTCTAATTTACAATACAGCAGCATCTTCTGTACATCAACAAGAAAAATGCTTTCTGGGTTTTGTTTGCAGCCCCGAAAAACCATCCAGGTATCTTTTAGATTTTGCATGCAAGCTGTATATTTTGCAGAATCGAGCATGAAAGGCTACAACCATACCCCTCTCCGTTGGCAGTTGCAGATTTGAATGCAGTTTTCAAATGTCTTGTTCTTGCTCATACGGACTCTGATTTTGATGATTCTTATTATGAACTTGGCTATTTTTTTGTGCTCTATCCACTAGTGGAGTTGTTTTTTGATTTTCTTGCATAAATTCTTCAGAAATTGCAGATTCTTATCCGTGACTATGCACAGTTCTCGTTTTGGAAGCTTCGGAGGATCATAACTTTCTCATACGACCTCGTATCAAGGCGATTCTTTTTTTGAAAGTGCATGATTTTTTTAGTAGATCACAATGGTGCTATTTTTTTCCTTGAATATTATGCCTAAATTTCATGTTCAACATATGCTCTTCATAAAGTTTTGTAATGCATTGAAATCAAGACCACTAAGCATTTCTTTCTAGTGGGAATTGTAAATGCACTAAAATAAAGTGTCAAATCATATTTCTTTGGGGGGGTTCTTTGATTGAGTAAAAAGAGAGGGGGGCATTGTCGTGGCTGGGTTCTCTTATTTTTAGCATTTCTTCTCTGCATTTCTTCATGATGGATCAAACAAATATGCCCATCCTAACTCCATACAATTACTTTGAGTGGAAGTCACGCATGACAATTCACTTAAAGAAAGCTAGATTAAATAGGATAACTATGGGACTTGAAACTGAACCTACTAAAGATGAAAACAAGCCTAAGTGGTTTAACAAATGTGATGAGACATATGGAACATTGTGTTTGTCTGTTTCTCCTGACTTGCTATTTCACATTGAGTCTTTGGATACACCAAATGAAATATGGACAAAGCTAGAAACACTATTTGGCACACAAGATTCAATGAGGGGTCATATGTTGGAAAATGAATTAATTAGTTTAAGTCTAGGAAATTTCAACACAATCCAAGATTTCTTCACCAAATTAAAATCACTAAGGCTGCAGTTAAAACAATGTGGAATTGAAAAGAAAGATGAACAATTGATTCTTAGTATTCTCTCTAAGCTGAGTTCAGAATATTCTGTGTTTGGATCTACCTTCTATGCTACTAAGGGTGCACTTGGTACTCAATTCACCATGCCATCTTTAGATGATTTTGCTGTCAATCTCACTCGAGAACAGGACAAGCTAATCCAGATGGGCACTCTTATGTCCTCTAAGTCACATGCCTTAGCAACCAACCAAGGCACAAAAGAACAACAAGGACTATGTAGTAACAACAATAGTAAGGACAAGAAACAAAAGAATAGCAAGGAGAAGAAGGATCAGATACCGGTTTATTCAAAAGCAACTATTGATACACCATCTTCCAAGGGCGATAAGCCTAAGAAAGAAAAGGTCAAATGTGCCTATTGTAAAAGACCTGGTCATGATGAACATAAATGTTTGCAAAAACAACTTGATCACTTGACATACATTCTTGAGAAGAATAATATTAGTGTTCCTGAGTGTATCAAAAAAAGTTCTAATGAAGGGTCTAACAAGGAAAAAAAAACAACAAGGGCAAAGGAAAGGGCAAGGCCCTTTTTGCAGTTGCTTCCTCGCCATCCACTTGGGTTCTTGATTCGGGTGCTTCACACCACATGGCTTCATCTAAGGAAGAACTTGCATCCTTGGAGCCGTGTACTATGCCTTCTATTTTGATGGGTGATAACACTCCTATTGAGGTGTGTGGGAGAGGGTCTGTTGATGTGGGGGTTGGCACATTCCATGATGTTCCTTGTGTACCCTCATTGTCAACTAATCTCTTATCGGTATACCAGATCACTCACACAAGTTTAAGCAAGTGGGTTGAGTTCACTCCTAGTTCAGTGGAGATATGTGAGTTGCACAATGATTCTATAGTTGCAGTTGGGAGAGTAGATCATCAGTCATGACTCTATATGTTTTCTCACTTTGTTCCTGATCCTCCTTTGACTGTTTCGCTCACTCACTTTAATGATGTGAGCAGATTATGGCATGAGCAGTTTGGCCACCTTAACTTCCACTACTTGCATCAGCTTAACCAATAGAGCATGGTCACAGGGTTGCCTTCTACTTTGACATTGGAGTCACTTGGAATACATGATAGATCTTTCGATGGGTCAGATTCACTTGAGCAGTCTTCTACCTCTAGTTTTGATGTAGAGAGTGATTCAGAGGACTCACCTCCTTCCTCTCCTAGTCATCATTCACAGGTTGATGATTCTCCTCTAGATTCTCCATCTTCTGGTCCACTTTGGGCTAGACAGACCTTGCAGTTTGCAGGTGATTGGGTTGGGGATACATTAGACACCAAGCATACTCGTTCACAATTCCAGGATGCTCTACATATCTTCATTGCTATTGCCTCAAATCCACAGTCCTTTCATGAGGCTTCTGGTATTTCTGACTGGGATACAACTACGTAGGAAGAGTATAGTTCCTTGATGAGGAACCACACTTGGGATATTGTCCGATTTCCTAAGGGAAGAAAACTTGTTCGATGTAAGGGGATCTACTGGACACAATTTGCAAGCTTTGCTGAGGGTGTGGGATGCTTCATCTTTTGGGGGGGGCTCTTCCTCTCACTTGGAGTCCTAATTTTCTTTGGCGAGTCTCTTTTCTCTCTTTTTTGGAGGAATTTTATGTACATGGGTACCTCATCAAGCTTGACTTGCTGGGACCCATTTCTAAATCCACCTAAGCTTTGCTTATGGGGGGGTGTTAGTGTAGTTTTTTATTTTTCTTATTTTGCTAGGTTTTTCCTACACTTTTAATAATCTCGCTTAGGTTAATAAAGCATGTCTTATTAGGTGAATGGTTGTGAGGTGTCACCTTCCTACATGTGAGCATCCATTAGCTATCTTGGGAAGATACTTTGCTATCTTTAGTCCAATAGATGGTTGCTCCTCATTGGTTGGTGTTGCCACCTCCTCCCTCTTCCTAGCCTATATAAGCATGCTACCTGACTTGTATTTGCATCTCTTGTTTCTCTTAATGCTATTTTGCTTCCAGCATTTGCATTACTCTCTTGGAGACTAATTCTATGATGCTATTTTGATTTTGTATCATTTGCATTCATAGTTTAGATATTTATTCTTTGCATAGTATAGTGTAGTTTTTTATTTTTCTTATTTTGCTAGGTTTTTCCTACACTTTTAATAATCTCGCTTAGGTTAATAAAGCATGTCTTATTAGGTGAATGGTTGTGAGGTGTCACCTTCCTACATGTGAGCATCCATTAGCTATCTTGGGAAGATACTTTGCTATCTTTAGTCCAATAGATGGTTGCTCCTCATTGGTTGGTGTTGCCGCCTCCTCCCTCTTCCTAGCCTATATAAGCATGCTACTTGACTTGTATTTGCATCCTCTTAATGCTATTTTGCTTCCAACATTTGCATTACTCTCTTGGAGACTAACTCTATGATGCTATTTTGATTTTGTATCATTTGCATTCATAGTTTAGATATTTATTCTTTGCACTAGTTTTCTGGGTTATTAATCTTATCAGATTCTAACATCAATTGTGTTTAATTGTTCGTTTGGAGTTTCAACTGGAGTTGCACTTTCATCATATCATCTTCAGCATTCAGTCTCCAACATTTGATTAATCCAGGTTCTTTATTTCAGTTTGTAGCTGTAACAAGTTCTTAGTTGAATTCAACTAGTTAGGGTTTGACTGTAATATGCCATGTTGTAATGTTTTGGTGCTGAAAATTGTATATCATATAAACACTTGGTTATCATTGAATGAATACATGGGCACTATTTTACATCTGTTATTTAAGTAGAAAATTTTCTTTTATTCAGCAGTGTATTAAATTTAGGGTTTTTTTAGTGGCATGTTGGTAAGGATCATTATAGTGGTATCAAAGCAGTTTCTTGCTAGCCTGGTAGGGTTTATGTAGCCAATTTACTTTACAAAAGTAAAAAAAAACAAAAGGGCTCTATTTACACAGGGAACCAACTTAATTGAGAATATGGCTAAGAGACATTCTCAAAGCCCACCCAGAATTATGCAAGATGATGAGACTTTACAGCATCAGGAGAGGCTTCTACAATCAAAAGAGGCAAGTACACATGCAATGATGGTTATGATGCAACATTTGATTGGGGAAAATAGGAGAAATAATCATAATAATGACCAAGATGACAAGAGCATAGCAAGATCACAACATAGGACACAGTCTGGAACAACTGACAGACTCACACGTCCTACATTTAAGGAAGAAACTCCAACACACACACCTGATGTTATGGTAACAGATATTGTAGATGAACTCTGACAAGTGAGGAATGAGTGGGATTCATTACCAACATATGTACAGGATGGACAAACATTTGACAAGTACCTAAACTACATAGCTGCTAGGCAGAAGTAGGTAGATAAACATAGTGAGTTACAACAGGTCACCAGCAAGTTGGTATTACCCACATTTGATGGCAGTGGAAAAATGATTGCTCGTGCTTGGATTCATAAGGTGGATACTTTCCTATCTCTAAGGCATGATAGAATTTGAAGCACTCAACTATGCCACTTTACACTTAGATGGGGCAGCACATGATTGGTGGACACATGGCATGATCAGATTGCAACACAATCAAATAACCACTTATCAAGAGTTCATGGATAGATTGATAGAAAGGTTTGATAAAAAAAATCCTGAAGTTTATTTTTGGGAGTTAGCCCAATTGAGACAATCAAGAGGCTTAGAACAATTTATCAATGACTTCCAAAAGCTTGTAGTGATGGTGTCTGACATTTTAGAACGAAGGCTAGTCATTTTATTCACAGAAGGATTAACTGAACCATTCAAGAGGCAGGTAAAGGCCTTTGATCCTCCCACATTACAAGAAGCCATGAAGAAAGCCTACAATATGGAACTTGTAGCTCCAACAAATTGGTTTAGTTCAAAGGGTTCTTCATCATTTAGAGATAAAAAAGGGGAATTCAGCAAGAGTAAAGAGAAGGTTAGTGACTCAAAAGGAAAGTCAGTTGTACCTTTGGATAAGGAAATTCTTAATGACCTATGTAGGAAGAAGCTATGCTTCTTTTGCAAAGGTCCTTATGAGTTTGGTCATGATTGTCCTATGAGGCCTAAGGGGAAGGCTAACTGGGCGATGCGGGCTTATTATGAGGGTTCAGATTTAGATAGCTCAGAGCACCATGATGAGGATCCTGATGAGGTAGAGGGTGAACAGGAGGTAGATAGTGCTAAGAAAAAGAGGCTCTAGAGTTACATTTATAGAAGACACGTCCGTCTAGTATTCAAAGAGAGGGATATTTCATACTCCAGGGAGTCTTGGTAGGACAGAAGGATATTACTCTATTGGATATAGGTGCCACACATAATTTCATTGATGCAGGATTTGTGGAGAGGCATGGACTAATTACTGAGGAGTTCAAAAGATTAAGAGTCAAGGTAGTTGATGGATATACTCTTTGTTGTGACGGGATGGTGAGAGATCTACCTTTGCACCTAAACAACTATGAGTTCAAGGCAAACTATCATGTGGTCAACATGGGTGACATGGACATAGTACTTGGGATGTAGTGAAAACATTCTTTGAAGGAGGTTACCCTAAGACTGGAGGATATGGAGATACAATTTGAGGTGAATGGCAAGACTCGTGTACTAAAGGCTATCCGTAATGGTGATGTCAGGACTATCTCATTTAGGTGGTTGGAGAGATTAGCTAGGCATAATAATATAGAGTGGGTGGCAATATGTGCCTTGATGCCTACCTAAGAGGAACAACATAAGACTGAATATCATCCAAATATTCAGAAATCGAGAATCAAGTATGAGAAGGTATGCAGTGAGATTCCACCAGATAGGCCACTAGACAGAGGCATTGAGCACATTATTGAGCTGGAGGAAGGCACTAAGCCTAGCATGGTCACACCATATCAGCACCCAAAATGACTCAAAGATGAGATCGAGAGGACCATCAAGGAGTTGCTAGCAATGGGACACATCAGACCAAGTAAGTCACCTTTTGCGTCTTCTGTTGTTTTGGTAAAAAAGAAAGATGCTACTATACGAATGTGTATTGATTACAGGGTGTTGAATAAGAGAACTATAAAGAATAGGTATCCCATCCCACACATCAATGAGTTGATAGATGAATTGCATGGGAGTTGTTATTTCACAAAAATTGATTTGAGATTAGGCTATCACTAGATTAGAGTTCAAGAGTAGGATATTGAGAAAATTGCTTTTAGATGTCATTGTAGGCACTTCGAGTTTGTAGGCATGCCTTTTGGCTTGAGTAATGCACCTACCACTTTCCAATCCACTATGAACATGTTCTTTCACCATCAATTGAGGAAATATATGCTGGTGTTCTTTGATGATATATTGATCTATAATAGGACATGGCAGGAACATTTAGAGCACTTGGAGACAGTATTGAGCATTTTATAGAGGGAGTCCTTGTATGCCAAGGAGTCCAAATGTGATTTGGGGATGACAGAACTGTTGTATCTTGGACACATCATTAGTGTAGGAGTGCGAATGGATCCTGAAAATATTTGTGCTATTGTTCATTGGCCACCACCAGAGAACCTTACACAGTAAAAGGGGTTCCTTGGTCTATGTGGATTCTATCACAAGTTTTTTAGTGGCTACTCATGACATGCAACGCCCATGACATATTTGCTGAAAAAAGGGGCATTTGTGTGGACTCAGGAGGCACAAGACTGTTTTATGCAGTTCAACAAAATAATGACTACATGCCCAGTATTAGCATTGCCTAATTTCACAAAGCCATTTGAGCTTCAATGTGATGCTTCTAGAGAGGGAGTTGGTGTTGTACTCATGCAGGACAAGCATCCTATAGCTTATGAGAGTAGGAAACTCAGGGGGCCTGAGAGATCATTTAGCATATATGATAAGATGTTGGCCATCATGCATGCCTTGGCCAAATTCAGATAGTATCTTGTGGGTAGCAAATTTTGTATTAAAACTAATCATAATAGTTTGAGGCACTTTTTGGGATAGCGGGACCTGAATGATCGTCAGTAGAAGTGGGTGAATAAGTTACAGGCCTATGATTTTGATATCACATATGTTAAGGGGACACAAAATATTGTTGTAGATGCTTTATCCCGTAGGCCACACCTCACTTCTATGATTCAGATATCAAAGGATTGGCGACACTTGATTAGAGCAGAATATGCCAGAGACACATGGGCCTCTGATATAGCGGAGGGAACAATGATCGACACTAGGTACACTCTCATAGATGATTTGATCATTTACAAGAATAGGATTTACTTAGTCCCAGGATTGAAAGTGAAGCAGTTGATTTTTAGAGCATTCCATAATTCACCTATAGCAGGCCATCCTGGGTATTTCAAGACTTATAGGATAGTACGAGAGTGGTTCACTTGGAAGGGACTTAAGGCTGATGTTTTGCAGTATGTGCATGAATGTCATGTTTGCTAGCAGAACAAACAAGAGCACACTTATCCAACAGGGCTCCTACAACCACTTCCTATTCCTGACAGGAAGTGGGAGTGCGTCTCTATGGATTTTATCATGGGCTTGCCCAAGGCCCAACCGCGCGATTGTATCTATGTGCCACGTGATTGTATCTATGTCGTGGTGGATAGGCTGACAAAATATGCTCACTTCTTCCCTATCGCTACTACATACTCAGCAACTCAGGTGGTAGAGGTCTTCTTCAGGGAGATTTTCAGATTACATGGTTTTCCTCAGAGCATTGTGAGTGACAGGGATAGTCGCTTCATGAGTCACTTTTGGCAGGAGGTATTTCAGTTGTGTAGCACTGGACTTACACCTAGCACTAGTTATCACCCACAGACCAATGGTCAAATGGAGATTGTAAACAAATGGGTGGAAGGGTATTTGAGGAATTATGTGGCAGATCAATAGTGAGTTTGGGTCAGATGGATATATCTCTGTGAGTATTGTTAGAATACTGCATACCATATGAATATACAAATGACGCCTTTCATGGCACTTTACAGTTATGAGGCACCTAGTTTCTTAGATTTTTTGTTGGGAGACAGTCAAGTACCCCATGTAGGTGAACTATTACAAGAAAGTAAGGATATAGTTGCTACTCTCAGAGACAACATTGCTAGAGCTCAGAACCAGCAAAAGTAGTATACAGACAAGAAGAGGATTGAGTGTAGTTTTGAGGTAAATGATATGATTTACCTCATGTTGTAGCCATATAAGCAATCCACTCTCAAGAAGAGTGGTGCAAAGAAACTCAAGCCACACTATTATGGACCATTTAGGATCATCAAGCGAGTTGGTGAGGTGGCTTATTAGTTGGAGCTTCCCGCAAATGGTAGAGTGCACAATGTGTTTCATGTATCATGCCTCAAAAAGACATTGGGTCAGCATTTGATGCCTTCTGCAGTATTACCTCCCTTGGATGATGAGGGCAAATTGATCTTAGTGCCAGAATCCATTTTGGATAGTAGAGAGAAGCAACTTCGCAAGAGAATAATCAGAGAGTATCTGGTTAAGTGGAAAGATTTACCTGTTGAAGATGCTACTTGGG
Organism: Cupressus sempervirens; assembly: GCA_028749045.1. Taxonomy (NCBI): domain Eukaryota; kingdom Viridiplantae; phylum Streptophyta; class Pinopsida; order Cupressales; family Cupressaceae; genus Cupressus; species Cupressus sempervirens. Next base: position 805,924,714 of record CM053785.1, on the reverse strand, counting down.
AGGGAGAAGTGATTTTGCAGCATCCAACATTAAGATTGCTTGAGGCGAAGCAATTTTAGGAGGGGCAGACCTATAATGTCCCCATTTTGGAGAAATTAATTATTTATAGAGTTATCAATTGAAAAATATATTACAAGGTAAATTTATATTTAATTAATTTAATAAAGTGATATATCTTATAAAGACATTAAATAAAATAATGTTCTAGAGGTTGCTGGAAGAAGCGGAGAAAAAATTAAAAAGGAGGCCGACTTATCGAGGAAAAAAGAATAAATAGGCATTGAGGGCTCATTGCTTATCATCGAGATTTATTATTGATATTTCCTGATGTGCATTGTGGAGCCTAGGGTTTCTGCAAGTAGTCACAATTGGCCATTGAGAACGAAAACTCTCAATTGGTATGCAATTTTGAGGATGTGAAAGATTGCCTAAATTATTGCAGTTGTGGGAAGGATATTTCAGTCTTTTCACTTGTGCTTAATTGCTAGTTTGGAGTTTCAATTGGAGTTTCACTTTCATCATATCATCTTCAACATTCAGTCCCCAGAATTTGATCAATCTAGGTTATTCATTTCAATTTGTAGTTGTAACAATTTCTCAGTTGAATTCAGCTAGCTAGGGTTTGATTGTAATGTGCCATGTTGTAATGTTTCAGTGCTAAAAATTGCATATCATATAAATATTTGGTTATCATTGAATGAATACATGGGCACTATTTTACATCAATTATTTAAGTAGAACAATTTCTTTTATTCGGAAATATACTTTCAACAGTGTATTAAATTTAGGGTTTTTTAGTGGCCTTTTGGTAAGGGTCATTACGAAATCAGTATCATTAATAGTGGATACAATATATTCTACAATTTTTGCTACTATAGTTTTGGATACTTCTATAAGTACTTCAGTTTTGGATTCAGTAAGCATACTAGTTAGTATTCCATCTATTGGCATTGTACAAATTTTCACTACTAGTCCTACTATCTCTATTATTGTTTCTATACTAGATTCTAAGGCATTAAGTACAAGGACACTTGAACCTAAGGCTCAACTGAGTAGAAGATTTTTGATTAAAGGAAAGGAGAAAGAGGAGGATATAAATGTAGATGAGGAGATTGAAATTCCCAAGTGGGACATTTACAATCTCATTGTGGATCAAATGCACATAGTCGATGAACTCCTCCAAAAGAAGGCAGAATAGCAGAAACTTAGAGAAGAGAGAGACAGAGAATATAAAATCATAGATGATGCTAAGAACATTTTGATTGAGGCTATAGGTGTTGAAGTTGATACTTCTCAACACATTTTGTTTCAATTAGAAGAGGCAGTCCAAAAGTTTAATGAGGACACCAATGGTTAAGATAAGTTGATTGAGAAGGCAGAAAAGAAATTTGATAATAAAGTGCTTGAGCATATTGCTTAGCAAATAGCTATCCAACAAGTGGAGCTTTCCTCAATTCTAACCAATCTTGAAACCTCTTGCACAAATGTAACATTTCTTTTTGGAAAGTTGTGTGATGTTACCAAGTTCACAAAAGAAATAAAGAGAAAACTAACAAAGGTTGATCAAGATTTGAAGGCTAGTGCATAGCAGTTGCAACTTGATTCAAGTTCAAGCTCTGCACATCATATGAAAGTCAAATTCTTATCAGATATGTAGGTAGAGTTGTTGAGAGAAGAAGCAAGGATCTAGTCTACATTGATAGATATTCAAAATATGATCCTTCCCATCATGGATACAATGCATAAGCATATTGTCTATTCAAAAACATTGATCCATGACAACAACTTCTCCATTGTAGATCAGATGATACAACTATCTACGAAAGTACAAGTTGCTCTACATACATGCAAAGTTTTGCAAGAGAACTGGGATAAGACCTTATCACTCATTCTTAACTTAGATTCTAATTTTCTTTCTCATTTTGATGTCTCCATGTAAATACATTTTGAATAAATCTTTGGTATTACTATCAAAAAGGGGGAGAGATGCTTAATATGCTATATATGGGGAGAGACACTTGTTATGCTATATACTATATATATTGTATGGGGGAGAATCATGCAAAGGGAGAAAAAGTGTATATAGTAGAGATTTTACAGATATAGTATACTCTATATAATTGCAAAGACAAATTTTGAAAAATCTCAAAAATAGTATACCATACCGAGCTAGTTCTACATTGTGATGTATATAGGTTTTGGTTGAAAAGTGTTTTTGTCACTAATACCAAAAGGGGAGATTGTTGACATTCAAATCAAATTTGTTATTAGTGACAAAACTTATTTAGATTATGTATGGCTACTAAGCTTATTGAACAATCTACAATGTTTGCCATGTAATTTAGTAGCCACTGAGTACTACAGTTCATACCGAGCATTCCAGTAGTTACCAAGTGAATTTAGTCAGTATGAAGTCTAACAGTTCAACCCGAGCATTTCAGTGGTTACCAAGCTTTGCAGTTTCTACCGAGCTAGTAGTTCATGTAACGCGGAGTCAATGTTAACCAAGTTGTATGATGATTAGTGTTTACCAAGTGCAGTCATGGTAAACAAGTAATTCAATTTATACTGAGTTACACAGTATCTACCAAGTCACCAATGTAGACCGAGTTCAAGACTACATTTAAGTGATTAGTATGGATAGAGCTTCTACTTCTATCTAGTGCATGATGATGCTGAGTAATGACAGTGGGCACCACTTATCAGAACTTCACCAAGTTAGTCTTCAAAACCTGAGTATCTACATATGGGCCGACTTTGTAATATTGGTGTTAACTTGTATGATGGCCGACCTTGTAATTATGTAAATTGGATTGATATATATGTAATGTATTGTATCATATCCAAGTGTAAATGGAATGTGAAAAAGAAAGCACGTGAATGTGAATTAGCAGTAGGCAAAGTGTATTGTAAGGTCATATCAGTAAAGGAGCAACATAGTCATATTTATCACATAAAGGTGATTAGTACTTCAAGGAATCTCTATTAGCAATTTAGTTGCAAGTCAAAGATCTACTGCTTCATCCTAACAAGTGAAACTAGTCCAAATCCTTTAACAAGGTAGACTTGTCAACCTTTTCTCAAATCTCTTTACCGAGTGCATACTTCATTATGTGTTTGTAAAACCTCTAAAAGGGTGGGCCTAGCAGTCCTAATTGCTCCTAATAGAGAAGATCATCAGAAGTGATCAATGTAAGCCTTAACTGGCCAACTTTATGCTGCAGTATTAAAATTTTGTGGTTATCATCCCCACCCCATTTTTACTTTCTATTTGGAAGGTTTTTGGGTCACCAAATTATTGTGTTCAAGTGTTATGAATGTTTTATGTTTTTAGTTTCTCATGCATGTAGTTAGATCAGATTTGATGAATTAAATGGTAATTGAATTATTACAATTAAGACCTAAATTTGATAAAAAATTTGAGGTTACTGATTCACCCCTCCCCTCTTGGTAACCTAGCTAGTCTTAAATATTTCCAACAGTTTGATTAACTATTTTAATGTTAACATTCCCCAAACCCACAACTTTTGATATGCATTTAGCTTTGTCTCATATATAATGCTTCACATTATTAAATCTGGTCTCCTTTATCAGGTTCCAATGTTCCTTGGATAAATAATCGACAAAAGTAGCTCATTTGAATCAATAGTCAAGTTTAATTCAGTCATCATGCCACATATCTTCTCTTGAAATAATTGAGCTCATACACTCACTTTTCGAGCACTATGTTCTCCCTTCATCATGTTCGATGTCTTCCATCAAGAGGGAAACCAAAATGTCACCTTCACTCTTAATGATTTCAATCACTGGTTGGATTTTAGACTTCATTTCTTGACAATGATATGAGGCACCATGTTTAGTGAATGTTGAGGCTCCTGTCTCATCTATGACCAACTCAATGCTTCATCAAACAATCGACACTTGATCTACATGCTTAATTGTGCTACCATCAACTTGAAGCACTAGTGGTTATCTTTCCTTAGATCATAATCAATGTTTTCCTTGATAGACTAGCATCGCAACGAAGTTTTTTTTTCATATCTGATAAGAAGAGTGTTCGAGCTGACATTTGTCACAGCTAGTAGCTATATCCACATGGTCAGATGATCACCTTCGTACCCCAAATTTCTTTATGCAACATTTCCTTTGACCCAAATGACAATACATTTTATTCTATCAAATGCGATTTGTGAACATTGAGATGGATCAGGTCCCTTAGATGTCCTTGTATCTAGAACTCTAAACTGCGAGCCAAACACTGAACTCCAATCCTCTCCATATTCTGATTAATGGTTCAAAGTTTGACCTTGACTTTTTGAATGCATTCATGGAGACATGGTTCAATCTTCTTATTGAGTTGATACTTATGGAACTTCATCCCTGTTACTGGTATTGCAAATACGAGCAATAATAATCTTTTCTAATTTCTTTTTATCACTCTTGTCCAAGGTATCATATTTTATGTAACTAAATCCTACCAACCTTGGTGAACTTCTCTCAAATTTTCACATACCTTATCAATATCTTGAGGCTCTTTCATCAAAATAATTTGGAATCTACTCATATCATTGGACTCGATTTGTTCCATTCTGCCTCATCCTCATCCTCATCAAGCTTTACTATCAACTTTATTTTTGGTTTCTTCTTCTAATGGCTTTACTCGGCTCCTATTGTGTCAGATGTCCTCTTTGTAGGACCTTTTCCTTTAATGGGCCTTGTAATTTTTACAATTCCTTTCTTTAATGGATTAACAACTTCAGGATTTGTTGTCTTGGATCCGTGTCTAGTGATCCTTTGAGGCGTGGATGTGGGCTTGGCTGCCACCTTCTTCACCTTTGGATCAACAACAACAATTTCTTTTCCTTTGGTTTCCTTGGGCTCAATAATAACTAGCTCCTTACCTTTTCCGTCATGTTCTCCATTATCACATTTATCTTCTTCCTCATTGCTAAGCTCTACCCCTTTAGCCTATGTTATTTACAGTGGTGTTTCTCCAAATTTACCTTCTAAGGCTTGAATTATTTTCTTCCTTTTCCTATTCATTTTAGGAACCTTTGTTTGCATCATCATTTTGATTTTTTCTATCTCATACATTTCGAAGGGTTTGACATTCTTGTCAATTTCCTCAGCTAACAGTGCTATAATAGTAGTTGATACTTCATCAATATTTACCTCATAATGTAGAGGTCTTAACCATGCCATTCTAGCTATTACAACCTGAACATATGTGTAATCATTATCAACAAGAAAATATAGGTAATTGTAATATTGGTCGACTATTGACTTAGGGATTCTAAATATGTTCTTCTTTTTTTGCTTGAAATCCTCAAAATTACCATCCATCATGGTTTCAAAATTATCTCCTATCTAATTGACAAACTCTTTTATTTGTTTGATTACTAGCCTCTTTTTATCCGATACTACATCTCCAATAGTGGGAAACAAATTTTGTACATAAAAGAATATACACACAATAAGAGAACTAAACTTACATGAAGTATTTTTCACCTTCCTTATCGCTCCTAGGTTCTCTGCTTGTTGAATTAGTTGTAGCTTGGCCAAATCATAACTATTGTCCTTCTCAACAAGTTTATATCCCATATCAACAACTATGCATGACAAGATGTTCAGTCAACTCGATTGATAAAACTTGTGTGCAATAACTCAAACAACAAACTCGATCATTGGATCCTCAAAGGTGTTGATTGACATGCCTTTTTCGTTCAAATTTGCTTTCATGTTACTTTCAATTAAAACTCTTTCTTGACATCGAACAGTCATCACTTTGTGCAAACAAGCTATCTCATCATATGATGAATGATTGATTTTGTGATCCCGACCGGTCCATTCTCCAACCACAATTTCATGTCATGTATTCATCTCAACACAATCTTTATCCACTCAACCTTAAATACATTTGGAAACTCTAGGGCAAGATTTAACCCTTTCTTGGCCATAACTTTATGTGTGTCGCTCAATTTGTCATTGTCACAAATCTTGTCATTAGCACTTAGCTCAAAAATGTTGATCTCTTCAATTTTGCACATATAACACAACCTAACATCATGTACCATGATTACCTTATGTGGAATCACAAACACTGCCCTTGAAGAATCTCCTATCAGTGCAGTATCTGGGTATGCCTTAAATTTTGGTGGAGGATAGGCATCATTTTGAATAATCTGTGCATTTATATCCTTCAATGCCTCCTTTTTCTCACTATTTTATGCGATGGATACCATCTTCGCAATCTAGGGTTTGAAATCAAACAACCTTCATTACTCGACTCAAATACAACTTTGCACAACTTAATTGTTAAGTCAATGTCACACACTTGATACTTTAACAATTTTGCACAAAACTTGCTCTGTAATTGCCTAAATACTTTGCTCTGCGAATTTGAAAACTTGGTGAGTTGAAATGAGCTTCAAAATCCACTATATAGGTTCAAACAATCTAATTGTGTCTTCATAATGCTTTGTATATACAGTTATTAGGTGTACACTCTAGGTGCATAAAAGTTATCTCGACTTACTCAACGAAACTTGATGCACACACATCCTTCAACTTCGCTCAGTCAGTATCATGACTCGGTCCATAGTGACGTTCAAAACTAACACTCAATCTCTAATAAGTTTTCAACTCAATATCATAATTCATCTCGACCAAATCATTAATTTCTCCTTATGCATCTATCATTATGCAAATTTTGACTTTCATGCATATAGTATCAGGAACTAATGTATGATCTATCAATTTGAAACATAGTTACATCCATACCTTATCATTTAGTTTGAGGTGGGGGAATCACCTAATCCATTGGATTCTGTGACCACAAGTTCTCCATTTGCACTATTGCCCACATCTAACTTTTTCATCCATGTTTGATTCATTTCATTCCTTACTTCTTTAGCACTGAATTTTGCCTTTCCACTATTTTCCTTAACATTTGGTGTTGGTGCTTGGTTCATACAGTCCTTTCTTAGATGACCGGCCTTTTGACAATTGAAACATACTGGTCCAAAAAATTTCATGTTCCAAATCTTCCTCTGATATGTATCCTAGCACAGTTTGTTGCAACGTGTCCATACTTTCCACAACATTGACAATTTATCCAACTATTGTAATCCTAATTTATGGTATTACCTTGCTTAAGTACTTTTTCTTGACCTTTAGGTGTCTAGTTGTTCTTTTCTTTAGATCTACAATCTTGTGCCTTATGACCATACTTCTGACATGTATAACAATAACCTTTAAATCTAGAAGTAGTTGATGCTTTATTGACCTTTGATCTACACTTATGTGCTTGATGACCTTGTTTGTTGTAAGTGAAAAAATAACCATTGAATTTAGGTTTAGGGTTTGACTGACTAGTCTTTCTCCTACAATCATTTGTTGTATGGCCTGGTTTACCACAATGATAGCATGTAGGTTTCTTGTTCTTTGAATTTCCATTTGCATTCCTTTGTTTTCCTTGCTTTGATGATTTTCCTTGCTCAAGACATGATAGGAACTCAACATAGTCTTGTCCATAGGTGTCATGGGGTCTCCTTGGTTCATTCATATGTTCATTAAGAAATCTCATAGCCTCTTTAATTTTATTCAATCTTTCAACAAATTCTTTTTCAACTTTCAACTCATTTACCAACCTATCATTCTCAAATTTTAGATATGTAGTCTCAAGCTCCTTTCTTGCAATCTCATGATTTACACTTAGTAACTTATTGATCATGTCAAATTGATTTTGGGTCAGCTTTTGTACTTCATTGATCCTTTCATCAAGTCTTGTAACCAATTGTCTCTTGTCTTCATCAGCCATTTCCTTGCCATCTTCAACCTTTGCTTTATCTTCCTCAACCTTTTTCTTTTGTTTGGTCACTTTACATAGCTTTGCTGCTTGTATTTCATGTTCTCTTTTCAAAGCTCTAATTTGCTCATTCAGAATGTTATTCCTCTCCACAGAGTCACTAGAACTTTCTTCACCAAATAGTTCTTCAACTTTCTCTTCTTTGTATTGGGTGCCATTGTGTTTTATTTCCATCTCCTTCCTTCTTTTCAAGGATTTCCTTAATGTCTCTTTTGTAGCCTTGACTTGTTCATATACAATCTAAACATTAATCTTCTAGTTCTCAATGCTCTTTCTAAGTTTGTAGGCTTCCATTTTCAAGAGTTTTTACTCCCAAGTGGTTAGACTTCTGTCAAGAGTACACTTCTCTAACACCAATTATTCAAAATCTCATAGGGAAAGTGTGATACTAAGAAGGGGGTGTGTGATTCGGATCTATAAAAAATTTCACATTTCAAACAAGACACATATTTGATATCACTACATAAACTCTCATATCAATATCACTATAAATCACATCAACTATTTATTAAAAATAAATTATCAAATCAAGTACCTAACTACATGAATGTAAACTCATAAACACATAACACATTAACACACACATTTGGTAACACAGAAACCCTCCAAGGTGAAGGTAAAACTGTAGTGGGGATGACACCCACAAAATCTTCAATACTGCAACAATAAGGTTGTGCCTATTAAGGCTACAATTCTTCAATCACTTCTAATGATCTATCAGGTGAGGGGTCTTCCCTCTAAAGGCTAATAAAATTGTTAGGTTCTACCTTGGTTAAAGGATTTTTACATCACAACTAAGGGAGCACTTTTTTTAGGACATTTACAAAAGCATGTTAAAGATACTCTATTAAGAGATGTAAACCCTGAAACACCTATTAGAATGTTTAGTACATGATCCTTTGGTTAATACTCCAATGCTTAGTAACATATCTCCTCTATGTAATATAATATCTCCTTACTATGATAGATCTTCTTTGTCTTTGCTCAAAACTTTTTATTGCATTTCTTGATCTCTAATATCTTAACACTCTGATTCACCTCCAAAACTTTGCATGCATTCATAAACTTCATTCATACATATACAAGCTCATCCATATGAACTAGGTCATAGACCCTCTTTAAATAGATGTTTGGGTGAACCTTATAGATCCAAACCAATGATCTAAATTCACTTGTTTTGCCACTTAGTCCTTACATTTTTCTTATTGGTGAATTGCCTCACTTAGCGAATAATGATCTTCCTTTGAATGTGTAATCACCTACTTGATTACCTCCTCGATCTTCAAAATACACTTCTAGCGTGATAAATATAGTTTACATAGGATTTAGTACCATTCCAAACAAAATTGTGAAACTATGTTAATCGACCCTTACATCACACTGATGCTCGACATAAACTATTTCTTCATGATGTCCCTCAGCCTGAACTATGCTTGGCATAAGCTGAATTGCTTGGGCTCTATATCACTTGTCATCAAGTATTGTCTTTGACAAACTCAACAATCATTGGAGTACTCGACCAACTTTGACTTTCGCTACATTAACTATTGCTCGATACATGACTTGAAATATATGCAAGTCTTCAATAGTAAGCTCAATCTGTAAAGGAAGGCTCGATCACAATGATAACCAAATAATCTTGCCTTGTGAATGACTAAGTGTTTGCAACTAATAGATAACATGACTTAGGCATCAACATATCACTGGTCACCAACTTCATTAGTGAGCAACCTAAACACCATTATCTCCATTACTAGTACTTTGTCATACACGTGCACCTATGCACCACCATGCATGACAACCAAGATGGCCCAACCAATATTAACACTATTTTTTGGGCCAAGTGCATATTTGAACCTTGGTTGAGCAATTAACAATGCAACTACAACACTACTACACTACTAAGTGATACTTTTTAAAGAATTTTTTTAATCAATAATAATATAAAATATAAATTCCTATTTGAAATTCTTGGAAATATAAGAGGAGTAACTGAGAGGGGAGGGGTGAATAAGTTACCACAAAAATAAATCCCAGATCCTGTAGATGTCAAATTAAAATAATAGGTTGTTTAAATTATATTATGTTGTAACTCGGTAAACACACATGCACTTGATTTACTCTAGCAAATACTTTAACTCAACAATAATTGAATAACACCAATAACTCGATAAGTGTAAACCATAAGATGTTTTTTGTGATTAGCCTTAAGATTAACTTACTTGCATACACATAAAATAAATAACATGAACATAAGTGACACCAAGATTTAACGTGGAAACCCAATTTGGGAAAAACCACCAATTGCAACTAGTTGTTGATTTTCACTATTTTGAAGTGAGCCTTGTTAGGAGCCAACTCGGTTAAAGGTTATAAAACACACTGTTAGGTGTGGCCCTATTAGAGGATTTAATCACCCTACTGGGAGTGGCCTTGTTAGAGTTCCTTAGACACTTCAAATAGAAATGACACCTTGTTAGAGGATTTACAAATAGTTGTTAAGACAACTCGGTTAAGAGATTTAGATCACTGCTACAATGGTTAGAGAGTAACAATGAGATGACTTGATTTCTAATGCAACTAAATTGTTGATTACAAATCTCAATTCTGGCTTGTATACTTGATCTTCTTGATCAAATGCATCTTTGTAGCTCAACAAGAATATTCTACTTATCCTTCTAATTCACTTTCTCTAAGCATCATCAAATCTTCTATTCACTTCACACATTCAATCCACAACTTGACCTTATATCAATATATTCCACATTGTCAATTTGGCTTGAATACAACTTAGAATAATTAACATTTATCTTCTCAGTCGCCTAGAACCAACAACTATATGAATTGAACTTAATATGCCAAAACAAGAAAATCTTTCGTTAGTTGACCATGCTTGGTAGAAACTAACTCAGAAACAATTTTTCCATGTTAACCAAGTGAACCTGGTTAACACTGCATATTCACAAAGTTCATTTGGCAACCCAGTGAGCTCGATTAACATTGGTTTCATCCAACATATCCTTCATTAATCGAGTGAGTTCGATTAACACTCAACTTCTAAAAACTTTTCTTTAATGCCCAAGTGAACTCAGTAGACACTATCTTCTGAACAAGTCAAACTTTGGAATGCTTGATAGACACAAGAAACTATCTTCATTGCCCAAGTGAGCTCGAAAAACACTGAATGGCAATGATATGAAATTTTGTGTAATATTAAAGACAATAAACAATTAATCAATTATTTTCAACAATCTCCCTATTTGGTATTGATGGCAACATAATATGTCATAATACAATGAAATTTTAGAGTAAGAATAAAGTAAGGAACATATCCTTAGTTTCATTTTGATTCTCATCCATGAGAACTCTCTTAATTAGTGTAAAATCCCTTTGCCTCTAGTTTCTCTCTCTATTAGCAAAACTCTATCTTTAACATCTTCTTCTGATAGCAAACTCTCCCTCTTTGATATCAGACCAAGTTCTTCCTTGACAAACAAAATTTCTATGATATGATAGCCAAACTCTTCCTCTTTGACATCTCATGCCAAAGACAATATTCAATGAATATCAATGTACCTTTATGTATTGATTCATTTTCAATGTCCCTTTGTCAATACTGCATCAACTGTCTAATCTTCAACATGCTCTAGTTAATGCATCACTAAACTGCATTTAGTGAGCTTTTGATAGGGGAATGACCCCTATCTTACCTCTTAGATACAAAAATGTATCCTTAGGTAATGACTTAGTGAATATATCTACAATTTGCACTTTACTATTCACATATTCCAATCTTACCTTTTTGTCTTGTATCAATTCTCTTTAAAATTGATATTTTATAGCAATGTGTTTGGTTTCGGTATGCATCATAGGATTATTTGATATATTAATTGCACTAGTGTTATCATAGAAGATAACCACTAGATCCTTGATCTCTATATTCATACTTGATAATAGTTGCTTGAACCAAATAGTATAATTTGAACAATTAACTGTTGCTACCACATATTCTCCCTCTGTTGTGGACTAAAAAATACAATTCTGCTTCTTGCTTGTCCAAGATATTAGTCTTTTACCAAGAAAGGATGTTGCACCAATTGTGTTTTTCTATCATCAACACTTCCTACCCAATCAATATCTGTGAATGCTTTCAAATCCAAATTGTCTCATTTTTTGTACTATAATACATAGTCTTCAATACCTTTTAGATATCTCACGATTCTCTTGATTGTCATCATGTGATTTTCTTTGGGATTTGTTGAGAATCTTGCCACCATACCAACTGCTAATGCAATATCAAGCCTTATGTGCACTACATACTACAATTTTCCAATCATTGATTTGTATGTCCTCTTTTGAATCATCATTTTTGGAAAGCTTATGTCCAGTAGACATAGGCGTTCCAACAGGTTTTGAATCTTTCATCCCAAACTTCTTCAGTATCTCTTTGATATATTTTGATTGAGTAGAATAGATACCATCTTTCTTCTGCCAGATCTCCAATCCAGAAAAGAATTTAATCTCTCCAAACATGAACATCTCAAATTCTTTACTCATCTCTACTAAAACTGCCTTGCATAAGTCATCATATCCTAAAAATAAAGTGTCATCCACAAATATTCCTGCCAACAGAATCTTCTTGTCTGGTCCTTCTTTGATAAATAGACTACTATTATCATTTGTTCATTGAAAACCAATCTTTATCAAGTAGTTATGAAGTCTTTCACACCAAGCTCTGGGAGCTTGCTTGAGACCATACAAAGCTTTGTGTAGTTTATAGACCATATCTCTTTTGCTAGGATCTACAAAACCTTCAGGTTGTTCAATATAGACTTCTTCATCAAGAGTTTCATTCAAGAATATAGATTTTACATCCATTTGATAAACTTTAAATCCTTTGTATGGTGCATATGCTAGTAAAGTTCTAACACTTTCTAATTTTGCAATAGGAGAAAAAGTTTCACCATAATCAATACCTTCTTCTTGAGAATAACCTTACAAACTAACCTTTCTTTGTTTCTTAAAACTTCTCCATTTTTATTTAACTTATTATTGAATACCCATTTTGTACCAATTACATTTTTATCCTTGGGTCTAGGAACAAGAGTCAAATTTACCATTGTGTATCCTAGGAATATGTCTTCATCACCTTTGATATCAAATTTACCTTTCCTAGATTCCTTCAGGATATAACATTTGCTTCAAAATACTTTCAAGTAACTTTAATTAACTTTGTAGCCATACCATATTTCATAAGGAGTTTGATTTGAGTCTTTCTTCAATTGTACTATGTTCAAGGTATGCACTACAATACTGATTGCTTCCTTCCAGTATTTGATTGCAACACTTTTTTCCTATCATCAAGGTTCTTGCACAATCCATGATAGATTTTCTCCTTCATTCAGTTATACCATTCTGATGAGTGGTACTAGGGGCTGATACTTATCTTTTAATTTATTTTTCAATGTAGAATTCATTAAACTCATTGAAAATGAATTCACTACCTCTATCTGATCTCAAACATTTTAGCTTATTTGCAGTTTCTTTCTCTACTCTTGCTAGATACCATTTAAACTTTTGAAAAGCTTCAGAGTTTTCTTTTAGATACATTACAGCCGTCATTCTAGAATAATCATCAATAAAAAGAATAAAATATTTATCTCCATTGTAGCTCTCTATTCTAATAGGTTCATATAAGTCTGTATGTACTAGCTCCTTCCGAAACTTGTCTTGCCCATCTTACCAATTTGAAATTTTTTGCATAGGCCATATCAAGTTTCCTCAAACTAGGAATTCCTCTTTTGTTTTTTCTTATCTTCACAAGATTAGCAAAGTTCACATGACACAACCTTTTATGTCATAACTAGCTTTCTTCTACTTGAGCAATAAAACATGAACTTTCACTAAGATTTAGGTAGAATAGGTTACCTTTTGTTTGTTTGCCAGACCCAACTAGATTTTTCTTTCCATCTAGTAGTTTGGTCTTCTCACTCATGAATTCTACATTGAATCCAATGTTATTCAACTATGCCACACTTTATAGATTATGCTTTAGTCCTTCAGCCCAGTAAGCATTTTCACATCTAAGTTCATTGGTTAGTGAAATACAACCTTTTCCCTTTATGCAATAAGGTTCATTATTTCCAAATCTCACACTACCACTATCATAATGTTCCATGTGTTCAAATTTTGTCTTATCACCGGTCATATGTTATGAGTAGCCACTGTCAATAATCCATGTATCATTTTTGCTAACATGAGAGATAAGTGCCATTTTATCTCCATCATTAGATTCATATTTTACAACAATATATACCATTTCATCATCTTCACTACTATCTAAATTTCTAGCTATGAAACAAGGTTTCTTACCTTTGTCCTTGAAGTCCTTTAAATTCTTAAAATCTTTTTTACCTTTGAACTTCATGTGCTTTTTTTCATCTCTATGTTCACTATTTGGGCACCTTGTAGCAATGTGTCCAACTTCTTCACAAGAGAAACATATTAGAGGAATCTTACCTTTATATTTTCCTTTGCCTTTTGGGATACCTTCTTGCAAGCAATGCTTCAATGGCCTTTAGACCTATTTTCTTCTTCACTTTTAGATTGTTTACCTTTAGACCTTTTAACTTTCTTTTTGAGTGATGCCTTAGCTTCAAATGCAGACTCGAAAAATTCTTTGAATTAGGAGTATAATTATCAGAGTTGTCTAGTTCAAATGTTGTCAATTTTCTAGCCAGAGCATTTAAAGTTATAAAGTGATTTGGATTACATCTCATCTCTTGAATAATAGACACTCTAATTGCATAGATAGGAAGAAGGGTTTTGAGTACCTTTCTTACCACTATTACATCATCAATTCTTCCTCCAGAGGCTTTGATAGCATTGACAGTAGCTTTTATTCTATCAACATATTTTGCAATATTTTCATCCTCACTCATTTTCATCTGATCAAATTGTCCTCTAAGACTTTCAGGTTCGACTCTCCTTACATTGGCATCTCCTCCATAGATGTCCTTCAACTTGATCCACATTTCATGAGCACTAGCATGATCTTTGACTTCATCAAAACCAGCATAGTTGAGAGATGAATCAATAACAATCCTCATGATATTATGACTCTTCTTCTATGCAATTTCTTCAACAATCATAGTTCCAACATGAGCTTTGTATTTGGTGTCTAAATTCTTTAGCCCTATATCTCCAATGGTTTCCAAGTGTAGCCTCATGAGTTCTTTCCATGCCTTGAAGTTATCTTTGTTCAACTTTGGTTTCTCCCTTCTGTAAGACATCTTAATCTTTAGCTTAGGTCCTTAAAACCTTTTCAGCAAGTGCCAAAAACTCTAATAACAATTGTTGGAAATATAACAGGAGCAATTGAGAGGGGAGGGTGAATCGGTTACCACAAAAATAAATCCTAGATCCCTTAGATGTCAAATTAAAACAATACTCTATTTAAACTGTATTATGTTGTAACTCGGTAAACACACATGCACTTGGTTTACTCTAGCAAATACCCTAACTCAGCAATAACTGAATAACAATAATAACTTTGTAAATGCAAACCATAAGATGTTTTATGTGATTAGCCTTAAGATTAACTTAGTTGAATGCACATAAAAGAAATAACATGAACATAAGTGACACAAAGATTTAACGTGGAAATCCAATTTGGAAATAACCACCAATTGCAACTAGTTATTGATTTTCACTTTTTTGAAGTGAGTGCTGTTAGGAACCAACCTAGTTAAAGATTACAAAACACACTATTAGGTGTGACCCTGTTAGAAGATTTAATCACCCTGCTAGGAGTGACCTTGTTAGAGTTCTTTAGACACTTAAAATAGAAATGCCACCTTGTTAGAGAATTTACAAATAACTGTTAAACCAATGCGGCTAAGAGATTTAGATCATTGCTACAATGGTTAGAGAGTAACAATGAGATGACTTGATTTCTGATGCAACTAAATTGCTGATTACATATCTCAATTCTAGCTTGTATACTTGATCCTTCCTGATTGAATGTTTATTTGTAGCTCAACAAAGATATTCTATTTATCCTTCTAATTTGCTTCCTCTAAGCATCATCAAATCGTCTATTCACTTCCACACATTCAATCCACAACATAACCTTATATTTATACCTTACACATTGTCAAGTCGGCTTGAATACAACTTAGAATAATTAATATTCATCTTCTCAGTTGGCTAGAACCTACAACTAAATCAATTGAACTTAATATGCCAAAACAAGAAAATCCTTCGTTAGTCGACCATACTCGGTAGACACTAACTCAGAAATGATTTTCCTATGTTAGCCAAGTGAACTTGGTTAACACTGCATATTCACAAAGTTCCTTTGGTAACCAAGTGAGCTTGATTTACAATGGTTCCATCCAACATATCCTTCATTAATCGAGTGAGATCAGTAAACACTCAACTTCTACAAACTTTCCTTTGATGCCCGAGTGAACTTGGTAGACACTGTCTTCTGAACTAGTCAAACTCTGGAATGCTCGGTAGACACAGGACACTATTTTCATTGGCCAAGTGAGCTCGACATAAACTGACTGGCAATGATATGACATTTTGTGTAACTTCAAAGACAATACACAATTAATCAATTTTTTTCAATAAACACTTAGATATATAAAGTTAAAGAATACTATGAATGAAGAAAATTCAAATTAATTGACAATTTGTTGATTCATATATTTTATTTTTAAAAAAATTGAATTAATATAAACATAGAATAATTTTTAAATGATACATACTATTATAAATATAATTTAAATTAATATAAATATTTAATAATCAAAATCAAAATCTATATATTAAAAAACAAGTCCAAGTAGTGGATAGTATTTGTGGAATAATTAGTTATTGTCAGAAAAATTAATATGAATATATTATAATATTTAATATAATTTACTATTAAATAATATTCAATCTAATATATAATTTGAAAATTAAGAATAAAAAATATATTATATAATATAATAAATAAATCAATGAAAAATTTCATATATAAATAAAATTATCAAACATAGTTTTAAAATAGAAAAAATAAATAAATAATAAATTTATATTATTTTTAAAATATTTATTTATTGTTTGAAAATATGTTTTTTTTTTTTAAAGATAACTGTTCAAAAAAATGGTGAATCAGAGCATCCAAGTGAAAAAAGTGAAGTAGGTTGTCAGGAAACAAAATTACAACCCTAGATCATGGCAGGGCACAGAATGAAACCCTTGGAAGAAACCAAATAATCATAGAAGAACAAGGCATGGGGGCAAATAATGGAAGATCCCCGACTACGAAATCCAAACTAAGAGTAGATTTGCAATTTTAGGAAAGTTAGAGGAACTTGAAGAATGCTTTTAGCCAAAATCTTTAGGCATCGATCAAGCCAAATCACATCCCAGAAATCCAAGCAGTGTGCAAGCACAGAACATTTTCATGGTGGAAAAATTGGATAACTAGGTTATGGTCTTCTATCTTACAAAGTATGCTCAACCATCTAAATGTCTTATGCCTCCCCCAATAGTAGGTCGAAAACTGGCAACAACTCCTATGCCACGGCATTCCAGTGGGGACAAATCATTTCAATCTCATGCGAAATCAAGTAGAAAATCTTATGTTACTCCCCACCAGCGATCTGTGGACAAAATTGCCAAATTAAAACCTAATGACACCCTAGGTCCAAAAGAGACCCCTATAATTGCTGAATCTCCCATCCGCATTTCCAATAGGGAAATTGAAGAATTATGGGATGAATGTCAAAAAGTGGGAATTTTTGCAATCTAGAATGGCTCGAAGGAAGACATTGCCCTGCTTGCTTATTGGTTGGAATACCACTGCGAAGAACAGGTAAGTATCTCTAGCTTTTTTGAAAGAATCCTTTGCTTGAAATTTTTGGATGAATCCATTAGAGATGAATTCATATATGTTTCTGAATGTTTTTTCAATGGGTTTGTGGTCAATTTTGTTAAATGGAGTCCTAATTTCAGTTTAGAAGGATTATATATTATGACTCCTAGGTGGTATAGTTTTCAATCCTTACCACTGGAGCTCATCCAAATTGAGGTCATAAGGTCTATAGGGTCTACTATAGGAGATTTGATAGGCATTTGTTCATCATATCAGTACTGTAAGAATGCGAAGATGCTCATCAAAACCAAGCTTAACCAACAAATTCAATCCCATAAGAAGATCATAACCAACAAATCATTATATAATATAAATCTACAGATTTATGAAGGAGGACTATCAAAAATCCTCAGATTTGATGATATCAGGAGAATTAGATATAGAACAATGCCACACACATCGGATTTCCTTAGCATATTCGCGTGGATTAGAATTAAGAAAAAGAAATTGAGGTCAAGTTTGGCAGATCAGGAGACTTCACTACAACACCTTCAGGAAGAGGAAAATTTTAACAAGCATCCGTAGAATGAAAGTAATTGCATGGAAAATTGTGAGATAATTCCAAAGGCTAAATCATGACTCAAGTCTTATAGTGGGAGAATCGGATAAGAATCTGGACAAAAACCAAAAGCATAAGTCAAAGTGAAACATAGGTCGAAAAGCAGAAGAAAGGACAAAAAGAACAATACAGGGCAGGATGGTTCTCCAAAAGAGAATAATTGTTTAAAAGGATATGATATGCTAAAAGCTTCAAATCTATCTGAAGCAGGCAAAAGTGAAGAGAATGTGGCTAAACTGAAGCATCAAGACACAGGAAGGCCTAGTAGCAGGTCAACAATTGATAATGTACCTAAGGATATAGGCAAGGGAATCTCAGCATCTATGGAAACATCGAGTCAGAATTTTGTAGTAGAAGAAAGTAGTGTGAAAAGAATATAGAAGAGTTTGAGAACTCTTTATTATTTGAACCAAACCCAAATGATGGAGAGATTAGTAAGAATTCGGAGATAGATCTCAAAGGGGAGCAATGTCAGTATATGGATCTAAAAGAAAGAAACATTAACCCAGTCAAAGAAATATGCAAGAGATCTAAGTTTTGGCAAACCCTAGCAGAAGTTCGAGGTTCTACTTTTACCCCTATGGTCTTTCAAAATGAGAAGGATTATAGCTCTAAGACAAAAGTTAGATCCTTGGCAAATGAGCTCCAGAGCTTCCTAAACAAGGACAATGCCTTGGACCTAGAGCTAGCAACTCAAAGAGCTGAGGATGAGTTCCTTGAGCAGCTGACTGAGGAACTAGTTCAAGTTTTTTGCCTATAGAATACAAAATATAGTACAGAGGCTCAAAAGGAGGAATTGTTATAGAGAGTTCTTAAAATTGGAGGCAACAACTATACCTATGAAGATCTTAAACAGGATCTAAAAAAGATTGAGGAGGAGGATTACAAGCAAGAAACGATCTAGTCAAAAGAAGATATAAGGGATGCAGAACATGAAGGAAAAAGTAATCCTAAGTTTAACCAAAAAGAATTGTTCTCAGGGGAAGAAGATCAGCCAAGTATTATAGAACAAATAATCAAAGAACTGGAAGGTGAGGTATTAGAAAGAAAGGCCTATGAGGAAAATTCTAGCATGCAAATGTACTTGGAACATCTAGGGATATAGATGAATTAGGAAGGACTTAGTTCACCAAAATATGGGAGAGCGAAAGGGAAGAGAGGCAGAAATTCCTTGAAGGAACTCAAAGAAGTAGGACTTAGCAAAGAACAACAAAATATAGATAAGTTAATTAATAATGGGAAGGGGAAGAGCCTTCCCAGGGAACCATGAAGATCACCACATGGAATGCTAGGGGATTAAACGCCCCTAGTAAGGAAAGGTTAGTAAAGAAAAATGTTAAATTATTTCATTTAGATATTATTTTAGTACAAGAAACAAAATTGAGTGAGGTAGAGGGATTGAACTTAAAAAAGAAGCTTAGTTTCTGGAGCTCCACATTTTGTGAATTAGTAGGAGCCTCTAGGGGTCTAGGAATTATGTGGAACCCTAGGAAAGTGTCCATAGATCTCCTAAATTGTAGTAATGATTGGATGAGTGTAAAGGTACAGAGCCTTAAATAACCTTCATTTTATGCTAATTAATGTGTATGGTCCTATAAGTATTCTAGGAAAGAAAAGAGTTCGGGACAAAATTAGAATGGTTTTAGATAATCATCTTGATGATGCATGCTTTGTAGGTGGCAGCTTCAATACTATCCTAGACTTATTGGAGAAAGATGGTGGCATCTGTCAGCTTTTGTAATCCTCTCTATTCTTCAAAGAATGGTGTGATGGACATAATCTTATTGATATCCTAACCAACAATGGGAAATATACTTGGAACAATAGGAGGAAAGATTTTACATATATAGTCGAAAAGCTAGATAGGTTCTTCTTGAAAAGTGATTTGGATGGAAATAATCTCGACATTTCTTCCACCATTCTGCCAATTGCTGGATTAGACCACTACCCAGTTAGACTGGAAATCACAGAACTGTCAAAACCATTAAGGAACCCATTTAAATGTGAAAAAATGTGGTTTCTAGACCCAACATTCATCAATAATATTAAAGAATGGTGGGCCCAAGATAACTACGAAGGATCTAAGATGTTCATTTTTGTTTCAAAAATGAAGATGTTAAAGAATAGAATCCTTAAATGGAATAAAGAACATTTTAATAATATTTTCAAAGAAAAATTAAAAGAGCTTAATTTGGTAGTAATTAAGAAAGGCATGAATAATGAACAATATATGTTAGAAAAAGAATTACTCGCCAAGCAGGAGGATATATTAACCAAAGAAGAAATATTTTGGAGATAGAAATCTAGGGAGAATTGGCTAGATGAAGGGGATCAGAATACACATTTTTTTCACAATTCCACCCTATATAACAAATCAAATAACAAAAATATGAGAATTAGAAATAAGATAGGATCCATTACTGAGAATCCAAGTGAAATCGCAAGCACCTTTGTTGACCATTTTCAGGAAATACTAAATAACTTTGAAGGATCCAACAGGGAAGTGCAAGCATATTTACTCAAATTCATTCCAAAAGTAATTACTCCATAGGATAACAAACTCCTCAACAAACCAATTACTTTGGAAGAAGTTAGAGAGGTTTTTTTTTAAATGAACCCCGACAAATCCCCTGGTATGGATAGTTTTCAGGCCTTTTTTCTATCAGAAATGTTGGTACATTATTGGAGAAGATTTATGGAGAGCCATAGAAGCCTCAAGGAATGGTGGAGCATTATTATCAGAAATTAATTACTCCTTCCTAACCTTGATCCCCAAAAAATCTGATCTCGAATCAGTTGGGGACTATAGGTCCATTGCTCTCTACAATATTGTTTATAAGATATTCTCCAAAATTTTAGCTAATAGACTCAAGGTATTGCTTCTGAAAATTATTTCGGAGGAGCAAATAGGTGTGTTCCTGGTAGGTCTATTATGGATGGTATTCTCACTATTCAAGAAACCATTCATTCTACTTCCAAGAGTAAAGAGCCAAGTATGTTCATGAAACTTGATATTCAAAAGGCTTATGACATGGTGGATTGGAGATTTATGTGTAAGGTGCTTGAAATGTTTGGCTTCTCACATCAATGGATCAACATCATTTTTAAATTTATCTCCACCCCCAAAATTTATGTCCTCATTAATGGAACACCTAAGGGGTTCTTTGAAATCTCTAGGAGTATTAGACAAGGTGATTTGCTATCCCCCTCCCTCTTCATTATTATGGTAGAAGCATTTGGAAGAGCGGTAACAGATGCGTATAATAATTAGGTAATCTCTGGTATTACAATGGCAAGTAATATGCCTAATATCACATATTAGCAATACGCTAATGATACCATTCTGCTGGGTAAAAGTTATGTCAAAGAAGCCTTGAACTTAAATTCAATAATTAAATCATACATAGCAGCTTCTAGACAGAAAGTTAATAAGGAAAAATCAGAGATATTTTTCTTAAACACTAAAAAAGAAGTTGAAGATCATATTTGCAAAGTGATGGGCTTCAAGAAAGGATAGTTTCCTTGTAAATATTTGGGCATAATGCTGCAAAAAGGAGCTAAATCTATCAAGATTTGGCAAAACCCCACTGAAAAAGTTGATGCCAAGATTGGAAGCTAGAAAAATAAATGGCTCTCTAAGGTCGAGAAGAGTACTAAAATTAGATCGGTTCTAATAGCCATTCCTACTTTTTCTCTTTCATGTCTGCCCCTCTCCAAGAGTTCCTTGGGTAAATTGGAGTCAAAGGTTAGAAACTTTTTATGGAAGGATTGTGAAGAAGATAAGAGACTAGCACTTGTTAAGTGGAAAAACATTTGCATACCTAAGGAGATGGGTGGTCTTGGGATAAAGAATTTACAATGGAAAAATGAAGCTTTAGGTGCTAAACTGATTTGGCATTTATCTAAAGAATGAAATAAAAAATGGGCCAAGATAGTATATAATAAATACCTTAATGCGGATGATCCCCTATTGATTTTTAGAATGAGGAATCTTCCTAAAGGATTTGAAAGTTTTAATTTTATGACAAAGTGCAAACACATTATTAGCAATTTTCTATCTTGGGATGTGGGATTGGGTGACGAGGCCTTATTTTGGGAGGATTCTTGGGATGGTTTCTCCCCGATCATATCCAGACCCTTCCCCTTGACCCTTAAAGAGAAACTAGTATCCTCTTGGGGTGTTAAAGTTAAGGATTATACGTTAAAAATCTCTTCTAAAGGTTTGGTCAAATGGGTGTGGAAATCTTTGGATGGCATAGGATTTGATCCAGAAGAAAGATAGGCTTATGAAAAGATTCTTAGTGTCATAAGAGTTAAGCAGTCCGAGAAGAAAGATGGACTCATTTGGGCAACATCGAAGGATGGTAAATACAATGTTAGGAGTGGATATAATTCCTTGATTCACTCACAAAGATGGGATAAAATAGAAATCCCACTCAATCTATGTTGGGATGCAGCTCGTCTACCCAAGTCTGGTTTCTTTCTATGGTTAGCCTCCCAAAATAAGATCCTCACAGAAGATAGGTTGCATCAATTTGGCTTTCTAGGCCCATCCAGGTGTGTGCTCTGTAAACATAATTTTGAGGATGCAAACCATTTATTATATAGCTACCCATTTTCTCAATCATGTTGGGAATGGCTTAGGCTAAAATTGGGTTGGTCATCCACCTTACCAAGAACCTTCTCTGAGCTCCTGAAAGGGTGGCCCATTAACATGATTAAGGGGATCTATAGAAAACTCTAGAACATTTGTCTGGCAATTATGTCTTGGGAGATTTGGAAGGAGAGAAACATACGTATATTCTGAGATACAGAGATGGAGCTCGAAGGTTTATTGCTTAAGATAGAAGCTAGCATAGTGGAAGTCACTAACTCTCACCTCAAGAAGGTCCAGAAAGAGGAAGGTTCCTTTCCTGCGTGGGATGGGCTCATGAAGAAGAATTGAAGTAAGTTGATCAATCCACCTCTAGTATATTCCAAGAGTAGCAAGAAGGCTAGGGAGGATTGTAAATGGTCTCCTCCCCCATATGGTTAGCATAAACTCAATTTCGACAAACCTACAAGAGGCAATCCTAGAATGGTAGGTATTGGTTGCATTATGAATGATGATACAGGAAATTGGATTGCCAAAAACACATTATCAATTCAGCCTACAACTAACAACCTGGCAGAGTTAGAAGCCTTGGGAAAAGGCCTCCTACTTTGTCTCGAATTAGGTCTGTCAAAAGTCATTATTGAGGGAGATTCTCAAATTATCCTCAATGTAATCAGGAAACGGGCTACACTAAATTGGCTTGTAAACTCAAGACTTAGTGATGTCCTTTTACTTATTGATCAGGTAGCTGATTTTAGGATATGTCATATATTCCAAGAAGGGAATAAGAAGGCAAATGATTTAGTGAATAAAGGAGCAGATAGTATAAATCTTCAAATTATAAAAAGTTCCTAGAATATGATCTTTAGAGTTCCTTTGAGCTTAGGATTAATTTTCCCTTCCTATGGGTTCTTCTTATATTATAGACTTATTTCCCTAAGTTTATAATATGGAGATCCGCCTAACTCAGAAGTAGCCCTTAGTTAGTCTTTAGTAATCCTAGACCACCCCTAGCTTTTGTCTTCCATCTTTAAAAATTGTTGAAATAGATGGGAATCTGCCGATCGGACATCTAGGCGGTAGATCATCATGTTTTGTTGACTTCCTATCTCATCTAATGCATTCAACCCGTGCCTTGAATTGCTAGGGTAGCCCTGCCTCTGTAGAAATGGACTCAAATATTTATGTCTTCCATATGTCGAAGGTTTGTACCATGACTTTCTGCAAGAATGTCGAGCCAGAGTGGTGGAATAGAATTTTGAACCTGTTGGATGACATGGCCAGGATAGTAGTGAGCAGGGCCATTAGGGAAGATGTCTTCGTCTATAGTTACATGTGGAGGACAAACAATGACATCATCAGCTCCTTTATAGGATGCATGGCCAAAGCGAGAATTGAACCCGAAATTATTATCCAACTTTGTAGCAACATTTTCAACCCTACATGGAGGAAGGGCCTTGACCAGGCTATTAGAAGCATTGATGGAAAATTACGAATTCTGTTGCTTGAAAGATACATGGAACTTGCTCCTGGCTCTCTAGAGCTGAAGGTTGTGTTTCGTCGCCCCTCGTTGGCTCTCTAGAGCTGGAGGTTGTGTTTTGTCGCCCCTCGTTGGTTCTTAGGGGAAATTATGTCTTTTATAAAGAATGGCCTAGGATGGAGGCCAACATCCACTTCCTACGTGGATGAATGGGAATAGTGGTAGTTGAGAACAAATTATGGCTGATGAACTATCTCAATGCCTACAACGCTTATATCGAACCAGGGGTTACCTTCGAGGATTTGGATGCCCTCAACTTCATTATGCCCAATATGGAGAAGTCAAGTAGGGAAAAGTTTGACTTTGAATTCCCCCCAACTTTTTAGGCAGAAAAATCCAATGAAGTCATTGAAGTCATTATGGTGTATCAAAGATTAGTGGAATCATGTTGGTTTATACATATTGTGGATAAGAAAGGGTAGGATGTTTTCAATAGTAATAGGCCATGGTTAGCAATTATAGTTATGTATTTAGTGTACTCAGGACTATGAGTAGAATAATTTTTCATATAAAGTTATACATCATTTTTGGTATATGTTTACATCTCTGTTGTATAAGAATATTTTACAGCTCCTTCATTTTGTATCAGCCTTTAGAAAACATATTAATAATATAATGATATTTCATAGGTGTAAATTGGTTCCTATGTTTGTTGGTTTTATATCTTGTTTCATTAAGGTTTGTGAATTTGCATAGATTCTGGCTTACAGATCGCTTCCTTGATATGGTATATGGTTTCAATGGTGAATTGTTTAACTAGTTTAGTGGAACTTGACTAGCTGCATACTACTTGGATTATGAGAATATAGATTAGGTATTTTTAACTCTACTTTGTTTCGGTCTAAATTAAGTTGAAGGTAGAACTAGATTGGAGTATTTTGTGGCTCCTTGGAATTTTCTGCATATTTTTAGAATTGGATGATTGGAGCAGATAATCTATTATTAGAAGGGGTATCCCTATCTCTGTTGGGGCACAATTTTCTTTAATGGTAATGGAGTGAAGAAGTATCTGATGGCATTGGTTTTGTATTTTGGGCTCTTCCCATAGTATATTAATGCAGGTTTGCAAGAATTTGTCCACCCCATTTAGTTTTCATTCCCAATTCAATTAGTGTCAGTTGGGATAATAGTGCAAAATCGTTTTTAGTCAAAGGGTAGCTTCAAAGGTGATAGTCAATTCAATTAGTTAATATGTTATCAATGAGGATCTTTTTAATTCAAAAGACTAGGCCTTTATTGAAAACATGTTTCAAGCTCCTAATGTAGTAGGAAGGTGTTTTATCAAATTTTTTTCATAGCTTTCATTTTGTAAAAGAATTATTAGTTAAGATTTTTTTTTCCTTCTATGGTCAGGATTGTTCTAATCTTTGAAGGATAGGATGATTTTTTTTTGGGATTCTTCTTAATGTCTCATAAAGGATTCTGCCTACCTTATGTAGATCTTAAAGGTTTTTAATATGTTGTTGGTTCACTAACGGTTCAATGAAGTGATTAGACAGGGACATTATGTTCAAGATTTCGAATTGAAGAGAAACTCTAATACCTCATTAAGAGGTGAACGAGAATTTTAAGGACTATAATTTTCAAAATGTTTATCATCAATTGATTTGGTATATTTTTTTTTTGGATATTTGGACTGGGGTATGCCCCTTTTAAGCTATAATAATAAAGGACTACGGTCCCGAGCTAGACTGAAGGTTTTCTTTCCCGTTCTTTCCTACCAGTGCATGTTTGAACAGAGGAACGCCACTATAATTATTTTATTATTAATAATATATTACCATGGCCTTAGCTATTTATCAATAAAAAAAGGGATATATACTTTTAATTATTTTAAAAATTAAATAATGTTATTTAGTTAATTTAATTTGATAAAATAAAATAAAATAAATATGAACAATTAAAATATATATTGAAATTTTTAAAAATGTGTATTCCTAATTTAATAATCATATTTTTCTATATCATTTGTTGTTAAATGAATCAATAAGAGATGAAATATGGAAAGAAAAAAAATCTCATCTATAATTTATTATTTATTTTAACTATTAATCTCATGTTGATATAAAATCCAAACTTATTAGCCAATCAATGTGTAGAAAAATAAATTTGATTAGACTTGGCATTGGGGGCTTTGGTAGGGGCACCCACCAAATAGTAGTAGCACCCCAAGTCCATTAGTGCAAGCTTGGTTGGAGTTATTTCACAATGAATTCAAAATCTCTGGGTTCCATTTGATCAACTACAAATGACAACCCTTTGCTCCTCTGATGGCAAAAACTGTTGCGAGAGTTGGTTCGACAAACAAATCCTTCACGTAGTTGTTGAGGAATGATCCAATTCTTTTGAATGGATCCAAATTTATATAGGAAAGGAAAAGAGTTTGTGATGGTGGAGGATAACAACATGTTTCAAGTAAGAACCCATCTTCTTTCGCATGTACCCTCATTCCTAATTCACAAATGTAGTTTGTCATTTAAGATGAGTTTTTTAAACTACATAAATCTTCTATTTTCCTTATTGTTTGTTAGAAATATTAATCTTTCCTTAGATGTATTTAATTTGGGATATTTCAAAGATCCATATAAATGTAGTTTGTCTTATGGTACACATATGAAGGACATGTCATTAACTTGTCCTTTAGTGCACATGTGAGGGCAACTCATTTTTTATAATTTCTTTATTAAGAAATTTAGTTTATCCTTCTTAAGAGGATCTTGACACTTTGCACACACTTATTATGAATGGTAGCATTCATAGAAATGAGAGTTACACATGCAACTCCTTTCTCATCTCTATAAAAGAGATGCCTCTCTCATTCTTTCATACTTCTTCTACACATCATCTTGATGTTATTGTAATGAGCTATTTGCTCCACCTTCTTTCTCTCTCCTTTCTTAGGGCTTTTGTCTTCCATTCATAATATTACACAAGGGGTTTTCTTTGCTTCCCCCTTTCAAAATCTCTTGTCTCCATTCTTGTTGATCCATTGGGAAACTCGTTTGGTTTATGGTATTGTTCTTCATATTAAGCTCTCTTGGATTGTTTTATTAGTTTTTATTTTTCTCGATTTCTTACATGGTATTAGAGCTTTCTAATCCTTGTTTTGAGCCTTTATGATGATTCTCATATTGGAGAACTTTGTTGATAGGAGAAGTGAAGGAAAAAAATCATTCCTATTTTTTTTATTGCCGGCTTTTGTTTTTTTTTTTTTTTTTTTTGTAGACTACAGGAATTGGTGCAATAAAACCCCCCTATAAACTGTAGTGCGCCTGGTAAACTTTTTTAACGTGACCGGTAGCGCTGGCGCGACATGCCCACCGGTACAACGAAGACGGGGGAGACTAGAACCCGTGACCAACCCCCTGCAACAGGGAAGATTTAGCCAACCGAGCTAGGGCCCCCGCCCCATTGCCGACTTTTATTCAATCTACAAGTTTAGTTTTTTTTTTTTTGTTCTAACCCTCTTTACAAGGTTTAGCGGCAAAGAGTTCTTTATATTATCCTCTAACCTTTTTTTTCTTTTTTTATCTACTTTCATTTTTCTAACATTCTTCTTTGCAGGTTGCAATACTAATTTTCTTTTGCATTTTGAAAATTTTGTTTAATTTGTTTTTAGATTTATTTGCAAAAATACAACTAATCTATACTTGATTTTAAAATTTGTATGCATTTGGAGAAGTCTTATTTATTTTAAATTTTAATTAATTCTTCCATATCATAAAAATCATTTCAATATATTTGTATTTCTTTTGCTAATCTAATTCTTACATAGTATTTATATTTAAAAACTTTAAAAAATTGCTCTTATTCTAACAAGTTGTATTTATCAATTATTAGTTTAATAAGTTTTATTATTATTTTATAGTATGCAATTTTTTTTCAATATTTAAATTTTTTATTATTTTCCTAATATTTCTCTTGCGAAATTTTTTCAATGATTTGAAATATCTTTTTTGAAAATTTTAAACTTATTCTACTCTATATAACTTTTTTGGAATTTATTAATATTCATTTTTTTAATAATTTTCATTTTTAGTATCTCTGAGTTAGTGTTTTTTTCTTTCTAATTTGAACTAAATTCTATCTTTACCTTTACTGTCACTTTTTTTAGTAATTTCCTTTTTGACTCCAACTTTTCACATCGGCTATTTAAGCCTCATTCTTGTTCTTAGCCTTGCTTCAGTTGTCTCTTTCATGTTCTTTGATTGCTTGTGAGTGCTAGTACTATTTTTATTTTTTACTTGTTTTTAGTTGATGAGCTATTGTTTGGTGTAGCTTTTTTTGTTATCCTTCTTCTATCTGCCGTGAGCTACTACTTCTTCCCCCTCGTTCTTGTTTGTTTTTGCAGGCCCTTTTTTTGCTCATTGTGTGAGCCTTCTTTCCTCCTGCGTGCCTCCTTACAGGCCACCTTTGTTATGCCTCCCTTTCTCCCTTGCTCACGTGCTCTCTCCTTGTTGGCTGCTACCCTTGCTATTCTTTTTTAGCTCTGTCGTGGGCCTTTCTTTACCTTGCATGTCTGCATTCATCTTTGAAACACCTCTCCCTCTCACAACTGACCCCTCCTCCTCAAGCTACCTTCACCTCTCTTGCAGGTTTCTTGCTATTGCATGAACCATCCTGTTGCCTCAGTCATTACCCTCTATCTAACGGCTCTCCCATCGTCCCTGCCAGTCATCCTATCTAATTAGTATTTTTGAAGTAACATTTTTTTTAATAATCATTTTTATTCTCTTCTTTTTTGCAGGGACCATCATTGTGTAACGTTTCTCACTTTCATCCTTCAAAACATTTAATCATTTACTTTGTCATTCTCAGTTTCATAATCATTGGTGATTATTCTTATTCTTTGCAGTTGAATCAATGCTTACACATTTTTGACAAAATAACATTAAGTCCCATTCAATGTATGAGTTAGTTTATAAAAGTAATATATATTTGTTTTCAAAATACTTCATTATATAAGAAATTTATTCCCTTTCATAGTTTACAATAGTTATTTAACAAAAGGGATATATGTGTTAGTTGAATGCGCTGAAAAGTCTCACTTTGAAAATAAACAATTAAAGTCATTAATTTAAACTTCTAAAAACAAAAAATACTTTTAAAATTTGAAACTTTCTAAATCTTTTGGATTTTTTTTTTAAACCCTTAAATAAATACTTACCTCTTAATTTTTTTTTTAAATAAGTTTATTTTTTTATAATAAATCTAGTTTGTTTTAAAAAATCAAGAATCCTTACAAAAAATAAAATCTTACCAAAAATCAAGAGTCTTATTTTTCCTCGTGTCAAAAAGAAGCTTCAAACTTTAAAACAAAAAAAAATTTGCATTTTCAAACTTTAAACCAAAAAATCTAGATTGAAACATTTCTACTTTTCTTACATTTTTCACTTTTTCCTATTATGGAGTTTTAATAATTCACTCCAATTCAAATTTTTATTTACCTTTATTCATAAAGACTTTTATTAAAGTCTTAAATTCAAACTTAAATTTTTGTTGAAAAGAAAGTAAGGCATATGAATCTTTAGGAAAAGAGTTTTTTTTTTTTAAACAATAAACTTTAAAAACATTTCATTATTATTTTTAAGAGAGATTTTCTTTTTTTGATTGATAATAAGTGTTTATTGAAATAAAGATAAAAATTAGGTTAACCTTGGCCAGAACTAGTAACAACAAGAGGGAAGATACATCTAGCCCAAAAAAATCAATACATCAAGAAGAATCAACAACTAAAATAAGGGTTAGGAACTATGTCTTTCCTTTACCTTGAGACTGAGATCGAAGGATCATCTCAAAAGGCTCTTTTGCCCCCTGCTTCTCCTTTTTGCCCTTCACCACCTGTTATCCATCCTCCACCCTTGCGGCTTTCATCTACCATGCCGACTCCTTCTGAGAATGAGAAACCCCTTCCTTATCCCTTTTTTGCAATGTCACTTGTGTTGCAACCTTTTCATAGTGTTTATGCTTCTCCTGTCCTTCTGGAGTATTTGTGCCTACCTCAGCCTATTGCATGCCCTTTCCTCCCTTGATTGATAAGTTTCTATTTAGTTTTGGAGGCACATTTGTGGCTATTGGAGATATCCTTTGTGGAGAATCCGTAACAATTTGGGAGAAACTCTTTTGTTTCTCACCCCCATCCACATTCTTCACTACTATGTAGTGTTGTTCCTTGCTATCTTTCCACCAAGATGTTTCTCGTTGGACTCTCACTTTTGAGCAATTTGAACCCATATGTCCCACTTGGTGAGATCTCCTGCATCTAAATGGGATGCCTTCATAGTCGAAGGGTTGAATCCAGCAACCCTTTGAAGTTTTGATCTCAATTTCTACCAGTAGCCCAAGTGAAATATTCATTTCAACTAAAACTCGAGCATAGGTGGAATGTAAAAGGTTTAAGGATCCTTCATCAACCATTAAAAAATCACCTAACAATTTCCCAATAGCTTCCAAATAGGAATTAAACCATAAGTGTAAAGGAAAATAGGGAAGCCTTACCCATATTGGGATAATCTCAAAACCTTTTGAATCTGGATGGAAATTTGGGTGCCATGGTTTTAGCATCAAGACATTTTGATCCTCCAACACCAAAAATGATCACACAGGACCATCTTTTTATCTTGGGTGTTCTCAAACACTACAATAAAAAACCCTTTAGTTATAAGGTAAATCTGGACGGTTCCTATTAACAGGGGTCCCTAGTTCTCTGAGATCCATTTATGCAGCTCGCTCAAGCTTGGCCACAACCCACTAAACCTTCCTATTAATCTGAACTTAGAGAAGACTGAAACATGATGCACCACTTCCTCATCTGCACCTGTATCTAAAACTACAGACAAACCCCCTTCTTTTTGTTGCACAGGGGGTCTTGTAATTTTCTGCCTCCACCATGGCGTTCATTACATTCACCTCCAACAATCCCATCTCCCTCATTTCTTTCACTAGCAAGATCCTCGCGATTGCTATTAAATCCACCCCCATCAGTAGAAAAGCCTCCCATTTTTCTACAACCAAAACTTCCTACCCTTCCATGGCCTCTACTGCCCCTATTGTTGATTCTCTTCTCACTCTGGCCATTGACTTTCTTAAAACCTTGTGCACCCCATTTACCTCCATTTGCACCTTGTTTGGTGTCGCTAATCATGTGCCCTTCTTTGTCTACGCTCTTGGGTCCACCGAAATGAAGGAGCGGTTGTTTTGCAATGGCGATTTTGTCCCTGTCCCCTGAAGAAATTCTTCCAACACCATTTGTTGCCTGAATACCTTTGACCATTCCACCATTTTCCTTGGCCTTTCCAAGCTGAGCCAATGGGGAGGAGGCCCGTCAGAGTCAACCATCGCCATGCAGTGAGTCGGAAGAAAAAACCCTAGGCATCACAACAACAGTAGAGGCAGTTGGGAGCGCCATTAAAAAGTTAGAGTTTTTAAATTTAATTATAAGATATTTTTAGATAAATAAGTGTATTTATTAAAATAAAAAGGGTTTGTAATTTGTGAAAGTTTAATTTATTTTAGTATATATATTTTAAATTTCTTATCTATTTAAAAAAAAGAGGTGTTTTTTTTCTCTCAAATAATTTTTTCAAGGGGGATTTTTTTTGGTGGTGTATTAATCTTGTAATCATGTCGACTCTAATTCCTGAGATTAAGTTAAATAACTCTAACAATCATGCTTGGAAAACACATCTATCCTTCATTTTATGATTTAAGCATATTTTAGATGTTGCTACTAATGCATCTTCAGTTTCTGGTACCTTGGCTACACAAGATGAAAAAGATGCATGGAATAGTAAAAATGAGGAAGCCCTTAGCCTCATTTGTATATCTCTTAACCCAGATTTATATGTTCTAATTGCTCATTGCACTACTACCCATGAAGCTTGGGATATTTTGAAGAAAACGTATGATAGACCATCTGAATCACACAAAATTCAATTGCAAGAAAATCTAGAAGACTTAAGGTATACTGATTTTAAATCTATGGATGAATTTCTACTTAAGTTTGATTATATTAAAAGTCAACTAATTGGTCTAGGCATTACTCTCACCGATATTAGATTAATTACCATTATTGAAAAGAAATGTCTTCCTAGCCAATTTCAACAATTTATTACTAATGTTCATTCTCAACTTGTTATTTCTACTTTGTTTACTCAATTAACGTATAGTATTTTTCAAAATTTGTTGTGTCAAGAGGAAGCTAAATTGTTACAATATGGTACTCTTAGATCTAATGAACATGCCTTTTTGTCTAAAAGTCAAAATCAGAATTTCAAATCTTCTAATAATGATTCTCCAATACTCATAATAATAATATTCACAATAATCATAATTTTAATAATAATAATAATCCAAATAAGACTCATTCTAATCAATATAATAAAAAACCCCACTATACTTATTGTGGGAAAGATGGTCATGTAACAAATAATTGTTCTAAAAAACAAAAAGATAAACAATCTATCAATAACAATAATCAATACTCTCATCCATCTCGTCATGCTTCTACTGTTAGTTACAATGTTTCTAAACAATTAGAATGGATCATTGATACTGGTGCATCTTAACATGTTACATTTCATAAAGAAGTATTTGATTCTTTGCAACCCAATCTTTCTAATATTCCAATTCAATTAGCTGATAATCATAGTTGCAAAGTTTAAGGATTTGGTAATGTTAGTATTCCAAATGAAAAATTACATGATGTCCTTTATGTTCCTAAGTTGAAATACAATCTTCTTTGTTGTTAAATCATGTCAAGATTACAAAGTTGAATTTCATAGGGACATGTGTTATGTTATTGATCCTAACACTAATAAAGTTGTTGCTAATGCTAAGTTAGGTCATGATAACTTATTTAATTTTTCTAGGTTTACTTCTTCAAGACACTCTTTGCACGAAAATACTACTTTTAATATAGAGCATGAAAGACTTGTTCATTTGCATACTGATCATATGTCATCTAATATGGTTGAAATTTTTTTACCTCATATTGCTTCATCTAAGACTCATCATATTCCTAACAAAGTGCACACAGCACAAAATGTTTGTCTTGCAGAAAATGATGTGCATGATTCTTCTAATAATCAAAATGAACAATTTAGTGGAAGAAAAATTATGTTAGTGGAGGACCAACCTCCTTCTCTAAACTCTACTCCTCGTATATCTACCTTTATTACTCCTATTCTTTCTTATACTGGCAATGCTAATAATGTTAATGTTGATAATGGTAATAATGCTAATGTTGATACAAATGATACATTCATACATCACAACTCTTC
The DNA here is from genome assembly GCA_028749045.1 of Cupressus sempervirens. Lineage (NCBI taxonomy): Eukaryota > Viridiplantae > Streptophyta > Pinopsida > Cupressales > Cupressaceae > Cupressus > Cupressus sempervirens. The sequence goes on along the minus strand of CM053785.1, from coordinate 805,890,942 downwards.
CTCTAGTGATAAATCTGTTAAGAGAAAAACTAACTAGTTTCAAAAATTACTCAGTAAACAAGATCAATTTCTAGAATCGGTGGATTTCAACCTAGGAGTAAATACTGCAAATATGGTTTGATGTTAATGATCCTCATCTTTCACATTTCTCTTTAGTATGTTGCTAGAAATTATGTTCTATATATGATCTTAATTGTCTTTGCATGTTTTCATACCATGATATTTTAGGTATATTTATTCGTGTGTATATATGAGGGCCTACATATATATCCCGATAAATATACAAATTATTGTGTCTTTTGTGACTTGACAATTATGAGTGTACTCTTATATATTTCACATATGCATTTTTTTTATTCCTTAGGATTATGAGTTATTATACACTATTGCCTTCAACATTTATTTTGCTCTATTGATTAGCACATAAGTGTAGTTTATGCTTTTCTAGCATCATTCTATTGCCATATTGGCAATTTATGGTTTATACCATTTATTCTTGGAGTTTCACTCTTATTTGAAGGCAATCTATTGTTAATACTCATACTACTTCCCTTTGGTATCTCTGAAAACATGTCATATAATGTTATGCATACTTCATTGCTTAAATCATGATTCATGCAATTTATGGATTGATCACCCATCAACTTGTAGTGACATGACTTATTAGTGGACTATCTATATCCACATGATTGATGCATTATTGATGTTGGTTTTACTAATTGGCCTTGTCTATGGTCATTTGTGCCTTGTATATTCATTTCTTGAGAGCTTTGATAGCATATTTGTTCTTTGAAGAATATGACTTATTTTGATTAATTTACACTCTATTCCAATTTACTCTATGCAAGTTTACTTATACTTGCAAAAATTCTAACTTGACTATAAGATAGAATTCTCCTCCTGGATAGTTGTCTTGTTTCTTATTTCTATGTTTAGGGTAATACATCATGGCACATACAAGACCTCTTGAAGATGTATCACACTTGAAGGGCTATCCACTTCTCTTGGCTCTCCAACAATGTACCCATGCAAATACGAAACCTCTTGTACAAATGAAGATATTTCAAAAAAATCAAGTTGTACTATTGTAAATTGGGTTTAACTCTCTTTGATGTAAGCTCCCCAAGTAAAGATTAAAGGGGGGTGTTAGAAATATTAATCTTTCCTTGGATGTATTTAATTTGGGATATTCCAAAGATCCTTAGAGATCTAGTTTTTCCTATTGTACACATGTGAAGGACATGTCATTTACTTGTCCTTTAGTCCACATGTGAGGATCTTGACACTTTTCATGCACTTATTATGAATGGTGGCATTCATAGAAATGGGAGTTACACATGGAACTCCTTTCTCATCTCTATAAAAGAGATACCTCTCTCATTCTTCTATACTTCTTCTACGCATCATCTTGATGTTATTATAATGAGCTATTTGCTCCACCTTCTTTCTCTCTCCTTTCTTAGGGCTTTTGTCTTCCATTCATAATATTACACAAGGGGTTTTCTTTGCTTTCCCCTTTCAAAATCTCTTGTCTCCATTCTTGTTAGTCCATTGGGAAACTCATTTGGTTTATGGTAATATTCTCCACATCAAGCTCTCTTGGATTGTTTTATTAGTTTTTATTTTTCTCGATTTCTTACACCACCCAAGACCTAGATAAACTTCCTTTGAGAACCTATTTAAATGACTGACTTCACAATAACTAGAGCATAAAACTTGGTTTTTATTTATCCTTTCTTAGAATGATTCAGAAAGGTCTTTTTTTCTATTTTTTGAAGACCCAAATTGCCTAGAAGTACATTGTAGACAAACAATTTTGGAGAATAGGTTTTTCTACTTTTAGGGCTTTACTCTAGTCTCCAGAGGCTATACTATTGGCTGCTTGTTCGAGAACCTTCATCCAAACTAGATCAAATATGTTGCAGCAGAGTCTGATAATGGCCCATGGCTCCACCTTAGTTCTTGCCATACAACCAATGAATGAGCCTATTATATCACTATTCGTCCTCCATGTAAACTTATAATTGAAAACCCCTTTTCCAGTGGCTCTACTTACAACGATTTTGGTCATGTCGTCCACTGGTTTAAGAATTTTGATCCATCTCTCGAGTTTGACATTACTGCAGAATGTCATGGTACGAGTTTCAGAAGTGTGAAAAACACTAATGTTGGAATCCATCTTTAGTGTAAGACAAAACCTAATGAAAGTGACGAAAGGCCACATCAGAGAAAAGACAAAAGTAGTTGAAGGCCCTAGAAGCACTAACTGTCATGATGTCGACTAATGATGTCACCCGCATAAACCGAAACACAGGTGGGGATTAAAAGGGGAATGATGAAAAATGAAGGGGAAAAAGCCATAACCAAAAGGACAGATAGAGGTAACAAGGGATGACACCACCCATTTTAATCATGAAATGGAAACAGGATGAAAACATGACAAATTAATAAATCAAATAGAGATAAAACAAGAATTAAAAGGATAAGAACCTAGAGAGTAGGAGCAAACAAATAGGTATTATAAGATCAAAAGCTAATTGATCGATATGAGGTAAGAAAGAGAAACCACAAACTAAAAAAACAATAATATTAAATATCTGAGTAGCTGGGATATCTACATAACCAACTAAAACTTTGAAAAAGGTATAAATGATACATCTTTCAGAACTAAAGAATTGACACCGTCAACCCCCTTTTTTGCTAAATAATTTGCCTTTTGATTACCTTTTCGAAAAATGTGACAAATCCTACTATCTGAAAATCGATCTAGAAGCTCAAGAACTTCTTCTAGCTTAGAGTTAAGGACCCAATTAGGGGTCACTCATTTCCTAATTGCATTTAAAATGATCTGTGAGTCACCTTCTATGATAACTCTAGATAAATCTAAATTGTGGCACAACTGCAAACCCTGATCCAAAGCCTCTAATTCTACCAAATTATTGGAAGTCGGCGGAATAGAAATGGCTTTTTTGGCTATCCAAATACTCAAGTCATCGTTAATGATACAACCGATACCTACTGTACCTAGGTTACCTCTGGCAGCACCATCAAAGTTGAGTTTAGCCCATCCTTTCAGAGGGGGAGACCATTTACATCTTTCTCTAGCCTCCTTTCTTTTCTTAACATAAAATAGGGGAGGATTAATCAAGTTTGACCAATTCTTTTTCATCTGACCATCCCAACTAGAGAAAGAGCCTTCTTCTTTCCTAGCATTTCTAAAATGAGAATTAGTTGTTTCAACTATGCTAGCTTCAATTTTTAAAATTAGTTCTTTTGGCTTCATTTCTAAGTTTCAAAAAATACTTCTATTCCTTTCCTTCCAAATTTCTCATGTAAGGATGGAAGGGCAGATGTTCTAGAGTCTTTTTATAAATGCCCTTTACCAGATTTGTAGGCCATCCTTTGAGAAGTTCAATAAATGATTTCAGCAAAGGCGTTGACCATCCTAACATATGTCTGAGCCATTCCCAACAAATTTGGGAAAATGGACAGCTGAATAATAGATGATTTGAATCCTCACAATTTTGTTTACATAACACACATCTAGATGGGCCTTGAAAACCAAGTTTACGTAACCTATCAACAATCAATATTCTATTTTGGAGAGCCAACCACAAGAAGACTTGCTTTTGGAAGGCAAGCAGAATCCCAATAGAGTTTGAGTGGAATATCCACTTTGTTCCATTTTTTAGAATGTATCAGAGCCTTATAACCATTTTTCACATAATACTTACCATTGTTTGAAGCCGCCCAAATAAGTTCATCTTTCCTTTCCGACTGCTTAATTCTCCTAATAGCTAATATCTTTTCATAGGGTTTATCACATCTGAATCCACACCCATACCTTCCAATGGTTTCCAAATCCATCTAGATATACCTTCTGAAGTAATCTCTGTCTTATAGTTACATACTTTGCTTCCCCATATATTAACTAATTTTTCTTTGAGATCTCTAAGGAAAAAAATAGGATCTATTGGAGGATGCCCATCCCAAGAATCTTCCCAAAATAAGGCCTCATTGCCCTTACCAACATCCCAGGTAAGATACTTGCAAACCAGGTGACGACACTTAACCATAAAATTCCAACTCTCAGATCCTCTAGGAAGGGTCTTCATCCTAAAAATCAATAAAAGGTTGGCCACATTGAGATATTTATTATATAAAATGTTAGCTCAGTTGTGATCTCTTTCCTTATAGAGGCGCCAAATTAGTTTGGCACCTAAAGCTTCATTTTTCCATTGTAAATTCTTAATCCCTAGCACACCCATGTCCTTAGGTTTGCAAATATTCTCTCATTTAATGAGTGCCAATTTTTTGTCTTCTTCACAATCCTTCCAAAGAAAATTCCTAAGTTTGGCCTCAAATTTGTGGAGTCGCTTGGATAATGGGAGACAAGAAAGAGGGAAGGTTGGAATGGCAGATAAAACTGATATGATCTTGATACATTTTCCATCCTATGACAACTATTTATCCTTCCAACAACTAAGCCTTGCATCCATTTTCTCCAAGGTGTTGCACCAGACCTTACTGGACTTTAGGCCTTTCTCTAAGGCTATTCCCAAATATTTACAAGGGAATAAACCTTTTTTCTATCCCATGATCTCGCATATCTGATCTTCTACTTTAGGTTTTATGTTCATAAAATAAATCTCATATTTTAACTCATTCACTTTCTGTCTTGAAGCTTCCATGTAAGATTTCATGATGGCTTTTAAGCCAAGTGCCTCTGTAGCTGTACTTTTGCTAGGCAATATAGTATCATCAACATATTGTTGATGCGTGATGTTGGGCATATTCCTAGTAACAGTAATGCCTAAAATTTGTTGATTCTCATATACATCAGCCACAACTCTCCTAAAGGCCTCTGCCATAATAACATAAAGGGAAGGAGATAATTGATCTCCTTGTCTAATACCTCTGGATATCTCAAAAAAACCTTCAGGTGTTCTATTAATAAGGACTGAGATTTTGGGAGAGGATATGAATTTAAAAATGAGGTTGATCCATTGATGAGAAAACTCAAAAGCTTTAAGTACCTTACAAAGGAATCGCCAATCAACCATATCATATGCTTTTTGAATGTCTAGTTTCATAAGCATGCATGCCTCTTTTTTCTTGCAAGCAAAATGAATTGTCTCTTGAATGGTAAGAATGCCATCAAGAGTGGATCTACCTGGAACAAATCCAGTTTGCTCCTCAGATATAATCTTTGGGAGGATACCCTTTAATCTATATGCTAAGATCTTAGAGAAAACTTTGTAAATAGTGTTACAGAGAGCAATCAGTCTGAAGTCTCCTGGAGTCTTAGGCTCCAATTTTTTGGGAATCAGAGTAATAAATGAATAGTTGATTTTCGATAATAGAGCACCACCATTTCTTGAGGCTTCAATTACTTTCCAAAGATCTATACTGATAATATCCCAACATTTTTAGAAAAAGAAGGCCTAAAAACCATCTAGGCCTGGGGATTTATCAGGATTCATATTAAAGACTACCGACTTGACCTCTTCCAAAGTAATGGGTTTATTTAAAATCCTATTATCTTCAGTTGTAACAATTTTTGGGATTACTTTGAGTAATTTAGCTTGCGCTGCTCTATTTGACCCTTCATAGTTGTTTAGAATATTTTGAAAGTATTCTGCAAAGGTATCTGCAATTTCACTTGGTTTATCAATTAAGATGCCCAAGTGATTTTTAATACAGGATATTTTACTCTTTGTTATGTTATATAAGGTGGAATTATGAAAGAATTTCATATTTTGATCCCCCTCATCTAACCATCTCTCTCTTGATTTTTGTCTCCAAAAAGTTTCTTCTTTGGATAGTATAACCTCCTGCTTGGCGAGTAGTTCTTTTTCTAACAAATAGCTATCATTGTTCATACCTTTCTTAATTACTTTTGATTTTAAGTCCTTTAGTTTCTCTTGTTTATCTAATTTTTCTTTAAATATATTATTAAAGTGTTATTTATTCTATCTAAGAATTCGTTCCTTAAGCATCTTCATTTTAGCAACAAAAATAACATCTTTGAACCTTCAACGTTGTCTTGCACCCACCATTCTTTTATATTATTGATAAAGTTGAGGTCTAAATACCACATTTTTTCACATTTAAATGGATTCCTAATGGGTTTATGTGGCTCTACAAATTCAAATCTAACTAGAAAATGATCAGACCCAACAATCAGCAGAATAGAAGATTGAAAATTCAAATTATTAACATCTAGATCACCTTAATCAAAAACCTATCTAATTTTTCAGCAATATAAGTGAAATCCTTCCTCCTATTATTCCATGTGAAATTCCCATTAATGATAAGGATATCAATCATGTTATGAGTGTCACACCATTCTTTGAAATCTTTGGAATCTTGTGAGATTTGTTGAGTTCCAACAACTTTTTCAGTTATATTTAAAATTGTATTAAAATCTCCACCTACTAGAAATAGACTATCCTTAAAATTGTTCATAAATATGCCAATATCTTCCCAAACTATTTTTTCCCTAAATTACTAATTGGACCATAGACATTAATGATAGTAAACTTAAGATCTGATTTTATACTCTGTACACTACCGCTGATCCAATTATTACTAATATTTAAAATATCTATGAAAAACTTCCTAGGGTTCCAAAAGAGTCCTAAACCCCTTGAAGCCCCTAATGACTCTTGAAAGGAAAAATTCCAAAGACCTAGCATCTTATTTAATTTAGTTCCCTCTAACTTATTTAATTTTGTTTCCTGAATTAAAATGATATCAGAATCAAAAGATTTAAGGTTTTGTTTTAGTAACCTTTTTCTGCTAGGGGCATTTAGACCCCTAGCATTCAATGTAGTAATCTTCATGACACCTTGGGAAGGCACTTCCCCTTCCCATTGTTAAGTAATTGATCTATCTTTTGTTGTTCTCTGCTAACCCTGTCTACTTCCCTAAGTTCCTTTAAGGATCTCCTACCTCTTTTACCTTCTACTTTGCCACATTTAGGTGAATTTAGACTTTCCTGGTTCATTTGAATCCCAGGTTGGTCTAAATTTATTTCTGTGTTCTGAACAACAATAGTCTTATGACACGAATTTCTTTCAACTTCCTCAATTTCCTGTTCCCTTAATATCTGATTTATTAGACTAGGATGATTTTCCAATTCTGTATTTGAGCCCACTTTGTTGTCATTACTCAACTTTATCCTTTTGCTCTGTACCTATTCCATTTCCTTTTATCTGAAATTGACTCTTGTCATTATCCTCTTTCTCAATGTTTAAAAAATCTCTTCTTAAATCTTCACAAGTGTAGTTGTTCCCTCCTGATTTAAGAATTCTCTAAATTAAGTCTTCTCTCCGAGCTTTAGTGCTTTTATCAATGTTCTCAAAGCAGAAAACTTGAATTAATTCATTAGTTAATAGATCAAGGCTATCTTCTTCTGATTTTGATGTATTCAAGATCTCCACTTCTGGGTCCAGAATAATATCCTTATTCAAGAAATCATGGAGTTCCTCTAAAAGAGGTTTATCTACTTTCTTTGTATTAATATCCTTACCCTTTTGATTACTGACTGGGGTAAATGGAGAACTTATTGAAGTTGTTGGGGTTTGACAAAATTTGAATAACTTGTTACAAACCTCTTTGATTGGAGTTACTCCCTTGTCATCTGATACTAGCAACTAGCAATGTTTCATTTTACTCTCTCCCTTCTAAATTTTATATTCCTCTTCCTTTTTTGAATTTAGTTCAAATAACAATGAATTCTCTATGTCCTCTATATTGCCCTCTTCATTGTCCCATGTTGTCTCTGCTTGATGTGATGCTGAAATTACCCTATCTTTATCTCCTTCACATGCATGACTCAAATCATTGTCTATAGAAACTCTGTTAAAAGGGGGATTTAGATCCTAATGCTTAACAATAATAGGGTTAACCTTATTCATTCCCACTTTTTTAGGTATCAATTGATCTTGAGGAGGCTGTAAATATATGTTCCCACTGATTTCCATGCCTTTGCCATCTTCTATTATCCTACTCTGTCCTTTGTTGCTTTTTGAGGCTTTTTTCTTTCCTTTAGATCTCCATTTTCTTATAGAACTATCATCTTTTGTCAATCCTGGACGCTTCTTATGATCAGCAACTATGACTGATTTAAGCTTAGCTTTACCCGTTGATGTTTCATCTATCCTTCCACTGACTATCCTTTCTGTGCAAAAAGGTTTTGTATGAAACTTAAACTTCTCTTGAGAAGATGTGGAAGTGTTCTGATCTAGACTCCTTTGGTTCATTCTCTTTTTCCCGATTCTCATCATTGGGAACTTGTTGAAATCTAAAGTGGGAGGCAATGTCTTGACTCTGATTTTATTATTGTCGTCTAATCTTATAATTTCTGATATTTTACCTTCAAACGTTTGCAGTTTTAGGTCATATGTAGCTTTGTTTGTTATCACTTTCCTCTGCATCTGTGGTGATTGATTAAACTTGGTTTTGATGAGCATTTTCACATTATTGCAATATTGAAAGGAGGAATCAATACCTATTAATTCTCCTAGAGTGGATACTAAAGACCTAAAAATCTCTATTTGGAGAAGCTCTGGAGGTAATGATTGTATATTAAACCATGTTGGTAACATAAATTCTAACCCTTCTTCTCTATAATCAGGGAGCCATTCTACAAATTTAACATGTCCTCTAAAAAAGCACTCAGACACCAAAATAAATTCTTTTCTAACAAATTCATCCATGCAATGTAGATAGAGAATTTTGTTTGAAAAGTGAGATATACTTACCAGCTCTTCACAATTTTCCTCTAGCCAGTCAGAAAGGTGGAGTAAATCTTTCTTAGGGCCATTCCAAACCACGAAGATTCCTACCTATTGACATTCAAGCCAAGTATCTTTGATTTCCTCATTGGTGATAAATATAGAATTGTCTTCAGAATTTGACGGAGATTGAGAACCAAGATACCTCCTAGGTTTCTCAGCCGCATGGTGACAATGGGGGGGAATATAAGAACTCGAGGATGCTAAAGCAAATGAAGGATTCGACTCTAACCTATAAGAGAGTTGCAGATCAGAAGGAAAAGGCAAATCTAATCCTATTGGTTTTGGGCAGATCTCGCAAAAGTTAGGGTAGGCATATTTAGTAAGGTTAAAAACCCTAAACTAATTTTCCAGATTGTCAATGGTAAATATCGGATGGGATCTGAAACTACTTGATGAGCCTGGGTAATTTTGAGGAATTTCGACCTTGGAGCTCTTATCCTTAGGCATATAGGTTATCTGCACATTGGAAGCCTTCTGTTGTATACTTGGCCCATGTTGACTGGGATGGCTCTGATTATCTTTCTCCTCGAATTTCTCCAGGATGGAGAATTTGTTTGTCGTCTTGATTGCATGATCAGATCTTGTCAAGTCTTGAGTAGTCGAGGGAAACCACAATCTGGACTAATCCTTAGTGTTGGCTCTTGAATTACTGCCATTCCATTGAAGCGATCTAGGGTTTTTGTTTTTATTTCTACAGTAGATCGGTTGGTCTACTTTTTTCATTATTTAACCAAAGTTCGCCATTTTTTTAAATAGATAAATAAATATTACTTATTTAAATTCAATATATTAAAAGGAAGGATTTATATTATATATGATTATAAAAATAACTTATATTTACTCTATTCTCATAAAAAAACATTTTACAACTAGCATACCTAAAAATTTAATTCATTTTTTTTTTTTAAATAAGTCAAGAGGTATCCAATTTCAGTAGAAAATTATAGCAAAAAATAAAAATCATAGCAATAAAATAAGCCATGGTAATAAATGTTTTGAATTTATTTTTATTTTTGCTCTAATTAGTAGCATAATCATAAGAAGATTGTAAAGCATATTTTGGAAAGTGGAACAAATCCACCCTACATTGGTTAAACTATCCATTGGATGCAATCAAGATTTTTATAATATTACTATTAAGATTCTATTTTATTTATGATCCATTGCATGTAATCAAGATTTTAATTATATTACTATTAAGATTCTATTTTATTTATGTGACAAGTAAATTAACGTCATTTTTTTTTAAAGTGAAAATTTTTTACATTGAAGATTGCTACCATTGTAGAAAACCCCTCTGCTTAAAGACAATTGAGTACACCTAAATTTATTAGTTCCTAGGTTTGTTTAGTCCATAATTTTTAATTAGACTAGTCAACTAGCCAATTATATGAAAGTATTAAAATTTCATAAAATAAATTCTTAAAAGTTCATTAATATTTTTAATTTTAAAGAATTTAAAAATATGATTTCTTTTATTTTTCATTGGATATGGCAGTGAAAAAAATCAATTTTCTCACCAAAAATTACAAAAATGGAGGCACTAACTAGGAGCAAAGGTGGTGATAGTGAAAAGCAATCCCAACGAGAGGAGAGACGTCAAAGTGACAAGAATTCCAACTTTCTGTCTGTTATGGGACTCCTCGTTTAGACTTCAATTTTTCCTTTTAGTATTAATTAAAATTGCCAATTTATTTTTTGCAATCAATACCAAGCATTCTTAAACATGTGTGGTGACATGTTTCTATGCAACAATTATAGAAAGTAGCAAAGATCTTCAGGTGAGAATACGCATAGAATGAAACCCATTTATCTTGGAAACATCAATAATACATAGTAAATATATTTTTTTAAATAAAGTTATGTATTGAAATTAGTATTTAATTATTATCACTGCTTGCACTAAAATTTGGTATAATCATTGTGTGCATGGTAATATATGTTTTATTATTAGCATTACATAAAATGGACATTAATTTTCATAAGCCTTATTTTATATAAAATTCTATCAAAATGTTGTGTTTATTCTCATAAGATCCTACATTATTATAAAATAGTAGATTGTCATCTCATGTTACAGACATAGTGTTGAGATTATTGCAAACTATAAAAAGTATTTAATACTATCAATGTAGTGCCTGCTCCTAAGTCGCATTTCAATTATCCTTGCCAAACTCTTTTAAGTCAGTTTTATACTTGATATTTAGTAGCATTACTTTCAGGTTTTCAGATATTATTTCAGGCTTAGTTGATTATATGATGAGATTACTTGGCACTCTATATTTCATGCATGTATGATGATTATTCAATGTTTTTAGTTATCGATGATGATTAGTTAGATGGTTTATTATCACATGTGCTTTCTTATGGATACTTACCCCATACTGCATGTGTATGGTGTGCGTGTTTGTTTTCTTTATATATGGTGTTTCTGATGTGGTTAAGGAAGGGAGTCGTAGTCACCTGCTAGTGGGGATCTACACGATGCACCACTTCCTGCCATTGTCTGTTTAGCTTAGAATATTATGTAGGTACATGCGTGAATTTTATGCAGGTTGCAGGTACCGGGTATTGACTTCCCTGAATTGCCAAAATGAGCGTACCCTACCCTATCGCATTATCTCAATGGTAAGAGAGGGGAGATAAATTGTAAGTCCAAATCCTAAACCCTTTAGTCATTTGTCCTAATTGATAATTAGGACAAGTATCCGAGTTGAGTACCCTTCGAATGTGTCGAATGACGTTAATTCGTGATTATAACCCTTTGTTTATTTTAGTATGTGTTTTGTTATGATAGGTTTTCGTATATTGTTTTATGAGTCCTTGGTGTATTTTCTATTAATTAAGTCTAATTAAAAAGATTAATTAATGACTTAATTTAATGAAAAATTAATATGATATTTTTAATATTTAATTAATTAAATAAAAAGAATTGATTTTGGAGATAAAAGTTTAAGGATAAATTTAGAACGTGATAATATTTATTTACTTTAATAATAATATATTTGGAGTTCATTTTTAAATAAATGCTAAATAGTATTGTTATTTAAGTTAATTAAATATTTATCAATTAAGTTTCTAAAATAAATTAAAAGATATTAAATTATTAAAGTTTCTAGATCACATGATGTGAGCATGAGTTGAAAATAAAAGAAATTAATTAAAAGATAAAATAAGTGAAAATAATAATGTTATTTTAATTTCATAAAGTGCGCATGGGATTAAAAGTAATAAAGATTAAAAATAGAAGTCAAGAGGGAAACTAAATTAAATTATTTAATAATTCATTTAATGTGCATTAAAAGATAAAGCAAAGGTTAATAAAAGTTAATTTTGAGTTGAGTCTTGTGAGCAAGGAGTCCTCTCGAGTGAATGCACAATTAGTGCCTCGATTTGAGGAAAAAATTCTTTATCACAACTTGGGGGTTCATTTTTTAGGGACATCAAATTTGGGGAGACAGGAATTTTTGGGAGACATTTTTTGGCAGCGAATTTCAGAAGGAGAATTCCAGGAAAGTTTTTTTCAGAAGAAAGTTATTGAGAGAAGCGAATTCTCTCACAGTTCTTCAAAGTTTTCGAATTAGCATCAAGATCAAGTAGGGTCTTGTGATCACTGATTAATTACGCAATTTTCCTACTTCCTGTCTTCTTCGTGACTGTAGATTCTCTGTGATGAAAGTTTAAACATTCCAATATTGAAAATTAATAGATGCTTGTCAATTAATCTTCTGTACACGTAGGGATTAGAAAGAAAAATAGAGAAATCCTCATTTCTGGATTAAGGGATTATTGTATTTATTTGGGTGGGGTCTGAAATTAAAAAGAAAATTCATAGGGTTGGAATTATTTTCTCTATCAAATTAAAAAAAGAAACTATTTCAAATAATAATAATAATAATAATAATAATAATAATAATTTGTTTATTTATAAATTTTATAACATAAATAAATAAATTTAAAAAAGAAATTAATTAATATTAGAACAAAGTTTTTATATATTAAATATATATATATATATATATATATAATAAATAAATAAATTTGGGTGGGGGGTATACCCCCACCCGTGCCCTTTATTAAAGGCAGGTCGACTGCTGTGCAGTCGTACCTGCTGACGCAGGCCGACTATGACAGTAGTCGTGCGCTGCAGTTTATAAGTCTGCAGGTAGTGATTTAATAAATCGTCATTTTATATATATGGTTTTAAAAACTTTTAATATATGATGCCGATCCATAGTTTTGGCATTCGATTTTTTTTAATTGAAATTAGTTTTTAATAAGTTTTAAATTAATTTCATATTAATATTATTGATAGAATTAAATGTTAAATTTTATTAATATTTATATAATGATTATAAATATGATTTTTATTTAAATAAAACATTAAGTAATTTAATTAAGAATGATGTTTAATAATAATAGGAGTTATTATTATTAAAGGTTAAATAATGGTTTTTAATAAAATAGTAGTTATTTTATTTAAATCATTATTGATTATTATTATTTTTTAAAGAAATTAAAGATTTTTAGATCATTTTGTTAGGGAAAAATTGGCTTTTAATCTGAGAGTAATCTTATATTTATAAATAAATAATCGGGTTTAAGCATAAGGGTAATAATGAGAAACTTCTACACTAGAAACATACATTGAAACGTGAATTGAACTTTAACTTAAACCCTTGTGTGTTTTCTGAAAATGTATCCAACTATGAACTGTACTTTACTGTTCTGTTTTCTTATGCTATTATGTTTGGGGTTTTGGGTTGATAAGATGTTGACCAGTCTTAGGTTGTTACTAGAGGCTCAGGGGTTGTGCAATTGTGATGTTATGGTGATTTGTTCTTGATCTTTATACCCGACCTTGGTAATGTGATGCTATGTTCCATGATGGATGTATTTACTGTTTGTTATTGCCTTTCAATTTCCTTGTGTGAAGCTGAGACATATGTTTAAGAGATACTTGATTTGACCACTTTGGAGTCTTCGATCAGTATTGTGTTTTATTATTGGGATAATTTCTGATTGCTCATTGGAGAACCGTTGTATATTGTGATTTATTATGGACGCCTTCAGTTGTTGATAGAGAACTGTTGTGATCATTATGATTATCATTTGATGCTTTCCAGTTTCTCGTGGAGAGCTGATGTGACTATTGTGGCTTATCTTTTGATGCTTTCCAGTTGCTTGTATAAGGCTGAAGTGATTTTGTGATTTGTGATTTCATGAGCTTCAGGTAGGTTATCTATGTGTAGTGTCGGGAAGTGGCTTGCAATGAGGGATGGGAGACCCAAAGTGGCTCTGGAGATGACTCATTGTAAGTTGTTTGTTTTAATAAGTAAAAACATCTCACCTAAATACTAACTTAAATGAACCTAATAAGATAATTGTATGTTCTCTCCCATGCCTTGAGTGCTAGTACAGACTAGGATAGGGTAGAGAGAACGCCTGGTTGCGACCTTGCATTCCATAGTATGCCTCGTCAGTATGAGAGGATACTAATGGCTGCAGGATTACTGAGGACCCGAGATTCCTGAGAGATTGCTCGAGTAACTTCCAATGTGATTCATGTGATGACACTTTCCCACTTGCATAGTAGGTTCCCTACGTGTCTTTGTGTGCCTCTGGGTCTAGATGTCGATCTATGTTGGAACCTTTGAGTTAGTGTACTTTTAGGATTTCTCAAGCTTAGAGAGTACTTGTGTTTTGTGTTTTGATACCTTGTTTGGGACTTGAGACTATCTCCTCAACGCAGTAAGAGTGGACCATTTAGGTTCCACGCGGTCGAGTGGTAGTGCTTTTACTCTTACCATTGAGATCCGTTCGTAGTCACCGTGGCTAGAGCTTTCTTGGTTGGCATTTACCTTCACTATGTTTTTGGATCATTATGATGGATGTTTTATCATTATGGATGTATGGATGTATCATGTATGGTGGATGATTTCATTTATTTTACTGTACTTTGTATCATGGATTTGAGGATGATGTACCTTTATTTTTACATATGTATATTCTTTTAAGCCTTTCATACCCTGTGACATGTACAGTGGATGATTGAGGATTCCGAATTAATTTGCCAAGAGGCATTTGGAACAAATGTATATTATATGGACATTGGACTTTCTGATTATTCTTTCATGTGGATGTGGTAATTGTTAGACTTAGAATTAATTAAATTTAAATGTGACTCAACGTCTTGGGATCCTTAAGGAATGTAACTTGTTATGAATGTTTGTGGATGATTACATGTTATTGCTTCCGCTACTATATGTATTGATGTGTATGTTATACTTTCTTACTTTGAAAAAAAAAATATTTAGCAAACTTAATAAAACTTTAGGTTAATTCTTTTGGATCCCTTGGCGGGGTGTTACAATCAATTAATATGAAACTATGAAATCTACTTCTAGTTGCAATAACTTGGATTAAAAATAATAAATTTGCTACAATTCTTTTAGAGTTTTTTTTTTTATTTTTTTAAATCTAATTTCAAGTGTGTTTTTTTCTAAATCTAATTATCAAATTTATTTCATCAATTATTTGTCTATATCATATTCTTTGGTTTTTTCCACAAGTTTGGAGTACCCTTTTTAAACAAGCTTAAGGCTCATTTGGTTGCTGGGATATAAATTAAGCATTGGTATTCAGAATGTTGGCTTTGGGATTTTGGAATTTGGAATCCAGATTATGATTAGGGAATCCAATTTGGGACTGTTCGGTTGACCAAGAATTCATTGTGAGAATACAAATTTCCTCCATTTGGTTGCACATTGTGGAATTGGAATACTAGCCAAAATAAAATGCAAAATATTATCATCCAGTTGTAGCATTATCATCATGCAAAAAAATTCAATATTTATTTGGTTTGTTGAAGTCCAAACATTTTTAACAAGTATAAAAAGATTAAGTCATGTTGAAAGTAAACATTATCATAACAGATGAGGATGAGATTGTACTAATGGATACTAAAACTTTTATGACTCTTGTTCTATAAAAAAAAATACCATTAATTATAATTCACATAATTACTGATATGAAATATGTATATTGTTCAAGTCTCGTTGAATGAATCTGAATCACAAGAATTGATGAAATAAGAGTAAAAAACATCCCATTATAAAAAAAAAATTGTAGAGATCCAATAAAAAAATTGATCATCACAACATTCAAACTCACAAGTGCAAAGTCTAAATGTTTATATTAAAATTTTACAAAATCTTACCTGGAAACACTTTTACGCCAGAAAAAAATCAACAGAGTTTGTTTTTGTCCTACATACGATTCATTTAACTGAGAAACAATGTATGTGAAAATTTTATTTTACCAAACTTTTTTGTAGTAACTATTGAGGCGGATCAGGGGGAAAAAGCCTGATAAATTACTCAACAGTAGCAACTATATGAGCAAGTAATAGTGGAAAATTTCCCCCACATTTTTAAAAAAAAAAAATTCAAAAATTTGTTCAAAAATAGATGCCCCCAAATGGGCATCCGGATGTCAAACCCAATTAAATTTTACTTTAGTTGAAATCTTCATTTTCAAAAAATGAGATTTAAAATGGGAAGTAAAATGAGAATTCCAAATAACAAGTATTTTGAAGGAATTTGGAATTCTTGCTTTGGGGGTCAAATGGGGATACCGGATTCTACTTTTTCCCAATTCCAATTCCGATTGTGCGGATCCAAACAATAGATTATAATTTTTTTAGAATTCCGAATGCTAATTCCATTCTAATTCTAGCTACCAAACGGGCCCTTAGAGTACATGATAATGAGGCTCTCTATGCTAGTACTATAAAAGGTATTTTTATGCCTACTTGACAACTACTCTACTATGTAAACCAAATTTGCTAATTCAGAGCAATTGAGTCTATTAAGCTTAGATGGTGGGTTTTAGTGGGCATAAGTTTTTATGGTAGATTATGATAGGCTTCCATTATACTATATTGATATTCTATTCCTTTCTTGACTTAAATGAGAGACTTCTGTCTCTACCCATCAATACTATTAATACAATCTTTTGAATTCATTCACCCAAATTTCATGACTAGTGGTTCACATGCACCCATCTCTCATGAGAATCAATGAAACACTCATATTGTGATGCTCATAAAGGATCAACTCAATTTACTTGCAACTTTGATATTTTTGGGTTGAAATTGTGTTATACTATGATTGAACCATTTGTTGTAGTTTTCAATTTTAATTGAGCATGAGTTGAATTTAAAATTAAAATATTTCAATGCACAACTTTACAATTTAGATTTTTTAAAATTCTAAAATTTAAATTGTAAACCCTGATTTAACTCTTACCCAATATCTCCCTATACTAGAGGCAGGAACTTTGACACTTGCAAACCTTGTTACACTCGTATGCGTAAATATAAATTCAAGCTCAAATTCAAATATACCTAACTATTATTCGTACTGTAAAGCAGGGGACCTCCGTGAGCTTAACTCTCTTACTGCAAATCTACACCAGATTTGCAGACTGAAAGTGTAAATTCACACAAGTGAAGGGGTTAAGTGTTCGCTGTGTTGAGATGCTACAGACTATTTTCTACAAAGTTTTATATATCATTTTAAAATTTATCTTTAAAATCCCTTCTGCCATTGCTCTGGTTCCAAAAATATAAACAGCAGATGAATTTTTTCTAAAGAATCGCATATAATTTTCTAATTTGTCTTTGAAATCCCTTCTGCCAGTCTGTACCGTTCAGATTCAAAAAAATGTAAACCAGAGAGCAAATAATTTCACAACATTAGTCATTTTACACAGAAAAAGCTTGTGTGTTTCTAAGTAGCAATTGCCTTATACAATAAATTGAAAAATAGAACCATTGCAGACAAACAAATTACAGAAAGCAAAATCTCCAAATCACCGGATAATGTCCCAGACCGGAATAACAAAGAAATCACATTCCAATAATGAAAATAAAAATTAGCACATAGTCTGAGCAACTCAAATAAAAGGAATTGCGAAACAGGGGACGATCCGTGATGTAATTACAACTGTACTTCAGTAAAATTACAGAAAACCCTAATGAAATACATTTAACAGAGTTTCAGTTAAAATACAGATAACCCTACTAAAGTACAAAAAACAATGCTTCAGAAGAAATATACAGAAAATCCTAAATCCAAACCCTTTTAAGCACTGTAAACGAATAAAAGAAAAGATATGAAAGAGAATACCAGAAACATGACCTGCAAAGATGGGCGAGCAACAACAAAAGGGGAAGCCATACTCTTGGTGCTATCATCAGATCCATCATTTGAACTGGGCGGAGTCTTGATTGTCCCTCCTCTTGTTGGAGATTTTGTTGCAGGTGTAGACGACGGAGTTTTTGTGGAAGGAGTAGATGAGGAAGATGTACGCGGAGATGTGATCGATCCCGCCATTGAAACATTTGAGAATTTGAGCCCCTTTGCTCCTCTGCAAACAGGGCTGTTGTCATTGCTGGTGTTGCATATTCCTTCCGTGGGATTGTCAATACCCTGGCAAAAATCTGCAGAGAAAGCTGCCATTACGAGAAAAATAACAAACTGTAGTGAGGCAGAAGCCGCCATGGCAGCCATTGTTACATCTGCAAATCGAACAGACGAAACCCCAAATTTTAGGTTTGTGGAAAGATGGGATTGAAATGAGTGGCAAAAAGAAGACTCCCTAATTCCTTAGCCGAGTGAAATTTCAGTGGCTTCTGCCAGATTTAAACACTTTCCTGGCTACTAAGTAAAGACAAGGTAAAAGTTACGCGCAAAACTCTGTCATTTTCGTGCTTTCCTGGTCAGTGGGCAGATATGGAGTCGAGCCCTGTGATTAAAGCGCGTCTTCGTTGTTTGTCGATCTGTATATGGCTTTCAATTAAGCAGGTACCTAGGCCCGTTAAGTGAGCTTTTTATAGCATAAAATAGCCTCTAATAAGATAATAATTAGAATTAAAATGCCAATGGAATTATCTTTTAAAATTTAATTTGAATAAATCGTCTTCTAATAAGCTTTTTTATTCTTGTGTAGACATCTTTGTGTTGAGACTCTATATATTTCTAAGGTTTAAACAAATAAATAACTGAATAGTTTATTCTTAATTAGAAAAATAAAATATTTAACATTTTCAATTTTAAAAATGATTTTCCTTCATATTTATTTGTCAAAAGAATTTTGATAATATGTACTCTCTTGTCTAGATAATAGGCCTAGAGAATTCCTCTCACTGTGTCTTGGTGTTTGATTTGCTAATATAAATGAAGTTTTACATAATAAAAGGAAGTATGTAAAAACGTAGAACATTGTAAAAGATAGTCAAATTGGTTTCATACTCACTATTAAAAAAGATGGCACTTTCTACTTCTAGGAAATTGGCCTAAAGTCAGTAGAAAATTGGTCCAACGCTCAAATATATAGCTTGAAGATTTCAATACTTTAAGATTTATATAAATTGCTTTCATCCAAAATCGATCCCTTAAAACTACATAATACTTTAAATTACCAATCTATCACAAAAATACTTAAATTTATAGATTCTTTTGTTAACAATTTCAGCCCTCAATAAAAAAATAGTTTGGTCAACATGTTCAATATAGCTCTAGGTCAAAAGTGTTTACCTCTTTTAAAAATGATTAAAAATTAAAAAGTACTTATACCTTTAATATAATCATTATTATTACTTAAACTTATCTCAATTTGGATATCTAGAATAACTCTAAAAATGAAGATTCTATCATTAAAAAAAAAACTTTTAAATATGATTGTCCTATATCTCTAATATTTTATATTTATTGAATCCTCCTCTATAGACTTGTTGAGAGGAGGAACATGTTAATCACGAGGCTCCTTACCATGCAAATTTCAAATCAGGCACAACCTCCTCTATAGTCACTAGTAGACCATATTTAGTCACTCGTAAATACGAACATGGATCTAAAGCTTTAACTATAAAAAATGTTTATGGAATCTAACTTAAATAAAATGGGAAAAAATAGGGTTTTCACTTACATCAAAATGTACATTAACTAATATAGATTTGAAATGGAATGTACCCAATTTTTTGAAGATGTGTAGACCAAAAATCAAGCACAACCTCCTATATAGTCATTATCAAAGCTTATTTAAACACTTGCAAATACAAATATGGATCTAATGGTTTAGCTCTAAAAAAATTTATGGCATCTAACTTAAATAAAAATGGAAAAAAATAGGGTTTTCACTCACATCAAAATGTACATCAACTAATATAGATTTGAAATGGACTACATATATATTTCTTGCAAAGTTGATTTCAATACTATGGTGGAATTAGTCTTTATAAGTTGTATAATCAAGTAATATCTACATTTGTTAAGAGTAGAGGCATTCATTAACACATATATCATAAATGAAATGTGTATTTCAAAAGGAAATAGTGGAAAGAATATTTGGTCAAACCAATATCAAAATCTCTATATAAGTGAAAGTCAAAAATGTCACTTGTCATCACATACTTTATGAAATACTCGATCACTCATAATCCTTCCAACTTTCCTCGAGATCTGGAGAACGGTTATTTTGTGGTAAACAAACGTAGATGTCAATGGAATGCTAAGAAGTGTGCATTGAGACCCTTCAACCAAAAATTGCTCCAGTTTAGAAAATCTTTCAAAAATCCTAGTCTATTAGGGCCTTACATGAATTTTTATGGAAACCTTAGATTTTTTCGGCCAAGCATCTTATAAATGGTGGAATATGGTTTGTTCCTCTTACTTCCTAAGTTACTGCCTTTGTATTAGAGGTGAATTGCCAAAAAATGGGCTCAAGAGAGAATATGATCATTCCAAGCTAGTGATAACCTCATCCTGACATCCAAAGGACAAGGGTAGTCCACATGGAGTTAGTGAATTCTACACCCAAAGGCTAGTCATCTAATGAAACTAGAGCTCATAAGAGGTAAAATATGGATGACTTACTATCCAAGCTTCAATCATGATTGAGCACTCCTCTAATCCTTATTATCAAACCTTGAAGAAATCAGGTTTGATGATTATGCGGATCGGTCCAACCTCATGCATCTTTGTAAGGAAAAATGGTCAAAAGATGCTCCCTGCAACCAGGTAAGTATTACTCACATAGCCAGGAAATTCTTTTTAATTGAGTGTAAGATAGATAACTTAAGGAAAGTTTTTTATCTAAAGCCTTGTTACACTTTAATGGATATCATTTTCTTTACTTTAAATGGCTTCCAAAATTTGATGTACAAAATGTCTCCCTGAAATCTTGCACTTTTTGGTTTAGCTTGGGTCACCTCTCTGTCAAACTTATGAAATAGGGCCCATTACAACAAATTAGCAACAACCTTGGCTCTTTTCTGGGGTTCAAAAAATGTAGTTTTGAATTAGAGGAGGTTAAAACATTAGCAAATGATAACCCTCTTTGTAAAAATAGATGTCTCAATATTGCTACTAGTTTTGGAGACTATGATATTTACCCTAGAACATATTTGGGATCCATTGAGAGTGATAGAATTATCTGGTTAGACACCTTTGTTAGCCCTTTTGAGATCCTCAAAAATTTAGTATTTTTTATCCCCCTAGAAACTAGAATAAAATTCACATGCGATGATCAAATTTGTAGAGCAGGGTGGTTTTGAGGTTGTAACCCCTCCAACTTCCCTAGATCACAAGGTTTTAAATAGTAAGGAAATTGAACAATATTTAGAACTAGAGATCCCCACACAAGCAAAGGATATCTCCTCTCGAAACAAGGAAGAGGTAACGCGTTAGTAAATCAGGAAGACATCATCTCAAAATTAGAAGCTAACCTCAAGATTGTATCAACTCTCACAACGGAAGTAATTGAAATGCAAGATGAAGTGAGAAAAGACATTAGCACATAGCATATTCGAAGGGAGAAAGAAAAAAGTATAACTCCAAATGTGAAGGAGATTATAAAATAAAATAAAAAATTCAGGATCAGAACAAGAAAAATATTCCAAAGAATCAAAAAAATTGGAAGTAGGTCAAGAAACTCTTCAACATAACAATATACCACTGGAATTGGAAGCTATATATAATATGATGAATATCAATTAAACTAATGTGGAAGATATGATATTAAATAAAGAGACCAAGGTACATGAACAAAGTAATCACCTATATAGATAATAGAAAAGATTATTTTAAGGGAAGAATAGGATTTGGATATATGTAGGAATTAGCTAACAATGAAGAAGTGGATATTACAAGAAAAGAAAACCTTCTCAAATTTGCTAAAACATATGAAGGCATGAACAATTGAAATCTTGGTAAAGTAAACAAGAAAAGAGGTAGGAAGTCATTAGTTGAATTGAGATTACTAGAAGGTCTAGCAGAAAATCAAGAAAATCTTGCATCCATCTTTCGAAATGGGAAGGGGAAGTGTCTTCCCATTGAGTCATGAAGTCAACAACTTAGAATGTTAGGGGTCTGACTGTCATTAACAAACAATGCCTACTCCAATGAACCCTTAAATCCACTAACTCCATTTTTTTTCTAATTTAGGAGACAAAATTTTTAATAGAGGAATCATTTTTTTTTCAATAAAATGTTATGGGATTAGATGGGAAAATTACATTAGAGATACATACTAAAAGAAAAAAATGGACAACAAATTGGATAAGCAACATCAATAGTAACTTGAAGTTGTTTCTTATAAATATAAATATGTTATGATATTCATAGTAGGTAAAAAGGATGTTTCAAAGGAATTAGATCTACTATTTGTGAGGCCTCACCTCAACCTATCCTAGCACCGATGACACATTGTTATTTTTATACTCATGCTGACATGTCAGAACATTATTGGATACACTGAACATTGTTATGCTATTTTGTGATGTATGATGCTACTTCAGTTATTTGATTTTGCCATTTAATGTTTATAAATATGTGTAATGATGAAGGAAAATGTATGCAACGCTAACACATTTGGTTATGCAAGTCGGAAGGTTAGAAATATGAGTAGAATTAGATGAACAACTAATTCTTAGAAATGGATGCTTTAATTTATGTAATTCCTCTAATATGTAATTTGCATTATGCATGTGGTTTTGGACCTACTGATGGGTGCAATGAGTGTGCAGGAAAATTAGCCAAGACAACCCAACGGAAAAACGGAGCTAAACTACTTGTTAATTTTGTGCTAACCTTATATTGTAATTCTTTAAAAGTTGTAATTTGGTCTTGCTATTCTCCTAACTTTTGATTGTTCCTAATAAGCTTTTAAAGGATTAGAAACATTAAATTTAAGCACCCCTATGGATAAGGGTATGGGTGGGGGTACTTTCCAACCCTCTAGCCTCCGAGGTTGACTCTTAGGGTCTCTTAAAAACCCTATTATAGGCTGATTTCGAAAATGGGTGGTCCTTTACTTGGGTTAGTAAAACCAACCTCCATCTTGTGTTACTTGAACCCTAGTGGGGTTAAGGACCATACTTAGAGGCCCTTTTGGGGGAACCAATCCTCTAGTTTTTTGGAGGAAGCCTTGAAGATTGAAGGAAGAAAAAGGGAAGCTCTTCTCGAACCACCATTGCCATAACTCTTTTATGAAGGTAGGAGTTCTACACTCCATGAATGGTTCTTTGTGTGTGTTCATATTTTGAATCTTGTTGCATCATGTTGGAGACATTGTGTAGATATGCATTCCTTGCTTTTGTGTTGAGGGTGGTATTGGGAGGGATTTTATCTTGTTTTCTTGATGTTATTCATATGCCTTCTTGGTGTGTTGATTGTTTTTTTTTTAGAGTTTTCATGGGGATGTATTTGGCAACACTCACCCTTGGATAGGGAAGAAGTGGCCATGCTTGGGGAAAGGGCATTAGTTGGACCTCAATAGTGTAGAGTCTCCTCTCATGGAGAGAGGAGGGAGAAAGGGTAGGGTGTATGGGCCCCTACTTGTCATCCCATACCTTGTTGTTATTGAGAATTCTTGAATGTGAAAGAGAATGAAAATCCTTGAGGATACAGCTCCGAAAGGGCCTTGTGAAAGAATGGAAATTATTGAAGTTTTAAGCCCCGAAAGGGCTAAGTGAAGGTATGGTGATTGACTTCTCCTATTGAGAAAATCCACCTTTCCCCTATATTGGTTCATTGTTGGACCTATTGTGCAACCGGGTGGGAATGTATGTTCTTTTGCTTATCTCCTTGTGTTGCTATCTCCATGTCGTTTCTTGTCTCTTTCATGTTTCCCCTTGATGCAATGTAGACTTTTGATAAAAGTTCTCTTGTAGAATCCTTGAAGAAATCTCAAGGAACTGTAATATCATGTAAATTGTAATTGAATTTGATGTAGTGGTAAAGATATCGGGTTTTCTTACTGGTTCTTTCCCGATGGAGCCTTGAACCAGGATGAATAATAGAGGAAAGAAAAGATTATGAAAATTCCCTTGCATTGCCCTCATGTGGTTTCAAATTTTGGCATATGTATGTGAGAAATTAGAATGATAGTTAAGGTCTTGAATTGGAAAATTTTGAGTTTCAATTAGGAAGATGAAAGGCAAATGGATGTGTTGAAGTTTCAATTCAATATTTTGAACATTAACATGTTATAGTATCAATCCTATATTGTGATCACCAAGCTAGCACTTTCATTGTTAAGTTACAATAGTGATACAATTAAATTTGATAAGGATTAATTCATCACCTTTATGAATTTTGAATATTGGTTCATAATTCCTTGCTAAGATTTCTAAGAACAAGAGCAATTGAGTCAGAGGCTTGAATTTCTCTAATTTTAAATAATGAAGAAAGAACACACACACCTTACTATGATGACTATATGTAAAACATACAACCTTGTCTTTAGATGATTGAATTAACATGATCTAGTATAGAAGGATAATTATAATCCCTTGTGTCCTTTTGGCATTAGTGTGCTTGTTCATAGGAACTCTATTAACTCTAGAATTGTTTAAATTCATCTTGCACATTAAAGAACCTAAGCAAGAAAGCATGCCAAAACTTAGACAAAATTGGCTTCAAAAAAAAAATTGCATCTCCAGGCTTAAAAGACCTCTTTGGAAAATGTATGGGAAAACAATTTAATTCCTTCTTAGGCCACAGAGAATATTCCTTGTTTTATCCCTTTGGTTGCAACCAAAATCTAATATTAAACTTTTAAAAGGGGTTATAGATAAAATGCATTTATAATTAAGATATCATATGGGCCTCTTGTGACATCTCTCACCAACAAAACTTTATGCATTCACTACCTCCTTATAGCTATCCTAAAACTAATCACTAGACTTGACTTGCTATTAACCCTTGTGACCCTAGACTCCTATGTCTACACAAAGATAAATTTGTGAGGAGAGGGTAGACGTATCTCTCAAGGACAATGTAATTTAATACTAATTCTCCTCATAGCCAGCGAATGTTTGCCAACCCCTTTGCCTTGACCATGAAATATGGCAATTTGAATGGTAAAGACATTAATGATTGTGCAGTTATTATTCCAAACTCTTTCCTTCACCCCTCTACCATCCATAGCGTACTTCCTTGGAGAGGGTGTACTTGGGCTGCGAAATTCAGTCATGGGACAGTGTGTCACTTCCTTGGTGGACGTCCAAGGCAAGTGGGTGGGGCAGCCTTCAACCCAAGCAAAGGTTTTATGATTAATTGCTGACACCACCTTCCTTGTTGGGATCTCCAACATTCCCAAGGGTGAATAGTTTTGGGCAGCGCTCCAACTCCCTGTGTAGCGTGCCAAGCATCCTAGGGTGGCGTGTTTCTCACATGGGAGAATGGGGAGAGTGGATGGGACAGTCTACTTGTCCCCTTTGCCATGTGTAAGTTAGAGGATTGTTAGTCTAGTTATTGTTTTAGTAGGATTAGATGTTAGGCTAGTTTTAGAATATATTCATTTAGGTTAGAATGTTGGCTGCCTTATTTTAGTGTAGTTTGTTTGTCATTTAAATTTTTTTAGAAAAAAAAAATGGTGGAATTTTATCATGAACATTTATTCATGGATTAATATTAGTTAGTATTGTTTTTAGTTTTCTTTATTTATATAAATCATCCCATTAGACTAGTAGTTAGAAATATTGTTTTGTTGTTAGCTTGGTGTTAGCCACGTTTCTTTTTAGTTAGTATGTTAGCAATTGCTTATTTGTAGTTTATTGTTATAAGTTTTAATTTTAAAGTAGTTGTTGTTTTGGTTCATTTATTATTTAAGTTTAGCTTAAGTTGTGTTAAAGTTAAGTATTAGTTGAGCAATACTATTTTACTTCGAAATTTAAT
Organism: Cupressus sempervirens; assembly: GCA_028749045.1. NCBI lineage: Eukaryota > Viridiplantae > Streptophyta > Pinopsida > Cupressales > Cupressaceae > Cupressus > Cupressus sempervirens. The sequence goes on along the minus strand of CM053785.1, from coordinate 805,864,895 downwards.
TCAGTTTGGTCATATCTTTAGTTAGTACTAGATTTTGTTAGTTTAAAATCTAAATTAGGTCAATTTATTTTGGTAGTAATTAAATTAGTCCTGGTCGTTCTAATTAATGTCTATGTTTAGATAGTTTTAGAGGTTTGTCTAATTCAAAATTTGGATTAGCTTCGATTACTAGGTAAGTGATCAAATGTTAGAATATTGAATTAGTTTCCAGTAAAAATGTATCTTCCTGAAATTGAATATTGTAATTTGATGTCTCATTCATTAGATCTGTCCTATTACAAGCTTTATAGATCGATTTTAGTATGAACTTAAATTGCAAATAATTCAAACAAAGTTTAGATTAAAATATACATTTATTGAATTCATTCTTGTCATCAATTATTATGGTAAACAATAAATTAATCAAGTAGATGGTTATGAGTAAGTTGGAGAAAAATTTAGGCTAGTTTAGACTTTGGATTAAACTTTAAAAAAAAAAGAGTAATCTGAATGAAGTTGAAAGAGGATAATTGATTGTCATGAAGCCTAAAGTAAATATTTAAAATTGCAGTAACGTTCAAGTGATCAAGCTAAAAAGAGGGTCTAGTCAGTTAGATCACCTTTAGATTTAGTGGTATTCTCTTTCTCCTAATTAAATTTCTTTATTAAAATAAATGATGGGTTATGACCTTAGTTAATAAGATTTTAAAAAAATAAAATTTGTTGTGTGTGTTTTTGCCCTTATATTTTGGGCATGACACTATTTGACTAGATCAAAAGTTATAATTGTACTGTTGGAGGAGGCTTCAATGAAATTTTACATAAGCATGAAAAAAAATGTGGAGTCTATTATGAACCTCAATCTATGAAGGATTTTAAAATTTGGGTCATGTAAAATAATATTCTAGAGATTTAGATGCAGGATGGATGCTTCACACGGAATAATAGAAGGGAAGGCACATATATTATAGTAGAAAAACTTGACAGATTTTTTTTTGATAAGCAAACATCAATAGCCATAATTTTATTAATTAATTAAAAAAATTACTATTTACCCCCATTCAAATTTTGGTCACCAAGGAAAAAAGAATAGGGAAGAAAACCCTTGGCATGGCCTAAGATAAAGGCCCTATATACAATGGGAGGGTATCAGGAAGGGAGATGGGATACATTCATTATGAGGCCTCATTGGGAGGGCTTAGAGGGTATACCCTCTAGAAACAAATTAAGTTATAATTTCCTCACAATGAGGAGTTGGGTGGGCCTACCCCCCTTGACCATAGAGAAGATCAAAGAATGAAATCACAAAATGGCAACAGGGAATACCCTCAATAGATAGTCTAGACTACAATTTCCTCAAGAGAAGTCTTGGGTGGCATATCATCCTTACAATAAAGAAGCTCAAACATAATGGACTAGAGGAACAAAGCTAGAAGAGCCATAAAATGAAACTAAGATTAATCAAAACAACAAGTGATACTTCTGCAAATAGATAGACATGTTAACCTACACCATAGTACCTTTAATTATGTAGAACCTATGTTAAAGATACAAACAACCTTAGCTTGAGAATAAAAGGGAAAAAAAAGCAGTTATAAAAGATCTTTCAAAGAGCCTAACACAAAGATCAATGAAAGTGAAAGTAGAATTCACGTCTGATGCAAAGTCCACAAGTCCAACACTAGCATACCAAAATTTAACCACTTATTAAAAAAAAGACAAACCCCATGAAACATCTTCAAAAAATCTATAGAGTTGAATGATCTTAAATAGAGTCGTAAGTATCACAGACAATTCGCCAAGAAACCGTTAAGCATTTAAACTAAAAATTGATGCCATGATTGAATGTTAAAGACATGAAAGATGCATCCTAAAATATTCAAGAGATAACATATACAACTATTTAACTAGTACCTAATCAAGGGGAGGGAGAAGCTCCTAGGGAAAATTAGCAAAATATCAAGAGACTTTAAAAATGAGACCATATATTAATAAAGCTACCAAACCATCTTTATACTAAGAAATTATAGTTATTTCAAATTAACTAATACAGGAGAATGGAACCAAAAAGTAGAGATAATAAATGAAATACATTTAGAAACCAACATAACTACTTGGTCTTAATCAAAGCGTTGAGACACACAAATAGTTTTCCGAAAACTAAACCGATGCTAAGATAAAACCAAAATTTAGAGAAACTAAATCATAATAGAAGAATTATGATAAAAGCAAAGTGATAATGTCTTCTACTAATTTAACCTAGGAGAGATAGAAGCTTCTAGGGAACACTTAGCAAAATAATCATAATTCAAAGATACTAGAAACTAAAATCATAGCCATAATAATTGAAACATTTTGAAAAAAGTAAAGAATAATAGATACCACTATTATAACCCAAGGGAGGGAAATAAGCTTCCAAGGAAAACTTAGAAAAATAACCAGAAACTTATGAAAGGAGTCCATATATTATAAGAGATATTGCTCTAGTGTGATACTTTATAATGATACTATGTGAAGTAGATGAAAAATCCTAATAAAACCAATCCAAGAGTTGGAAAAAAAAGATAGTAATAGAGTATTTAACATAGAATAATCAAAAAATTATTTTTCCTCCAAGCTAGAGGAAGACTCGACTTCATTATCATTTTCATCAACCTTGTCAACCTTCACAAACCATTCAAGACCTTTCCATTTTGGAAGAGATCAGACGTGCACAATAATGAGAAGGAACCACCAATTTCTTTTAATGGTGGGGCCTCATTTGAAGAACTCGGAGAGATTATTGATGGTAAGATGGGGTGGACTCTATTGACAATTCTGAAATCACTACATTTAGGGATGCATAGGTTATCATCAAGATTACCTAGAATTGTCTCAAGTTCCAAAACTAGGTGCCTCTTAAACATGCTTCTATAGAGATATAATATAGTAATTTTCTCTCTATCAAGATAGAGAATTGTATACTCAAAAACCACTACAATTTTATAATTAGATTTAGATCTATTACTTACTCTAATTATCAGAGTGTGGGATACATTCATCACCTTCTTCAAGTGCTTCTTAGTAATTTATCCCGAGAATTTCATATCTCTTTTACTAGCTTTCATGTAGATGGATGTGTCCATAATGAGAAGGGATGTGAGTAATAAGGGACAAGTATAGAGAGTTCTAAATAACTTGCTAAAAACACCAATAATTAGTGTGAGATGAGGGTATAATAATGAGTAAAGAAGAGTATGAGGGCCTTTGAAAAATAAAGATTAAATAAGAGGGAAATAAAGGGTATTAGATAGTAATGGTAAGAGGGAAGGGGTATAGAAAATTAAATGAGTATGAATATGTTTATGTGTAGTTATTGGTATTTGTTTAGGCTGAGAGTTATGAGGAATAATTCACTAGAAAATATATGTGTCCATAAATTTACAAATAAAAGGGGTTGTCAATGTCGCTTCAATGTTAGGGTTATGTTTAGTAGACTGGATGTGGCTATATTGAGATACATCGAAATGTTTCATGTAGATGGTATAGGTTGTCATGGTTTAAATTATTGAAGAAATGAGTTACAACCTCATTTGGCCCCAAACCTATCTCCAAAATGTAAGGATTACATAAAGGACCCCTTGGCAATTGATGTCAATGTAGATGTTGTCACATAAAAACATTTGATCAATCAATATTTTTTGAGTATGTTGCTAGAGAGAGATTGTTTCCTCAAAAAGACATCATAAATGCATGAAAAAGAGTGAAGTCCAATCAAGCTCAAAAATGTTCATAATTGTACTTGTATCCTTGAATGGAAAGAAGTGGACCATAATAATTTCTTTTACTATCAAAAACCACAAAATGTGATGCAGGAGCATCTTGGGTGAATGAGCATTCTTGCATCACCCAAAAAAATTTCTTGTTTTTTGTACCTATTTGTTGTTTGTGGTGTAGTCATTGCTGCCTTGAGTTTTGTGTTGTGGGTAGTTAACATGTTATTGAGGACCTATTTTTAGTCCTTACCCTAACAGTGTGAATATTGACGTGTCATATTTCTCAAGTTCTATGTCATTATTTACAATATTTATTTCTTGTTGATTTCATCCTATGAGGCATGTTGTTTTCTTTTGTACAGTTTCCTATGATGATGTAGAATCTTGCGCGATTGAGAGTGTTGGAATATTTAGAATAAATGAGGTTGGGGGGGGGGGGGAGGGGAGTGAATCAATTATCCAAGGTCCAGATGTACCAATCTAACAAACAAACGCTTAAACTTCATATCTTATCATTCATTAGCTCAACTCCTATATTCAACTAGTTGTCCACTACCCTAAATATAACAAACTTGTATAATGTAAACATTAGCAAAAAATAATCACAAATAATATCCACACAAGTTTGACACTAGGATTTAACGTGGAAACCAATTTGGGGAAAACCACCAGTAATATGTCACCAATTTTTCACTCTTCTAAAGTGATCTCTATTAGGAGCCAACCCTATTAAAGGTTACAAAATGCATTGATGTGACCTTGTTGAAAGATCTAATCACCCTGTTAGGAGTGGCCTTGTTAGAGGACTTTAGAGTATTCTATTAGAATTCCACCTTGATAAAAGGATTTGCATATAATGGTTAGTTCAACCTCGATTAAAGGATTTCAATACTAATACAATGGTTAGAAAGTAACAATAAGTTCTATTAGAATTCCACCTTGATAAAAGGATTTACATATGACTATTAGGTCAACCTTGATTAAAGGATTTCAATACTAATAAAATGGTTAGAAAGTAAAAACAAGTTTTGATCTATCTAGTACAACTCACTTTGCAAATTTAGATCTCAGTTTGGCTCACAAGCTGATCCACTAACAAGCCTTGATTTTCATCCCAGTCTGTGATTCTCTTGGAAACCCTTCAAGCAATTACACTTCTTCTCTTCTCAATTCTTCTCAGCCTTCTACTTAAGTTCTCCAGTCAATAGCAACGACTCTTGCTCCAACCTTTAACCTTCTTAAAAGTTAACCCTTATACCTGCTTAAATAGGTAATTCTGATCTTTTTCTACTTAGACACCACCATGGATCTTAAGGTTAGGTTAGATTCATTGAATCCTTTCATCATTTAGTCTATTATTTCTATTCTAGAAACTTCCTCACAAATTCTTTCATAGAGACGTGCAAACACATTTTCCCTTGATTTAAATGTTCTAGGTCATCCACCCTCATCTTCAACATGCTTTCCATATTCCATGTTATTAACTCTATCGGGTAGAAATTATGATTTCTCATAAACTGTTAAGATGTTGTTCCTTGGCCAACAATATGTTCTGATACTTGATCATCACTAGGTTACTCAGTTGCTACTAGATTTTTTTCTTGACACATATACTATTACTTAGTCAATATTGATGCTCAGTCAGCACTATTTCTGCTTGACACATATTATGGCTCAGTCGACACTAGCATCACTTAACATATACTTTAGGTTCCTTAATCTTCTGCTCTGTTGCTTAGTCAAGCATGTGCATTTGGTTTATCTTTGATCTCTTCTTCAAGGATTTAGTGTTATTGTCTTCTCCACTTGAAAGATGATTTAAGCAATCACTTTATCTTGTCAAAGTCTAACTAATCAAGTGCTAATTTGTAGATTCCTCTTCATAACTCAACCTTTCTTCTAGATACTTTTTTTATGGCAAATTTCTCCAATCTTCTTCATAATCAAATAGATATGACACTTACATCAGACAAAAAACTATCTCACCAATAAGGTTTTACATCAATGACAACATAACAAATGTTCCAATTGTAGTTTCCAACAATCTCCATCTTTGGCATTGATGACAACACCTCTAGTTACCATAGAATCCAAAACATGCACTATCTCAAGAAACCCATCTTTGTATAGTATTAGGTCTTAATTAATATCCTTATTTTCATTATGATTCACGTATCTATGTCCAAAAATATATTTCTTTAGTTTCATTCTGATTCTCATCCATGCAACTTTAATATGCAACACATATGCTCCCTTTATCATATCAGATGATGAGATCAATCATATTTTTATGTATTGCTGGCAGCACCTCTCATTCAATTTCTCCCTCTTTCTTATGGTAAGTATTTCAATATTATCCCTCTTAGTATTCTCTTCCTTTTGTATGGGTAACTCACTTTCATTATTTCCCTCGTTGACAAAAATACCAAAGATATTTCAACTTATGCATCTTTTCCATGTAGATATCTTCATGTTAGTTTTGAATTCATCTTCTATCATCTTTGTATGACCGATTCATCAATTTTTCCTCATTCCTCATTGCTACCCATTGTAGTCTCACAATGCACACCCCATTTTGACTCACAAAATGGGGAACCCCTAGTTTCAAAAAACCTCTACGAGACACCTAGTTAGGTGCCTTGGTTATCTATGACCCTCCTCTAGATCTAGGTCAAACCCTAATCTCTAATCGAGAAGTGTTAGGAAATTTTGGGTAGTCGAACGAGGTTATAAATATAATTTTAAGGTTTTACAATGCTAAAAGTGCACACATGTGCATGTGCACTAAGTGCACAATTTCACACTTACCTCCCTTAGAGGATGCGCACATGTGCATGTGCACACCCTCAAAGGTGGGCACAATCAAAGTTGCACAACAAGCCTATTGGGCTATAAATAACCCTCCCCCCACTTCATCTTCACTTGTCTTCTGATATTTGTCCTCATGACACACCCTCACACCTCCTTTAGTTGTACAACTCTGCATCCACTCCTCCAGAAAGAAAAACCTATCTAAGGTAAAATATCACCTTTTAGAGGTGCATAGATGCACATGTGCAAACCCTCAAAAGGTGCACATGTGCACACATAAACCAAATCTACCCTCCTCACCTCCCCCCCCCGCCCCCCACCCCCACCCCCACCAATAAACAAAAAGGCTTAATAACACATGTATGTGTGCAAATGTGCATATGCACAAGGTGTGTAGTTGCACATTTTTCTATTAAAATTTAATGTCACAAGTGCATTAGCCCACCATGCACACCTACGTAGGTGTGTTAGTGCACAAAATAGGATCTTTAGGAGCAATTTTGACCTTTTTCTACTTTTTTTAATCTATTTTCATTGTGGTCTAGGTCCAGGTCCCAACTAAGTGTCATTGTGGTCTTCTGACATCATAATACTAATGTTTCTCCACTTTTGTGTAGATTCAATGGCATTATCACCATCCTCAATGGTAGCAAAGATGACACCAAAGCCAGTGACTTTCAAATACTAGGGAGCCTTGAAGAAATCCTAATTCTAGGACAAACACACAGAGATTCAAGATACTAAATTGGGACGTATAGACTACAATGTTTTCCTCACCCTGTGCAAAAATCCTAGAGAGAGATCAGCTATGGTGTCAGCTCTCATCTGAAGTGGGTTAGTGAATGCTACTTCACACCCTACATCATTTCAATCCTCTGAGTTGATCATGCCATAGCTCAACACTGTGTACCTGAGAAAAAGGTCATGAAGAGTGTGAAAGGAGAGATATCTCTAGATCTCAGGCCATGAAAAATTGAAAAGGTCTTCCACCTTTTGCAAGTAGACCAATACCTCAAGATATCTTATGAGGGTGCAGACATGTGGTACAGAGAAAATGAAGTAGAGGCCAAGGAGTTGGTACAATCTAAGTACTTAATTAAAATGACACCCTTGGGCTGAAGAGAAAGAAAGGTGGATATGACACACAAGATATATGATTGATGATATCAGATACTCAATAGTTCTTTTGAGTAGATCCATGGGCATTCCACAGCAAGTCACTTGGAGACATGGATGATACACTTTATCAAAATGATTAGAACAACCAAGATGCCAATTGATTGGGCCACTATCCTAAGAGACAATCTGGATGAACAACTAATCTCAGTAAAGAGTGTCCCCCACTTCTATATGACTTCATATATGGTCTATCTCCTAGAAGCTAGGACCACAAACTATCTAGAATTGTACACAAAGGGAAGCATGCAATACACAAATGCTTGGACCTATGTAGTATACCCACAACTAGTGAAGAAGAAAATCCCACCACAAAGTGTTGAATATAGGGTGGTCAATGATGGTTTCATAGTTGCCATCATTAGATTCATAGAAGGGGATTATGTAAAGAGGATATCAATAGAGGTTGCAATAAGGATAATAAAATTTAGTGCCTACTAAATCTAGTTTAGGACTTTCTCATATCTTCAGATAGTTGATACTCTCTTGTGTCCCAAGAAGCTCCCATGATATCCATCTGACATGATCATACTACTAGAGATAGCTCACCAAATCACTTCTGCATATCATAGAGTGAGATAATAACACAAGAAAAAGTGGGTATGGTTAATCACCATTGGGACATTTGAAGTTAAGGTGATGCAAGATATTGCTACATTCGACTCAAAATGGGATCAATATCCCTTGGAGGATTATTATACTCTACACCCATATTTTGATAATATTGGGATTGTGCACCATCTAGTAGGGAAGAAATTTGTACATGAGGAAGCACTAGAAGATTAATGGATGAACACAGTAGATGATTACAATGTCGATATTAGGGACTATTGTAGAATGAGTCTACATTAGGAAGAAAAGGTGTTGGACATGGAGATACCCTGAAAGACCTGGGACAAATATGTCCCCAAGATAATGAATCCCTTATACAATAGGGATGAGATCTATAATAGGCCCATCATGAATGCAAAAATTGGGTGTGTTGAGAATGATGATATTGATCATCAAGGTTGACATCTCAAAATTACAAGAGAATGGATCAAGAAACTATTTTGGATGGATCCAATTCCCCATGCCATACCTATTCAGGCTACAACTTGACAAAAGAGAGGAAAAGAAACAAAAGTCACTATACCAACCTGCCCTACCAAATCACTAGTGAGGCTAGAAATAGTACACCGAAATGAGTAGGAGGTCAAGTATTTTGAGATAGGAAAAGACAAGGGTAAGAAGAGAAAGTCAACCCCTAGGGTAAGAAATCAAGTGATCGAGGCCCAAGCAAAACTAGCTACCTAGTGTTAGTCTTAGAATGGTTTTGACATTTGAGTGTCAACATACTTAACCATTTTCTACATTGGAGCCAAGCCACAACAAGAGCCGAGTCAGGAAATCCAACAGGTGCCTAGTGAAGATCAGGTGCCAAGTGAAGATCAAGTGTCGAATGACTTTAGGTGCCGAGCATGATACAAGTGCCGAGTCACAGACGATGCTGAGCAATACAAAAATGCAACAGGAGTCAAGTAAACTAGTTTGTTATAAGTGTCAAGCATCTGGAATTAGTCAGTGTCGAGTAACACAGAATGTACATATGAGTTTGTAACTTCATTGATTTAGATGTAAACCATTTTCATGGCTGAAATATGATGAATCTCTAAGGATTAAATGATAAGATCAAATCTTTTTGTATTTCTATGCAATCTACATGCAACCAATAAGAAAAATGGAGAAGGCATGCAACCAATAAGAAAAGTGCAAGAAATGAGCGGGAATCAGAGATTCAATATGGATTGTAGATCCATACCTAACCCTAAGTCTTTGAATGTATTTATAAGGAAGATGAAATCTCATTGAACATAGAAGTGGATGGATAAGGGTGTGTAAGGAAAACTATTTCAGAGTAAAGAGTATCAAATCTTAGAGGATCAAGATCAGAGAAAGCAGATCAAGTACCTATATTCAGCAATCGAAGGATTGTAATTTATCAAGTTTATTGTACCTAATACTCTCTAGCAATTGTATTAGAAATGAAACCCTATGGTGATAGGTTAGCTTAACAGCTATTTTGTACATCCTTTAAATAGGTGATTAAATCCTTTAATAGGGTAACACTTCATGTAAAGTGTTTGTAAATCCTTTAACCAGGTCACTATTGATATAGTGTAAAGCCTTTAACAGGGCAGACCATCAAAAGTGGTCAAACATTATTACTGTAGTGATTTTGTGGGTATCATCCCAACCCCAATTTTGCCTTCTTATTTCTAGAGGGTTTCTGGGTTACCAAAATCTCAAGTTTTATGTGGTGATGCTTATGTGTTTCTCATAATTGTTTGATATGTTTATATGCCTGCAATCTACTTTCAGTTAAAAAGTTGTAATGGTCAAAGTACAGTACTTCTGATTCACCCCCCCCCCCCCCCTCCCCCTCAGAAGCATTATTCCTATTTGAATATTCCAACAATTGGTATCAGAGCAATAAGGTTCTCTCAAAAAGAAGTCTAACAACTTGGAGAAAAAGGTCTAAAGATGGAAGTCTTCAAACTTGGGAAGATTATTGACAATCAAGTGATTGATGTGCAATTGACTCTACACAAGGTAGAGGAAGCCAGGGAGGCATTAAGAAAATCCTTCAAGAGAAGAAAGGATATAGCCATATCTAAAAATGATATAACCTACAAGGAGATTGATACCACAAAACTGTGTATCAATGGAGACACTAAAGAGTTTGATGCAGCAATAGTAGAACTGATGGAGAAAAACAAAGTTCAAGCAAATGAGATAAGATCTCTCAAGATGGAACGTGAATCACAGGCCATAATGTTATGTGAAATGACTAAACAAAAGAAAAGAGCAGTTGAAGATAGAGTCATGATGGAAAATGACAAAAAAAATCTTGCAAACAGACTTGAAGAAAAATGTACTAAATTAACAAGGATCTCAAACATGCAAATGGATACACTTGCCCAAATGATGAACCTTCATCATGAACTCAATATGAAAGATATTGAGATCTCTACTATAAAGATGCAAAATGAACAACTACAAAATGAATTGAAAAAGAGGTAGCAGAGAATCTCAACAAGTCAAGTGAAGCCATCAAGTACTTTGAACAAGTGATGAAATTCCCAAGATCCGCCCATGATACATCAGGACTTGGATACAATAGCACTGAAGTAGGGGAATCATCAAAGAATGTTGAGCAAAAAGATGACAAAGGTAAGGATTCTAGATGCACTTGTCATTACTGTAATAAAAAGGGGCATACTGCTAATGTTTGTAGGAGTAGATGATTCAATCAGCCAAACACACCCAAGAGCAAGAGTTACTGTCATAAGTGCAACATGCAAGGACATATGACACAAGATTGTAGATCCAAAGTCACAAGGACACAAAGATTTGATGGACATTATCACAATTGTAAGAAGTATGGACATAGAGCAGTTGAATGTAGATCAAAGCCTATGTGGACATCAAATCAACCAGCAAAAACAAATGGAAATGAAAGTCACTACTATTGGGATTACAACACCAGGTATAGCTGTCGTTATTGTCAGGAATATGGACATATACCCCAAAACTGCATAAGAACACATTTCAAAGGGAACTATAAAAGATGGTTGAACCAAACCACATGTTTCAGTTGCCTAAAAATTGGTCACATCAATAGAAACTGTCCTACAAGGTCAAAGGCACCAAAGACTGAAGTAAACAAGGGGAAAGAAAAGATTGATGTGGAACACATCAGAACAGACATGAAGAAGACATGGTAGAAAAAGAATGAATCAAATACATCCGATGAAAGGGTCACTTCACCCACAAGGTCAAGTGATCATTTCTCATCCAATTAATCACAAGATGAGCCTATGGGGATAATAAATATAAGGAAGTATCATACATCAGCCCTAAACCATGAGGAAGCAATGCAAAGTATAAATCTGCATGAGACAAGATGCCAAGACAAAAATTGCAAATGATGTTGCCGAGCTGTCTTTGGGTGCCGAGTAAAACTCCAACACATGCCGAGTTCCCAAACAACGACCGAGTTGATGACTGATGTCGAGTTGAGTAACTCCTATAGAAGCCGAGTAAAATGGAAATAAGGCAAGCCTACGAGAAGTTGTGTGTCGATGGAGTCTTAAAAGATGAATTCAAAATTGTTGAAAGGAAGGGTTTGACCTGAGTTTTGAGCTTTCCCACCATATTTAAAATAGAATGGGTTAAACTTTTGTTAAGCAAAATTCATGGTGGTAGTTTGTGGTTAGAAGATATTCCCATCAAAATAACCAAAGGAATCATACATAGGGTAACTGGATACCCTACCCTAGATCAGTTCAAGACCTTGAGAAGTGAATCCAAGGAGGTTATTGAAAAGAACACTGGTGCTCAGTGGAACAAAAGAGGAATGACAATTCAGACCATTCAGGATCCTCTTGTTGAGTTTGCTATTAGAGTCATTGTCCATAAGTTCTATCAATTCAGTAGACTCAATAGTGTGCCATGTATTGCAGTAGATGTAGGTTACAAATTGGTGAAAAAGGATCATACCTATGATCTTGCAGAACTGCAACTACAATAGATTATTGAAAACCTAGCTGCCATAAGAAGGACAAAGGGTGCTTAATGCAAATTTGGAGCAATTCTAGTTTGTGTATTCTTTTATATTCAGAATGAGTTTCCCTCTTTTGGAAAAGTGACATGGAGGAATGATAGAACTATCATTGCTCAAATTAATGAATATATAGAACAGATGGGAGCCAATTTTGATACCCTGATGACAAGCTACTTTAAGGATTTCAAGAAATCCATGAAGCAAATCGCAAGAATACCAGTTTCCTTAGTAGAAAAACATACAAATGATATATGCTTCTTAGTGGATATTGATTTTACCTATATCCAAGCAGTAATTCCAAGGGTGAGGTGGCTAAGGCCATTTGGTTATGAAATCAATATAGATGAAGCATCTGCAGCAATAATTGCATTATTGGTAGAAGAGACAGATAAGAGTGCCCCACATTTTGGCACTTATGATGTGGTAAGATCAAAGATAAATATGGAATTAAAGACTGCCTCCACATTGAAGAAGAAAGACAAATTGATGAAGAAAATTAAGAAGAAATTTGGTGAAGGAATTGAGGCTAAAGCAGAAGAAGAAGATGATGACAATGATGATGATGAGGATGAACAAGAGCAAGGCCCAATGGAATTAACTCAAGGCCCAGGTGAAGACAAGGAGGAAGGTGCTGAGGAAGAAGAATCCAAGGAAGCACCAACCAAAGCTGAGCCAAAGAAGAGAAAGGCAACAAAACAACCTCTAGCTCAGTCCAAACCAAAGAAAATTGCCATGCCATCACCTCAAAAGCCAACAACTAGAGTTGCAACGAGGGCCTCCACACACAAAGCCAAAGAGGATGCCAAAAAGAAGAAACCAATCAAGAAGACATAGGAAGAGCCAAGGAAAAGAAGAAAATATGTGGCTCAACCTTATACTGATGAAGAAGATCAATCTGAAAAGGTAAGCCATTTTCCAATTGATACATTACACAAAAAGATTGGAAGTGGAGACTTAAGCAACATAAATAAAGTTGATTTCAATAAGTTCACTAAAGATGAACAAAATAGAATAGAAGAATCAGTTTATGGAATGATGACACAGTTCAAGTACACTCCTCTTGAACTAGATGGACAATTACCAAATGAACTGTTTAAAATTGTGGAAGACAGATGGCATTTTTGTTTGAAAATGGAGGAGATGAGAGAATCAACCCTAGCAAGCATACTGTCTGATTTGACTAAGGAGAAAATAAAGAAAGCAATCAAAAGGCATAATACTAGGTTTACACCTTAGTACAGGGCATTCTTCATTCTCCAAAACAAGATGGAAGAAATTGTACAAAGGACAAGAAAACCATGGAAAAATTTGTACAAAAAGATTGAAGATTTTCTTGAAGAAGAATACAAGGAAGAAGCTACTGCTCTACCAGAAGAGAGAAGAAAAAGGAGAGAAGAGAAGATAGTAGTAGAGAAAGAAGAAGAAGAAAAGAAAGAAGAAGAAAAGAAAGATGGAGAGGAGAAAGAAACAGAGGAGGAGGAGACACAAAAGCAAGATGAAACAATAATAGCTGAACAAGAGTAGCAACAAGACTAGAGTGTGCAAGACACACAATTGCCACCCTCTAGCCCTCCTCATGTACCCATCGCACCTGCAGAAACTATAACTACAAAGGATGTTCCTGACACTTCTTCTCAGAACAACAATCCATTAACTGCAGAGGATCTCAGAAGAATCCTTGACCAATCCATTCAAGAAGCCAAATTATGTACAGATTCAATATTGGTCAGTGTGGATGAATTACAAAAACTAGTAGAAAACACAGTTAGAGATAAGGTGAATCCGCAAGAACCACCTTCCATCATCTCTACAGCTACTAGTGGTGAACTTAAAATGCCAACAGTTGTTTCATCAGGCATAGTTGACACCATAGTACAAAAGCCAAGTGCAGCAGGAGAAAAAGCACCAGAACAAACAAGACAGACTATTACATCTGATCCTACAGCACAAACACAAGGTGCACTCTCTAAAATTAGAATAATTGATCAAGGTAGTAGACAGAAGGAGGAGAAAATAGAGGAAACCCCTAAAGAGCAGGAGGCAATACAAACATTGATAAATTTGCCTAGCTCGAGAACCCCTTCACAACAACCACTGCAAATATCAACACCAGGATCTAGTTCTACAAAAGTTGCAAGGGTACTTCACTATGGAGACCCTGAATTAGATGAAGAGATAGTCATACTGAGCTATGACTCAAAAACAATAAGCATTGATCAAATCAATGAGGTGTAGGAAGCCTTAAATAGAAGAAAGAGGCAAGAGATACTCAGAAAGGAGTATAAACAAAAGTAAACACTACATGAGATTAAAGACATCTTTATGGATGCCTTCAGTTTGTAGTCACCAGATGAGTCAAAGCATATCATGGAGCAATTATCAGATATTGTTGACCAGGTGACAAATGTAGACCAAGAGACAAATGCAAAACTTATGGAATGGTCTGAAAGGAAATTCCAGGGAAAAGTAAATGAGCAGATATCAAGTCAAATTGCACTTTCCCAGGTTGAATTGGCAAAGCTAATAGACAAAGTGAAAAAGGTACTTGAGAATATATTCTCATTGTACAAAAAGTTGTGTGACTTTTCATACTTCACACAGGAAACAAGCCAAAGGATAATGAGCCTAGAGAGAAATTTGAATATTTCAAGCATGCAGCTACCAAAAGATCTAGCTCAAAGTGAGAAGCATTTTGCTCAATTGCTTCACACTCAAAAAGAAATAGCTGTATTTATAGCAAAAGATGCCACTATCAAGGAAAAATTGATACCACTCCAATCCTCCATTACCCCACATTTGGAAGTACTCCATAAAGAACAAGTCTATGCAGAAACTATTCTCAAGAAAGATCCTAATCTTTCTACTTCAGATGGACTTATTCATCTTGCTGCAGAGACTGCCATCCAGCATAAGTCATTGGAAATTGCTTTGAACAATTGGGATGCAGCTCTTAGGATGATTATGGAGATAAACATCACATTTTTGGCAAAATATGGTCTTAACCCTTAAAATCCTTTGACATAAGTGTCAAAAAGGGGGAGATATATATCTTATTAACTAAGGGGGAGATATTATAAGATGCATGGGGGAGATGAGAGAATGGGGGAGACAAAACCAAGGGGAGCATGATATACAGATAATGGCACAATCAACTCAGGGGGAGTTACAATAATTTTGAGGTATATATTGTAAGTTACACAAATTTTGATTAAGGTTTTAAAACCTCTGTATGTATACTGAGCAAATTAATGAATGTACTCGTAAGGTCAGTTAAGTGTTTTTGACACTCATATCAAAGGGGGAGATTATTAGTCTCAGAATGGTTTTGACATTTGAGTGTCAACACACTTAACCATTTTCTACATTGGAGCTGAGCCACAACATGAGCCGAGTCAGGAAATCCAATAGGTGCTGAGTGATCTTCAGGTGCCAAGTGAAGATCAGGTGCCGAGCAGCCTTCAGGTGCCAAGTGAAGATCAGGTGCTGAGTGAAGATCAAGTGCCAAATGACTTTAGGTGTCGAGCATGATACAAGTGGCGAGTTTTATTCAAGTGTCGAGTCACAGACGATGCTGAGCAATACAAAAATGCAACACGAGTCAAGTAAACCAGTTTGTTATAAGTGTCAAGCATCTAGAATCAGTAAGTGTCGAGTAACACAGAATGTACATATGAGTTTGTAACTTCATTGATTCAGATGTAAACCATTTTCATGGCTGACATATGATGAATCTCTAAGGATTAAATGATAAGATTGAATCTTTTTGTATTTCCTATGCAATCTACATGCAGTCAATAAGAAAAATGGAGAAGGCATGCAACCAATAAGAAAAGTGCAAGGAATGAGCGGGAAGCAGAGATTCAATATGGATTGTAGATCCATACCTAACCCTAAGTCTTCAAATGTCTTTATAAGGAAGACAAAATCTCATTGAACATAGAAGTGGATGGACAAGGGTGTGTAAGGAAAACCATTTCAGAGTAAAGAGTATCAGATCTCAGAGGATCAAGATCAGAGAAAGTAGATCAAGTGCCTATATTCAGCAATCAAAGGATTGTAATTTATCAAGTTTATTGTACCTAATACTCTCTAGCAATTGTATTAGAAATGAATTTCCTATGGTGATAGGTTAGCTTAATAGCTATTTTGTAGATCCTTTAAATAGGTGATTAAATCCTTTAACAAGGTAACACTTCATGTAAAGTGTTTGTAAATCCTTTAACTAGGTCACTATTGATACAGTGTAAAGCTTTTAACATGGCAGGCCTTTAATAGGGCAAACCATCAAAAGTGGTCAAACATTATTACTGCAGTGATTTTGTGGGTATCATCCCCACCCCATTTTTACCTTCTTATTTCTAGAGGGTTTCTGGGTTACCAAAATCTTAAGTGTTATGTGGTGATGCTTATGTGTTTCTCATAATTGTTTGATATGTTTATATGCATGCAATCTACTTTCAGTTAAAAAGTTGTAATGGTCAAAGTACAGTACTTTTGATTCACCCCCCCCCCCCCCCTCTCAGAAGCATTATTCCTATTTGAATATTCTAACACCTAGGATTTAGAAGCCCAACAAATGTCAGAACAAGCTTAACAACAGTAACAATAGGAGGAACACTAGGAACTACTAGAATAGTAATCAGTTCCACCACCTTGAGCTTTAGAAGAAGAAGCCTCCTTGTAGGTACCCAAGAGGGCCCAAACATAAATGATAGTGGTAGGAATAAAGAGGAGAAGGTTAAAGACCAGGAGTACTCCCTCTCCATAGGTGCTAGAAAATATCCTAGAAGTGGAGGACGAGGAAGAAGGGGAACAAATTAAGTTTGTCCCTTTGAATTAAAGAACTCACTCAACTACTGCTATATAAGTAGAGAGAAGAAGAAGCTCAACTAAAACACCTCCATCTATCCCGAGGGATCCTATCCAGGTTGAAACCTCTGAAGATGAACAACAACAATGGATAGCAGAAATACAAGGTGAGGGAGCGGATATATTTTTTACCTCTAAGATTTTGGTTTTATGAGCATAGGCACTGAGATGGTAGGAGAGAAAATAAGGGACACTCCCATGAATGAGCAACTAGGAGAGGATTGGAATCATATACCTCCTCTACCTAAAGGACCTCTCAAAATTCCTCCTACACCAACATAGGACATGTTGGTGATAATAGATAAAGGATTACTGGCTCCACTTCCTCCAACAATTGAAGCAGAATTAGGGAGTCAAATACAAAGGGAGGAGAATATGCACAGTTGCATGCCAATGAAGTATTTGAAGAAGGATAGATAGTAGAAGAAAGACAACAAGTTCTCTGGATACAAAAGTTGGGTCCTTATCCCAACATAACATAGAAACTCTCTCTAAAGATCTCCCATGACATGAGAAGACTCTGGAGAGGAGACATAAAGGAAAGGATCCTACTTTAGAACCAACTTCTTCAACACAATACATGTCAACAATGGGACAACACCATCATGGTTGAAGATGGAGATCATGTTCAGGAAAGAGAGGTAGATTGATTTGATTGAAGAGGAGGGAATGCATAATTGATAAAAGCAATAAAGAAGCCTAATTCACCTAAGGGTGATGCTAGGACACTTGCCTTCATAATGAAGAATCAAGAATCTTCTAGCACACATTTCCATTCCACCTCTTGCAATGTCCCCTTTCTAATTTTATATAATTTTTAAAGCCTCTAATCAGATTTTAAAATCAAACAACCAATATTTCAAAAGATCAACCAATTTTTGAATAAAACCCAAATCAGGTATGCCCGAAAGTGCCGAAAACTTCATAGCTTCACATATTATTAATAAATCTGAAAGTAGACATTTTTATAGAAATTTTCCAGCATAACAGCCCACAAAATGAAATTTTTAGATTTGTATAGAGTTTGCACAATAGCTCCCAAATAGAGGACAAAAACAATGCTCATCGAGCTCCCGAAAACAACACAAAATAGCCCAAAAACACCACAAAACACTAATAATCTATCACAAAAGTATAACTACAACCCAATACATGTATTCAGCTCTATTTTAACATCTAAATGTTTGAAATATAGCATCAAACCAAACTGATATGAAATACTCAATCAGAAACACCAAACTCTTACAAAAAACACACTTGAAAACTCACAAATTTGCACTATTCAACACGAGGGAAAACTCTACATGAGCTTGCACATGAAATGGCCTCAAAATACCATCTTTAGCCTCCCTAGAAACTTATAAAATCCCATCCTTGGGTCTCCTTCTCCACAAGTTTGGCAGCCTCTGAAAAACAACAAAGCAATGATCAAAAATCAAGTTTTAGAATGAGCCCAAAATGCCTCCAAATTCCTTTAAATGAGGGCATAACCCTAACTCACGACCAAGAGGGGTCAATAATACATATTTTAATAATATTTTTTATTTATTAATCCATTGGTTTCCAAAGATTAGCCCCTTTTGCCAGAACTTCACTTTTTGAGCTTGCCTGCCTTAGCAAAAGTTATTATTTTTAATTATTTGAAAAGGGAACATGACAAGTCCTCCCCTCCCAAATATTGCTTGTCCTCAAGCAATGAAGGTTGGGATGCTCAAGAATATGTGCTTCTTCCCAAGTTGCATCCTCCAATCTAATCCTTTCCATTTGACCAAATGCTCTATGATGCTCCTATTTCTCAATCTTTTCTCTCTTGTATCCAAAACCTCTTTTGGTATTAAAACTAATTTCTATTCATCATCAAGAGGTGGTAATTCTGTAGATGCTATGGTTTTCTGGCCTAGAACCTTCTTCAAGCAAGAGATATGGAAAACATTATGTATTTTTCTATTTGGTGGGAGCTCCAATTCATAAGCTACCTTTCCTACCTTCCTAATGATCTTATAAGGCCCATAGAACCTTGGCTTGAGCTTCTCTACCCCACTCCTCTTCAAGGTGCTTTTCTTATATGGCTGCAACCTAACAAATACCGAATCTCCCAGCTCAAAAGATCTTTCAGTCCTTTTCCTATCAGCATACAACTTCTATTGGTTCTGTGCATGTTGTAGATTATCCTTGAGAGAGCTTATTATGTCTTGGCTTTGCTTGACAAAATCACTTGCTGCAGGTACTCTGCTATCTTAAAGTAATAGATCAACAAAGGAAAGGGCACCATAACCATAAAGAGCATGAAAAATCACTTGTTGCAGGTACTCTGCTATCTTAAAGTAATAGATCAACAAAGGAAAGGGCACCATAACCATAAAGAGCATGAAAAGGAGGCATATCAATATACATGTGCTGAGATGTATTATAACAATACTCCCCTAGGTGCAACCATTTCACCCAAGCATGTTGCTGATTTGAAACATAGTTTCTCAAATATCCCTCTATCCATTTATTAACTATCTCTATTTGTCCATCTATTTGAGGGTGAGAACTAGTACTGGGAGTGAGTTTAGTTCCTGCCAAATGAAAGAGCTCCTTTCAAAAAGAGCTAAGGAATCTACTATCCTGGTCACTGACAATGTTTCTAGGCAAGCCATGTTATCTAAAAATTTCCTTGAAGAACAATTCAACCGCTTGTGATGCCTTGAGATCAGATGTGATGGGAAATAAATGTGCATACTTAGTTAGTCTATCTACCACCACATATATGAAATCCTTACCTTGAACCTTGGGCAACCTAGTGATGAAATCCATGGAAATACTTTCCCATTTTTGTTCAGGAATAGGAAGTGGCTGCAACAACCTTGCAAGAAAAATTTGCTTGCTCTTGTTTTGTTGGCATACCATACATTCCTTAATGTGTGTAAGGACATCCTCCTTCATACCCTTCCATGAAAACCACTCTTGAAGTTGCCTATATGTCTTGAAGTATCCTTGATGACCAACCAAAGGTGTGTCATGAAAGGCCCTCAATATCCTCTCCTTAATTTTTGATCATGGCACTACGAAGATCATGTTCTTGTAATAAATCAATTCATCAACAACCTTGTACTTGTTATCATCCATTAACTTATCCACAATCTTGGTGGCAAAGGAATCTTTAACATACTCTGAAATTATGGAGACTTTCCAATCAATAGAGATAGATGTTAAGGAACACAAAGTGGGCTTTCTTGAGAGAGCATGAACAACCACATTATTCTTTCCTTTCATGCATTCAATATCAAAATCATAAGCTTGCAATTTGCTTACCCATTTTTATTGACGATCATTCAAGTCCCTTTGGTTCAAGAAGAACTTGAGGCTATTATGGTCTGTCTTTACAATGAATCTCCCACATACCAAATATTGTCTAAACTTATGAAGTGCATGCATGATTGCCAAAATTTCCTTATCATAGATGGAGTAACCTTTCTCTGATTGATTTAATTTTCTACTCTCAAATGCTATTGGATGTCCCCTTTTCAAATAATTAAAAATAATAACATTGGCTAAGGTAGGCAAGCTCAAAAAGTGAAGTTTCGGCAAAAGGGGCCAATCTTTGGAAACCAATGGATTAATAAATGAAAATTATTATTAAAATATGTATTATTGACCCCTCTTGGTCATGAGTTAGTGTTATGCCCTCTTTTCATGACAAATCCCTCATCAATAAAATTGTGAATTGTCCCACTATCAAGAAGAATTGTCAACCTTTGCCCTGCTAGTACCCCTTGAATTCAAAAGGGATGGTATCTTGGGACTCTTGATAATGTTGGTAAAGTGCCATCCTTTCTGATTTATTTTTCCTTCTCTTCTTCTTCCTCCTCTTTAGTGTCATGAAATTCCTTATGCTCATCCAAATTAGATTTTGAAGCAACTTCAATATAGTGCACTTGACCTTTTCCCAAACATCTGTGTCCTGAAACCCATGGTTCTCTACAAGTGAAACAAAGCTTTTTCCTTCATAATTCACTCCTAGTCTTTTAATATACCTTCTTTTTTGCTACATTTATCACATTCTTTGGTGGTAGTGTTGGAAAAGTCTTTTTTTGAAAACTCCCCTTATGTTGCCAAAGATTTGGGGGTTTTTGATTAGTGACTAGTTTCATAGGCACACAAGTTTCAAGTTGCAAGCTTCTTTTGATAGCTTCTTGTAAGGTTGAGGGTGAGAAAGTCTTAACTAGACCCTTAATAGAATCTTCCAAGCCATCAAGAAAAAGATAAACAATCATCTTTTCACTCAGATCAGGTACCATAACAGCCACTTTTTGAAACTCTTCTATATACTCATTAACTGATTTGGTTTGCTTCAACTTTGACAATTTTTTAAAATACTCTTCATCATCCTTGAGGTCAAATCTATCTATCACTCTTTGACTGAAATCATCAAATGTAATTACTTGATCATGACCTTGAGTAGTCATTCCATGATACCACCAACAATAGGCTATATCTTCCAAGTGTAGACTTGTGAATTGAACAACATCACTCTCCTTCATGGGGTTAAGTGCGAAGAAGGTCTGTAATTTTTGTAGCCATGCTCTCGCTGAAATTTTATTTGTTCCATCAAAAGTAGGTGTTGTAAACTTGCTTATTTTATTTTTGAGCTCTCTTCCACTTATGTCATGCTCCCTCATGTACTCTTTATTGGGCATCAAAGTGTTCATCATATCCACATATTCTCTAAAAGGAACCAAACTACGAAAGTCATCATCTAAGCCATTGTAAGTAGCTCTTAATGCAATCAAGTTAACTGTAACCTCTTCCACAGGACTAAGGGTTGGGTTTGGTACTGGTGGCTCATCTGTAGGTAGGAAAATAGTTTTTGTTGATTTAGAGGGTGTGGGTTTCAGATTTCTTGGCTCCTCTGAAGTGCTCCCTTTCTCATTAGTAGATGTAACTCGCAGTTTTTCTGTCAATATCCTCAAAGCCTCTCTAGTTTCTGCCAAACTATCCACTGTTTGCTTTTGATTATTCTGGATGTCCTGGAAGAATTTTTTTTCCATCTCATCTGGGTCAGACATACTTTTTCCTTCCTTGGATTTTGTACTTTTACTTTAAACTAGAGGTTTGTTCAAAATTTCTTTTTTCTTTTCTCCCTATGAATATCTCTTTTCTCTTTCACTTAGTTGCATACAAACTTCTACAAACCCTCAGGCTAGCAAGATCATAGCTCTTATACCACTACAATGTCCCCTTTCTAATTTTATATGATTCTTAAAGCTTCTAATCAGGTTTTGAAATCAAACAACCAATATTTCAAAAGATCAACCAATTTCTCAATAAAACCCAAATCGGGTATGCCCGAAATAGTGCCAAAAACTTCATGGCTTCACATATTATTAATAAATCTGAAAGTAGACATTTTTATAGAAAATTTTCCAGCATAAAAGCACAAAAAATGATATTTCTATATTTTTATAGAGTTTACACAACATCTCCCAAACAGAGGACAAAAACAATGCTCATCGGGCTCTCGAAAATAACACAAAATAGCCCAGAGACATCACAAAACACTAATAATCTATCACAGAAGTATAACCAAAACCAAATAAATGTATCCAAATTTATTTTAACATCTAAATGTCTAAAATACAGCAAAAAACCAAACTGATATGAAATACTCAACCGAAAACACCAAACTCTTACTTGAAACACAACCCGAAAACTCACAAATTTGCACTATTTAGCACAAGGGAAAACTCTGCATGAGCTTGCACATGGAATGGCCTCAAACTCCCATCTTTATCCTCCCTAGAAACCTGCAAGCTCTTGTCCTTGGGTCTCCTTCTCCACAAGTTTGGCAGCCTTTGAAGAACAACAAAGCAATGAGCAAAAATCAAGTTCTAGAATGAGCTCGAAATGCCTCCAAATCCCTTTAAAAGAGGGCATAACCCTAACTCATGACCAAGAGGGGTCAATAATACATATTTTAATTTTGATTTATTAATCCATTGGTTTCCAAAGATTAGCCCCTTTTTCTCTGAAACTTCACTTTTTGAGCCTGCCTGCTTAGCAAAAGTTATTATTTTTAATTATTTGAAAAGGGAACATGACACCTCCCTACAAAAATAAAAAGGAATTGATTCCTAAGGAACAAAAAATAAAGGAGATGATATTAGGAAATCCTACTATGGATACAACAAAGGTTCTGATCACTATAGGTCTCAAACAAGTGTTGACACATTTGGATAAGAACGAATTAGATCTTTTGATGCTAAGGAAGAAAAATGAGCTACTAAGAGGTTACTTGAATGAGATGGTGGGGCTGATTGATTTTTCTAATCCTAAAATTTCTCTTGGAGCAACATTGGAAAGAAAGTAGACAGGGCCACTATTGGTCATTATTGATGCATGTTAGAAATGTCATCATAGTTTTGAGAAAGGGGAATGCAAATAATACAGGGCAATTTGAACCTATTGCACAACATCCAAACTAACATCAAAAAATTGGTTTCCATTATAAACCAATATTTTGGGCTAATGGATGAAGTGCATACTTGGGCCAATGATTTGAAAGCACTCAAATTCATAAAAGGGTAAAGGTAATAGATGCTAATGGAGATATAATCAATATAAGAGTTGGATAAATTAGATGATTGGATAGAAAATACATCTTTAGGGAATAAAGTTATCGAGGGGTTACATGATGCTATTCAACGGATTAAGAATAAATCTCAAGAGCAATTTTTGGAAGTGGATAAGTACTACAATGCTGCTAGCCTTGAGATTTTTTAAGATGAGTCGAAGACCAAGCTTTCCTCAGCACAAGTAGTAGTTCAATAAATCAGAGAGACATTTGAAAATTCTTTTTCAGAAGATGATGTAAGATAAGCATTTAAAATTGAAGAAGCATTGTTAGAACTAGATACTAAGCTTGAGGATTTTGTGGATACAAGGATAGAAGTGACCAACAACCAACAAGTTGGTAGAAATAAATATGATTTGTTGGATTTACTGAAGGCTAATGAAGTGGTGGAAAATAAAGAAGTTCAAAAGAAAACATCTAGACATCATTTTAGTATGAAGGGGAAGAAAACCTAGATGTTGGAAATTTAGTTTTGATACTTAGAAGAATTTTTGGATTTTTGGGTCCTGTCACCAAGGTGCCCAGGTGTGCTTTCTCAAAGGTGTGATGACCGTTTTGAAGAAGTAGTGCACCAATACTTAACTACCAATTGCTATTTTAGAGCATTACATGCATGTGAAACACATTTTGATGGCAGTTCAACTCCTATAGACACCTAGAGAAGGTTGAGCTTCCATTTTTAGAGCTCTCAAGGACTCCTAGATCATCTCATGGCTTCTACCTTCTTATCTTCTCATTATTTTATTGTTTTATGTCATGTAAAGGCTCATGAACCCATTAATTTATATAAACAAGGGTCCAGAGACCTACTTAGCACCAGTTAGAGAGTTAGTTTGTATGTGAATAGCTTTACTTTATTAGTTTTTTAGCACAAGTTTACATTGGAAGAGCTCTCACTCCTAACACAAAGGGAGGAGAGAATTTATTTTCAATATATGGATATAATATGTACTCCAAGCCATTATTTTGATGCGATAATGTATGCTATTAGTGCTCTCATTTTGAGTGTAGTTATACTTGTTGGAGTGTGTTATTTTTGTGAATGCCTATTCATAAATAATAATGGAGCCAATGGTTTTATTGCATTGTTATGATTGTGTGATATTTTAGTTCTAGTGTTTTCCTTGTGTTAACAAATTTCATTATTGTAAGGAATTAGAGAAAGGATAATCTTTGTTATTACATAGAATTTTGTCCTATGTGAGTGCACTTTCTGTGGCCTCACGATTTGATGAGAGGTGAATCATATTTCAAATATTATTGAAGTTTGCATCAACGATTGAATCAATGGAGTTGAGGAATATATGCTCCTAAATTCTTTGGTTTCCAACCAGATAATTTTGATAATTTAATTCACAAATGTGATGTTACTTTGACTTATGTCCATCAGGAATTTCCCTTTCAGTAATTTACTTAAAATCTCTCATTACTAGATGTTTGTATTTTGTTTTCAAACACTTGGTTAAAATAGGAATTCATATAGTTGCATTGATAAAATTTCAGTCATCATAAAACAAAAAATACAAAAAATATATCTTCCTTTGTGGTTACATATTTGGAAGATTTGTATAGCTAGTTAGTACCAGCAAAGGCCTCCTTGTGAACATATACATTTCTCTTCAATTGAGTTACCCACTCGGTTGAAAAATAGCCATCCAAAACCTTGGAGTTGGTCTTTGATCATCTTTTCAAGAGAGAGATCCGAAAGGGTTTCTTCCTTTAAGCATTGTACAAAATGACCACTCAAAAAAAGTGGTTCTAGAAGGAGGGGCCAAAACCATTCTACTGAGAAACCCAAGTTGTTGTTTGAAAATTCTACAATTTTGGAAGTTCAAAATTTTTCCAAGTCTTTTACTATCCTAGGTGCACTTTTTGGAGATGCACTTTTTTAGAGGTGCACTTTTTGAAGATGTACTTTTCAAAGGTGCACTTTTTAGAGTATACCAAACTGGAAGATCCCTATCCACCATCTCCTTCACCTAGTGGATAGGAGTTCCTAGAACTTAGTCACTTTCATAAGCCTCGTAGTGATAAAGGGATACTAAGAATTCTACCTATCCCATTTAAAATTTCATCATCTTCCTTAGTTCTACCTTTGAACTTACCTCCACCAATTGTTCCACCTAATCCTCCATCAATGACCTTCTTTTCAAACATAGTAGATTCACCAATCAACCTGCAAGGTCCACTCAATAACCTTCCCAAGGACCCTGAGAAATTCTACCCAAGGTTTATCTATGGAGAAACATGAACAACTGAGGATCATATCAAGGTTTTCAAAGAAATATGCAATTTGAAATAGATTCAACAAGAGAATGTCGTCCTTTGCTTGTTCCCATACACATTGGGAGAGGTTTCATTTAATTGATACACGAATATGCCATTAGGATCTATTCATAACTAGGTAGCTTTTGAAAAGTTGTTCTTAGATCAATTCAAAATATTCATCAATCTAGCTCTGATACACCACCAGTTCATATCTATCAAGAGGGATCTAGAAGAGACCATTTCATGTCAATCATCACTTTCACATGGCATATTGCAAGTTGGAGACACCCTACACAATACCAATTGGGGTTGCAATTTAGATTTATCTAAATGCTATGGACCAACTCACAACTATCTTCCTAAGGAGATTTCCTGCTAGAGATATTGATACATTAGAAAAAGTCTTTGAAGAATCTTTCACCTTTACTAAGTAGGCCAACCCCAATAGAGGAGGAATGATGGTTCAAACTCAAACTAGTATGATGGTACCAAAATATTTTACCAAAGTGCAAGTGATTCCTAGTCAATTCATTCCACTAAGTCCAATCCCAATACAATAGCCACCAACTATTCCAGCTCCAACTATAGCCTACCTAGGATATGAACCTCCAAAAGCTTCCTTCTTTGAGTAAAAGGCAACACCATCCACTAAGACAAAGAATAATGTCACAACTAAGTTAGATCAAATGAAAAAGACCATGTCTCAGATAACTAATGCACTAACTCATCTGAGGTTGTCACAAGGGAAAAATAACAATTTCTAAAGAATGAATGCATCCCCTTACAACAACAACTATGGTCAAAATTACAACAAGAATTTTAGCAGAAATAACAATGCAAGGAATAATTTCAATCCTCTAGATCGCAACAACAATTTCCAAAGACAAAATAGACAATGGAAGTATCCTCATAGAAAAAATAACAATACCTAGTTCATGGACATTAATCAATTTGACAACAGTCAAAATATACCCAATGATGGTGACTCATATTTCAATGGAAATCAATAAGTGAACTAGAATTCACAATGCACTAGTAATGAGCCCCCTATGTAGTTCAATGCTACGTTATTAGAATATTATAATTCTCCATAGAATACTGAAATGGGGGAACAAGTCAAAGAAGAAATTGTCTTTCCATTTAATCAGGAATCAGACCCTAAACTAGCAAAGATGTTTTCTTTTCGAAACAACAACCAAAATAATTACAACTTATGAAATTGAAGGGAACACATGACTGATGGAATTCCTTTGGGATTGCAACCAACACTATAGAAGTTGATAAAAGCCAACTTTACAATGCGCCAAGATCACCTGCATGCAAATAACCTGCTAAAGTGAAATTGAAGAAGGAAGGAACAAGAGTTTTGAAAAACTAAATGGGCTTGAGAGAAAAACATTTTAACAAAGAAAAATGAATTTTCTATAGAATATTCTCAATGCCAATATGTTATGAAATTACAATGGGAGAGACCAAATGTAAAGGCCTCAAGGAAGCTTCTAGAACAAGCTAGAAGATGCTAGGAGATAAGCATGACAACTAAGAATATGTCCACGAAAAGTAAATTACCCTCCAAGTAGGTGAGATGATAAGTATGACAAGGTGTTGACAACATGTACACAAAATTCTATGTTGTCAACAAGTCAACATGTAAAGCTATGCTAACTCCTAGGTGGCAACTAATGTCTAATGCATTTAACCTAAGAAAACTTAAGTAAAAGTGTAAATAATAATAAATAATTATTTACTCTAACACCCCCCCTTAAGAAAAACTTAGGGGAATGCACTTAAGCTCACAAAAGCTAAGATGAAATGCAAGATGGGTCCTAATAACAAAGCCATGTTAGGTACCCATGAACAAATGCATAAGAAATGAAATGCAATCTTTGAAAACTAGAGACAAAGGAGAAAACCCAGTGGGAAAAGCCCCTCTCCAAAAAAAGATAGCAAGAACCTAGTAAAGGACTAAAGAAGCCTCCAACTAGAGGAATGTCCCAAAAAATAGGAACAAGAAGATCATGAAGAGCATCACTGAAGCATGAAGATGCTACAAACTTTGTCAAAAAGAAGCTAATGATCTAAAGAACCTCCATGGAAATAAAAGACACAAATCGAGAGTGTCTATATGGTAAATGATCCATCTCATTGAAATGCATAGGTAGCCAATCACTGCAATTGCCTAGTATATAGGATTAGATACTAAATACATAGCTCACTCTAACAAACCATTAAACCAAGGAAGCATTAGGAACAATAGAATAACCCCCCTTAATGTAGATGGGTTAAGGTGACAGGAAACTGAGAAAGTGGGCCCAAGGACTCTGCAGAAAGAACCAAGAACAACGAGAAAGAGTGAGAGTTACAAATACCTATAAAGGCACATGTCACTGACACATCATGGAGCAAAAAGGAAGAGGGCACAAAAGTGACATACAACTATCCCCCCATGACACTTTATAAAATAGTGCGAGTACAACTATCTCAAAACAATGTTCATGAACCCAAACTGCAAGAGTGGCACTTTATCTTAGTGCGTTTGCATAAAGATAAAACAAGTTAAAACAATAGAAAGTATAGCCGAAAACAAAAGATCCCATGTCATGAAAATGATCCTTAGACCTGGAACACCCAAGATATCCACCATAGAGAAAAAATGCCAAAATCATGATAGCAAGAGCATGGGGCAAAATTTGAAGGAAATGACAACATTTCTAAAAATTAGACAAAACCAGCTTTCCCAAAATATAACATTTTCAAAAAACAGAGATGGGATGCACAAGATATGCTTGCCGAAGTGTAAAATAGAACATCTAAATTTAACTACAAAAATAGGCAACTAAACTACATCGAAACTAAAAAATACATATGCCAATGTCTGTGTCTCGGAACCAACTTTCTTGTGCTTCTTTTGGATTGGAAAAATACCTCTGTATGCTCATGTTATGGCCAAAAAATAGAGAGTAGGTCAAAAAGGACCTTGAAGACCTTATAGGAGTGTTGATGCAGTGTTGACATCAACATTTCACATGCTTAAAATTGGTGGCTTGACGGTCCTCATGACAAAAAATATTACCATGTGGCAATAATGCTATAAGGTCAGTTGATGTGGTAGGGGCCATGTGGTAGATGCCAATGTAGCACTCGTGCCATGTGGCAGCTGTAGAACACACCAACTAGGCAGGTGGTAGTGGAGGTGGGCTAGTGGCCATAAAGGTGGCTACTATAGGGGTTGTAGAAGTCAACGGTGCCATGGGCCACGGTGGCTGGTGGGAGGCTTGCCGATGGTGGTCAAGCCCTAACATTGATGCAGTGGTGCGATTGACCACAGCGGCGCCTGGGCTGTACATTGGCTGCACAGTGGTGGTGTGACGATGGTGCATTGGTGGCTGCTGGATGACACTACCAAAATTGATTTTTTTATTTTTTTATTTTGAAAAATCATAATAAATGCAATTGTATGGCCTCTCAGAGGGCAAATTTTTTTTGCCTGATGCTATAGTAGCCAAAGTTCAAATTTTTTATATGAATCTTGACTATAACGAGCCTTCTGAACTCAATGGCAGCATCCATTTAGGCTCAAAGTGCCTCAAAAAATTACTTTTCCTCCTAATTGAAGAAAAAAACATAAATAAGGTAGGGTTTGTGTCTCTGAATTGTGGCTTCAAAAATCCTTCAACCAAGAAGTAGTAGTGAGGCTCTAATACCATGTAGAAGTTGATGAAAGCCAACTTCACAATGTGCCAAGATCACCTGCATGCAAATAACCTATTGAAGAGAAACTAAAGAAGGAAGGAACAAGAGCTTGGAAAAACTAAATGGACTTGTGACAAAAATATTCCAACAAAGAAAAATAAATTTGCTATGTTATACAATATTCTCAATGCCAATATTTTATGAAATTACAATGGGAGTGACCGAATATAAAGGCCTCAAGGAAGCTTCCAAAACAAGCTAGAAGATGCTAGGAGATAAGCATGACAACTAAGAATACATCCATGAAAAGTGGATTACCCTCCAAGTAGGTGAGAGGATAAGTATGAAAAGGTGTTGACAACATGTACGCAAACTTCTTTGTTGTCAACGAGTCAACACATAAAGCTATGCTAACTCCTAGGTGAAAACTAATGTCTGATGCATTTAACCTAAGTAAACTTAAGTAAAAGCGTAAATAATAATAAATAATTATTTACTCTAACAAACACCTCCAGATCTAAGAACAACTAATAATCCAATTTTTGCAAGAGCAACCTATGCTGGACAACACATTTAGAACTAAGGAAATGTACCCACAATACTGAAGAATCCTACTTGGTCAACTAATAAGTACAGTGTTGTTGAAGAGTTGCAAAGGAAAAAGGCCAATACATCCATGTTTGATATGCTACAAAGTTTCCCTAGTTAAAGAAAAGCATTGCTGAAAACTCTTGATCATACAAAGATAACACCTAGCATAGGCCCTCAGAAGATAGTATCGCAATAGGTCAACACCTTTGAAGCTATGCTCACTATGTATAAAGACAAGGTTGAATTGCCTCCTTTCTTGCTCAGTCTCTAAATTTTTGCAAGGAACCTTCACAATTGTCTCATAGATTCATGAGCTTCTTGCAATGTCATGCCACTTTTGATAGATCAAAAATTGGGAGTCACCACACAACCCACAAATCAAATAGTGATTCAAATTGACAAAACATAAGTGAAGGTTATTGGAGCACTAAAAGATGTTGGCATATAGTTGACTACAAACCCCAATATTCAAGATATCATTGACATACATGTGGTCAAGATTCTAGAAACATACAACCTATTACTAAGTAGATACTAGAGAATGGACTCGATGCCTAAGAGGATGATTCTCAACTGACTTCACTGAATTATGGCTGCCTTGGAAGGGATTGAATAACCAGATAAAGATAGATGTTGAGCCAAAATTAAAGACAATGATCACATAGTACAATGCTTTGAATATTCAATTAGACTTAGGATCTTACATGATAATGACTCTTAACATAACTTCAGTTGAAAATTAGACAATTTGGATGAAGAATCATTGAACCTTACCCCATAGGAAGATATTATGACTCAATTCATAGATATTATGGTTGAAAATTTGTAGCACTTAGGGGAAGAAGTATACTCAAACATCTTTCTCCTTCCAAGATTTTGTAGGTTGCTCAAAATGAGTCATTCAAAATTTGAATGTTCACATTGTCAAGAAGTGATTTCTTGGGTATTAACTGAAATAACATATTCAACAAATAATCAAGCCACAAGTGAAATACCGAAAGGAAATCCAAGTCCTACATGCATGTCTAAATTCGTGAATAATGAAGGAGAGGAAAAAGAAGATCTAAATGCATCATACAATGAAACTTCTTTAGATGGTGGAGCTTTGTCTTCCCCTCCACTAAGGATGACTAAAGTTCTAAGAAGACACTTTGTGAAAGGTCAAGGCTAGACCTCTATGGTCGTTCAACCTAAACAACAAATTGATAAAATCATAAAGTTGATTAGGGAGATTGAACATGAAAAAACGAAATAGATAGTCCCTATATCAAAGATAAACAATAGTAACTCATTAAGTCCAACACTTTGAAAGAATACAATGGGTCTTGAAGAAATAGTCTTTCAAAGTCCAAGTTAAAGAAAAGCTTTGGACAAATAAACACAAGTCAAGGAAGCTGAAAGAAAAACCAATATGGACACTCAGGTTTGATGGTTCAAAATGCAAGTTAGAAGCCAGAGCAAGTATAAAATTAATTAATCCCAAATGTAGGTCTTTTTGTGCTTCATATCATTTACAATTTAGGTGTATTAACAATATTGTAGAATATGAAGCCTTGATCGGTGGATTTCTCTTCACAATAAAAAAGGATCTCAAAGCTCTTATAGTTGAAGGAGACTCCCATTTGGTTATTTGACAAGTCAAATCAATCTACTATTGCAATGAAAAAAGAGTACTTGCTTACCGAGAAAAAGTTTGGGAATTGATGGAAGATTTTGAAGCCCTAAATATAAGGTCTATTCTAAGAAGAATAAATATGGTAGCTGATGCCGTTGTAATTTCAACTAGTGCATTATAGCCTATTGAAAGAATGAAACTCAAAAGTTTTTTGGATGAACTTTATGTTTCCTCATCTATTTAGGATAAAATTACTAACTTCCAGGTCTTCCAAGATAATCAACATATTCTTGGAGTTCATTATGTGCAATGGTTTATTCAAAGGACACGAAATTGATGATACACTTGATGTAAAACCTAAAGGAGATGAACTAGAAGATGAATATGGAATCATAAATTTGATAACTAATACTATTCTTAAGGGGATGGTAGAGGTAGAGCATATGCTTGACCAATATGAGTCAACATGCAATAGAGGACCATTGAAGAAAATGGGATCGAAGAATGTTATTCATATAATTTAGGCACAAAAGATGACCTGAAGTTGGTGAGAATTAGAAAGGCATTTAGTCCCCAAGAAAGAGAAAGTATGCTTTATTTAGTCACAAAATATAAATATGTCATTGCATGGAGTTATGAAAAAATCAAGACCTATGATCCTGACATCATCACTCATGATATTCCATTGAAGCCTGATGCTAAGCCTTTTCATCAAAGAAACGCGTCAATAAATCCCATATTGAACCATTAATAATGAAATATGTTCATAAGCTTCTTGATGCCAAGATTATCTTTCCAATCCTAGATTCTATATGGGTTTCTAACTTGGTACCAGTAAGGAAAAAAACTAGAGAGATTCACCTTTGCATAGACTTTCACAATTTGAACCAAGCATCCTAGAAAGATAATTACACTTCTCCTTCACTTGATGAAGTATTACAGATTGTAAATGGGTCTAAGATGATGTCTTTTCTAGATGTATATTCAAGATGTAACCAAGTAATGTTAGATGAGAAAGAAAAATTAAAGACTGCATTCACAAGAAAATGGGGAACGTTCTCTTATAGAAGGATACCATTTGGATTAATTAACACAGGAGCTACATTCCAAAGAGAGATGGATGAGGAATTTAAGGGTTTGATAAATAAATGCATAGTTATCTATATGGATGACCTAAGAGTATTTTCAAATGATAGGAGTACTCATATTGCTGATTTGAAACAAGTTTTCAATCAATGTCAGAAATACAATATATCTCTTAACCCTAAGAAATGTTCATTTGGGGTTACCAAAGGAAGTCTTTTGGGTCACATCATTTATGAAGTTGGGATATCTGTTAATCCTAAGAGGATAGAAGTGATTGTGAAGTTTTCACCTCTGCATAATTGCAAAGAGCTTAAATCTTTCTTTGGGAAGATTAATTTTGTACGAAAGTTCATTAATGAGTTTGCTAAGATAGTTTGCTCCCTGAATGATTTACTAAAGAAGGGAGTAAAAACTAACTGCGTTCCTAAAGTCAAGAAATATTTTGAAGATATCAAAGTGGTTATCTCCACAGCCCTAGTACTCATAGGTCCTAATTATGAGTTGCCTTCCAAAATCTATTATTTTTCTTTAAAACACTTATGTGTAGGGATTCTCACACAAAAGAAAGATAAAGATGATGAGATACCTATCGTATTCATGAGTTTTCCACTGAAGAATTTTGAATTGAACTATTCCAATCTTGACAAATAATCATTTTCCTTGATTAAGGAAGTTAGGAAATTTTCCCATTACATACTTAGGAGTAAGGTATATGCTATTGTGTCAGATCCTCCAATCAAATCATTACTGATTTATAATTAGTTAGGTGAAAGAAGAGGAAAATTGATGGCTATATTACAACATTTTAATTTGGAAATTCAACCAATCAAGCTACTGATAGGATAGGAGCTAAGCAAGATGCTAGCTAATAATGAAGAAAAAATCATAGTGTCTCAAGTAGACACTAATGAAAGGATAATAACTGATGTTTGGTATCAAGATATTGTGTATTATCTCTTGCAAAATCTTGATACCCTCAATGGATGAATAGTTCCCAATGAAGAGGACTCAAAATGGAATGTGCATCCTACATGCTTCAAGATGGGAACTTTGTAAGAAGAACTATGAGGGGATTTATTTGAAATATTCGGGACATGAAGGAGCAAGAGAAGTACTAGAACAATATCATGACAAGTACAAGACTAGACATGGATCAATAGAGGCTACGACCCATTAGATTTTGAGATCAGGTTACTGTTAAGTTTCAGGATTTGCACCTTTTACTAAACTAGAAACATTCAGTAACGCTTACTTAACATGGGAGTCATTTCACTATGTGAGACTAGATAATGAAATGAAACCTTCAGATTCTAGGCCGACTCCTATTAGATCCTTCAGTGATAATCTCTAAAACTTTAATGAAAACTCGAGGGAAAAGGTAAGAAATTACTTAAAACAAACCTAAAACCTAAAGTTTAAACTAAGGAGGTGATACACCAGAAGTTATTATGAGGATGTAACACACATGTAACAAAGAGGATTATATAGCTCTATGAAATACACATAAAGCACAACTTCCTGTAAAGGCTTGCACAAATGATTTATAATAAGGTTTCAGTACTAAAACTACAAAAGGGAGGATAAACTAATACATCACTTTGATTAATTTCACCTAAAAACACATATCATAACCTGTAAGAAAACTTACTTTTCTACACAAAGGTGCTAGAATGAGACAGAAAGACAAGGAATAATGAAACATTCACAAATTAATCCATCAAATCATTCAAAGATGCACACAAAATTTGCAGAAAGGAAAAGGCTTAACAATTAACTTCATAAAACATGATCACACTACTGTCACTGGTATTATCCCTCCAAAATGTTGAATTACAGACCTTGTAATAAAGCTTAGGACTCAGAAAGAGGTCTCAAAAACTCTAATATAAAATTTGAACTCTAAAAAATGAGTTGCAAAACTCATTAAGTACAATCCCAGCCTTGGGTCGAATGTCAAAAGATAGCACCAAAACAAGGACTTAATAACTTCCAAAAATGAAGTCTCATCACTCATTTGACTCCACTAACCCATAACTGCCCCCATGACTCATCAGAAACCACCTCAAAACATTCCATCTGGTCATAAAGACTCCCAAACTTCTAGGATGAAGTCAAACTCGACCCATAGTCCTATATTCTCTCCACATGTTTCCCAATTGATTTCTCACTTAAAAGATCATGACATAAGCATATAATGACTTACGTCTTTTTGCATTTAAAACAGAAAAAATATTAAATGATTCATAATCACATCATTTAAATATTCTTCTTTACAATAATAATAATGCAAAAAGAAATAACTTAACAAAACCCCCCATTACACAATACAAATTGAAATATTTGCAAAGGAAATACAAATATAAAAATTTGCAAAGAGATTAAAAATATAAATATTGACAAAGACAATACAAATATAAATATTTGCAAAGGCAATACAAATATAAAAAATTCCTCACATAAACCTTGTGGACTTCAAAGGCAAAATGTAAAATGGAAAAGGCATAATAAAAGGTTGAATAGCTGTAAAAGGCTTTCATTTCATTGTTTTGCACTTTCTTTTTTGGAGGTTCTAGAAAGTTGGAGAAGAAAATGAGGGTTTTCAGCCATGAATGAGCCACCATTACAAGGAATTTTTCTCTTCTCGCGCACCATGAAATGCTGGTAAGGGTTTTAATATATGCAAAACATTTGCATTTCCAGTTTTTTCTACAACCTCACATATGGGCTACTTGGTAAAGTGGGATTCTTTTGCCGGCTGGAACTTAGATGTTGTTATGAAGTTATGAAAATGTCGGCTGGAACTAAGATGTTGTACATATGTTTTCTTCACCAGTATAAGTTTTCTTTTGAATATGATTTCATCGCTAGAGCTGGAAGGTTTTGTTGTTTTATGCTGTTTCTTTTGGCTGAATCTTACTATTTTTGAAGCCACCACGAAGAATTATTTTCTGAATCTTTTCTTTAAAATCTGTTATGAGTTAGCTGTATTATTTTTTGCCATATCTTTTCACAAATTTCATAACTCACTATGTTAGAAAGGAAAGCATTGTAACTTGTTTTTAATTTACATTTGAAATTTGGAGCCGCCATGAATATTTGCTGGAACTTTTATTTATTTATTTATTTTTTATTGTATTTTACTATGGCCCACTGGAAGTATGGTCAGGAAATGATTTGAAACATTTATTTTTGTTTAGCTGAATCTTGCTGCCATGATTAAACATGTGACTATTGTATGCAACTATATTATTGGCTTTTCCTTGAATCTTCGTATTGTAATAGAATTAAATCATTCCCAACTTGGCACTCTTCTTAAGGTTGATAAAACTCCAGCAATAATAGGAGAAATCTTCTTATGCAAACCAACTTTACCTTCCTCATCCAAAGACGCAACTCCCTAGGAGTTTTTTTTTTTTTTTTTTTTTTGTGAATGATGAACAGCTTGCCATGGTCCAGAAAAGTGTAAACCTGAGTCTTTCTCTGTTTCCCTATAATTATGAGTGTAGGTACTATATGGCCTGCATATTCATTTTGATGGCTGCCATTTTAAATAGATGTTGACCGAAATGCTACTGAAACTTCTCAATTTGCCAAATTGATGCAAAACTGCTTAAAACTGTTCCTCTTGGTTCTCTGTGTAACAAGTGTGTTAATATCGCTATTAAATGAATTTTCAAGTGACATTTTTGAGTTATCCTTACTTCTTCCTTGAAAGTCTGATCTAACTCATCATTAACATTAAATTCAATTGATCCTTTTGACAAGAATTTCTATTCTTGATACTTTAATTCATAGCTTTGGCATTATGGCAAGTTACTGTAGCTATTCATCTTTTAAGAAATGCATTTGAATCTTGAGGTTTTTAAAGACATTTTCTTGTATCATATCATCCTGTAGCATGTTGTACATATATGAGGTTCAAGCATGAGCTCGTGACACCCATAAATAACTTTTATTTCTATGATCTGCATCTGAACACTCATAAACTTAGAGTACTATTATTATTTTTGCATGTGTGGGTACGTAGTTGTAGGTACTCAGTCAATGCTTAGATCTTTTTGAGATCTAACTCCACTTTTTCCAATGTAGGAGAATGAAGACTCGAAGCTTGTTGGAAGGAGAGCTACACTAGGAGCGGCAACAAAGGACATTTAACCAGTCAAAGGCTAAAAGGAAATGACTGGTTACCTCTGACTTTACTTGCTTGTGCTATGTTTTTCTTCTTTTAAATATGTATAGAAGCAGTAGTCAGACTCATGGCTTGTGTGAGATTTTCATTTTCAGCATTTTCATTCATTTCATACTTTGTAAACATGTAAATTGTACATATCAGTTGATTTATACAATAAACATTATTCTTCTTTTTGCTCATGATTTCATATATGATTGCAAAATGATGAAATGTGAGTACATAGAAAATGAATGATGTTTTTTGCAATGCTTTCTATGATGTTACTTGAAGTAAAATTTTCAGCATGTGTAAAATTTTAGTAACAGTTACTTTTGGCCTACAATTTTGAAAGACACATTTGAACATGTATGTTGCTGCCACACTTGTCAAACAAGTTCCAATAGAGAAAGAAACCCAACAATGCCATTATGTTCAGTATTTAAGTTACACCCCTTTACTAAGTGGGGTTTGGATTTTATTGGATTTATAAACCCACCATCTTCAATAGGACATATGTTTGTCCTTAGAGCTACATATTATTGCACATGCTAGAATGAAGCCAAAACTTTAAGAAATTATACAACAAAAGTGGTTATTGACTTCTTAGAAGAGCACATTGTGACTGGGTTTCAAATGCCATTCTTCTTGGTGTGTGATATCAAATCCTCTTTTGTGTCATTTTTTTTTACTCAATGGGCATTAGAAAATCAAGTTATAGTCAAGTTCTTATCTAATTGCTATCCCTAAGGGAATGGCATGACCGAGTCCACTAAGAAGAATTTAATTACAATGATAAAATGCTTGCTCACAGAGAATCCAAAAGATTGGCATAACCAATTGAAATATGCATTATGAATAGATAGGGTCAGGATAAAGAATGCTTTGGGAACATCCTTGTATCTACTAGTCTATGGGCAAGAACTAGTATTCCCTCTCAATCTCAAGATTCTAGTGTTGAAATTCATGAAAGATTATGTTGAGGATGCTGATAGGGTCCAAATTAGATTTTTGAATCTCTTGGAATTGGATGAGAAGAGGAAAAAAAACTTTAAAACACATGTCAAAACATTTGGCTTTCATAAAACATTGGTTCAATAAGTGAGCCACAATCAAATCTTTTAAAATCTTAGACCTTGTTCTTTTATGGGATAAGGAATAAGAAAAAATAGGTAGTCATACCGAGTTTCAATTCTTGTGGATTGGCCCTTATCTAATTATAGAGATTTTGGGAGAAAATAATTTTAGGCTAAGTTCTTTACAAGGGAAATTGGTCCCATTACCAACTAATGGCCAGTTTCTGAAACATTATTTCAAAGCCTAAAATAGAAAACATTTTTTTAAAAAAAGGGTGTGTTTACTTTCAACATGTGTACTTATTTTTAGTGGTGTTTTTTTATTTTAAATTACATGTTTGTTGATCTAGGGGTTAGGTGTAATCAAGAATCCTTCTTGGCTCATAATCAATACCACCCTATTTGGTTTTAATTTTAGAGAAGAGGTATTTACTTGTCAAAGTATTCAAATAATTTTTTACTTGTTCCAGCTAAAAAATATGTGTTACTTACAGTTCTAGACGACTTCTTGTCTTAAAGTCAAAATCTAAGATTGACCACTCTCAACACTTTGCAAATTTAAAGTACGGATTATCTAGGTTGTCTTTAAATCTAGGTTGATAGTAGTGACAGATAATTCAAAACTTACTAGTTTAGATAAAGGGTCTCTTCAAAGACTTGCTAAGATCATTGTTTGGTATTATAATTTCCCAAAATTTCATTAAAAGAGGAATACAAGAGTTATCAAACTAAGTATTGATCCAAAAAAGAACACCAATGCCTTGGCCACACAATCTAAATGTGGTCAGGGTAGAAATGAAAGAAAAAGAGAATCACAAAGGTGTTACATTTAAACATTCTAGACAATTGTAAAAGGTAATCAAATATATGGATATGTGCTTCTGAATGGCTATCCTATTCTATACAATGAACAAAAAGACTTCAAGGAAGAATTAAGTAGAAACACATGAGCTCCATGAATCATGTTAAAGAAGATTACCAAAGAATCAAAGAAAAGGAATTGATAACTCATCAAGAGCCCTCAAAATGGATTCTCTCATCTAGTCAGATAGTGATGGATAAATAGGTTTATGAGGATTTCCAATGTCTGTGTCATTGAAATGAAGGATTTTTTTCCAAGTTGCTAGATACTCATGATAGATGAAACCTTGAGATGTCAAAGGGAATTGGAACACAAAGAACTCACTAAGCCTAAAGATTCAATATTATGAAGTTTCATCTTCCAAAAGGACTTGAAAGCTGCTTGAAAAATTTGGAATCCAATTGTCATTTGATACATGTTAAAAGAATGCTTGCATATGAAGAAATGTCTTTATCATTTCTTCCCTTTTGATGGGGCTACTTGTTGTGGCCTCATAATTCACGCCCCACTTTGAGTCATAAAATGTGGAGCCCCTAGTTTCAAAAAACCTCTACGAGACACCCAATCAATTTCCTTGGTTATCTAGGGTCCTCCTCAAGGTTTAGGTCAAACCCTGGTCTCTACTTATACATTGTCGAGAAATGTCAAGCAATCGAATGGGGTCAAAAATAAAATTTTAAGCCTTTACAGTGCTAAAAGTGCCAACTTGTGTAGGTGCACTAAGTTCTCAATTGCACACTCACCTCCCTTAGAGGATGTGCACACATACACTTATACACATGTGCACCCTTGGATGTGCACACAATTGGAGGTGCACACCTTCAAAGGTACACAATAGGACCATAGGGTGATAAACAACCCCCCCTCCCCCCACTTCATCTTTAGTTGTCTTCTGATATCTATCCTTATGCTACACCTTCACACCTCATTTAGCTACAAAATTTTGCAACTCTGCATCTGCCCCTCCACAAAGATAAACCTTTATAAGGTAAAGCATCACATTTTGGAGGTGTATACATGCACATGTTTACATCCTCAAAAGGTGCATAAGTGTGTACCTAAACCAAATCTCCCCTACTTAATAAAAAAAGGCTTAATAATAGGCACATGTGTGTAGGTGCGTAAGGTGAGCATATGCACACTTTGTTGTTAAAATTCAATGTTACAAGCACATTAGTGCACCATGTGCACCTATGTAGGTGTGATAGTACACAAAAGAAACTCTTTAGGAGCTATTTTGACCTTTTTGTACTTTTTTGATCAGTTTTCATTTATTTTTTCTTAGTTTTTTTTATCTTTCTGGGTTTTGACTAAGTGTCATTATGGCCTTCTGACATTAGAATGCTAATGGTTCTCCCATTTTGTGTAGATACAATGGAATCATCATCATCCTCTACGTAGGAAAAGATGGAACCAAAGCCAGTGGCTTACAAATACTAGGGAGCCCCAAAAAAATCTTGATTCTAGGAAAAACACAAAGAGATTTGAGATATTGAATTGGGACACATAGACTGGAATGTTTTCCTCACCTTGTGCAATGAGCATAGAGAGAGATTAGCTATGGTGTCAACTCTCATCTGAAGTGGGTTCATGAATACTATTTCACACTCTAAAATAGTTCAATCCTCCAAGTTGATCATGACATTAGCTCAACACTATGTACTTGAGGAAAAGGCCATGAAGAGTGTGACCGAAGAGATCATTCTAGATCTCAAGCCACAAAATATTAAAAAGGTCTTCACCTTTTGTGGGTAGACCAATACGTCGAGATATCTTATGAAGCTGCAGACATGTGGTATAAAAAAAATGAAGTAGAGGTCAAGGAGTTGGAACAATATAAGTACCTAATTGATAGGACACCCTTGGGCCGAAGAGCAAGAAAGGTGGATATGACACATGAATACATGATTGATGATATTAGATGCTCAATAGTTCATTTTAGTAGAGCCATGGGCCTTCCCATAGGAAGTCACTTGGAGACATGGATGGTACACTTTATCAAAACCATTATAACAACTAAGATGCCTATTGATTGGGCCACTATCCTGAGTGACAATTTGGACTAGAAATTGATCTTGGTAAAGAATAACCCCCGCTTCTATATGACTTCATATATGGTGTATCTCCTCATAGCTAGGACCATAGACTATCCTGAATTATACAGAAAAGGAAGCATGCAAGATGCAAATGCTTGGCCCCATATAGTATATCCACAGCTGGTGAAGAATAAATTCCTACTACAAAGTGTGAAATATAGGGTGTTCAATGATGACTTTTCATATTCACTATTATTAGGCTCATAGAAGGGGATTATGCAAAGAGGATGTCAGTAGAGGCTATACTAAGGATAACATAAGTTGGTGCCTATTACATCCAGTTTAAGACTTAATCCTATCTTTGGGTAGCTGGTTCTCTTTTGCATAGCAAGAAGCTCTCGTGATATACATCTGATAGGCTCATACTATTGGAGATATCTTGCCAACACACTTCTACATATGATAGAGTGAGAAAACAACATAAGAAAATGTGGGTATAACCAATCAACATTGGAATGCTTAAAGTAAAGTAGAAACCAAATATTGCTACATTCGACTCAGAATGGGATCAATATCCCCTGGAGTATTATTAGGCTCCACACCCATATTGTGATAATAGTGGGATGGTGCAACATCTAGTAGGAAAGAAATTTGTACATGAGAAAGCACTAGAAGATCATTGGATAAATGCAATACATGACTATGATGTCCATATTAGGAACTATTATAGAATGAGTCTACATCTGGCAAAAAGGGTGCTAAACATGGAGATACCCCTAAAGGTCTGGGAAAAAGATGTACCTAAGATAATGGATCCCTTATGCAATAGGGATAAGATCTATGATAGGTCTATCATGAATGTAGAAAATGGGCATGAGGAGAATGATGATATGGATTATTGGGGTTAATGCGTGGTCAAATTTATGAGAGAATGGATCAAAAGACCATTTTAGATCGATCTAATTCCCCAGGCCATACATTTTTAGGCTACAACTTGACCAAAGAGAGGAAAAGGCATAAAAGTCACTTTACTAGCCTACCCTGCCAAATCACTAGTAAGACTAGAAATAGTACACTAGCATGAGCAGGAGGTCAAGTATTTTGAGGTAACAAAATACAAGGGTAAGAAGAGAAAGGTAGCCCCTAGGGTAAGAAAGAAAGTGGTTAAGGCCCAAGCAGAAACAACTAAATAGGAACCAAAAGTCCAACAAATGTCAGAACAATCTCAACAAGATCAACAACATGAGCAACAATAGGAACTACCAAAATAGGAATCAGTTCCACCTCCTTGAGCCTCATAAGAAGAATTCTCCCCATTTGTGCCCAAGAGAGCCTGTATAGAAATGATGGTGGTAGGAGTAAAAAAGAGAAGAATAAGAAGAGGAGCACTCCCTCTCCAAAGGTACCAAAAACTATCCTAGAAGTGGAGGACAAGCAAGAAGGGGAAAAAATTGAGTTTTTCCCTTTGAATAAAAGAAATCAATCGACTACTACAACAAAAGAAGAGAGAAGAAGAAGATCAACTCAAACACCTCCATTTTCACCTAGGTAGCCTATCTAGGTTCAAACCTTAGAAGATGAACACAAAAAATGGATAGTGGAAAGGGAAGGTGAGGGAGAGAATATTTTTGACCTCTTAGATTTTGATTTAATTCTTGTAGGCACTAAGATGGTAGGAGAGAAAATAAGGGACACTCTTTGGAATGAGCCATTAGGAGGGGATTGGAATCAATTAGCTCTTCCACCTCAAGGACCTCTTGGCGTTGCTTCTCCACCAACATAGGACACATCGATGATAATAGATAAAGGATTAGTGGCTCCACCTCCTTCAAAAATTGAAGTTGAATTAGAGGTCAAAATATAGAGGAAGGAGAATATGTACAATTGCATGTCAATGAAGTATCTACAGAAGGAAAGATAATAGAAGTAAGGAAAAAATTTCCTCCAGATATAGAGGCTAGGTCCTTAGCCCAATATAACACAAAAACTCTCTCCAAAGATCTTCCTCAACCCGAG
Organism: Cupressus sempervirens; assembly: GCA_028749045.1. NCBI lineage: Eukaryota > Viridiplantae > Streptophyta > Pinopsida > Cupressales > Cupressaceae > Cupressus > Cupressus sempervirens. Next base: position 805,821,672 of record CM053785.1, on the reverse strand, counting down.
AATACTCCAGAGAGGAGTGATAAGGGAAAGGAGCCCACTTAAGAACCAAATTCTTCATAACAATACATGTCACCAATGGGGACAACACCATCATGGTTGAAGAGGGAGGTCATGTTCAAGAAAAGAAGGTAGATGAAACTGACTAAAGAGGAGGGAATAGCATAAGTGATAAAAGAAATAAAGAAGCCTAAGCTACCTAAAGGGTGATGCTAGAACACTTTACTTCATAATGAAGAATCAAGATTAGGACCTTCTAGCACACATTACTATTCCACCTCCCCACATAAATACAAAAGAATTGACTCCTAAGGACTACCAAATAAAGAAGGTGGTATTAGGGAAACCCACAGTGGATACAATGAAGCTTCTAATCATTACAGGTCTTGAAAATGTTTTCACATATTTGGATAAGGACAAATCAAAGCTTTTGATGCTAAGGAAGAAAATGAGTTGTTGATAGGATACTTGAATGAGATAGTGGGGTTGATAGATTTTGCTAATCTTGAAATTACTCTTGGAGCATCACTGGAAAGGAAGCAGGTAGGGCCACCAATGGATTCATTTTTGGACACATGTCATTAATGGCATCACAATTTTGTGAAAAGGGGAGTATAAATAATACTAGGCAATTTGAACCTATTGCACAACATCCAAAATAATATCAAAAAATTGGTTTCCATTATAAAATAAGATTGTGGGCTAATGGATGAAGTGCGTACTTGGGCTAATAATTTTCAAGCACTTAGATCTATAAAAGGATAAATGTACCAGATGCTAATGGAAATATACTTAGAAGAAGAGTTGGATAAATTATATGATTGGATAGAAAATATATCTTTAGGGAATAAAGTTATGGAGGGGTTACATGATGATATTCAATAGATTAAGAATAAAGCTCAAGATCAAATTTTGGAAGTGGATAAATACTACAATGCCGCTAGCCTTGAGATTTTTGAAGATGAGTTGAAGACCAAGATTTCCTCGTAAAAATAGTAGTTCAACAATTGAGAGATATATTTGAAAATGCTTCATTAGAAGATGATGTAAGAGAAGAATTTAAAATTGAAGTAGCATTGTTGAAACTAGATCCTAAGATTGAGGATTTTGCAGATACAAGGATAAAAGTGAGCAACTATTGGCAAGTAGTTCAAAATAAATATGATTCATTAGATTTATTGGAGGCTAACAAAGTGGTTGAAGTACTAGAGAAGTTCAAAATCAAACATCCAAACATCATTTTGGTATGAAGTAGAAGAAAACCTAAATGCTGGAAATTTAGTTTTGATACTAAGAAGAATTTTTGGGCTTTTTGGGTCTTGTCACCAAGGTGCACTTTTCCAAGGTGTGTTGATAGTTTTGAAGAATTAGTGCACTAACAGTTAACTGCTAGTTCATGTTTTAGATCATTGCATGCATCAAAAACACATTTTGACAGTAGTTCAACTCCCGTAGACACCTAGAGAAGGCTGAGCTTCCATTTTCAGAGCTTTCAATGATTTCCATATCATCTTATGGATTCTATCTGTTAGAATATATAGTCCATCAATATAATTGAGTGGGGGTGGGGGGTGGGGGGAGAGTGAATCAATTATCCAACTATTATCATAATTACCAACCTTAATCAAAATTAACCATGTAAATAATATAATCAGAAACCACAACAAGATACTCGTGCACAATAACACCAGATATATTAACTAGGGAAACCCTTGATCAGAGGGAAAACCCTAGTGGGGATGGTACCCACAAGATGATGTACTAATACAAATATTACTTGTTAGAGGATGGACCCTATTAATATTCTATAACAATATTCAATACATATCAATCCCTATTAGGAGACTTTGAATCCATGTTCGTAGATTCCAACCCTATTAGGAGTTGTAGAAGGTAGATGGACCACTATCCAAATAGCTTCAAGGGAAAGACTAATGGACCCACTATCCAAATAATATTTGTTATTCCTTGTATAATAATATAATTGAATTCTACTTCCTTCCTCTTTCTTTCTCTAGTCAACTAGACTTCTGCTCCTTCTAATCTTGATACTAGATCACAAACTTTGCATCCAATAATCCCTTAGATTGCTTACACACTTTCACCAAATACTCTGTTCCTTTTCGCGCTTCACATTAAATACTTGATACACACACTTCATCATCATTTACAAACAAGGAAAACATATTTTCTTTATACTCTATCTTCAAAATAATTTCTTGAGTTGGCCTTGAGGCTTTCCCAATTAATTATAGTAAGATAATTAATTAATTCACAAATATAATAGCACTATCAGCTCATAGATTATACAAAACTTCACACGTGTGACTTTAGGAGCTATGCACTCATTGAGATAATCATTAGAATATCCCCAATCACTAGCTGACCATGCATCACTAGATTATATCTTTGCTAGATGATATAACATGATCATCAAAAACTGTATTCCATGCACTCTATCTTTGCACTGCTCTTTGTAAATCATTTATAGATTTTGTACATCTTCAACTTAGACTCTATGTATTTAACCTCATCATTAGGACAAAATGTACAACATGTCCTTAAAACATGTGTCACTTGTACATCAAAACTCTATCTATACAACTACAATCTTGGTCTTCTATTCTGCCAATCTTCATAGACTTGCTGCTATGTTGACATCAATGAAAAAAAAGGTCATGAATGTAACATGCCAATACTCTCAAATTCTTAGGATACTCCCCCAAAGGAATAATATTAGCATTCATGCTAACAATCTCTCCCTTGGCATTTTTGGTGTAAATAATCCAGCCCTCAACTCTTGACAATCCTAATAATCTGATCGTTTCGTTGGTTATATTGCACATGACTTTCTTTTTAAAGCCTTTAGAGTCCACTTCACCCATGAATGTGGGATTAATCCAAGATTTTTGGCAATCGCAAAAGCTCTATTGGAAGAATTTATCCTCTCCGACACCTGCCAAAATTCATCGACCCCCGTGTTTACGTCTCTGATCACTTGCAGAGTTACTTCCTGATAGTGTTTAATCTCTCCATGAATCACATGTCATTTTTGGCGACCATTGTGAACATTCTGACACCAATCGACATCTTTTGGCCAAGACTGCAGTCTACCATGCAGACCCATTAACAGTCACCACATGGCACTTTGTACCTCCTACCCACTAGCCTAGCAAGCCACATCATCGACACGTATACCCTTGCCACATCTAAAAACCTACCATGGTGGAATATACACATTAGTGTCCACCTCAACTAAGCCACCTTTGCATACAACATTTTTCATGTGTCAGGACCGTACGATCCATTCAATTGCCATGTCACCTAGGTAACTATTTTTCATTGATGTCAGTTACACATGAGGTTAAATTTGACGATCGTCTAACTGTCATATCTAGGAAATTTATAACTACTATGATGATCATTTGACTGTCAAATTTAAGCTAGTAGTTTCCTACCTAGACCACTCTTCATATGCATTTTTTATTTGACAACCTGACTTTGAGAGGCCATAACTCGATCATCCAAACTCTAAATTTGGTGAATTATTTTTTGATTTTGGGTAGAATAATGTTTAGTGGTGGTGTTCTTTATTGGTTTTGGTCTAAGTATTTGCTAGAAATTGCATCTTTTGGCAACTGTACCTATCCAATCCTGCATTTTGCAACTTGAAATGTTCTGTATGGGCTTATCTAGACTCGAAAATAGGTTTCATTTTTTTTGAAAGTGCCTAATTTTTCATCTACTTTCTAGATCCATAGTTTGATTCTAGGGTTGTGTGGACAAAAATATCACTTTCAGAACTAGGGCCTTTTCTACGTTGTATTACTTTCATTTCTTTTCAAAATTGTTGTATATCTCAGCTACAATGCTTAGTTCTAGATTTAGGCCTCAAAAGGTAGTTGCAATAGGAAAAATTAGAAGTCCACTTTGTATATTTTGATAAGTGGACTATTGTACATGCACTACATATAAAGTGCCAAAAGCATCTTTTTTGGGATGGTTCTTTTGATTGAGTGAAAAGGGTGTGTGTGTATTGTATTTTTGTGTCTCTTTTGTGTGCTCTTTTTTTTTCCTGCATCATGGGTTCACCTAAATGTCCACCTCTAACTTCACACAATTATTTGACATGGAAAGATATTGCATGGAGTAGATTAATGGAAAACGGTTACAGTTTTTAATTTGATGGTACAATTCCCAAATCCATTGATGCTAAAGAACTCATTAATTGGAAACAACAAGACCAACAGGCTTTTGAAATTATCAAGAATTGTGCACATAGAGATCTCTTCTTCCACATTTCTAGTATCAAAAAATCCGAACTTGCATGGGACAAACTTGCAACATTGTATGGTAAGGTGGATGAAGAAAATGGATTTCAGATTGAGGATGATCTACTTCTACTAGATCCAAAGAACTTTGAGACAATTTAGGATTCTATCAACAAAGCCAATGAGTATAGGGCACTACTTAAAGATTGTGGAAATCCCATGAAGGATGAAAAGTTGATTCATCATATTCTGAAGAGGCTACCTTCAGAGTATGCTTCCTTTGTTTTGAGTTATAATACTCATAGGTTAACCATGGGAAGTGCTTACTAGAAGCCTACTTTTGATGCTTTTGTAGAAATGTTGATTGTTGAAAAATCTCACTTGATGGATTTGGGACTTCTCACAACATCAAAGACCAAAGCATTGGTGGCTAGTGATGAGAACCAATCAAGTCAAGGAGGAAAAAGTTCTAGCAATAACAAGAAGTAGTGGAAGCATAAATCATAGTTTGAGACACAACAATCCTCCTCTAAACAAGGTGGTTCTTCTTCCAACAAGAAGGGAAATAGTGAAAATAAGGAAAAACTTTTTTGTGCATATTGCAAAAAGCCAAATCATGATGAGCATCATTGCAAGATTAAAAGAATTGATGAGTTAAAAAATCTACTCAGGAAGAACAAAATTCAAGTGCCAGGTACTTCCAAGGATTCAACTCCACCCACTTCAAAGGGAAAGGTCATGCACTTATGGAAAACTCAAGTTCTTCTATGGAATGGATACTTGACTTAGGTGCCTCTTATCATATGGGTTCTTCAAAGGGAGACTTTTCATCACTGAAGCAGTCACAGGTACCACACATCTTCATGGGAGATGATACTAAAATGGAAGTTGAAGGGAAAGGACATGTAGAAATGGAAAATGGGGAATTTAAATACATTATCTATGTTCCAAACCTTAGCTCCAATCTCCTCTTACTTTACCAGATCACTCACCTTGGAGATGGTCACAATGTTGAGTTCCTTCTAGATTCAGTGATGGTACACAGTCTTAGAGATGATTCATTGGTTGTAGTGGGGAAAGTCAATCATGACAAGAGGCTTTATTCCTTCTCCCATTTTGTGTCTAAGTCTCCTTCTCAAGCCTTGTTGGCTCACTCTACTTCAAAAACCATATTATGACATGAGCAGTTTGGTCATCTTGACTTCCACTACCTTTAGCAACTTTTCTTCAAACACATGGTCAAAGGTCTACCTAAGATCAACTTTTCTAAGGGTGAATGCTCATCATGTTTAGTGGATATGCATATCGAGGAGAAGTATGATAAAGGGAAGTCTTCCATAGCAACAATTGTTCTCCAATTGGTTCACATGGTTTTAGTAGGACCTTTTGCAGTGACATCATTCAGCCAAGGCTGTTACATCCTTACTTTTGTTAATGACTTTTCACAATTCACATGGGTCTACTTTATCACAAGAATGAAGTGGTTGCTAAGCTTTAAACCTTCAAGATTCATATTGAACAAAAATCAAGGAAAGCCATCAAGGTTCTACAAATGGACAACGAGAACAAATATGTGGACAAAAGACTTAAGGACTTTTACAAACTTGAGGGAATTGATCTTCATAATCCAACAACATTCAATCTGCACAAGATAGATGTTGCAAGATTGCAGATTCGAACCCTTAAGTCCATGACAAGTTGCATGATTAATGCCAAGTCTCTTGATCCTACATTAGAAGTCGATGCTATCAATAGTGCCACTCACATACTTAACAGGTCTCCTCATAATGCCTTAGACAAGAAGACTCCTTTTGAGGCATGGTGTGGTAGAAAACTAGTTGTGAGTTATTTTAGAGTCTTTAGTAGTCCAACATGGGAAAGCATATCTTCTAGGGGATGCAAGGCACTAGCACCTAGGCCTTGTACTTTCATCGAATATGAAGACAATGTTAAGGCATACCAACTTATGGATCCAGAGACACACAAGATTTTTGTGGAGAAGGATGTACACTTTGAGGAAAATTCACCCAACTTATCCTTTAATACACTATGGAAATTGATAGTGACACCAATAATAGTACTTCAACAGATTCAGACACATAGGGTTCTATCGACAGTTGCAGCGAGTGGTCACAAAATCAATATAGTCCACATGCTTATCTTGCCATAGTGAAAGGTCCAACACAACAAGGTACATGTTGTCTTCCACCTCCAGCCTCAGTTGATGACTTCTTGACAGACATTGCAAGTTTGTTAGTGGAGTCACACACTACAGAATTGGGAGACATTCTTGATGATTTACATCTTCTCTTTGATGAATATGATCCTTCTATAGTTGTTGTGAGGGCTCACATTGACCCTAATGTCCATTCTCTACATGATCAATCTTCATAGGTTGGCGTGATTGTGGATACTTATGTACAACAATTGGAGGAGGTCTCTACATCATTTGAGGAGATAGTTCTGGAATAGGCTCTACAGACACTTAAATAGGTTTCAGGGCCACCATACATTTTCAGGATTGTACCTTTGCCTTTGTTTCTTCCAAAGGGGAGGAACATCATTCTGCACTCTTGGACCAACTTCTACCTTGGAGCGACTTTCACTAATCGAAATTCTTCTTTTGGGTGGGGGACTACCTTGTCTCTCTTCCTCTTCTCTTTTATGGCGAGGAATTTTTCCTCTTAGGAGGTTTTGTCCTTCTCATTCTTCTCACTTGTATATACTAGATGTATGTCATATTGGGGGGGTCTTGATTACTCCATCCATCCATATATCTTATCTTTTCATCTCTCTTTTTGGGGGAGGGTTTTTCCCATGAGATTTTCTCTCTTTCTCTGCTTTATGAGAGATTGCATATCATTATGTACATGGGTACCTAACATGGCCTAGTAGTCGGGACCCATCATGCATTTCATCCTAGTTCTTGTGAACTTAAGTGAATTCCCCTAAGTTGCACTTAAGGGGGGCGGGGTGTTGGTGTAAATAACTATTTACTATTTAGTTTACTTAGGTTAATGCATTAGTTTTATTATTTATTTAGTAGTCAACTAGGAGTATGCATACTCTTGTGAGTTGTTATGTTGACAACACAGGAGTTCACAACTCTTTTATGTACATGGTGTCTACAACACAGGAGTTAGCACACTAATTAAGCACATGGTGTCTACAAAATCTCCACTTGAGATACAGATTGTCATTCTTATCCTCTCATCTAGAATGATGGATAAGACATGTGCTTAATTGTCATGATTATCTTATCTCATGGTTCTTTCTAGACCCATTCTAGGTGCTTCTTGAGAGGCCTTTATATACATGCACTCCTAGTGTGTTTGTACATAACACAGAGTGTAGTATGAGGACATACTTTGATTATTGATCATACTCTTTTTGGTCTACAATTGTGCTTGTGTTTGAGTTCTTCGATCTTGGGTGAATTTCTCCCTAAGGTAATTTCTTACAAGCATTGATAGAAACATAGATGAAAAACATTTAAGTTCCAAGATTACCAAACACAACTCTATTTGCTACTATTGCTATTGTTGTCATATTTTCAAATCCACTTTATCAAACAAATCTGAAAATCCTTTGGAACACTACTTGTTCTGTATCTTCAATGTTTTCTTATCTCCCCCATATAGATATTCATGAATCTTTCTAAATTTTCCTATTAAAGTTGAGATTTTTGTGTACTCTTCTACCAGATACACACTTAGGGCACTCTTCTTCCTCAAAAATGATTAGGAAATGTTTTTCATGTATTCTTTTCCCCCATTGACATCAATGAAAAAGACCTCATTATGTCAATTGCTACTCAAAGACTTTAACTAGTTCAAGTGTTCAAAGACATGGTTCAATACCAAATACCAAGAGTCTTTAATGACTCTTCTCATTATAGATACTCCCTCATATAGGAAGCATCCACATTCAATCCAGTCAAATAATAGTGCTTTGTACCACTGGAATGCTATAATCTCTGCATCATCTACTTTGACGTAGGTAGGGGAATAACCCCAAGCATACCTCTGAAGTACTCAAATGTATCTTTAGGCAAGGGTTTCATATATCTACAATCTAATCTTTAGAACTCACATACTCCAATCTAATCTCTTTTTTTGCTACCTTCTCTCTCAAAACATAATACTTAATAGATATATGCTTAGCCTTAGAATGCAATACAAGATTCTTAAACATACTCAATGTACTTGTGTTATCATAGTATATGATAACAGGTTTTGAGAATTCTATCCTAATGTCTTTTAGCATATACTTCATCCAAATTACTTGATTACAATTATTTGTTGCTACTACATACTCTGCCTCAACTGTACTCTGCAAGATCTAATCTTGATTCTTGCTTAGCCAAGAAACCAATCTTCCTCCAAGAAATAATGCTCCACCACTGGTTTTTTTTTCCATCATCCATACTGCCTGCCCAATCCACATCAGTATATTTACATAGAGTGAAATCACTTGATCTATCATACCATATTCCATAATTAGATGTCCCCTTCAAATATCTAAATATCATTTTTACTATTTCATAATGATACTCCTTAGGATAATCTTGAAATGTAGCTACAATCCCAACTGCATTTTTTATATTTGGTCTGGTACAAGTCAGATATTGCAAAACTCTAATCATGGATCTATACTTCTTCTGCTCAATTGTAGTAGTCTCATCTTTGCTAGATAACTTGTGACCAATTATCATTGGTGTACTGACAAACTTACAACTTTCCAAGCCAAATCTCTTCAACAAGTCTTTTAAATACTTAGCTTGTGAAATGAAAATTCCATCATTGTTTTGCACAATCTACAAACCTAGGAAAAAAATTATTTCTCCTATCATACTCATCTCAAACTCATTCTTCATTTCTTCAAGAAAAATTATCACTTGCTTCATCATTACCTCCAAATATTATGTCATCAACAAATACTACTATTATCAGCAAACCATTCTCTATTTCTTTCAAGTACAAGTTACTATTTGTCGTACCTTTAGCAAATCCAAGCTTTGCCAAATAACTGTCCTATTGAAAAGTGGCTAATATGATATGTAGTTATTGTCATTTATGGCAACACATGATGTAAATATTCATAAGAAACCTTGGAAATAAATATACTTAGTTATTTGGTAATAAGAAAATTGTCTAAGTATAGAATTTGGTTTACAACAATGTATTGTTTTGCTTATAACTTGTTGCTGACATCATATTATGACTAGAGAAGTTAGATGGAGATAGTATACATGTTGGTGATGACATGTATAACCTCAGAAGTCAGTATGAACTATATGGAACAAATATAATCATGTTTGAAGTGAAATAGGACAGCGAAATTGAAGGATTTTTTTTGTATGTTTACAAAATAATTACTTGTACAATTAGGGCTGACATCCTAGATGTTTTTTGTAAGTTGGAAAAGTGGTTTTTGATCTTAGCCAACCCAACAACAATTTGGGAAAAGATATGGTATTTATGCAAAGGACATTTTGTAATAAGGATTATGAAAGGAAAAAAAAGTAAAAAAGGTGAAACAAATTGTGAATTATGATTATGTGCAAACTTTGGTGAAAGTGATATATGCAAAGTTTTATATGAGCTATTTGGTGATCCAAGATTGAGCTAAAGATTAGAGATTAGTCAAGGAAGAAGGTACAAGACCTATTCCAGAAGTCTAATTACTTGTTTGGGCAATAAGTTCTTCTTGTAATTAGAAGTGCATGTTTGGGTAGTGCACTCATCTTGCATTTACTATACCACAACTCCTAACTTGGTTGGAATCTCCAAATAGGGATTGAAAGTCTCCTAACAGGGACTGCTTTTATTGAATTTTCTCATTGACTCCTAATAGGGTCCATCCTCTAACAAGGAACTTATATACTAGTATATTATCTAGTGGGTATCATCCCCACTAGGGTTTTCCCTTGGCCAAGGTTTCCCTAGTTAAAAAAATGTTATTATGAGTTATCTTTGTGCATTGTTACTATTACTATTCAACATTACTTTATTTCTTTGTTATGCACGGTTTAAAGTAAGTAATAATATCTAGTTGGAAACTAAAGTTTGTAGATTATTTATTCACACCCCCCTCTTAGTAATCCCTATTTCTAACAATTGGTATTAGAGCACAATTACTTTGAAAAGGCTTAATAACTTAAGTAAGATTCCTATGGATATGGAACAACTGATGAAGAACCTTGAGGAAGCTCTTGAGAAAATTGATCTCCTTACTAAAGAAAGAGATAAGCTAAAGGACAGATATGAAGACTCCAAAGTATCCATTGGTCAATTGAAGGAAAGGATTAAACATCTCAAATCCAAGCTTAAATCTATTGAATCTAGAACTAGTGATGATGATTATTCAAAGTTGAAGATAGAATACAAGATCTTGAAGCATGAAGAAGATTACAAATCTGAAGTTGACTTTGAGGAATGATCCTAGCAAAGATGAATCTGATTTGAAGACTAAAAATGTAGATATGAGAGCAAGTCTAGCAAAGAAAACATCTGAGTTTGAAATTTGAAAGAAGATCATGAAGAGCTCCATAAGAACAATACTATTGTGAAAGGTGAATTAACTTAGTGTAAGTAGTAGCTTGAGAAGCTTTATTCTAGCAAAGAAAAGCTTGATGATTCAATGCCAATATAGAGACCTACTTATGATAAGACTAGTCTTGGTTATCTAATTAAAATGTCTCCAAAGAAGCTAGAGATTACATCAGATCCGAAGGAAAAAGAGAAATTTAATGATAAGATTGAATTTAGTCAATCTTCTGATAAACCTAAAGAAGTTAGATAAGACAAGGAAGTTGACATCTTGGATAAACCAAAGCAAGTGGAATCTCCTAAGGAAACCAGAGGTAAGTTCTTTTTATGTAATGAAATGGGACATATGAAAAGGGATTGTACTACTAAATCATTTAATCATGTTAAGGACTTTTATTGTCATAATTGTCATGGTATGGGTCATAATACAATTGATTGTAGGAAACCTAAGCATGATAATGATAGAAGAAATAGTAGAATGTCTAGAAATACTAACCTTATAGATAGAAGAAGATCTAATGAAAGGACATCAAGAGAAGGAATATTTTATGAAGAGAAAAGATAGATCGTGTGTTATTAGTGTAACAACTTTGGTCACATTTCTTGGAATTGTCATGCACCTGATGATCAATATAATCCTAGAAGCAGAGCACCAGTATATCAGTTATGCAACAACTTTAGACACACAAAAAAGTACTTTAGAATGGATAGAAACTTCATAGATGGAAGGAAAAATGGAAAAAAATTTGGAGATAGAAGGAACAATGGAAGAAACTTCAGGAATAGAAGGAATGATGGAAAGAATGTCAAAAATGATAGAAGGAACCATGAAAGGAACTCTAGAACTAATAGAGAAAATGAGGAACACAGAAACATTTTTAGTGAACTTCAATAAGAACTTAATGAAGCATTTGTAAAAGAAGTAGATATCTCAAAGGGAAAGCTAGATGATGATGAGACACGAAGATCAAAGTCAGTTGTTGAGTTTGATTCAATTAAGTTGAATTAAGCTTATTCTCAGCATTAGAATTTGAGAACTTCATTTAGAGATCAAATTAGAGGTAGTGAAGATGGGGAAAGGTGTGTCTAGTTATGTTTAAATAGTATCTAAGCTTGCTTGTAATTTGGAGTTTATCTAAACAAGTTATGAAGGAATTCAGAGTTACCGGTATGACAGTAAAGATTAATTCTATAGCAGAAGATGAAAAGTATGTTTTTGTAGAGAATTTCATGATGCAAAGTTCAATAGAGTTTTGTCATGATGGAAACTAGCTATGGAAAACCTCAGGTGACATTTAAAGATCAGATATATGATCTTGAGTAGTTATTTGAGTATAGAACATTATTGACAACTTTTTCATATTTGAAAAGTACACAATTAATGCAAGTTCAAATTGATCGAATAAATGGAGTACATAATTGATTTTCACTTCATTGCAAACACATCTGAAGTGAAGAGCATTTAGAAGTGACTTGTTAGAGTGATTTCAAAGCAAACCTTATTTTTGAAAATAGGTGTTTTATCAAATTTTCACAAATTTGTTTGGTAAAAAGTTCATAATTGATAGAATCATGGATATTTCAGTAGTGCACATTGTTGAGAATGAAGATAGACTCAAGTTAAAGATTGTTTCTATAAAACCTACTAAAGGAAACCCTAACACAACATTGTCTATCAATTTGAACAACATAGTATATCTTGAAGGTGTAGGAAGTTATTTGAATAATAAGTTTGGGTCTATTGGTAGTGAATTGATGAACAAAGATATGTAATTGGTTTTTAATCACAACATGACTGTGAAGCTCAAATTTGAACATCTAAAGGAATTAGACTTGTTTAAATATCACTTCTACCATGAGTTAGACATAGATGAGTGGACATAGATCATATTGAGTAGGATACACAATGGTAAACTATGGATGCAAGACAATGTAGTTGATATTTATACCAACCTTATTCATCAGGTAACTATTCTTAGTAAACAAGGCAGTGTACGTATAGGTGATAAATTGGTCAAGAAGAAAGTTGAGAGTTATACTAAAGCAGTGTATAATGGAAAGGCTATGGTGATTAGCACCATCAAGCAATATGACATAATATTTTTAAGTAGAATTATTACCTATTCTATTTGTGCAAGTTCTAAGATTGATGAACTTTCGATGAGATTCATTTATGCAGCATATAAGATATGTATAGAGAAGGAACAAGCAAAGCTTAGTGAAATTTTGAGAATGCAACTCTTAGAAAACCTAGAAAAGATAAAGAGGACAAATAATGGTGTGTTTAGATTCCAGTCATTGATCAACTATATATTATTTCATGTATGTAAAAGATTTCCTTACTTATCATTCATAGACATAATGAGTAGTGATAGATGCACAATGGAGAAGATTAGAGAAGTGTGCAAAAGGCATCCTACAGATAAGATATTGGACAATAGCAACTTGATAATGAGGACATTTAAGAATGAAATGAAACAAAGATTCAGAATTGCACCTATAATTGTTGATAGATTTAAGGAATACATTTGTATTTTGGTTGATATAGATCATACCTATATTCAAGTAGTAGAACCTCAGGAAACATTTCTTGATCCCTTGAGTTATGAATTGAAGTATGATATAGTAGTTGGTTATATTGATTTGTTACTGAATTTAGATAGAGACAAAGTTGAATACATATTTGATTCATATGATGAGATCACATAGTCAACTCATCAAGCAACCTTAGAGAAGGCATCACATAAGAAAAGTTGAATATATAATGAAGAAGGCACTATTAGAGGTTAGAATGATAGAGAGTGAATATGAGGCTATAAGACAAACAATCAAGTAAGGAATACTAGAAATTCAACCTTTTTTAGTATCTATTGTAGAGATATCTTCAGAATAGAGCATTTCATATGCAACAGTATTATATGTTCAACCTAGTGAATCGAAAAGAAAATATGAAAGATTGGTGGAAGCAGTAACTACTAAAACAAAAAGGGTAAAACAACAAGCCACTGGACCAAGAAAAAGATACAAAAAATTGTTGACAATTGTTGAGTCAAGTGATGAAGAAGAAGGGGAACACGAAATCAAGCAAGTGAAGAAAGTGACTCCATCAAAGAAAGCAACAGGCAAAGCTCGACAAACCTGGAAGCCAAAGATAGAGAAGATCAACACATCTATTTCTAATGAAGATAACTTTGTTCAAATGAAAAAGTTTTATGATTTATATAGCAATTTTGAGAAGGACTAGATTGATATATCTACTATGAGATATATCATAGCAAACAATCTAAAATTGAAGGATGTTGAGAGAATGATTAACTAGAAAATCTACGAGAGACTCATTTAGAAGAATGCTCTCGCAAGGGAAGAAGATCTAGAACTTTAGAAGTCTATGCTTAGAACTATTTGCAAGACTGATGATGAAGAAGAAATCAAAATATTGTTGAATAACCTCATACCATATATGAGGAATAAATTGGGACCATTTCTATTTATGGTTGGTGAAAAGGATAAGCTAAGAAGTGAGACTGCAACAACTAGTAGTCAAATGTTGATAGAGTCAAAGGAAACAACTCCTTCATCACCTAGAACCTCAAAAGTGTCAATAAGTGGTGACACTATACAAATTGAACAAACCAATATTACCATTAACATTGATGATACCAATCCATTTGGTGGTTTCGTACCTAATGAACCCAACACTAAGGATATTGAGGAAAAATTGAGACAAATTGAAGAAGAGAAAAGGTCACTTGAAGAAGAGAAGAAGAAAATAGAGGAGGCTAAAAATAAATTGCTTGAGGAAGAAAATAAAAGAAAGCAAGGGGAAGAAAAGAGAAGAATTCCAGAAGAAAACATGAGAAAAAAAACTAAGGAAGATGATAAGAAGAGATTGGAAGAGAAGAGAGAAAGAGAGCAAAGAGAAAAGAAAGAAGAAGAGAGAAGAGAAAAGGAAGTAATGAAGAAACAAAGGGAGGATGATACTAAACCATGTAGTTCATCTACTCTACTCTTTCTTGCTAGTTTAGCTACTGATGATGATGATCAAATAGATTTGATCTCATCCCTGACAAAGCTTATTAAGAAGAATAGGAAAGTGAAAAGATTACAAAGAACTTTAATGGAAGTTACTAACATATTGCACAATACCTTGGTAGTACAACACATAGAATCAGATCCTAAACAGAGGGCACAAGCAGTATTGGAATCATTTGATGAAGAGTTTATCAAATTGTTGAATGTTGCCAAGGCAAAGTCATAGATTTCCCATGATGCTAACTTGTTTAGCACCATCTGTCAGAACATCAAGAATGATTTGATTAATCTTGATGCTTGTATAAAAGAATTTTAGAAATACCAACAGGAGGGGAAAACTTTGTATGTTAAGTGTACCTTATCATACAAACTGACTAAAGACATTGACAGTTAGATAGAAGTAAAAATGAGTGAGCTAGAGGCTTTATCCAACCAGATCCAACATCCATCTTGCAAAGTAGATGATTTTGACGGACAAGTGGCCAGTATTCACAATGACATCAGGAAACTGGAACTTTAGAAGGAACAAATTTTGAAAAGGATAACAGATTTTAGAGAATCTATTGCTCTAAAATTATCTTTTATTGAGAAATAGTTAGAAGAATGTGTCAAGGCCAAGGACACATATTCTAACTTTTTTTATTCACATCTTAATGCAGTTGAGATTGCATCATATGCTTCATGTGCAATTCTCACCTTAGCCGAGTCTAACAAGGAGATATGGACTAAGGGTATGGATAATATGAAGGAAAACTTTGATGATTACACAAAGATCATATCAACATAAGGAAGGACAACAATTTTGGATAGATTCTTGACATTTGACCTTTGTCATTGATGTTAAAGGGGGAGAGATACAATGTGAAAATTGTAAATTAGATAAAGAGTAATTGTAAAATATTGTAAAGTATATTGTAAGGGGGAAAATATGTAAAAACTTAACTCAACAATAGATTATAATAGATTAGATATACTTTTTCTCACTTAACCAATTTTCCCTATTCTGTTGCCATCAATGCCAAAGGGGGAGATTATTGACAATTAGCTAATAGTGATATGTAACTGTTGTCATTTATGGCAACACATGATGTACATGTTCATAGGAAACCTTAGAAATAAAGATACTTAGTGTTTGGTAATCATAAAATTGTCTAAGTATAGAATTTGGTTTACAACATTGTATTGTTTTGTTTATAAGTTGTTGTTGACATCATATTATGACTAGTGAAGTTAGACGAAGATAGTATACATGTTGGTGATGACATGTATAACATTGGAAATTAGTACAAACTACAAAAAACAAAGGTAATCATGAATGAAGCAAAACAGGACAACAAAATTAAAGGAAAGAAATGTTTAATTTATAAAATAATTACTTGTCCAATTAGGGTTGACATCCTAGATGTTTTCTCTAAGTTGCAAAATTGGTTTGTGATCTTAGCTGACCTAACAAAAATTTGTAAAAGGGCATGGTATTCATGCAAAGGACATTTTGTGATAGGGATTGTGAAAGAAAAAAAGAAGAAGGAGAAAATGAATTATAAATTGTAATTATATGTGAACTTTGGTGAAAGTGATATATGCAAAGTTTTATATGATCTATTTGGTGATTCAGGATCAAGATGAAGATTAGAGATCAATCAAGGAAGAATATATAATACCTATTCTAGAAGTCTAATTACTTGTTTGGGCAGTGAGCTCTTCTTGTAATTAGAAGTGCATTTTTGGGTAGTGGGCTCATCTTACATTTACTGTACCACAACTCCTAACAAAGTTGGAATCTCCCAACATGGATTCAAAGTCTCCTAACAGGGACTACTTATACTAAATTTTATCATTGACTCCTAATAGGGTCCATCCTCTAATAAGGAACTTATATATCAGTATATTGTCTAGTAGGTATCACCCCCACTAGGGTTTTCCCTTGGCCAGGGTTTCCCTAGTTAACAAAATATGGTGTTATGAGTTATCTTTGTGCATTATTAATATTACTATTCAATGATACTTTATTGATTTGTTATGCATGGTTTAAAGCAAGTAATAATATCTAGTTGGTGACTAAAGTTTATAGATTACTAATTCACCCCCCCAATAATCCCTATTTCTAACATGTCCAACCTTTCATACTAGGTTCTAGGTGCTTATTTCAGACCATATAGAGCTTTCTTCAATATGCATACCATGTCTTTTTCTTCTATTAGAGGGAAACCTTCAGGCTACTCAATGTATACCTCTTCTTTAAGTTATCCAATCAGAAGGCTAATGTTATGTCCATTTGATACACTTTAAATTTCTTGTTTGCTGCATATGCCAAGAACATTCTTACTACTTCCATTTTGGCTACAGGGACATATGTCTCCTCATAATCTATTCCTTCTTGCCATGAATATCCTTTGCACACAAGTCTAACCTTGTTTCTTACAACTTTACCTTGCTTATTCATCTTTTTTCTAAATACCCATTTGGTTCCAATCCCATTCTTGTCTTTAGGCCTTAGAACTAATTCCCATGTTTAATTATTCATAATTTAATCTAATTCTTCCTTCATTGCTTGAATCCAATGATCATCTTTACAGGCTTCATTTGCACTCTTAGGTTTAACTTGAGAAATCAAACATATCTCTTCATTAACTCTATTTCTTGTCATCACTTCTTTGTCTTTGCTTCCAATTATTTTCTCTAGAGGATGATTCTTTCTTAGATTCCTATTAGAGGTAGGAGTTGCTAACTCAACCCTTATCTCTTCTCTTGGTTTAGATATTTCTCCTATTTTCTCAACAATTTGCATATCATTTTGCAAATCATTGTTGGTCTCAAAGAAAACTTCTACATTTTGTCTAACAAATCTAGTATTATCTTCTTTTCATCAAAATTATAATCCATCATCTTTTTGTTAACTCCAAACTTTTCATCAACTTTTACATTTGCACATTCAACTATAGTCTTATTTCTATGGTTAAAATATCTGAAAGCTTTACTTTTCAATGAATAACCAAGAAACATACCTTCATCACTTCTTGGACCAAACTTACCAATATCATCACTTCTAAAGATTTTGAAATACATAACTAATGGTGAATGACCAAATCATAATTCATAGGGAGTCTTATCCATACTTTTTCTAATCTGTACTCTGTTCATAGTATGCACTGCTATATTGACTGTTTCTCTCCAAAATGTCTTTGATGCATCATTTTCAAACATCATTGCTCTTGTTTCCTCTACTACTAATCTATTTCTTCTTTCAACAATCCCATTCTACTCAGATGTCTTGGGTGAAGACAACTATCTCTTGATTCCATTTGCTTCACAGAACATGTTAAACTCTTTAGAAGTAAATTCTCCTCTTCTATCTGGTCTCAAATATTTTATCTTAACACCAGATTCATTCTCAACTCTATTCTTGAATATCTTAAATTTCTCAAAAACTTCAAACTTCTCTTTAAGAAATGCTACCCACATCATTCTAGTAAAATCATCAACAAAAATCATGAAATACCTTTCTCCATAGAATCCTCTTGTCCTTGAGGGACCACTCAAATCAATGTAAACAATCTCTAGTTTCTCTATAGTAGTGAACTTCTTTCTAGGAAAAGATACCTTCTTCTTCATACCTAAGATACTTTCTTTGCAAACAATATTAGCAAGCTTTATTATCTTACATAGATCTATAATTGCAAATGTGCTACTAACCTTTACAATGTTATCAAAATTTATATGACAAAATCTCCTATGTCATAGACAACTATTATCCACTTTAACAACCAAAACATGTTATTTCGGTAGGATTCAACTAAAATAGATTACCTCTTGAGCTTGTTCCAATTCCAATCATGTTACCATCTTTGTCTTTGATAATACAAGTCTTCTCCATGAATTGCAACACATAACCTTTATCTACCAATTTTCCAACACTAAATAAGTTATGCTTTAAACCATCAACAAAGTAAACATCATCAGTGTTAGTCTTTCCATCAAGAGTAATAGATCCTATCCCTATGATGTGACAAGCTTCATTGTTACCAACTCTAACAATACCTCCATCATGAATCTTGAATTTGACAAACTTATTCATATCACCAGCCATGTGATTTGAACATCCACTATCTATTATCCAATTAGACTTCTTTTCAACTTGGGAAACTAGAGCTTTTTCCTCTCTAATTTCTATGTCAAGATCATCTTCCTTAATGGCCAAAAATCCTAGCTCATATCACCAGCCATGTGATATGAACACCCACTATCTATTATCCAATTAGACTTCCTTTCAACTTGGGAAACTAGAGCTTTTTCCTCTCTAATTTCTATGTCAAGATCATCTTCCTTAATGGCTAAAAATCCTAGCTCATATCACCAGCCATGTAATGTGAACATCCACTATCTATTATCCAGTTAGACTTCTTTTCAACTTGGAAAGTTATAGCTTTTTCCTCTCTAATTCCTATGTCAAGATCATATTCCTTAATAGCTATGAATCCTAGCTCATATCACTAGCCATTTGATGTGAACATCCACTATCTATTATCCAATTAGGCTTCTTTTCAACTTGGGAAACTAGAGCTTTTTCCTCTTTAATTTCTATGTCAAGATCATCTTCTATAATGGCTATGAATCCTAGCTCATATCACTAGCCATGTGATGTGAACATCCACTATCTATTATCCAATTAGACTTCTTTTCAACTTGGGAATCTAGATATTTTTCCTTTCTAATTTCTATGTCAAGATCATCTTCCTTAATGGCTACAAATCCTAGCTCATCATCACTTTCACTCTGAACTTTTTAATTAGATTCCTCATCTTCATTTGCATACAAATAATTCTTAGGTCTTCTAGGTTTAAACTTCCCCTTATACTTTTCCCCTCTTTTAGGACATTTAGATGCATGATGACCAAATTCATTACAAGTCAAACATTTAAAAATATTCTTACCATCTGGTTCTCTTCTTATCAGAAGGGCTATTCCTTCTTTAATCATCTTATCTTCATTAGATCTAGTTCTACTATTGCTAGAAAAATCTCCATGTGTGCTCACACTTCTAGTTATAATAGGCTAAATACTTAAAGCAATGAAAGCTATTCCAACTCTTGTCAATTCTCTAGACTATCTTAGACTTTCTTCTATTGATTCCAATCTTCCAAGCAAGGTTTCTCTATAAAATGTCTTAGTAAAAGGTATCAAAAGTTCAATCATATGGGATACTTTCTTGAATGGTGGTGTCAAGGTTTTCAAGATCTTCCAAACTACCTCATCTTCTTCTTTGGATCCCCCATATGATTTAATTCCTGCAATAATCTTAGATATTCATGTATGATATAAAGTTTAGATATCAGTGCCACATACCTTTTGATTGCCTAGCTTAATGAGGTGTGATCACTTGACCCATTGGGTGAAGTGATCCCTTCTCCATTTGATGTGCTGCAATCATCCTTTTTCTTCCATGTCTTATTCATTTCATCTCTAACATGTTCAACATTTGCCTTGCCTTTGCCTTTATAAAATTCACAACTTGGTGCTTTTGAATTTGTTGGACAATACCTATTGATGTGACCAATCTTCAAAGAGCTGAAACATGCAGTTTAACTTAACCACCTTTAGTAGTTACCACTAAAGTGTGTCCTAATATAATTTTCAGGAATATATCCATATTCTTGATAGTAATGATAGCTATACCTCATATTATAATCCTAGTTATAGGAGTTTCTATTGTTCCTTACCTTTGTTTGCCTATTTTATGACCACATGGGATTAGATCTACATTCAAAATCTCTACGTCCATACTTTTGACAATTACATCAATAACCTTCAAATCTTATTGTATGCATGATCCTAGTTCTACATTCATGTGCTTGATGACCTTGCTTGTTGCACTTGTGGCAGTGAACCATGCTCTTAGGCTTGACATTTTGATTTGTAGTCTTGGTCCTGCACATATTAGTAGTATGTACCTTCTTACCACTATTATAACAAATAGGTTTGGAGTTCTTACCTTTGTTGTTCCTTTCTATTGCACTTTTGGATGATTCTCCTTCTTTAGTGCTTGTATATATTAGTCCAGATGTGTCATTATTGGATCTAGGGGATCACAATAATTGCTCAAAGTATTTGATGGCTTCATTTGTCTTGTTGAAATTTTCAGCAAATTCCTTTTCTCTCTTTAGATCACTTTGCAATTGTTCATTCTAAAACTCCAATGTAGTTATCTCAATGTCCTTGAGATTTAACTAATAGTTGGCATTCATCATTTGACTTAGAGTATCCAATTGCATGTTGGAAATCTTGGTTAGCTCTATTGACTTCTCTTTTAGTTTGTTTCTCATAATTATTTTGTCTTTTTCAATCATGGCTTTGTCTTCCATAACTTTTTTTTTTTTTTTTAGTCACCTCACATAACAATATGGCTTGTGATTCTTGCTCTAACTTGAGATTTTTGATTTCCTTGGCTTGGATTCTATTATTTTCCAGTAGATCTACAACTTTTGCATCAATTTCATTGGAGTCACCATTGAAAAATAGTTTGGTAGTGTCAATCTCTTTGTATTGTGTGTCATTTTCTGCAATAGCAATTTCTTTCCTTCTCTTTAAGGACTTCTTTAGTTCTTCTCTTGCTTCATCCAATTGATGTAGAATGAGTTGTATCTCAATTCCCTAGTTCACAATAATATTTCCCAATTTTCAAACTTCCATTTCAAGATCTTTCCTCAAAGTTGCAAAGCTTCTCTTTCTAAGAACAAAGCTCTAATACCAGTTGTTGGAATTATAATGGGAAAGGTAAACTTCTGACAGGGGGTGGGGGGTGAAGTAGTTTAAATTTCATAAAGCTTTCACCACACATCCATCTTATACATTCAATGAATAATATATAAAGAATATACATCTAAATCATGTAAACACAAATAAGTAATCACACATATGACACCAAATATGATTATCTGGAAACCCTCCAAGTGAGAAGGTAAAATTGAGGTGGAGATGACACCCACAAATATTCACTATTGTAGCAATAAAGTGTATCCAATGAAGGTTACAATGTTTTGACCATGAAACATGATCCACCTTGTGAAAGGTCTTCCCTATTAAAGGCTTACAAAGATCGTTAGGTCTCACCTTGTTAGAGGATTTCAACATCCTATTAGAAATATGCCTGGTTAAAGGAATTTAACTCACAACTAAGTAAGCAACCTATTAAAGGATTTCATACATCCTATTAGGACTACTCTTTTAAGATATTTTGATTGAAATCACCTATTAGAATGTCTTAGCATAGATCTTGCGGTGAGCACTTGATTGCTTGATAATAAATCACCTCTAGACAATGTCTTCTTGATCCTTCTTGATCAAATGTCTCTTTGTTGTACGCTTTTCTCTATCCTCTATTCTCCTCTATCTGATTTTGCAATGTAGTTTTACTTCATAACTTCTAAGCCACCATGAATGCTTTGTTTGCGCATGCAAACTATCTTCTTTTCTCCTTCAATACTCATAGCGAGTTTAGGGTTTTATCCTTCTTAAGAATACTTTGGTGACTTAGGGTTAGGTATGAATCTACGGCTGAGATTCATCCATTTTTCCACTTAATCCTTCTCATTTTCTTATTGGTTGCATGTAATTTCATTGGGAATCCAACTAGAGATTTGTTCTTATCTCCAAAATATCAAAATTCAATCTTAAGTCAACTAAAAAATGGTTTACATAGTTGTTTGTACCTTTACAAACAAATATTCCAAAACTATCTTACTTGACATCTGAAGTCTTTGATGCTCTACATACACTAATCTTTCTGCTATGTCTCGGTACCTATATCACTCGGCATCCACTATTTACTCATCTCCTATATCACTCAACATATACTATTTTCTAGACACTTGAGTGACTTAGCACATGAGTGGCTTGGCACTCACTATGACTCGACATGGTCTATTATTTACATGTTGTGCTCAACATTTACTACTAATTTGGCATGAACTAAGTAAATAACATAAGTGTGTTGACAATCACTTGTCAAAATCAATCTAAGATCAACACTTATCTTCTCATTATTTTATTATGTTAAGTCATATAAAGGTTCATGCACCATTAATTGATATAAACAAGGGTGGAGACTTAACATCAATTAGAGATTCAATTTGTATGTAAACAGCTTTATTTTATTAGTTTTTTAACATGAGTTTGCATTAGAAGAGTTCTCACTCCTATCACAGAGGGAGGATAGGATTTATTTTAAATACATGGATGTAATATGTACTCCAGGCCATTATTTTGATGCAATAATATACGCTAGTAGTGCTCTCATTCTAAGTGTAGTTATTCTTGGTGGAGTGTGTTATTTTTGTGAATGCATGTTCATGAATTATAATGGAGCCAATGGTTTTATTGCATTGTTATGATTGTGTGATCTTTTAGTTCTGGTGTTTGCCTTATGTTAATAAATTTTTTTGTTGTGACAAATTGGAGAAAGGATCATCTTTGTTATTACATATCATTTTGTCTCATGTGTGTGCACTTTTCGTGGCTTCACAGATTGATGAAATGTGAGACATATTTTAGTTATTATTGAAGTTCCCATTGATGATTACATCAATGGAGTTGAGGACGCATTTCTCTTAATTTTATTGGTTTCCTACCAAATCCTTTTGATAATTTGATTCGTAGATGTGTTGTTACTTTATCTTATACTTGTTAGGAATTTCCCTTTTAGTAATTTTCTTAAAATCTATCGTTGCTCTATCTTTGTATTTTCTTTTCAAACACTTGGTTAAAACATGAATTCATATAGTTGCATTGATAAAATTGCATTCGTCATAAAAGAAAAAAGACAAAAAATACATCTTCCTTTGTGGTTACATTTTTAGTAGATTTGTGTAGATTAGTTAGTACCAACAAAGGCCTCCTTGTGAACATACACATTTATCTTCAATTGAGTTACCCAATAGGTTGAAAAATAACCATCCAAAACCTTAGACTTGGCCCTTGATCAACTTTTTAGGAGAGAGTTTTGAAATGATTTATGTCATTAAGCATCATGCAAAATGACTGCTCAACACTACCTTAGGTAACTCCTAAAGTAGGACTATCTACATCAACTTGTAAGATAATCTGATCAACACATTTGATATAGAGCACCATATTTTCTTAAGTAGCTTTGTCTAGGGGAATGAACCCTAGTTTACCTCTAAGATATTCATGAGCATCTTTAGGTAATTCTTTTGTGAATATATCAAATATTTTCTCTTTAGTGTTCATGTACTTCAATTTCACTTCTTTGACTTGAACTAGCTCTCTCAAGTAATGATATTTAATAGCAATATGCTTGGTTTTTGTGTGTATTAAATGATTCTTTGATATGTTAATAGCACTAGTGCTATCACAATAGATACCACTGGATCAATAATCTCTTCCTTAATTTATTTCAACAATTGTTTGATCTATATGATATTTGAACAATTTACTGTTGCTGCCACATATTCAGCTTCAACTATTGATTAAGAAATGAAGTTATGCTTCTTGCTTGTCCATGAAACTAGTCTCTTTCCTAAAAAGTATGCACCTCCTCTTGTGCTCTTCCTGTCAGAATCTGAAAACATTAATAACATAGAAAACTAGTGCAAAGAATAAATATCTAAACTATGAATGCAAATGATAAAAAATCAAAATAACATCATAGAGTTAGTCTCCAAGAGAGTAATGCAAATGCTGGAAGCAAAATAGCATTAAGAGGATGCAAAAACAAGAGATACAAATACAAGCCAGGTAGCATGCTTATATAGGCTAGGAAGAGGGAGGAGGTGACAACACCAACCAATGAGGAGCAACCATCTATCAGACTAAAGATAGCAAAGTATCTTCCCAAGATAGCTAATAGATGCTCACATGTAGGAAGGTGACACCTCACAACCGTTCACCTAATAAGACATGCTTTATTAACCTAAGTGAGATTATTAAAAGTGTAGGAAAAACCTTGCAAAATAGGAAAAATAAAAAAAACTACACTAACACCCCCCCATAAGTGAAGCTTAGGTGGATGTAGAAATGGGTCCCGGAAAGTCAAGCTTGATGAGGTACCCATGTACATAAAATTCCCCCAAAAGAGAGAGAAAAGAGACTACCCAAAGAAAATTAGGACTCCAAGTGAGAGGAAGAGGCCCCCCCAAAAAATGAAGCATCTTGCACCCCCAGCAAAGCTTGCAAATTTTGTCTGGTAGATCCGCTTACATCGAACAAGTTTTCTTCCCTTAGGAAAAGGGACAAGATCCCAAGTGTGGTTCCTCATCAAGGAACTATAATCTTCTTGCATAGCTGTATCCCACTCAGAAATAGCAAAAGCCTCATGAAAGGACTGTGGATTTGAGGAAGTAGCAATGAAGATATGCAAAGCATCCTGGAATTGTGAACAAGTCTGCTTGGTGTCTGATGGATCCCCAACCCAATCACTTGCAAACTACAAGGTCTATCTAGCCCAAAGTGGACCAGAAGATGGAGAATCTAGAGGAGAATCATCAACCTGTGAATGATGACTAAGAGAGGAAGGAGGTGAGTCCTCTAAATCACTCTCTGCATCAGAAGTGGAGGTAGAAGACTGCTCAAGTAGATCTGGCCCATTAGAAGATCTATCATGTATTCCAAGTGACTCCAATGCAAAGTAGAAGGCAACCCTGTGCCCATGCTCTGTTGGTTAAGCTGATGCAAGTAGTGGAAGTTAAGATGGCCAAACCGCTCATGCCATAATCTGCTCACATCATTAGAGTGAGTGAGTGAAATAGTCAAAGGAGGATCAGGAACAAAGTGAGAAAACATATAGAGTCGTGATTGATGATATTCTCTCCCAACTGAAACTGTAGAATCATTGTGCAACTCACGTATCTCCACTGAACTAGGAGTGAACTCAACCTGCTTGTCTAAACTTGTGTGAGTGATCTAGTATACCGATAGGAGATTAGTTGACAATGAGGGTATACAAGGAACATCATGGAATGTGTCATCCCCCACATCAATAGACCCTCTCTCACACACCTCAACAGTAGTGTTATGACCCATTAAAATAGAAGGCATAGTACACGGCTCCAAGGATGCAAGTTCTTCCTTAGATGAAGCCATGTGGTGTGAAGCACCCGAATCAAGAACCCAAGTGGATGGTGAGGAAGCAACTACAAAAAGGGCCTTGCCCTTTCCATTCCCCTTACTATTTTCTTTTTCCTTGTTAGACCCTTCGTCAGAACTTTGTTTGATAGACTTAGGAACACTGATATTATTCTTCTCAAGAATGTATGTTAAGTGATCAAGTTGTTTCTGCAAACATTTATGTTCATCATGACTGGGTCTTTTACAATAGGTACATTTGACCTTTTCTTTCTTAGGGTTATCACCCTTGGAAGATGGTGTATCAATAGTTGCTTTTGAAGAAACTGGTATATGATCCTTCTTCTCCTTGCTATTCTTTTGTTTTTTGTCCTTACTATTGTTGTTACTACTTTGTCCTTGTTGTTCTTTTGTGCCTTGGTTGGCAGCCAAGGCATGTGACTTAGAGGACTTAAGAGTGCCCATCTAGATTAGCTTGTCCTATTCTCGAGTGAGATTGACAGCAAAATCATCTAAAGATGGCATGGTGAATTGAGTACCAAGTGCACCCTTAGTAGCATAGAAGGTAGAGACAAACACAAAATATTCTGAACTTAGCTTAGAGAGAATACTAAGAATCAGTTGTTCATCTTTCTTTTCAATTCCACATTGTTTTAACTGCAACCTTAGTGACTTCAATTTAGTGAAGAAATCCTGGATTGTGTTGAAATTGCCTGGACTTAAACTAATAAGTTCATTTTCCAACATATGACCCCTCATTGAATCTTGTGTGCCAAATAGTGTTTCTAGCTTTGTCCATAATTCATTTGGTGTATCCAAAGACTCAATGTGAAATAGAAAGTTAGGAGAAATAGACAAACACAATGTTCCATATGCCTCATCACATTTGTTAAACCACTCAAGCTTATCTTCATCTTTAGAAAGTTCAGTTTCAAGTCCCATAGTTATCCTATTTAATCCAGCTTTCCTTAAGTGAATTGTCATGCGTGATTTTCACTCAAAGTAATTGTATGGAGTTAGGATGGGCATATTTGTTTGATCCATGATGAAGTTATGTAGAGAAGAAATGCTAAAAAGAAGAGAACCCAGCCATGACAATGACTTGATTGCTTGACATACATTCTTGAGAAGAATAATATCAGTGTTCCTAAGTCTATCAAACATTTATGTTCATCATGATCGGGTCTTTTACAATATGCACATTTGACCTTTTCTTTCTTAGACTTATCACCCTTGGAAGATGGTGTATCAATAGTTGCTTTTGAAGAAACTGGTATCTGATCCTTCTTCTCCTCGCTATTCTTTTGTTTCTTGTCCTTACTATTATTGTTACTACTTTGTCCTTGTTGTTCTTTTGTGACTTGGTTGGCAGCCAAGGCATGTGACTTAGAGGACTTAAGAGTGCCCATCTGGATTAGCTTGTCCTGTTCTTGAGTGAGACTGATAGAAAAATCATCTAAAGATGGCATGGTGAATTGAGTACCAAGTGCACCCTTAGTAGCATAGAAAGTAGAGACAAACACATAATATTATGAACTTAGCTTAGAGAGAATACTAAGAATCAGTTGTTCATCTTTCTTTTCAATTCCACATTATTTTAACTGCAATCTTAGTGACTTCAATTTAGTGAAGAAATCTTGGATTGTGTTGAAATTACCTAGACTTAAACTAATAAGTTCATTTTCCAACATATGACCCCTCATTGAATCTTGTGTGCCAAATAGTGTTTCTAGCTTTGTCCATACTTCATTTGGTGTATCCAAAGACTCAATGTGAAATAGTAAGTCAGGAGAAATAGACAAACACAATGTTCCATATGCCTCATCACATTTGTTAAACCACTTAGGCTTATCTTCATCTTTAGCAAGTTCAGTTTCAAGTCCCATAGTTATCCTATTTAATCCAGTTTTACTTAAGTGAATTGTCATGCGTGATTTTCACTCAAAGTAATTGTATGGAGTTAGGATGGGCATATTTGTTTGATCCATGATGAAGTAATGCAGAGAAGAAATGCTAAAAAGGAGAGAACCCAGCCATGGCAATGACTTGATCACTTGACATACATTCTTGAGAAGAATAATATCAGTGTTCCTAAGTCTATCAAACATTTATGTTCATCATGACTGGGTCTTTTACAATAGGCACATTTGAACTTTTCCTTCTTAGACTTATCACCCTTGGAAGATGGTGTATCAATAGTTGCTTTTGAAGAAACTGGTATCTGATCCTTCTTCTCCTCTCTATTCTTTTATTTCTTGTCCTTACTATTGTTGTTACTACTTTGTCCTTTTTTTTCTTTTGTGCCTTGGTTGGCAACCAAGGCATGTGACTTAGAGGATTTAAGAGTGCCCATCTGGATTAGCTTGTCCTGTTCTCGAGTGAGATTGATAGCAAAATCATCTAAAGATGGCATGGTGAATTGAGTACCAAGTGCACCCTTAGTAGCATAGAAGGTAGAGACAAACACAGAATATTCTGAACTTAGCTTAGAGAGAATACTAAGAATTAGTTGTTCATCTTTCTTTTCAATTTCACATTGTTTTAACTGCAACCTTAGTGACTTCAATTTAGTGAAGAAATCCTGGATTGTGTTGAAATTGCCTGGACTTAAACTAATAAGTTCATTTTCCAACATATGACCCCTCATTGAATCTTGTGTGCCAAATAGTGTTTCTAACTTTGTCCATACTTCATTTGGTGTATCCAAAGACTCAATGTGAAATAGAAAATTAGGAGAAATAGTCAAACACAATGTTCCATATGCCTCATCACATTTGTTAAACCACTTAGGCTTATCTTCATCTTTAGCAGGTTCAGTTTCAAGTCCCATAGTTATCCTATTTAATCCAGCTTTCCTTAAGTGAATTGTCATGTGCGATTTCCACTCAAAGTAATTGTATGGAGTTAGGATGGGCATATTTGTTTGATCCATGATGAAGAAATGCAAAGAAGAAATGCTAAAAAGAAGATAACCCAACCATAACAATGCCCCCCCCTTTTTACTCAATCAAAGAACCCCCCAAAAGAAATATGATTTGGGACTTTATTTTAGTGCATTTACAACTACCACTAGAAATAAATACTTAGTGGTCTTGATTTCAATGCATTACAAACCCTCATGAAGAGCATATGTTGAAAGTAAAATTTAGGCACAATAATCAAGGAAACAAATAGCATCACTGTGATCTACTCAAAAAATCATGCACTTTTAAAAAAAGAATCACCTCGATACGAGGTCGTATGAGAAAGTTATGATCCTCCAAAGTTTTCAAAACAAGAAATATGCACAGTCACGACTGAGAATCTGCAATTTCTGAAGAATTAATGCATAAAAATCAAAAAACAACTCCACTAGTGGATAGAGCACAAAAAAATAGCCAAGTTCATAACAAGAATCATCAAAATCAGAGTCCGTATGAGAAAGAATGAGACATTTGAAAACTGTGTTCAAATCTACGATTGTCAATGGAGAGGGGTATGGCTGTAGCTTTTCATGCTCAATTTTGAAAAATATACAGCTTGCATGCAAAATCTAAAAGATACCCAAATGGTTTTTTGAGGTTGCGAACAAAACCCAGAAATAATTTTTCTTGTTGTTGTACAAAAGATGCTGCTATAGTGTAAATTAGATGCCTTTAATCGTAAAAAATGGCTGCAAAAATCAAAAAATGACCCCAGCAACCAAAATATGACATGAAAATGTTGGATCAGCTTCCTAAGTCCATCAATGGCATGCTGGAACTTGCAAAACTGATTGAAAACTTCAAATATGCAAGTTGGTTGTCAGATTTGAGATTGAAACCCCAGAGAAAAACTATTTTTGTCAAAACTTTTCTGATTCTCTGGATCATCCAAAGATGCAAGAGAAGAGCATACTTTATTTTTCAAAAAACTACAATAAAGTTTATTAGCCCCCCCCAAATCTCTCAAATAAGGAAACTAAAATCTACTCTTGCACATAGAAAAGCTCTGATACCATGTTAGAATCTGATAAGATTAATAACCCAGAAAACTAGTGCAAAGAATAAATATCTAAACTATGAATGCAAATGATACAAAATCAAAATAGCATCATAGAGTTAGTCTCCAAGAGAGTAATGCAAATGCTAGAAGCAAAATAGCATTAAGAGGATGCAAAAACAAGAGATGCAAATACAAGCCAGGTAGCATGCTTATATAGGCTAGGAAGAGGGAGGAGGTGGCAACACCAACCAATGAGGAGCAACCATCTATCGGACTAAAGATAGCAAAGTATCTTCCCAAGATAGCTAATGGATGCTCACATGTAGGAAGGTGACACCTCACAACCATTCACCTAATAAGACATGCTTTATTAACCTAAGCGAGATTATTAAAAGTGTAGGAAAAACCTTGCAAAATAGGACAAATAAAAAACTACACTAACACTTTCTATCATCAACATTTCTTTCCCAATTAGAATTAGTAAATACCTTGAGTTCAAACTTATCATTCTTGTTGTAATATAATCCATAGTCTTTTGTTCCCTTTAGATATCTTAGTATCCTTTTCACTGCCACCATGTGATTCTCCTTGAGACTTGCATAAAATCTCACAACTATTGTAACTACTAATGCAATATCAGGTCTACTATGAACAACATGTTAGAATATATATTCTATTGATATAACTAAGGGGGTGGGGGGTAAATTAGTTATCCAACTATTATCACAATTATCAATCTTAAACAAATTTAACCATATGAGTAATATAAACTAAAACCACAACATGATACACATACAAATTAACACTAGATATGTTAACTAGGGAAACCCATGATCAAAGGGAAAATGTTAGTGGGGATGGTATTCACAAGATGATGTACTAATATAAATATTCCTTGTTAGAGGATGGACCCTGTTAGGAGTCTATGCATGCTTTCAATACATATGAGTCCCTATTAGGAGACTTCAAATTTCTGTTAGGAGATTCTAACCCTATTAGGAGTTATGCCAACTTTGTTAAGAGTTGTGGAAGTTTGCTGGACCCACTTCCCAAATAGCTTCAAGGGCAAGACCAATGAACCCACTATCCAAATGATATCTTTATTATTCCTTGTAGAATAATAGAATTGTACTATACTATTCCTTCCTCTTTCTCTATCCTGTTAACTAGATGTCTTCTCCTTTTGATCTTGTAACTAGATCACAAATCTCACATCTACTAATCCCTTGGATCACTTACACCCATTTAGTAAGCACTTTTCTTCTTTTCACACTTCACACTTCTTACAATGATCACAATACTTCATACATATTATGAATAAAGAAAACATCTTTCCTTTATACCATATCTTCATAATAATTCTTTGTGTTAGTCTTGAGGCTTTCCCAATTAATTATAATAAGATAATTAATTGATTGCAATTACAATAGGATTTTTGGCTCACAATCTATTCAAAACTTCACACGTGTGATACTAGGGCTTGTTCACTCATTGACATCATCAGTTGACTATCCTTTGTCACTGCCTGACTATACATCTCTTCATTACATCTCAAATGTAAGACAACCAACAAAAATAAGGAAATAATTTCCCAATACTTTGTCTCTCAATTGCTCTCTGTAAATAATTAGGATAGTGTTCCAAACATGTCCATAATTGTGCATCACAAAAAAATTAACCCATTATCTACACCATCAAGATCTCTATCTATCACTTAGCCAATCTTTACAAAAATTGTGCTATGTTGACATCAATGACAAAAAAAATCATGAATGAAACATGTCAATACTCCCCAATACTTAAGATATTCCCCTAATATAGTATCATCAACATTCATGCTAACACAACATATTGTAGCTTTCCAATCATTGATCTATATAATGTGTAGTTAACATCAGTGGAATCATCATTCTTAGATAACTTATGTCTAGTAGACATAGGAGTACTAACTAGTCTTGAATCTTTCATTCTAAAAGTTTTCAATATTTCCTTGATATATTTTGATTGAGTAATGAAGATACTTTGCTTCATTTTATATACTTGTAATCTAACAAAGAACTTAATCTCACCAAACATTGACATTTCATCTTTATTTCATTATCAAATGATTTTCATAATGCTTCCTTGCCCCCAAATATGATATCATAAAAAAAATTCAGACAACAATACCTCATTATTCTTGCCATTCTTCAAGTACAAATTATTGTTATCATTAGTTCTTGCAAATCCAATCTTCACCAAATAGTTGTTTATCCTTTCATACCATGCTCTAGGGTCTTGTTTCAAACCATATAAAGCCTTGTGCAGCTTGTACACCATATTCTTCTTGTTGGGGTCAACAAAACCTTCATGATTATCTATGTATACTTCTTCAAGTATCTCGTTCAGAAGTGCAGATTTAAAATCTATTTGATATACCTTGAATCCTTTGTAAGCATAATATGCAAGAAGTGTTCTAACTCCTTCCAGTCTTACTACAGGGTAAAATGTCCCAATGCCTTCTTCTTGTGCATATCCTTTGGATACTGGTCTAGCCTTATTCTTTGTGACTTCACCAATTCATTCAGCTTGTTCAAGAATACCCATTTTGTTCCAATAACATTTTTTTCTTTAGGTCTAGGTACAAATGCCCATGTTTTGGTCTTTTCAATCTTTTCAATTTCTTCAATTTCTTCATTCATTTCTTGTATCCAATCCTAATTCTCTAAAGCATCTTTCATAGATTTGGGATCAAACTCACAAAGTAAACATGTATCACTTCTGAGTCTCTTTCTTGCAATAAAATGAGATTCTTTATCTCCAATAATTTTCTTAGGTGCATTATGTCATCTCACATATTTTGCTAATATAGGTTCTTTCCTTCTTTGTTATTCAACAAGTTCAATTGATTATATCTATTTGCTTAAAGTTTTGGTTCATTTTATGCATGCTTGACAATGTCTTCCTGACATTTAGTTCCTTCAGTCTACTTGGCATGATTTTGTACTTGTTTCTCAACACCCATGGTCTACTTCTTGGCAAGAAACTGTTGTAACTCAACATTTTCATTCCGTTGCCAATTTGTAGCTTTGTTCTTTTGTTTAGGTGTGGTACTGGGAGCACTATCTTTAATATATATGAATGAATTGTAGTCTTCGAGTTCTTTTTTGCATTCAACTTCATTCTTTTCTACATACTCATAAACTTTCACATTTTTACTTTTCACAACTTTGTTAGTGTTAGAGTTCAAACATTTATAAGCCTTACTCTTCGTGGAATAACCTAGGAATATGTCTTCATCACTTTTAGCATCAAGTTTTCCATTTCTATTATCCTTTATTATATAACATTTGCTTCCAAAAACTTTAAAATATATTACATTTGGTGTATATCTATACAATAATTTAAAAGGTGTAGCATTTGTACCTTTCTTGACTTGCACTCTATTCAAAGTATAAACTATTGTACTTGTAGCTTCTCTCCAATATTTATGTGACACATTCTTCTCCATAATCAGTGTTCTAACACACTCCATGATTGATCTATTTCTCCTTTCAGCTATTCTATTTTGAGGAGGGGTCCTAGGTGCTAACATCTACCTTTTGATTCCTCCATCATTGAAAAATATGTTGAACTCATTGGAAATGAATTCACCATCTCTATTAGATCTTAAGCATTTTAGACTCTTTCTTGTCTCCTTTCCAACTCTATCCAAATACCAATTAATAATAGAAAAGCATTATATTTTTCTTTAAGAAACATCATAGTCATCATTCTAGAGTAGTGATCAAAAAATAGAATGAAATATTTGTCTCCATAATAGCTTTGAACACCAATAGGTCTATAAAGGTCAGTATGAACCAATTCCACAATATCATCAAATGAATATATCTTTCTCTTGTCACTAGACTTAGTCATTTTTCTTAATTGACATTGTTTACACATGAAATTATCAAGCTTGTTTAGTTTTGGAAAACCTCTTTCTCTTTTCATCTTAGTAATGCTAACCAAATTGTCAAAATTTACATGGCATAGCCTCTTGTGCCATAAGCATATATCTTCATATTGTACAAATAGACATGTCTCATCGATAAATCTAGATAGAACAAATTACCTCTCATTTGATCACCACTTCCAATTAGTTTACTATTAGCATCAAATATCTTTTCCTTTCTATAATGGAGTTCAATTCTATAACCTAATTTGTTCAACTATGAAATACTCAACAGATTATAGTTAAGACCTTCAACCTAATAGAAATTATCACATTTTATCTTATGAGTCAACTATATTGATCCTTTACCAGTCATGTGACTTGAACAACCACTATCAATTATCCACTTATCACTTTTGTTCACATATGAAATTAATGCAATTTTCTCATCTTCATCAGAATCTTCTTTCATAGCAACATAGTCTACTTCTTCATCATTACTTTCAAATTCATTGTTAGTTCTTCTTCTATAATGTAACAATATTTCTTACCTTTATACTTGTAGTCCTTGCTTCTCTTGTTGTCTCGGTCATCTCTTCTCCCTTTGTACTTGATTTCTCCCTTATCATCCCAGTCTTCTCTATCAGGACATCTTGCAACAATAGGAACAACTTTGTTACATGAAAAAAATATTATAGGAATTTTACCTTTGTATTTACCTTTGCCTCTTGAAAGTCTTCTAGCCATAAGTGCTTCAAGTTCATCAAGTTCATTCTCAAAACTGTCACTATCACTTTTCAAATGTTTTCCTTTTCCTGTCTTGCTAAGAACTAGTTTTGATTTAAAAGAAGATTTGAAATAAGTAAGAGTGAAATTATCAAAATTTTACATCTCAAAAGTAGTAAGTCTACTAATCACACCATCCATGGTTATGGCATTAAATGGAGTAGATCTCAGTTCTTGTATTGCAGAAACCCTAATAACATAAATAGGAAGTAAAGTTCCCAATACCTTTCTTATCACTATTTCATCCTCATTTTTTTCCATTGGAACTTTCAATAGCATTGGAAACCTCTTTGATTCTTACATAGTATCGAACTATATTCTCACCTTATGTCATTCTCATTTCATCAAACTTACTTCTCAAGCTTTTTGATTTAGCTCTCAGGTCATTCTTGTCTCTTCCATAGATGGACTACAATGTATCCCACATTTCTTTAGCATTCTTTTAGGTTTTAATGTCATCAAACTCGACATAGCTTAGGGATGATGCAATCTCCAACATTATCTTATTGTGTTCTTGCTTCTCTTTCAATTGTTGAGCAGTTAGAGGGACTATTGTTATCTCCATATATTGCATTGTGCACAAATTCTAGTGCAACATCACCAATTCCTACTAAATATAGCCTCAACAAACTTTGTCATGCACAAAAATTCTCTTTGTTCAATTTTAGCACCTCCATTTTGTACATCTTGATCTTTGTCTTTAAGTACCTTCAAAATTTTCTGTACAAGCACCAATGCTTTGATACCAATTGTTAGAATATTTAGAATAACTGAGATTGGGGTTGGTGGGGGAGGTGAATTAGTTATCGAAGGTCTAGATGTACCAATTGAACAAAAAATTATTTAAACAACTTCAAAGCTTATCATTCATTACCTTGGCTTCTATAGTCAACTTTTAGTAACATCACCTAGTTGTCTACTATCTTAAATATAACAAACTTACAATATGTAAAAATTAACAAAAAATCATGAAAAATAATATACACAAAATTTTGGCACTAGGATTTAACTTAGAAACCCAATTTGAGAAAAACCACTAGTAACATGTCAGCAATTTTTTGCTCTCTTGAAGTAAGCTCTATTCGGAGTTAACCTTATTAAACGTTGTAAAATACATTATTAAATGTTACCTTGTTAAAGGATTTAATCACCTTGTTAGGAGTGCCCTTGTTAGAGGACTTTAGAATATTCTATTAAAATGCCACTTGATTAAAGGATTTACATATGACTTTTAGGTCAACCTTGGTTAAAGGATTTCAATACTGATACAATGGTTAGAAAGTTAGAAGTTTTGGTTTGTCTAGTAGAAATCACTTTGCAAATTCAGATCTTAGTTTGACTCAAAAGATGATCCAATAACATAACTTCATTGTCATCTCACTCTCTGATTCACTTGGAAACCCTTCAAGTAATCACACTTCTCCTCTTTGCAAATCTTCTCAGGCATTTTTCTTAAGTTCACCAGTCAATAACATCAACTACTACCCCAACCTTTAACCTTTTTAAAAGTTAGCCCTTGTACCACCTTAAATAGCTAATTTTGATCTTTTGCCACTTATACACCACCATAGATCATAGGGTTAGGTTAGATTCATCAAATCCTTCCATCATTTTATCTCTTCTTTCTATTCTAGAAACTTCTTCATGAATCCTTGCATAGAAACAAACAAACACATTTTACCTTGATTTAAATGTTCCAATTCATCCATCCTTATCTTCAACACACTTTTCATATTCCAAGAAATCAACTTTTCTGACTAGAAATTGTGATTTCTAATAAATTTTTAAGAAGTTGTTCCTTGACCAATACTATTTTTTGACACTCAGTCATCACTGGGTTATTTAGTTGCTACTAGATTTCTTTCTCACCACATATACTATTACTTAGTCAATACTAATGCTTGATCACCACTATTTCTAATTGGCACATATCATGGCTCAGTCAACACTAGCATCACTAGACATATACTTCAAGTTCCTTAATCTTGTTCTTTGTTGCTTGATTAGGCATGTGCATTTGGTCTATCTTTGATCTCATCTTCTAGGATTTAGTGTTTTTGTCTTCTCCACTTGAAACATAATTTAAACAATCAATTTATCTTGTCAAAGTCTAACTAATAAAGTGTCCATTTGTAGTTTCATCTTCATAACTCAACCTTTCCTCTAGTTACTTTTGTTATGACCAAATTCTCTTCATCAACCAAATAGATATGACACTTAGATCTGATAGAAAACTATCTTACCAATAAGGTTTGATATGAATGACAACATAAAAATTGTTCCAATTGTAGTTGCCAATAGGGAGATGACTCCTAACTTGTATTTGGACCTATCTTTAAGATCACGTGAACAATTGATGCCCATTTCTTGGATTATGGTTTACATCTCCAAGACTAGACTTATATTATAATTAAATGCATGACTAACCAACCTGTGGTCTAGTTGGCTTTATAAGAACTTGGATTTGATGTAGGAAAGTAGTAGAAAGAAGTTGGTTAGAAGTAGAACAAGTTAGAGAAGTGAAAAGAAAGATAGGATGTAACATGAAGTAGTTGAAGACTATGCATTTCTAATCTAATGTTATAATTATTTGTATAAGGCCACAACCTAGAAGGCCTCACAACTAGGCATATTGGTTTCTATTGTCTTGTGTAATCAAATAGTAAATGTATAAAATATATGGTCTCTTTGCTGAAATAATGTTTTTATCTTCCGTGTGTATTCTTGGCAGGGTATTAGTAGGTTTAAGTTTAGTACATTCTACCTTATCCTCTTGCTTCCCCTATGTTAGATGGTATTAGAGCTAGTTCTTTCTTGTGAATTAGATTGTGGAGAACCTTGATCATATTTTTTGTAGGTTGACAGTTCTAGAATATGACCTATAACCTACAGAAGGTTATGAGCTTGCAAGAACTTTTGTCAAAATGGTTTGAGGTAAAGGAAATATGGACAATGCTACAATGGACATGTTGAGAAACATTGCTGCAAGACTTGAAGTTGTTAAGATAGCTTAGAGAAGAAGTATACATCTTGAGGATGTTAGTGATGATAAAGAAGCAACACCCAATCCCAATCTTGAACTTGGGTGGAATAATACAAGGAAATACTTTTGAGAGTTTTTTTAGGGTGAATTTCAGACCCATTGTTGAAGTTTCTTGCTATGATGGAAGATTTGAGACTAATGCAATATTGGATTGGATTTCTGAGTTGGATAAGTACTTTGAGTATGAAGGAACTCCTGATAACAAGAAGATAAAGATAATAGTCACAAATTTGAAGGGTCATGATTTACTTTGGTGGGATCATTTGTAGACTGAAAGAAAAAGAAGAAGAAAAGAAAAGATTAAGACATGGACAAAGATGAGAGAAAGATGAGGAAGAAGTTTCTTCCTTGACATTACCAAATTATCTTATTGAGGAAAATACAAAATTTGAAGCAAAAGTACATGAGTGTGAAGGAATATACTGAGGAATTCTACAAATTGGATATTAGATCTAGACATGTAGATGATGAAATTGAAAAAGTGGCTAGATACCTGAATGGTTTGAGGACATCAATTCAAGATGAGATTAGTTATGTTAAAATGAATAGTGTAGAAGAATCATATCAAGACTTCTTGAAAGATGAAGAAACTTTGGCCAAGAAATATGAGCAAAGACAAAGGGGAAGAGGTGGAAGATTTCAAAGAAGCAGAGGCATAACTTATCAAGAAGGTAGTAGAACTGAATATGCAATGCAATATAAAGGAAAGATAGAATGGAAAGACAATTTTTTTGGAAAAAGAGGTAATTACATTAGAGGTAGCTATATTGGTTACTCTAGGAATAAAAATGGTGGTAAAAGAGAAGAGAGACTTTGGTTTAAGGGAACTTGTTTCAAGTGTGGAGAAGGACACAAAACTTTTGAATGCAATAATTATGCCAAGGAGATAGGAGCTAACAATAGAAATACTTTGGCTTGTAAAAAAGTTTTTGAAACATCTAATGGACCTAAGAATGGTGAGAACTTGATGATAAGAAGAGTTTTGTGGAATGAGGAAGTTGATGACGAATTTATTGTGAGAAGAAGTTTCTATTCAAGACCATATGTAAGATTGCTAGAAAATGTTGCAAAGTAATCATTGATAGTGTAAGTTCTAATAATTTGGCATATGAGGAGTTGGTTAAAATTACAATTGCACAGATTGAGACATCCTAAACCTTATCATGTTGCTTGGATCCAAAAGGAGCATAAACTACTTGTTAGTGAGTAATGCTTTGTTAAGTTCAAAATTGGAAATTATCATGATGAATTCTTGTGTGATATTATGCCTATGGATTGTTATCAAATTTGTTTAGAAAGACCTTGAAAGTGTCATAGAAAAGCTTTGCATGATGGTAGATTGAATCAATTTACTATTTGGGTTGATGGGAAGAAGAAAATTTTGTTTCCTTTGGTAGAAAAGCTTGATCAGAATCTCTATACCACAGTTAGAGTATGTTATGTTGAAGGGAAATAGTTTTCTAAAGATACAAAGGAACAAAATGTTTGTATTGCTTTGATTCCTAGAAAGACAGAGAAACAAGATGAACAAGAACATGCACCTAAGATTGAATCTTTGTTGACGAAGTTTCAAGACATTTTTTTAATAATGTACCTAATGGTTTATCTCCTGTAAGAAGTATTAGTCACTGTATGGGTTTGATACCTAGAGCAAATTTTCATAACAAAGAACTGCATAGATTGAGACTTGCTAAAAATGTTGAATTGAATAGACAAGTGCAAGAATTGCTTGAAAAGGGTTTGATTAGAGAAAGTTTGAGTACTTGTGTAGTACCTACTATATTGGCACCTAAGAAGAATGGGGAATAGAGAATGTGCACTAATTCTAGAGCTATTAAAAAATCATAGTCAAGTATAGGTTTTATTGAAAATCTTTAGAATAACTAGGGGGGTGATGGTGAATCAGTTATCCAAGGTCTAGATGTACAAATAAAACTTTTCAATGATTAGTAGACCATATCCATAAAACCCTATTATGCATGCATCCATTAGATCATACAATACTTAAACTTTGTAGGTTACTATCTTAGGTCAAAGAAAATTTATAGAAATGTAAATATGAAACATAATAGATTCAATAACACATTTGACACAAGGATTTTACATGGAAACCAAATTTGGGAAAAACCACCAGTGACATGCTACCAATTCTCACTCTTTTGAAGCGGTGCCCTATGAAAGGCCAACCATATTAAAGGTTACAATGCATACTATTAAATGTGACCTAGTTAAAGGATTTTAATCACCCTATTAGGAGCGAGGCTTTTTAGAGGAATTTAGACCATTTAATTAGAATGTCACCTAGTTAAAGGATTTACAAATGACTCTTAGGTCAACCTTAATCCAAAGGATTTACCCTAGACTAATACAATGATTATATAGTAATGATAAGGGTTGATCTAATTAAAAATTACAACTCACTTGTAGATTATAGATCTCCATTTCAATCTTGCATTCTACTTTGCATTCACACACTTTAGCTCTGATAACTTGTTCACCCTTCAAGCCATCATACTCTTAAGCCTTCTTTCTTTTCATGCCAATTACAGTCTCTTCTATTTGGCTACTGAATGAAACAATACCCTAGACTCCTTTTCCTCCTTAGGTTCTTACACATGACAACCTTTTCTTTTGACTAGATCTCTTTATAAATAGAGACTTAAGATCTTTTACTACTTAACCACAATCATCCATTTTAGGGTTAGGAAGGATTAGATAGTATAGAATGAATCTACCCACTTTTCATTTGGTTCCTCTAGAAAATTCTTCTAAAATCTTCCTTGAGTTTTCTACAAAATGGTTTACCTTGAATTTTGTGACACCAACTCATCATAGTTATCTTTCACATGCTTCACACAATTCAATAAAATAAAATAGTCAGTTTAGATTTGTCAAATCTATGATTTAACAAATAATGACACTTGACATCAATATATTGTCACTTAGCTTCTATATGATTCTTCCACTTGGCTTACACTAGTTTACTCGGTGAACACTAAAGTTTAGTGATGCTCAACATCAACTAAAACTTTACTTGGCATATGTTGACAATCACTTGGCTTGCACTAAATTTCTTCTTTGCTCGACACCACTTGTTTTTCACTTGTCTTCTATTGATTTTTGCTTGGCTTGCATTGACCTCTCAGCAAGGCTTGGTAGACACTTTTCATACTTGACCTTCTTTCAGTCTTAACTTGAGTAATCTTTCATTTCAAACTTTAAGTAGGTAAAAAATTCACTATAGTATCAATGTCATACTTGGTCTTAGGGATTATTTTATATACCAAATTACTTAACCCTTCTCTAGTTTCTATTGTTATCTCCTTTTTTCAAATCCTCTTCATCAATCAACTAAATGATAGCTTTCGGAATTGTCTCACCAACAAGTAACATGTTTGATATCATTGATTAAATAATTATTTTTCCATTACATATTCTTCACTTCAAAACAATCTTATATCAACAATCTCCCTCTTTAGCATTGATGGCAAACCAATACCAACAACAATACCAAAAAGAAAATAAATCTTTCAAATTTCACCCTCTATTAGTGTAGTATATGTCCTTCCTTTGTATAGGGTAATGTGAGCTTTGTCAAGTTCCTTGACTATTTACTATAACTTCTCCCTTTGACTTATATCTCCCTCGTACTAGGAAGATGTATTTCTTCATTTTTATATCTCCCTCAATAGGTAATTTCTCTCTTCTTTTAGGTAATTTCTCCCTCTTTGACAACAATGATAGAAACTTGTCATCTCTGTATGCAGACATAATCAATTTCAAATTCTCCTTCTGTCACCTTACATGCGAGTATAAATTGTCAAATTCATCTCCTTCGTTACTTTAGCTAGCACCTAAAGTAATATCCACTGCATCAAGTTGTAAGATACAAAATTTAGCTCAATTGATGCAGGGCACTACTTATGCTTCTTAAGTAGCTTTGGATAGGGGTATCAAAACTAGTTTACCTCTTAGATACTCATGAGCATCCTTAGGTAAAGCTTTTGTGAAGATATCAATTATCTTCTCTTTTGTATTCACATATTCTATCTTTGCTTCTTTTTCTTATACTAACTCTCTCAAGTAATGGTACTTGATTGCAATGTGCTTAGTATTTGTGTGGATCACATGGTACTTTGATATATTTATAGCACTTTTATTATCACAATAAAGTGCCATAGGTTCAGTGATTTGTTCCTTCATACCTTTGAGCATTTTTTTAATCCATACAATGTTTGTACAATTTACTGTAGTAGCCACATATTTATCTTTAGTAGTAGATTGAGATATGCAATTTTGTTTCTTTTTGTTCTAGATAACCAAGCTCTTTCCTAAGAAAAATACTCCTCCACTTTTTCTCTTTCTATCATCAATATTTCCAACCCAATTAGCATCATTGTAGGCTCTCAACTCAAAATTCTCATTTTTCTTGTAGTACAGACCATAGTCTTCTGTTCCTTTCAAATATCTCATTATTCTCTTAATAAATGTCATGGTTTAACAACACACACCCCATTTTTAAACTACAAATGGGGACCCCCTACTTTTTTTTGGTTTTCTAGAACCCTAATCTAAGCTTTGAGACCTTTTGAAGGTTTTATCTGGTGCCCTAGTTCACATGTGGGGTCCCAACTGGAGAACCTAGTTGTTATAAATTAGAGTTTTTGATGGAGAAGGCATTTTTTTGTAAAATAAAGGTGCACTAGCACACCTCATCAGGTGTGCTAGTTTTCCAAATTCCCTTAAGAGAAAGTAAAAAAGCATTCATGACATGTAGTTGTGTACCTACACAACACAAAAGTGGGTGAGGTCTATATAACCCTCTCACGTCCTTCTCCTCACCACTTCTTTCATTTATATTCTCCATGCTCTCCGAACTGTAGTTCTACACCAAGTGAGTTGTGCCTCATTGCATCTCCCCTTGCAAAAACACAAAACACATTAAGTCAACACCGAAAATGGTGCACATTAGCACACCTTCCTCGATGTGTTAATTTGCATCATTTTCATTTTAAAAACTTTAAAAAAAAAAAAACATTAAAATCTTTAGTGCATAGTAGTGCACCTAATTAGGTGCACTACTATGCACCTTCGCAAAATAAATAAAGAATAAAAAAAAGGTGCACAGTAGTGCACCTAATTAGGTGTGCTACTGTACACCCTCAAATGCAATAAAAAGCCAACAAGTAAGAAAATAAGGTGTGCATCAACACACCCCATGAGGTGTGCTGATACACACCCAATAATTAGAAATTTTCTTTGAAAATGGGCGCATCAGGTGTACCTATTAGGTGAGCCATTTATTTGCATTTAGGGTTAAAAAATCAAGTTTTTCATGTTTTCAGAGCATTTAGTTTTTAGGTGTTTTGTTTAGGATAGTATTAGGGTGTGATTAATCATTTTTCCTTCAACTTTGGACTAATGGACATCTTTTTGTGCAAATTCAATGGGTCTTCATCATCATCCCTTGTTAAGAAAATGGCACCAAAACCAATAGTATTCAAGTTTCAGGGCATTCCTACTAAATCATGGTTTTAGGATGAGTATTCAAAGATTTGAGACATAGATTTGGGTCACATAGATTTGGGTGAGTTCTTAAAATTGTGCAAAAACCCAATTGAGAGGTCTTAAATGATCTCCACATTGATCTGATTAGGGCTTGTTAATGCAACATCACACTTCTTGTCAATATAGTCCTTAAACTAATCATGATACTCATAGAGCATTTTGTGCCTAAAGAGAGGATAGTCAAGAGCATAATAGGAGAGATCATCCTCGATCTTCAACCTAAGAAAATTGAAAAAGTGTTCCATCTCCCAAGGGCAGATTAGTTCATTAGACTAACCTATGAGCAAGTAGAGAGGTGGTATCAAGAACATATTGACGAGGCTTCTAAGATCATCCAATATTTATACCTTATATAGAAGACTCCTCTAGGAAAGAAAAAAAGCAAAGTAGACATGACAAGAGGATATATGAAGGAAGATATTGGATACTCATCATACTCTTGAGTAGAGTTTCGAAAGCTGGAAACTTGAATATTTTTATGGTGCATTTTATTGAGACAATAAAGAAAGCAGAGATGCTACTGGAATGGGCTTCTACTCTTAGTGATAATTTAGGTGAGTAGCTAGTGGTGGTAAAGAACAATAGGAAGTTTTACATAACATCATACTTGGTGTACTTGTTAGTTGTAAGGGTGACATATTATCTAGGGCTCTACAAGAGGGGCAACATGAAGGATGCAAATGCATGGCCGTATATTATATATACTTGGCTGGTAAAGAAAAGGATTTCAGAGCAAAGAAAAGAATATAGAATTGTAAATGATGCTTTCATATTTGAAATAATTTAGTTCAT
Organism: Cupressus sempervirens; assembly: GCA_028749045.1. Classification (NCBI taxonomy): domain Eukaryota; kingdom Viridiplantae; phylum Streptophyta; class Pinopsida; order Cupressales; family Cupressaceae; genus Cupressus; species Cupressus sempervirens. The sequence goes on along the minus strand of CM053785.1, from coordinate 805,777,680 downwards.
AGAAGGGGATTATGAAAAGATAATATCAGAGTAGGCAGTTGCATAGATATCACTAGTCAAAGCTTATTATATCTAGTTCCAAATATTTACATAGTTGAGGGTAGTGGGTACAACTATTAACCCTAAGAAGCTCCCTAGGTATCCCAGTGGCAGGCTTTTTCTCTTGGAGATCTCTCGACAACTCTTGTCTACATATGAAAAAGTTAGAAAGCAACACAAAACATATTGGATGTGGCCTATGACTATAGGACCTTTTCAGGTGGATTGAAGGTAAGATATTCCTTCTTTTAAATGTGAATGGGATCAATATACCTTGGAAGAGTATAATTCTCCTTGGTTATATTTTGAAAGTATCAGGAGAGTGTAATACTTAGCGGGTAAAATATTCCAACATGAAGAAGCAATTGAAGATCATTGGATGAATGCAACAATTGACTATGATGTCCACATAAGGTATTATTGTAGGATGACTTTGTATCTGGTAGAGAGGACTTTAAAGATAAAGATTCTATTGAAGATTGTAAAACAAGACATAGAGGAGTTTCTTGATCCATTTTTCAATAGGGATAATATTGGTGAATGACCTATTATGAATGTTGAGATTGACAAAGAAGAGAACTTAGAAATTAATCATAGGGCAAGGCACACCATCAAATTAATGAACGATTGGATCAAGAGACCTTTCAAAATTGATCTAATTCTTGAGATAGTGATCTTCCATGTGCAAGCCCATCCAACTAGAGGTAGAGGAGCAAAGGTCACAATGCCTACATTTACAACCTAGTCTCCAGTCAAACTAGAAATAGTGCACCGAATTGATAGGCTAGTTGGTTATTATCAAGAACAAAAGGGTAAAGACAAGGGCAAGAGGAAGAAAAATTCTCCTCAACAAGTTGAACTAGAAGAGGGATAAATTTTGGCACCTCCATAGCAAGGAGAGGAAAACATAGAAAGGCCAGAGAATGTAGAAGTTGCATAAGCCCAAGCTAATCCCCAAGTGCTACCAGTTGCACAAAGCCAAGGAGAAGTAGAAGTTGAGATACAAGAGGTTTCCCCACCTTGATAGATAGAGAAAGCCTCCCCCTCTGCACCCAAAAGAAGAAAGATTAAGACTCTAGTAAAGAGGAGGCAAAAGGTCATCAAGAAAGTAATTCCTTTCCCGTCAATCCCCGAACCTATCCTAGAAGAAGTAGAAGAAGATGATGATGAGGATGAAGAGGATAATCTACCTTTGAGTCTAAGGACTTGGCTAGCTAGGGCCATAGAGGAGGAATGAATAAGAAGCTCTATGACTAGACCACCATCTATCCTTGATGAACCCCTTCTAACTACAACTTTAGAAGATGAAATGCAACAGTGGATAGATGAGCAATATGTGGAGGGCACTGATGTCTTTCAAATGTTAGATTTTGAATTTATGCCCATGGGTACTGAGTTGGTTAGGGATAAGATAAGAGACACCAAATAATCAACCTCAATAGGAGGATTGGAGTCAGATGCCCCCTGAATCACAAGGACCTGAGGTAGTTCCATCATCCCAAGTACAAGTCAAATTTTGTGTAGTCAAGGGATCAACTACCCCTCTTCATCTAGGTACAGAAGTCAAATAGGTCCAATCCAAACATGAAAAAGAGGCACAAAAAGTATCCACCAATGAAGTGCCAAAGGAGGGGAAAATAAGTGAATAACCTCAACAAAATTCCCAAGACACAGAGGTGAGAACTGTGGGTTCCACAGATACAAAGACTCCTGGTGTAGATCTCTTACAATGAGAGAAGATTCCAGAAAGGAGTGATAAGGGGAAGAGTATAGCTGAGAAAACCCCTTCATATTCTAAGGGGAAATCCTTGATACAACATATCCAAAGGTGGCTGAGGAATGAGGTGATAAGAAATAAGAAACAATAATTCACCACTAAAGAGGAAGATAGAATGAAATTGATAAAAGTTCTAAGGAAGCCTGATTCACTGCCAAAGGATGCACGAGCATTGGCCTTTGCTATGAGTGATCATAATTCGGATCTTTTTGCTCATGTAGCTGTCCCTCCTCTAGAATCAAGTGTTGAAGAATTGACTCCAAGGGATTATCAGATCTAGGAGGTTATACTTGAGAAGCCAACCTTGGAAATTGTGAAGTTGATGGTTACAACAGGGATAAAGGAGGTATTCAAGAGCTTAGAATAGGATGGGGTGGAACTGATAACACATCGACATCAAAATGAAATCCAAAAGGGATATTTGAGTGAAGTTGTTGGTCCCTTGGATCCTACAAACCCCGAGGAAACTTTAAAAGCAACAATTGAAAGATGAGATAGGGGAGCAGTATAGTTAGACCCATTTTTGAGTGCTTGTCAGCAATAGCAAGAAAGTTTTAAGGAGAAAGACATACTGATCATTCAAGGAAATCTTAAGTTATTACATGTTATGCAGGAGAATGCAAGCAAGTTGGTAGCTATTTTGAATCAAGATTTTGGTTTAATCGATGAAGTGCATATACCAAGCAATCAAAGACCAAAGGTATTAGATGCTAATGGATGTATATATAGTTGAGGAGTTAGATAAAATAGATGATTGGATTGAAAAAATTGCGGATGGCAATGAAGTATTGGAGTCATTACATGTAGAGATTCACAGGCTCAAGGACCAAGCCCAAGAGCAAATTTTGGAAGATGAGAAACATTATAGTGATGCATGTCTGGACATTTTTGAGGATGATGCACAGGAAAAGCTAATACCAATAAAGGTAGTAGTTCATAAATTTTGGAATTTTTTTGATGAAGTTTCTTATGATGAGGATATCTAGTAGGCATTTAGAATGGAAGGAGCTTTATTAGAGCTTGACACAAAACTAAGAGATTTTGTAGAAACCTGTATAGAAGTAGATAACTATAGGCAAAAAGTAAAGGAAAAATATAATGGCTTAGATTTTCTAGATGGGATTCAAGTCATTGAGATAATTAAGAAATTCAAGGACAAATATCCAGACATAGCTCTAGTGTAAATGGGAAAAAAACCCAGAAGCTAGAATTTCAATTTTGACACTTGGTGAAATTTTGCATTTTTTGCCTTCGAGATGCACTAGTGCACTGCTACACTAGGTGTGCTCGTGAACTTTTTGAAATAGTGTCTTGGAAGATTTTGAAGAAGTCAGAGGTGTGCTGATAGTTAGCTACCAGTTTCTAATTTAGAGTTCTCTATGCATCAAAAATGCATTCTGACAATAGTTAAATTCTGATAGACACCTAGTGAAGATGGAGCTTCTATTTTTGACACTTCTAGACACTCCTACATCAATTGAAAGCTCTCTTCTTCTTATTTTCTCATTTTTTCTTTGTTTGAAGACATGTAAAGGCTCATGCATCCAATTAATGATATAAAAATGGATGGAGTCGTAATTAGCACTAGTTAGAGGGTTAGTTTGTACATAATTAGATTTGTTTTATAAGTTTAGAAGCATATGATTGCATAAAGATATGTCTCACTCTCAACAAAAATTGAGGAGATGATTTCTTCTAAATTTAGGACCATGATATGTAATTAGGGCTATTGTTATTTTACAATAATATATGCTTTTGGTGCTCGCATTTGGAGTGTAGTGATTCTTGCCTAAGTGTATTATATTTTGTGAATGTATGTTCATGGAATGTGATTGAGCCAAAAGTTTATTACACTAATCCTGGTTGTCCAATCTTTTAATTCTAGTGTTTGCTATGGTTTTACAAATTTTGGTAACATACCTAGTTCAAGAAGAGATCATCATATTGTTCCTACATAGATTTTCATCTAGCATGAGCACACTTTCTATGGCCTTGCGATTTGATGAAAATAGAAACATCTTAAAATTTTTGAATTCTCATCGATGATTGCATCACTGGAATTAAGGAAGCGCTACTTCTATTTTCATTGGTTACCCACTGATTTCTTCGAAGGATTAACTCGAAGATGCATTACTTCTGTGGCTTATGTCCATTAGGATTTTACTTTCATGTTATTTTCTTAAACTTCTTGTCATCATATCTTCATTATTTTCTTTACTAACCTCTTGTTAAATTAGGAATTCATATTAGTTGAATTGTTAGATTGCATTCATCATAAAAAAAGAAAAATACAAAAATATATTTCTTTTGTGTGTTTTATTCTTTTGAAGCAGCAAATAGATTCTACATCTTATTTGAAGTTATCATAACCAGCAAAGGCCTCCTCATGAACACTCACATTTATCTTCAATTGAGTGGATTCCAGTAGGTTGCAAGATCACCTAGAACCTTGGAGTTGATCCCCAAGATGAACTTTTCAAGAGGGGAGTTTGAAAGGGTTCCTGCCATTAAGCATCGTGCAAAATGATAACTCAATAGAAGTGGCACTAGAAGGAGGGCCTCTTGACTTTTGGAATAGAAGAAATTTTTTCCAAAACTTCAATATTCTGTACTTTTTATAAGTGCATAAAATTTTCTAAATTTCTAAGAATTTGAGGTGCACTACTGCATTGGTGCACTAAATTCTGAGGTGTGCCTTATTTTGTGAGAAAGTGTACTTCTACAGAGGTGCACTTTTTTCAAAGTTGATGCAAACTAGAGGATTTTGATCTAGAATCTCCATTTCAGCAAGCTTTAATATCTTCACCAAGTGCACACGAGTTCCTTGAGCTTAGCCATTTTCGCAAGCCCTGTAGTGATAATGGAATTCCTTGAATTCAACCACTTCCATTCAACATTTCATCATCTTCTTTAGTTCCACCTCTACCACAACCACCTGTTATTCCACCAAACCCTCCAATGGCATTTTTAGAAAATATTGTAGACTCACCAATCAACTTGTTAGGCATACTCAATGACCTTCCTAAGAATCCTAAGAATTTTTACCTAAGGTTCATCTATGGAGAGACACAAACTATTGAAGATCACATCAAAGTATTCAAAGAAATTTGCAACTAAAAGCAGATTGCTAATGAGAATGTGGTTCTTCATTTATTCCCGTACTCTTTAGGGGAAGTTGCCTTTAATTGGTACGTTAATTTTCCACCAAAATGTATTGGAGACTGGGATACTCTCAAAAAATTATTCTTGAAACAATTCAAAACTTTCATTAACCCAATTGTGATACATCAACAATTCATATCAATCAAAAGGGACCTAGCTAAGATGGTTTTGCACTTCAACCATCGCTTCCATATGGCATATTTCAAGATAGAAATGCCATACACTATATTAGTTGAAGCTACTATTTAAAATTATCTGAAAGCTATGGACTATGTTACTGCTATTTTTCTAAGGAGACTTCTTGCTGCAAATATCAACACATTGGATAAAGTCTTTGCAGAAATGATTAACTTTACTAAGCAAGCCAATCCTAATGGAGTAGGATTAATGCTTCTAGATCAAGCTATCACAATAATGCCAACATACCTTGTCAAAGCACCTACGATGCCTAGCCAATTCATATCTATGAATCCAATTCCATTACAATAGGCACCTGTTCTGCAAAACCCTGCTTAAGCATATCCAGGGTATGAACCTCCAAAAGATGCTTTATTTGAACAAAAAGTACCAATTTTTGCTGAGGTAGACAATATTCTTGCTTCCAAATTTGGTCAAATGAAAAAGACCATGTCACAGATGAACAATGAGATGACTCATTAAGGTTGTCACAAGGACATAATAACAACTTTCAAAGAAACAACACTAGTCCTTAGAACAACAATTATGGATAGAATTATAACATGAATTACAGTGGGAACAATAATATTGGGAATGAAAATGTAGGAAACATTAATGGAGGAAATAACTTCAATCCTCTTGATTGTAATAGTGGCTTCCAAAGATAGAAACGACAGTGTAACACTTGTCCAAATAATGGAAGCATTCCTATAGATAACAACAAGAACAATATTCAATATAGAGATATCAATCAATATGATGATGGTCAAAATAAATCTAACAATGATGGTTCATACTATAATGGAAACCAAAAGATGAATCAGAATTTGCAAGTGAATGACAATGCTCCTCTGGTACAGTTTAATACTATGTTGCTAGAATCTTATGATTCCACGTAGAACATATAGGTGGAGCAATCACCTAATAAAGAATCCTCTTTTCAATTTAGTCATGAACCAAACCTTCAACCTGAAGAGATATTTTCTTTTCGCAATGACAATCGAAATACATTCAATTTGAGAAGTAGAAAAGAACCTATGATAGACAAAATTCCTCCAGCACTACAACCAACTCCTCCTAATCTGAGAGTGAGTAACAATTCGGTACCAATTAGGAACCCATATGGAGGAAAACAAAATTAGAACCAGGGAATGTGCCAAAAATATTGAAAAATCTTGCTTGGTCTACTAAAAAGTATAGTGTGGTAGAAGATTTGAAATGAACAAAGGCCAACATGACCATGTTTGACATGTTGCAAAATTTCCCACACCAACAAGAGGCACTCATGAAGACTTTGAATCATAAAAACATACCCCATAACATAAACATTATCTATCAAAAGATAATATCTCAACAAGTTAACACTTTGGAGGCAATGGCAACCATGTTTAAAGACAAGGTCAAGGTGCTCCCATTTCTACTTAGCATAAGGATATATGGGAAGAATCTTCATAATTTCCTAATTAATTCAGGAGCCTTGTGTAATGTCATGCCACTATCAATAGTACAAATGTTGGGTGTCATTCCTTAGCCTTCTAATTAGATAGTGATACAGGTGGATAAAATAGAAGTGAAAGCCATTGGTGTGTTGAAAGATGTTTGGATACAGTTGGTAGTTGATCCTTGAATTCAAGATGTTATCAATATACATGTGGTTGATATTCCAAAAATATATGGATTACTTCTAAGTAGAGAATGGATGAAATGCCCAAGAGGGTGGTTTTCTATGGATTTCACTCAGTTATGGTTACCATGGAAAGGGTTGAACAATCAAATCAAGATAGATGTAAAGAAAAAGTTAAAAATGATGATTATAGAATATAATGCTCCAAATGAGGTGGCATTCTTACAATCAGATTTAGGCTCTTACAAAGTGATGGTATTTGATACAATTTCAACCAAAATATCAGATGATTGAGATGGAAAATTAGAGATTTTGATCCCAAAGGATGATATCATGACACAATTCATAGATAACACGGTGATTAATTTACAATGTTTAGGAGAAGAAGCTGACCCTAGTATCCTGCTTCTCCTAGGATTTTGATGATGACATAAAGTTAGCCATTCAGAGTTCAAATTCTCATTATGCCAAGAAGCAGTCACTAGGGTATTAATGCAAATGATAGAAATAAAAGGCAGTGACACCCCAAAGGTTGATGAACCCATAAAAAATTCACATCCCATGAATATATTTGAATCTATTGAAAAAGTTGAAGAGGAAATTGAAGATCTAAATCTATCATTTAGTGATACCTCTTTAGATGGTGGAGGTTTGTCTTCTCCTTACCTAGGGGTCATCAAAGTTTAGAGAAGGAGATGCTACATAAAAAGTCAAGGGTGGACTTCAGTAGTCATCCATCCTAAATTCAAAGTTGATGAAATTAAAGAGTTGATAAAGGAAATTCAGGACAAACAAGAAAAAAATACACTTCCTCTATCAAGGATTAACAATGGAAAATCAATAAGTCTACCTCGCAAAAAATTACAATGGGTCCCCAAGAAACAATCCTTCTAGGCCCAAGTGAAAGAGAAGCTTAAGGTTAGAAAAACTAAGGAAGATCCAATTTGGTTACTTTACTTCAATGGGTCCAAATGTAAGTTAGGAGCTGACGTAGGTATTGAGTTGATCAACCAAAAAGGTAAGTCTTTCTATGTAGCATATCAATTATAGTTTAGAAGTACTAATAATGTTGCAGAATATGAAGCAGTGATTTGAGGACTTCTTTTTGTAGAATTTGATGAAATCCAACTTCATAGTGAGCCAAGATCACCTGCATGCAAATAGCTTTCTGAAGAGAAATCGAAGGAGCAAGAGCTTGAAGGAAATCAACAAAGCAAGAGAAAATATTTCACAATAGGAAAATGAAATTTCTATGTGAATGATTTGAATTTACAATGAGAGAGACCAAATATAAAGGCCTCAAGGAAGCTTGTAGAACAAGCTAGAAAGTGCTAGAAGATAAGGTTGACAACTAAGCATATATCCACAAAAGGTGGAATATCCTTGATCAAGGTGAGGAGATAAGTATGACTTAGATAGGAACAAACTCTCATGTTGTCAACAACTCCTAGAATATAACTAATAAATAAGTGCATTAACCTAAGTAAAATTAAGTAAAAGAATAAATAATTAATAAATAATTATTTACTCTAACACCCTCCCTTAAGTGCAACTTAGGGGAATTCCTTAAGCTCACAAAAACTAAGATGAAATGTAGAATGGGTCCCAACAACAAGGCCATGTTAGGTACCCATGTACAATGCAAAGAAATGCAACATCTAAAAATGGGGAAAGAGGGAAAGCCACATGGGAAAAACCCTCTCCCAAAAAGAGGTAAAAACAAACATGGAGAAAAAAAATATGAAGGAAGGAAGGCCTCAATAAGACCCCCCAAGGACAACGACCAGAAATGGCTCAAGAGACTCTCTCAAAACCATAAGTACAACTAGTCCACACATGAGAATAGACACCAAAGCCCCCCCAGAATGATGGATCTCCTATAGAAATGATCAAACCAATGAAACTCCAATGCAGAAGGAACAAGGGCACATAATAAGGGAACCCCTGAATGAGAGGGGAAACTGGAAGGCCTAGTTGATGCCTAAAGGAAAGAGTATGAGCATCCTGAAATGAAATCCCCAAGGTAGGTGTGATGACACTGTCATGAATGTCCACTATAGTATCTACAACAAGTTCACCTAGAGAATCGATGAATAAAGCTGGAGAATCAAGTAGAGCAGAAGAATAATCTTATAGAGGAGAAAAGAACTCAATTGGATGTGGTGTGATAGTCAAAACAGGGATCTCAGGAACAATACAAAGGTTCAAGTACCCAAACTGTACCACATAATGCTCCTGTGAAAGAGAAGATCTATGCTATGAAAATGGAGATGGTGGGAAAAAGTGGAAGAAGGTATAGAGATGGGTGGAAGAATCAACTGTCCTTATAGAAATAAAGCTTCCTGTAGCATGATCTTGAATGAAGACTAAATCTTTAGTAAAGTCAACTGTCTTCCCTAATCCACTGTGCGTAATTTGAGAAATCGAGAGAAGGTTGGCAGAAAAAGATGGAACATACAATACATCAATGAATATACCATCCTAGATGTGAACTGAACCTTTCCCATAGATTGGTAGGGTAACATTATTCCCCATGAGAATATTAGGAATGGGAGAAGGCACCTTGAGAAGATGGCATATGGTGAGAAGCACCTAAATCCAATATCCAAGGGACCTATGAAGAGGATGCAATGGATGCCCATAATGCATGACCCTTTCCAAGATCTGGTGTAGATGTTGAAGATGTGGAAGAAGATTGAAAGGTAGACCCCTGTGAGGTAGAAGAGGATGGAGAGGAAACAATGCTCTTCTAAAGAAGAGCTTGCAAATCTGCAATTTGTTTCTCATAGCCATAAAATCTCTTCTGAAAATAATGTGCCTCATCATGAGATCCTTTCTGACAATAGGAACATGTAGGAGTCTCAGTCTTATTTTTCTCCTTCTTCTTAGAAGATGATGATGAACCAATAGAAGAGGAATATGATATCTACTTCGACTTCTACTCCTGTGTATCCTTGGTAAGCAATGCCTACGACTATGAACCTAAAAGTGAATCCATCTGATTGATCTTGGACTGTTCACGAGTTAACCAATCACAAAATATCTTAAATGAAGGCATCCTATGTCTATCACCCAAGGCATCCATAGTGGAGTAGAAAGTTGAAGAGAAGATCTGATATTGTCCCCTCAACTTTGAGAGTATCAAAAAGATACACTCATCATCTGTCTTGGTTTTCCCACATCCCTACAAAAGTGTATGCAAAGATTTGAAATTCATCAAGAAGTCCTCAATGGTGGGGAAGTCAGTAGGTGTCAAATATGTCAACTTTGCATCAAGCTAAAGTGCCTAAAACTCATTCACTATGCCAAATAAAGTCTAAAATTTGAGCCAATAAGCCCGTGGAGTGATCAAACAATCCAAGTGAAATAATAGACTATTTGAAATGTTTAGTGCAATCAATCCCATGGCCTCATCCATTTTATTCCTATGTTGAAGAACCTCAAAAGGGCACAATAGAGTAGATTGGTTCTCATTCAAACATGACCATAAGCCTCTTTACATGAGAAGCCTAGTCATTTGTGCCTTCCAGGTGTGATAGTTGTGTGGCATGAGCCAGGTCACATATGGATCCAACATTGAGAGAAGAAGATGGAAGTAGAAGGGTCTTATTCTGAATTAAATTATAGAAAAGAAAATTCCTCCCCTCCCCCCCCCCCCCCCACAAAATATAAAAATATCCTTCAAGTACCACAAAAAACAACTATAGAAAGCAAGAAAAACTGAAAAAGAACCTAAATTCTAGATGAAAAGAAGGAGGAAATAGAAGCCTCTACTTTGATGCCAAAAATGGGAGCTTAAAAAAAATCATAATGTGGTGAAACTAGAACCATTGTCTCCATCTTTGAGTCAAATTTCCAATGCTTCTTTTAGATCAGAAAAATAGCATCGTATGCTCAAGTTATGGCCAAAAAATCTAACTGCTACTTCAAAAGACTAGCTCATTCAAAAAATATATTCACTAAAAAAAAATAGAAGACCATACAGCTATCAATAGCCTATTGCTAGGAAAAAAATCTGCCTACCAAAATGTTGATGCCAGATGCCAAGATGATGACCTCAATCTGAGCAATGGTGGTAGATTGGTAAGCGGGTTTTGCTCTGTGGTGGTAGTGGCTGAACAGGGCAATGTCATTGGTGTAGCTAAGTGAAAAAAGGTGTCATGGGTGTTGTATGAGGGATGAGGTTACTGGGGCAATGAAGATTGTAGTTGTAGAGGCTACAAAGAGCTGTAGGTGATGAAATCATGGTGGCTATGAAGAATTTAGAAAATTTTGGGGGAAATTTTGGGGGCCAAAATCCATGCCATTGCAAAAAATAGGTAGGTAAGTTTACACTTTTTTGGAATTTTTTTTTTGTTAAAAACATATATATATACACAAAATTTTTACAAAAAAATTATAAATAGAAAGCTTTTTTTTTTGAAAAAAATTGCCCTGAAAAAATGCACTTCCTTCTGATTGACGTAAAAAATCACAAACAAACTAGGGTTTGTGTCTCTGAATCGTGGCTTCAAAAATCCTTCAAACCAAGAAGTAGCATGGAGGCTTTAATACCATGCAGAAGTTGATGAAATCCAACTTCACAATGCACCAAGATCATCTTCATGCAAATAGCTTGCTGAAGAGAAACCGAAGGAGCAAGAGCTTGAAGCAAATCAAAAAAGCAAGAGAAAATATTTCACAATAGGAAAATGAAATTTCTATGGGAATAATGTGAATTTACAATGAGAGAGATTGAATATAAAGGCCTCAAGGAAGCTTGTAGAACAAATTGGAAAGTGCTAGAAGATAAGATAGGTGGAATATCCTTGATCAAGGTGAGGAGATAAGTATGACTTAGATAGGAACAAACTCCCATTTTGTAAACAAATCCTAGACTACAACTAGTAAATAAATGCATTAACCAAAGTAAAATTAAGTAAAAGAATAAATAATTAATAAATAACTATTTACTCTAACACTTTTTGCACTGGAAAAAGGTATCATAGCTCTCATAATTGAGGGTTATTCTTAGTTGGTTATATGACAAGTAAAATTAGTATACTTTTGCAATGATAAGAGGTTGCTTGCTTACATGAAAAGAGTATGGGATTTAATGGATGATTTTGAAGCTTTGAATATAAAGTCTATTCCAAGAAGGGAAAACATGGTGGCATGTGATGTTCCCATTTTGGCAAGTAATTTAAATAATAATAATAAATATTTTATATAAAGTAATATTAATAAATAATATTAAAATAATAATATTATGCTATAAGTAATATTATAATAATTATATTATGTCGTATTATAATAGTAATATGAATGAAATAATAAATAATGATAAAGACACGCTTTAGTATAGCAATACTATATTAGTAAAAGTATTATAATAATATTATTTATAAGTAATACTATTACAATCCTATAATACTTTATAATCATATTAGACTTATAAATTCAATATTATATTATAATCATATAATAATGTCATATTATGTATAACGTATTATAATATAATCAATGAAATAATAATAATATAATATAATGATATTATGATTACTAAGATATATTTCAATGTAACAATACTATATTAATAATGAATTATAATTATGTATAGTTGATATATTATTAAATTGATATATATTACAATATAATTATTAATATAATATATTAACTAAAGCTTATTAATATAAATATATTATTAATATAATATAATTATTATTATGAAAAGATGTGTCTTTTACTATTAAAATGTATATATGTAGATGTGTCTTTTACTATTAAAATGTATATATGTGGAATAGTAACTGTGAAAGGGTATCATAGGGAATCAGATAGAAATCATAAAAACCATTTGCAAAAAAATGATGGACCCCCAATTTGGGTTCATTACAAATGGTATCAGAACATGATCTTGCCATCCTGATGGGAAAATTAGAAAACTTATTACCAAATTCTCAATTGCTAGAAATTAAGTCTGCAAATATTCATACATCTAGATAGAGATAGTAGCATATATAAATATCAATGCGACTCATTGAAGTGGTATCTAGTCAGAATCTAACTCTGCAAAGGTATCATTTGTCAAATGCAAATTAGATAGTTAACGCACAACCAGAAATATATGGAACGCAATGAATGATAGATATGAGTAACAAATTGCTTATTTACTGTACAAGGATGAAACCAACAAATAATCTCTCAGTCAATATAATTAAATGCATCAAGTTAAATAATATATATGATGCTATGAAGTGCATATAAGAGAAGTAAATATATTCGAAGATTATGGTCTTGGCTGGGTATCCCCATATAATTGAGAAATGTTCATTTATTTAATTAGAGTCAAAGACTCAAATGGAAAACCATTATGGCCTTGAAATTCAATTATTTTTCCCTTGCACAAAATTAGATATTTTGACTATTTTTACATAGACAATAAGGAAAGAATATATAATAATAATATCAAGTAAGAAAAGGATCAAACCATGGATAGACAGGTTTACATTTATCCAAGATATGTAGAAATTTTAATAAAGAAAATGACAACTAGCTACATTCCCTCAGCCCTCTCCTAACACTGGACACATAAATAAACTAGTCACCCACCACTAGCAGGCAGAAAGAAAAGGTAATTGACGCCCAACGTGGAAAGTAGACCTAGCACAATTAGCGCAGGAGAATGAGAATAAAATGGAAGGTAAGTTAGATGATGTCGATCAAGTAACACATCAAAAAATACCCATCAACATCACTTAAATAATGGAAAAAAAGGCACGTGAAATTTGCATGAGCTGAATTAGAAATCAAGGAGGGGAAGATTTAGCACTAATGGAAGAGGAGCAACCCATGTATGCCATATCAAATAGTAATACTTGACATGGCCATTTGGTGGCAGTTTAAATACAATACCTAAAAGGGAAGCACCTGCTTCATAAATAGGAAAGCATTCAATATTCGAGAAACAAATTTGTGATTAAAAGGGTGTTGTGAACATCCATTACAATAGATAGAAAATATGATGGAAAATTGAATGTGAAGCCAATTAACAATGTCTTGAATATTACCAACTTAGAAAGTAATGATTGGACAACAATGTTAATAATATGGAGAAGTCGACAATGGTTTACAATGATGTCAACACTTGAGAGACAACAAATGAGGAGTACAATATATTAAATTTAAGAAAAGTATTATATTCAAAAAGATGAGAATTGATTAGACAATAATGTATTGAGCATCCCACCAAAATGAGTTAAATCCAATATTATAACATAGTCAATATCACTATCTAAATTAGATATATCCAATACAATTCAAACTATGATTCGGTGTAATGCATGATTCAGATTCATCAAAGGTATTATGGTAAACAAGGTATCCAAGAATATGGTTAAGCATACTCAAGGAAGCTGATGATTTATGTGCACCAATCATCTATGTGAAGGCAGCCAACATCTAATATTTTGAGAGAAGAAAGATAGCAATATTTAAATGACAAATAAAATATTCATTTGTGTTTGATAAAAAGGAAGAAATGCAATTGTTGATTTCTTTCAAACGTAGAGGAAGAATATATGTATGACATCTACACATGGAAGCATATTCACCATCTGTTATTAAGCATGTCATTGAGGAAATCAACAAGTGTCTATTCACTCAAGCCATGCAACTCTTCAAGATATAAAATGGATTAAAGAATGGTAAAAGGAAGGGTGCTAAAAGAAAGAACAAACTCTTTAAAAGAGGTAAATATATCATAAGGACTAATAATGACTAGATCAATAAGGTAACTTTCAAATTATGAGACGACATATAAGGTATCACTTACTCCCCTTTGTTATTCATTTATATGTTGAAATCAATATTATGAGGTAAGATATATATTGTTTGTGCATTTATTGCTAAGAAATAATTGATAGTGTCTTTCTTATTGTTGACAACATTTGTTATTGTGAAGAATATTGAAAAGTCTATCAATGATTCTAGTTATGAAGAAATGAAATTAGAATATATGAAAAAATGAAATATAAATAAATGTTGATTTAAGAAAAACGTAGTAATACATTTCAGTTATAGTACTGAGAGTCTATCTCTCATCCAAATTATGTAATCTTAGATAGGGAGTTGGTGGAGGGAAAGGCGAAGTAATTTTGAGCACTTGTCGAATACGCTTGGAGCTTGTTTTACGTGCCCTTTGCACCATCATTCTACCATCAAGATGATCTTAACAAGGAGAGTGAAAGTTGTTTGTGTACTATAAGAAAAAATCTTTCAAATGAACTAAGTATATTAAATTTAATACTCATCTTCTCATCCACATTATGATATCCTAAGGTAGGGAGTTGGTGGAGGGAGAGGCGGAGTAATTTCGAGCACTTGTCAGATACACACCATAAATCTACCATCTTATGATAATCATAATAAGGAGAGAGAGAAAGGTTCCTTCCAAAGGATTATGTAAATAACAAAAGGGAACCCTACCACTTTCCTATGGAGTCTGCAATCAGGAGAGAACACCCTATTGTAGTGCTAGTTAAGGGAAAGATAGTAATGGCTCCTTTTCACAAGAACCTTTCTAGCCAAACAAGCAATCCACTAAGTAGACCACCTCATGTGGATGCCTAACACCCACCACCAGGGCCAAGGGGGCCAAAGTTCCACTCTTGGGCTTAGTATGGAACTGGCTTGGATTAACTAATTATTATTCAAATTTATTTGAAGTTTATATATATTTATATGCATGTACTGGTGCCTATTTTGTGGTTGTAGGGTTCATAAGCCTAATGAAGAAGTATAGTCATTGCGCATTGTTAATTTTAGGATCTAATCAAGGTTATGTATGATGTGTCTACATCGTGTATGCTTCGTGTCTTCATCTGGATACACCGTGTTTGCTTCATGTTTTCATTTATTAAAATGTATATTTTATAAATCTTTTAGGCTTTATATGCAAATATGTTTGTATCTATGATTGATTTTGCTTGAGGACAAGCAAATTCGAGAGGGGAGGACTGTGATGTCCCCATTTTGGCAAGTAATTTAAATAATAATAATAATAAATATTTTATATAAAGTAATATTAAAATAATAATATTATGCTATAAGTAATATTATAATAATTATATTATATCATATTATAATAGTAATATGAATGAAATAATAAATAATGATAAAGACACGCTTAAATATAGCAATAATATATTAGTAAAAGTATTATAATAATATTATTTATAAGTAATACTATTACAATCCTATAATACTTTATAATCATATTAGACTTATAAATTCAATATTATATTATAATCATATAATAATGTCATATTATGTATAACGTATTATAATATAATCAATGAAATAATAATAATGTAATATAATGATATTATGATTACTAAGATATATTTCAATGTAACAATACTATATTAATAATGAATTATAATTATGTATAGTTGATATATTATTAAATTAATATATATTACAATATAATTATTAATATAATATATTAACTAAAACTTATTAATATAAATATATTATTAATATAATATAATTATTATTATGAAAAGATGTGTCTTTTACTATTAAAATGTATATATGTAGATGTGTCTTTTACTATTAAAATGTATATATGTGGAATAGTAACTTTGAAAGGGTATCATAGGGAATCAGATAAAAATCATAAAAACCATCTGCAGAAAAATGATGGACCCCCAATTTGGGTTCATTACATGGCAAATGCTCTCGCTATTTCAACTAGTGCATTACAACTAGTCGAGAGAACTAAATTGAAACAATTTTTGGTAGAATTGGTTGTTGCTCCATCTATTCTAGGAAATATTACAAAATTTCAAGTCTTTCAGGATGATCAACATATAATCAAATTTATCATGTGCAATGGTCATTTTAAAGGGCAAGAGATTAATAACACTCTAGACAACAAACCTTAGAATGAATAACTTAAAGATGAAGATGGGATTCTAAATTTGAAAAAAAACACTATTCCTAAGGGAATGGTTGAATTAGAATGCATTTTTGATCATGATGAATCAACACTTAATAGAAGAATGGCTCGAGAAAAGGGGATCGAGGAATGTGACTCATACAACTTAGGTACCGATGAAGATCTTAGGATGGTAAGGATAGGAAAAGCATACAACCCACAAGAAAGGGAAGAAATGCTTAAATTAATTGTAGAGTATAGGGATGTTATTTCTTAGAGCTATGAAGAACTAAAGACATGTGATCCTGAGATTATTACACATAACATTTCACTGAAACCAGATGCGAAATGTTTCTGATAGAGGTAAATACCTATTAATCCTATCAATGAACCACTAATAATGAAAGAAGTTAATAAGTTACTTGATGCCAAGATCATCTTCCCCATTCACCATTCTACATGGGTGGATAATTTGGTTTCAATATGGAAAAATACCGAAGAGATTCATCTTTACATGGATTTTTGTAACTTGAACCTTGCATCTCAAAAGGACAACTACCCTTTACCCTCACTAGATGAGGTTTTGCAAATTGTAAATGGTTCAAAGATGAAGTATTTATTGGATGGATATTTGGGATATAATCAGGTAATGGTTGATGAAGAAGATAGGCTAAAGATGACCTTTACAACTAAATGGGGAACTTTTTCCTAGAAAAGAATGCCTTTTGGGTTGATCAATGTAGGAACTACATTTCAATGAGCCATGGATGAAGCTTTTAAGAGATTAATAAACAAGTGTATAGTTATCTACATGGATGACATAACTATCTTCTCAAAGGATGAAAGCACTCATATTACTGATTTAAGACAAGAATTTGTTAGATGTTGTAAATACGACATATCCCTTAATCCAAAGAAATGTTCATTTGGGTTTACTAAAGGAAAGCTTCTAGGCCATATCATCTTTGAAGACAGAATCTCCATTGATCCTAATAGAATTGAGGCTATTTTGAAGTTATCACCACCTCATAGTTGAAATGAACTTAAGTCTTTCTTTGGGAAGATAAATTTTGTACAAAAATTCATAAGTAGATTTGCAGAGATAGTTCATCCCCTTAATGATTTACTCAAAATGGAAGCTAAAATAGAATGAGTTCTAGAAATTAAGAAATTATTTGAGGATATCAAAGTGGCCATTTCCATAGCCCCAGTAGTGGTGAGTCTTGACTATGGGCTACCTTTCAAAATATTTTCTTTTGCTTTAGAACATTCATATGCTAGGATTCTAATGTAGAAGAAGGAAAAGGAAGATGAAAGACCTATTACTTTTATGAGTTTCCCTTTGAAAAATGCCAAGTTGAATTATTCCAACCTTAATAAATAGTCTTTTCTTTAATTAAGGCAGTAAAGAAATTCTATCATTATATACTGAGAAGCAAGGTATATGCAATTGTACCTAATCTAGCAGTTAAGATATTATTGATGCAAAATGAACTTGGTGAAAGATGAGGAAAATGAATGGCAATACTTCAAGAATTTGATCTAGAGATCCAACCCATGAGGCCAGTTAGAGGTCAAAGATTATAAAAAATAATAGGGGATAACCAAATTGAAGATGAAAAGAAGTTTAGGTTTGATAGTGAAATAGATACAAAAGATCAGAAGAAGATGGTAGTATCTCAAGTTGATATTGATCAGGGTGTAATAATAGATGTCTGGTACTAGGATATTGTTTACTATCTTTTACAAAATTAGTATCCCAATTGGATGAATAGTTCATAGCATAGGGACTCAAAAAGAAGTGTGAATCATATATGTTGCATGATAGAAAGTTATACAAAAGGAACTTTGAGGGGATTTAATTGAAGTGCTTGGGATGTGAGCAAGTAAAAGAAGTTTTGGAAAAATTTCATGATAAGTATGGTATAGGGTATGGTTCAATAGAAGAAACTACTCATATGATTTTGAGATTAGGTTATTTTTAGATCACAATATTCATAGACACTTTTTAGCATGTGCATACTTGTCATATTTGTTAGACTAGTGCTAACAAAGAAAGACATCTTGCAATGCCATTACAACCAATGTTTGAGATACACTCCTTCATAAAGTGGGGGCTGGATTTTATTCTTCCAGTTAATTCATCATTGTCAACTAGACACACTTTTATTCTCATGGCTACTAATTACTTTACATGATGGATAGAAGCAGAGACATTCAAAAACTACACAACTAAAGTGGTTAAATACTTTTTGGAAGAACACATTGTTACTAGATTTGGGATGCCATTCTCCCCCATGTGCAATTATAGATCAGCTTTTGCATCAGTATTCCTAACTCAATGGGCATTGGAAAATCAGGTTATTATTAAAATCTCTTCAAATTATTTCCTAGAAGAAAATGGTGTAGTTGAAACTATGAATAAGAAATTGATCATAGTAATAAGATGTTTGTTGAAGGAGAATCCTAAATATTGGCATACGCAGTCAAATATGTGCTGTGGATAGATCAAGTAAGGGTCAAGAACACTTTGGGGACATCTCCACATTTTCTTGTTTATAGACAAGGGCTAGTATTCCTAATTAATCTCAGGATTCCTATTTTGAAATTCATGAGTGGGTATGTTGAAGATGCTAAAAAAGTACAAATTAGATTGATGAATCTTTTAGAGATGGATGAAAAACAAACAACTATTTTGGTGCACATGGTTAAACATCAAGCTTTCATTAAGAGGTGGTTTGACAAGAGGGCCATGATAAAATCCTTTAGAATATCCAATCTTGTTCTACTTTGGGATAAGGTAAAAGAAAAAGTTGGGCAGCCACACTAAGTTTCAACGCTCATGGATTGGTCCCTATCAGATCGTAAAAATTCTTGAAGAAAATACTTTTAGGCTAATTTCCCTACAGGGGGAATTGGTTCTATTGCTAGTCAATGTGAATTTTCTAAAACATTACTTTGAAGCCTAGAAGACCCAAAAAAAGGATTTCATTTCTTCAAGTGTGTTTATTTCTGCAAGAGTGTTTCTTTTTAGTTGCATGTTTTCTTTCTATTGTGTGTTTCATTTTCAAAGTTGCATTAGTCCAGGAGGTAGGTGCATTTGAAATTTTATCTTGGTGTATCTTGCTAACATTCTTTTGGCTTTGATATTTGGAAGAGCTATTTCTTATTCAAAACATTTTTATGATTTTATTTCTTATATCAACTGAGGAATGGATGTTACTTGCAGTAAAAGGGAACTTTTAGTCTTGAATTCAGAATTATAGATCAACAAGATCTCAACACTTTGAAAATTTAAAGATTGACTAGCTGAGGTGTTTTCAAATGAAGGTTGAAGACAAAAAGTGATAGTCCAAACCCCACTATTTCAAACAAAAGGGTCTTCTCGAAGGAATTGTTAAGATAATTGTTTGGCATGAGAGTTTCTAAAAAGGTTCTTAAAATAGGAATGCAAGGGTGTTCACAAAAGATCAAATCCAAGAAATGACACCAATGTCTTGGCCACATAGTCTAAGCATGGTTAGAATATAGAAATAAAATAAAAAGAAAAGAATGGTGTTAAGAATGAAGGATTTTAGGAGGTATAAAAGGGGGTAATCCGATAAAATGATATGCAATCTAAATAAGCTATCCAGCACAAAAATACAACTTCATCTAAAGAATCAAATGATGAAATTATGAGCTACATGGAGAAAGTATTGTATATAAAATATTTCCAAACGAAAAGTGACAACCTGTTAAGAGCCCTCAGAACTGATTCTCCCATTTGGTCAGTCAAAGGATCAACAAACAACTTTCATGAAGATTCCTGATGAATGGATTGGATGGGGTGGAAGATTATTTCCAAGTTGTTAGAAATTTTTGATAAGACTACATCCTAAGATGTGGAAGAAAATGAATACACCGAGCACACATTAAACTTGGAGATTCAAGATTCTAAGGTTTTGATTGAAAAGTGATTCGAAATGCAGTTGGAATGTTCTAGATTCACTTGGTGTTTGATACATGTAAGACAAATGTTTGCTGATGAAGAAATGCCTTTGTCATTTCTTCCTTTTTGTTAAGGCCATTTGTTGTGGTTTCAAAATGCACACCCCATTTTTTGACTAGAAATGGGGATCCCCTACTTTTTTTTTCAATTTTTCAAAACCCTAGTCTAGGATATAAGTCCTTTTGAACGTTTTGTCTAGTGTCCTTGTTCATGTTCGTGGTCTCAACTAGAGAACCCAGTTGTCAAAAATCAAAGATTTTGATGGAGAATGCCTTTATTTTCAAAAGAAAGGTGCACTAGCACACCTCATTAGGTGTGTTGGTGTGCCAAAATCCCTTAAGAGAAAGTAAAAAGGCATTTTTACTCTCAGTGAGAATTTGGGTGAGTAGCTAGTGGTAGTAAAGAACAATAGGAAATTTTACATGACATCATACTTGGTGTACTTGTTAGCTACGAGGGTAATGGATTATCTAGGGATCTACAATAGAGGTAGCATGCTGGATGCAAACACATGGCCATATATTGTATATCCTCAATTGGTGAAGAAGAGGCTTTCAAAGCAAAGAAAAGAATATAGAAGTGTAAATGATGTTTTCATATTTGCAATAATTTAGTTGATAGAAGGGGATTATGCGAAGAGAATATCAGAGGAGGTAGCTGCATGGATATCACTAGTCAGAGCTTATTATATTTAGTTCTAAAAATTTACATATTTGAGGGTAGTGGGTACAATTATTCACCCTAAGAAGCTCCCTAGGTATCCTAGTGATAGGCTTATTCTCCTGGAGATCTCTTGACAACTCTTGTCTGCATATGACATAGTTAGAAAGTAGCGCAAAACATGTTGGATATGGCCTATGAATATAGGACCTTTTTAGGTGGACTAAAGGCAAGATATTCCTTCTTTTGAATATGAATGGGATTGATATCCCTTGGAAGAGTATAATTCTCATTGGCCATATTTTGGCAATATTGGGAGAGTGCAATACTTAGCAAGTAAAACATTCTAGCATGAAGAAGCAATTGAAGATCACTAAATGAATGCAACAAATGACTATAATGTCTGCATAAGAGATTATTGTAGGATGACTTTATAACTAGCAGAGAGGGATTTAAAGATAAAGATTCTATTGAAGGTTGTGCAAAAAGACATCGAGGAGTTGATTGATCCATTTTTCAATAGGGATAAGATTGGTGAATGACCTATTATGAATTCCAAGATTGATAAAGAAGAGAACCCAGACATTAATCATAGGGTAAGGCACATCATGAAATTGAAAAATGATTGGATCAAGAGACCTTTCAAACTTGATCCAATTCCCAAGACAATGATCTTCCATGCACAAGCCCATCCAGCTAAGGGTAGAGGAGAAAAGGTCACTATGCCTACATTTACAACTTTGTCACTAGTAAGACTAGAAATGGTACACCAACTTGATAGGCTAGTTGGTTATTATTGAGCTCAAAAGGGTAAGGTAAGGGAAAGAGGAGGAGGAATTCTCCTCAATAAGCCAAACTAGAATAGTGAGAAATTTTGGCACCTCCACAACAAGTAGAGGAAAACATACAAGGGCCAAAGAATGTAGCAGATGCACAAGCCCAAGCCAATCTGCAAGTTCCACTAGCTACATAAAGCTAAGGAGAAGCAAAAGCTAAGATACAAGAGGTTTCCCCACCTTGGCAGATAGAGCAAGCCTCCCCCTTTTCACTCAAAAGAAGAAAGATTAAGACTCTAATAAAGAGGAGGAAAAAGGTGATCAAGAAAGTAATTCCTTTCTCATCAATCCCTAAATCTATCTTAGAAGATGTAGAAGAAGAGGATGATGAGGATGATGAGGATAATCTACCTCTAAGTTAGAGTACTTAGCTGGCCAGACACACAGAGGAGGAATTAAGGAGAAGCTCTACGACCACACTACCATCTATCCCTGATGAAGCCCTTCAGATTACAACTTTAGAAGATGAAATACAATAGTGGATAGATGAGCAATATGTGGAGGGCACTAATGTCTTTCAGATGTCATATTTTTTTTTTTATGCTTGTGGGTACCAAGTTGGTCAGGGATAAGATAAGAGACACTCCAACCAATCAAACTCAACAAGAGGATTGGAGTTAGATGCCCCTTGAATCACAAGGACCTGAGGTAGTTCCATCATCCCAAATACAAGTCACATTTTGTGTAGACAAGGGATCAACTATCCCTCTTCCTCTAGGTACAGAAGCTGACCACTTCTAAACTAAACATGAAGAAGAGCCACAACAAGTACCCATCGATGAAGTGTCAAAGGAGGGGTAGATAAGTGAACAACCTCATTATACTTCCTAGGACACAAAGATGAAAACTTTGTGTTCCATAGATATAGAGACTCGCTGTGCAAATCTCTTACAAAGGGAGAAGACTTGAGAAAGGAGTGATAAGGAGAAGAGTATAGCTAGGAAAAATCCTTCATCTTCTACAGGAAAATCCATGGTACAACATATCCCAAGGTGGCTGAGGAAAGAGGTGATAAGAAATAAGAAACAACAACTAGCCACTAAAGAGGAGGATAGAATGGAATTGATAGAAGTTTTAAGGAAGCCCAATTCACTGCCAAAGGATGCTCGAGCATTAGCCTTTGTTATGAGTGATCATAATTAGGATCTTTTTGCTCATGTAGCTATCCCTCCTCCATAATCAAATGTTGAAGAATTAACTCCAAGGGATTATTAGATCTGGGAGGTTATTCTTGGGAAGCCAACCTTGGAAATTGTGAAGCTGATGGTTATAATAGGGACGAAGGAGGTATTCAGGAGCTTAGAATAGGATGGGGTGGAATTGATAAGACTTCGGCATCAAAATGAAATCCTAAAGGGATATTTGAGAAAAAATGTTGGTCCCTTGGATCCCACAAATCCTAAGGAAGCTTTAAAAGTAGCAATTGAAAGAAGAGATAGGGGAGTGGTACAGTTAGACCCATTTTTTAGTGCTTGTTAGCAATAGTGAGAAGGTTTTGAGGAGAAAGGAATACTCATCATTCAAGGAAATCTTAAGTTATTACATGTTATGTAGGAGAATGCAAACAAGTTGGTAACAATTTTGAATCAAGATTTTGGTTTAATGGATGAAGTGCATGCCTTAGGGAAAGACTTATATGCATTATAGGCAATCAAAGGCCAAAAGTATCAGATGCTAATGGATGTATATGTAGTTGAGGAGTTAGATAAAATAGATGATTGGATTGAAAAGATTGCAGATGGAAATAAAGTAATGGAGTCATTACATGTGAAGATTCATAGGCTCAAGGACCAAGCCCAAGAGCAAATTTTGGAAGCTGAGAAACATTATAGTGATGCATGTCTGGACATTTTTGAGGATGATGCACGAGAAAAACTAATACCAATAGAGGTAGTAGTTGGGAAATTTTAGAAAACTTTTGAAGAAGTTTCTAATGATGAGGATATTTGGTAGGCATTCAGAATGGAAGAAGCTTTATTAGAGCTTGACACAAAGCTCAAAGATTTTGCAAAAACCCATATAGAAGTAGATAACTATAGGTAGAAAGTAAAGGAAAAATATAATGCCTTAGATTTGCCAAATGTAGTTCAAGTCACTGAGATAATCAAGAAATTCAAGGAAAAATATCCAGGCATAGCTCTGGTATAAAGGGAAACAAAATCTAGAAGCCAAAATTTCAATTTTGACACTTGGTGAAATTTTGCATTTTCTACCTCTGAGGTGCATTGGTACGCTATTGCACCAGGTGTGTTGATGCACTGTTGTGTTAGGTATGCTGGTGAACTTTTTGAAATAGTGTCTTGGAAGATTTTGAAGAAGTTAGAGGTGTGCTGACAGTTAACTACCTCTTCCTAATTTAGAGTTTTCCATGCATCAGAAATGCATTCTGACAATAGTTTAACTCCAACAAACACCTAGTGAAGATGAAGCTTCTATTTTCAATACTTCCAGACACTCCTACATCAATTAAAGGCTCTATTCTTCTTATTTTCTCATGTTTTCATTATTTTAAGACATGTAAAAGGCTCATGCATCCAATTAATGATATAAAAATGGATGGAGTCCTACTTAGCACCAGTTAGAGAGTTAGTTTGTATATAATTAGAATTGTTTTATTAGTTTAGAAGCGTAAGATTGCATAAAGATATGTATCACTCT
The DNA here is from genome assembly GCA_028749045.1 of Cupressus sempervirens. Classification (NCBI taxonomy): domain Eukaryota; kingdom Viridiplantae; phylum Streptophyta; class Pinopsida; order Cupressales; family Cupressaceae; genus Cupressus; species Cupressus sempervirens. The sequence goes on along the minus strand of CM053785.1, from coordinate 805,752,837 downwards.
CAAAAAAAATTGAGGATATGATTTCTTATAAATTTGCGACTATAATATGTAATTAGGGCCACTATTATTTTGCAATAATATATGCTTTTGGAGCTCACATTTGGAGTGTAGTGATTCTTTCCTAAGTCTGTTAAATTTTGTGAATGTATGTTCATGGAATGTGATTGAGCCAAAATTTTATTGTGTTATTGTTGGTTGTGTGATTTTTTAATTTTGGTGTTTGCTATGATTTTATAAATTTTGTTGACATACCTAGTTTAGGAAGAGATCATCATATTGTTCATGCATAGCTTTTCATATCACATTAGTGCACTTTCCATGGCCTTGTGATTTGATAAAAAGTGAAACATCTTATGGTTACTAAATTCCCATTGACAATTTCATCAGTGGAATTAAGGAAGTGCTACTCCTATTTTCATTGGTTACCCATTGATTTCTTTGAAGGCTTAACTCAGAGACACGTTGTTTCTATGGCTTATGTTCATTAGGATTTTACTTTCATGTTATTTTCTTAAATTTCTTGTCACCCTATCTTCATTATTTTCTTTACTAACCCCTTGTTAAACTAGGAATTCATATTAGTTGCATTTTTATATTGTATTCATCATAAAAATAGAAAAATATATTTCTTTTCCGAGTTTTATTCTTTTGAAGTAGGGAACATATTCTATATCTTATCTAAAGTTATTAGAACTAGAAAAGGCCTTCTCTTGAACACTCACATTTATCTTCAATGGAGTGGATTCTAGCCTGGAACCTTGGAGTTGATCCCCAAGATTAACTTTTCAAGAGAGGTGTTCGAAAGGATTCCTACCGTTAAGTATCTTGCAAAATGATAGCTCAAGAATAGCCATCAAATAATTCTCCTTAGGATAAGTAGAGAATCTTGCAATAATCCTAATAAATAATGCAATGTCAAGTTTTTGATGTACTACATATTATAATTTTCCAATCATTGACCTATACAATGTTTGATTCACATAAGGCAAATCATCATTCTTTGACAACTTGTGTCCTATCACCATAGGTGTGCTAACTAGTTTGGAATCTTCTAATCTAAAAGTTTTCAATTTTTCCTTCACATACTTAGACTGAGTGATGTATATACCATATTTCATCTGATATACTTGCAAACCAACAAAGAACTTGATCTCTTCAAACACAGACATCTCAAATTATTTCTTCATTTCATTTGTAAATGCCTTAGATAATCCATCTTGACCTCCAAATATGATATCAACAAAAAATTACACTAGTAAAATAACTTTACCTCCTTCTGTCTTCAAGTACAAATTATTGTTATCATCAGTCCTCTCAAATCCAATCTTCACAAGATAATTGTGAAGCCTTTCATACTATGCTCTTGGGGCTTTCTTTAAACCATATAAAGCTTTGTGTAGTCTATATACCATGTTGTTGTTGTTAGCATCAAAAATTCCTTCTAGCTATTCTATATAAACCTCTTCTTCTAATATGCCATTAAAAAAATGCTAACTTCACATCCATTTGATAAACTTTAAACCTTTGTATACAAAGCAAGCAAGTAAAGTTCTTACCTTCCAATCTCGCAATAGGGGAAAAAGTTTCTCCATAGTCTATTCCTTCTTCTTGTGCATGCCCCTTACAAAATAATCTTGCTTTATTCCTTGTGACTTCACCATTTTCATCTAACTTGTTTTTGTACACCCACTTGGTTCCTATCATATTCTTGTCTTTTGGTCTAGGAACTATTGTCCATATGTTGTTCTTCTTAATGTGCTCAATCTCTTCTTTCATGGATTTACTCTAGTCCTCATTTTCTAAGGCATCTCTCATTGTCTTAGGCTCATGTATGCTGAAAAAAAAAGTATCACTTCTTAGCCTATTCCTTGCCATTGGTCAAGATTCTTTATCTCCAATAATTTTTTTAGCAAGGTGATGTCTTTTGACATATTTTGACAATATTGGTTTTGGTCTACTTTCCTCATTAGATCTACCAACTTCTGAATCACTATGTACTTCTCTATTAGGAAATCCAACATCTCTTTCATGTACACTTATCTAAAAATCAGAATGAGTCTCAACTTCTGTCTATAACTTAGTTGCTGACTATATCTCAGTTCCTGAATGCAACTCAACATTCATTGTATGTGACTAGATAGTCACTAAAAATTGATGTTGATTTGCAACTTCATTTACAACATCTTCATGAGCAAGCATACCTTCATAGAAGTATACAAAGGATTTGTACTCTTCTAGTTCCTTGATGGGTTCAACTTCATGTACTTATGTATATTCATCAAACTTCACATTTGCACTTTTCACAACTTTGTTAGTGTTAGTTTTTAAACACTTATAAGCTTTACTTCTTTTGTAATATCCAAGGAATATACCTTCTTTACTTTTAGCATATAGTTTACCATTCCTAAAATCTTTAAGAATGTAGTACTTTCTTCCAAATATCTTAAAATATTTTACATTGGGTGAGTATCCATACCATAATTCAAAAGGTGTTGAATGAGTACCTTTCTTGATTGTCACATGGTTCAAGGTATAGACAATTGTACTTACAACCTTTGTCCACTATTTCAAAGAAACTTTCTTCTCCATAATGAGTGTCCTAGCACAATCCATTACATATCTATTCCTCCTTTCAACAATTCTATTTTGTGGAGGGGTCCTTGGTTCAGATGTTTGTCTTTTGATTCCTCCATCATTACAAAACATCTCAAACCCATTTGATGTAAATTCTCCACCTTCTTGAATCCTCATATCATCAAACTTGCCTCTAAGACTTTTAGATTTAACTCTTAGAACATTTGTGTCTCCTCCATAAATGGTGTAAAGAGCATCCCAACCACATCTTCTATGTAGAATCAAAACCCTTGATGTCATCAAACTTAGAATAACTTAGGGAAAAGGAAATATCCAACATTTCCTGATCATGTTCTTTCTTATTTTTCAAATCATCAACAATTAGAGCTCCAATAGGATTTCCATGCTCAATGATGATGGTATATTATGCATGATCTCCATGACCTCCTAGGTGTAGCTTCATCAAAATTTTCCATACAGGTTAGTTCTCCTTGTTAATCTCAGGTACCTCTCTCTTCAACATCTTGATGTTTTGGTTCTAGTACCTTCAAGCTAGTCCTCTTAAGCACTATAGTGTTTTGATACCAATTGTTGGAATTCTTGAGAATAAATGAGAGGGGGGGTGAATCAGTTATCCAATGTCCAAATGTACAAATAAAACTTTTCAATACTTATTAGATCTATATCCATAAAACCTTATTATACATGCATCCATTAGATCATACAATACTTAAACTTTGTAGGTTATTGTCCTAGGTCAAAACAACTTTGTAGAAATGTAAACATGAGACATAACAAAATAATTAACACATTTGACACAAGTTTTTTTTACGTATAAACCCAATTTGTAAAAAACTACTAGTATGATGCTACTAATTCTCACTCTTTTGAAGTGATGCCCTATGAAAGGTCAACCTTGTTAAAGGTTACAATGAACAATATTAAATTTGACCTAGTTAAAGGATTTCAATCACCCTATTAGGAGTAATCCTTGTTAGAGGACTTTAGACCATTCACTTAGAATGTCACCCAGTTAAAGGATTTACAAATTACTATTAGGTGAACCTTAATCCAAAGGATTTACCCTAGACTAATAAAATGATTAGAGAGTAATAGTAAGCCTTGATCTAATAAAAAAATACAACTCACTTGCACATTATATATTTTTGTTTCAGTCCTCTATTCTACTTGGCATTCAAATGCTTCAGCTCTAATAGTTTATTCACCCTTCAAGCATTCATACTCTTAAGCCTTCTTTTTTTGCATGCCAATTGTAGTCTCTTTTAATTTGGACACTAAATGAAGTAATACCCTAGGATCCTTGTCTTCCTTAGGTTCTCACACATGACAACCCTTTCATTTGACCAACTCTATCTATAAATAGAGAACTAAGGTCTTTATCCAGGTAACCAAAATCATCCATTTTAGCGTTAGGTAGGATACAATGAATCTACCCACCTTTCCATTTGGTTCCTCTAGAAAATTCTTCTACAATATCCCTTGAATCTATGACAAAATGGTTTACCTTGAATTCTGTGCCACCAGCTCATCATAGTTTATCTTCCACATGCTTCACACAATTCAAGAAAACAAAATAGTCAGCTCAAATTTTCCAAATCTATGATTTAACTCAATACTAGCACTTGACATCAATATGTTGTCACTCAACTTCTATAGTATTCTTCCATTGAGCTTACACTAGTTTACTCAGCAAATACTAAAGTTTACTGATGCTTGACATCAACTAAAACCTTACTCAACATATACTAACAATCACTTGTCTTGCACTAAATTTCTTCTTTTCTTGGCACCATTTGTTTTTCACTTGTCTTCTACTAATTTCTGCTCAACTTGCAATGATTGCTCGAAAAGGCTTGGTAGATACTTTTCATTTTTTATCTTCTTTCAGTCTTAACTTAAGTAATCTTTAATTTTAGACTTTAAGTAGATAAATAATTTTTTGGAATCATGAATGTTGATGATATTCCTATGGGTGAGTAGTGTAGAAACATAATTAGATCGTTATCATGATGATATGTTACATTCATGACTATATTTTTCATTGATGTCAACATAGCAATTTTCTATGGTATTTGATAGAAGAAAAATAGTAATGATCAAGTTGGTATAGATAAATCATTGAATACTTTTAGTAGCAAGGTTAAAGGGAGATTATACTATGTGTCTAGTATACACAGCTAATCTTAAAAGCATAAGATATTAAGTCTAAAAGAAGTTATGAAAGTTTTGGTGAAGACTATTCTAAGATAGAGTTTATAGAGGCATGTTCTAGTAAACTTGTTATATCTATTAGCAGAGTTATTATTTTGAGAAGCTGAAGTTAAAAATGTACATAAGACATGTTGGTGATGACATGGCTAAGATCTCTTGTCATAATGTTACGTATATGGAAAGTTACTCAAGTTGCAAGGAAAAAGATTAATGTCATCAATAAGTGTAACATTTTATTAATGTGGTCCTATAATATTTAATTGAGAAGGAGTAACAAATGACTTAGGGAATTTTCTTATGGATTTAGTATACAGGAAGGAAATTTTCATTTATCATGAATGATGGATGTGTGGAGTAATGTGAATGATTGTAAACAACACAAAGGACAGGATGTGAAGTTAAGTAGAGTATAGCAAAAGTGAAGAAAACTTCATTGCCAAAATTATATTGAATGATCTGAAGTTGGATACTTGGATCTGAGGTTTGTGACCTAGTCTACAAGGTTTGAAAGTTATTTGTCTAGTTGATAGGATAGAGAAAAGAAGTTAAAGTATAGTACATACAATTATTCTCTAAGGAATAGTTGAGAGATTAGTTGAATAGTGAGTTCAGTGGTCTTGCCCTAGAATCTATTTGGATATTGGGTCCTTCTATCTTCCATAACTCCTATCAGGTTTGGCACAACTCCTAATAGGATTGGAATCTTATAACAAGGATTTAAAGTCTCCTAATAGGGACTCATATGTACTAAGTGTTGTAATAGACTCCTAACAAGGTTCATTCTCTAACAAGGAATATTTATATTAGTACATCATCTTGTGGACATCATTCCCACTTTAGTTTTCCCTTTAGTCAAGGGTTTCCCTAGTTAATATATTTGGTGTAATTGTCTATGTGCATCTTGTTATGGTTTTTGTTTACTTTGGTTGAATGGTTAAGTTTATTTAAGGTGGAAAAATGTTTTAATTATTGGATAACTAATGCACCCCCCCTCATTATTTTGGTGGACTATTGTTTCTAACAATTAGTATTAGAGAATTAGGTCCTTGAAGATAAAGTTTAAAAACTTTGGGAGATCTATGGTGAACATATTCATAAAATATAGTCCTACATTTGACAGAGGAAATTTTGACACCCAGATGATGGAAACTCTTGGCGACTTATCAGATTTGTGTAAAGAGAAGAGCATTGAATTTTCAGATCTAGAATCCTTTTGTTGTATACAAGAAAAAAAAAGCACAAGCAAAGATAGATCTAGATTTCAAGAAGACATAATGATAAAGGAATGTATTGATCTACTTACGAAGAGAGAACTAGAAGGTATGACAATTTTTGTTTGTTGGACATGCAAATAATTTGGTTGTTTTTTGACTAGATGTCCTAAGATATTGAGAAAAACTAGAAAGAGTTCACTTTCTAATAAAGTTGAAGAATTTAGAGTATGGAAATATCCTTGAAAGACTACCATAATAAGTATAGATTGATTAATGAGGAGCAAGTAATGGAAGCAATAGTTTTGGAGACTATTATGGAAAGTGCAAATATGAGAGTTGATGAAAAATTTAGGATACAAGAAAGAATAGTTGATTACAACTTAGATGATGAGAATGTTGTTACTAAACCAAGGAATGATGAAGTATTCTTTGAGATCAACAATAACTTTTAGAATGAAGGAGAGCTGAGGTAGGAACAAAGCTTAGAACCTTCAACAAAGCTAAGAGTTGAGATAACATCTCCTACTTGAGGTAAGAGTTTGACAAAGAATCATCCACCCAAGAAGATCATCTAAAGAAGAGATAAATGTATGATGACAAGAAGTAGAATCAATGAAGAACTATGTTTGATATCTCGAGTTGAACCTAAGATTGTAGATGAAGCATGTAAAGATGACTATTGGAAGTGAGCTATGAAAGATGAATTGGATTAGATAGTAAAGAATGAGACATGAGAATTAATTCCCATACTAGCAAAAAAGAATGTGATAGGAACTAAATGGGTATTTAGAAACAAGATGAATGAACAAGGTGAAGTAGTAAGGAATAAGGAAAGGTTGGTATGTAAAGGTTATTCACAGTGAGAAGGAATAGACTATGATGAAACCTATGTTCCTATGGTGAGAATAGAAGTAGTGAGGTTATTCTTAGCATATGCAACATATAAGAAATTTAAAGTATATCAGATGGATGTCAAGTTAGTATTTTTGAATGGAGAACTTGAAGAAGAGGTATACATAGAATAGCCTAAAGGTTTTCCTTTAACAGATGATAAGGACATAGTATGTAGATTGAAGAAAGCATTGTATGGCTTGAAACAAGCACCCAGAACCTAGTATGCAAGGTTGGACAAGCATTTGACAAAGCTTGGATATAATAAAGGTATGATAGATAGTAATCATATTGGAAAGAAATTGATGATGGATTAATGATTTTGGTAATATTTGTTGATGATATCATATTTGGAGGAAATGATGATGAAAATGACAAGTTTGTAGAAGAAATGAAGAAGAAATTTAAAATGAGCATGATAGGAGAAATGAAATTTTTTCTAGGATTACAAATCATACAGGACAAAGAAGGAATCTTTATTTCTCGGACTAAGTATTTGAAAGATTTACTGAAAAGGTTTGGTTTGGAAACTTGTAAACCCATTGAAACATGTATGATAACTAGACACAAGTTATCTACAAAGGATGAGACACCTTCTATTGAGCAGAAGAAGTGCATATCTATGATTGAAGGGTTATAATATATGACTCACACAAGCTCGAATATAGCAATGCAATTGGAATTGTAGCAAGATTCCAAGATGATCCCAGAGAAGCACATTATGTAGCAGTCAAAATGATATTTAGATATCTGAAAGGAACACCAAATTTTGGATTGTGGTATGATAGACCTAATGATTTCACTCTATATTCTTATAGTGATCCTAATTGGGCAGGCAATATGGATGATAGAAAGAGAACCGGTGGTGAAGCCTTCTGTCTTGGAGAAAGATTAGTTTCTTGGCTAAGCAAGAAGTAGGATTGTACATCACAAAGTACAATAGAAGTAGAATATGTTACAAAAAAAACAATTGTAATCAAGTTGTTTGGATGAAGGAGATGCTGAAGGATATAAGGATAGAATTTAGTGAACCTATTGTCATACATTGCGACAACAAAAGCACAATAAATATGTCTAAGAATTCAGTTTTGCATTCTAAGAATAAGCACATTTCTATCAAATATCACATGTTGAGTTAAATAGTTATAGAAAATGAAATTAGATTGGAGTATGTAAGCACTAAAGAGAAAATTGTAGATATTTTCACTAAGCCTCTTCCCAAAGAGATTTTTGAGTATTTGCAAGGTATAGTAGGGTTTATGCCCCTTCTTATATCAAAGTAGATGTTGCAAGAGTGCATCAGCCCAATGTAACATAGATTGTTATTTGTCTGGATTGAATGCTGATGCTTTTTATATGGGGGAGTATCTGTGATGGAAAGGGTCATCTAGGACTCTTGTTGGATCTTTTTTTGATAGTGTCTTTGGACACTTGAGAAGGTCCAAGATAATTGTTGCAGAGATTGTTGGTTGCTGAAATATTTGACATTGATGTCAACGGGGAGAAGTTTAGCATGAAAAATAGTTTGAAAATAGTAAGACATTTTAGCATGGAAAATAGCTTGGAAAAGTACAACATGGAAAAATAGTTTGATGTAAAGCACATTAAGGTATATAAATGGGGAGAATGATTGATGAAGAGGATTTGAAAAGAAAGGTAAACAATCTTTTGCAGTTGCTATTCTTTGAACTAGATGTTTTTCATCTATGTTTCCATTAATGCCAAAGGGGAAGATCATTGGAAGGATGAATACTGATGATATTCCTATGGGGGAGTATTGTAGAAATGTGATTAGATCATTATCATGATGATATGCTAGATTCATGACTATATTTTTCATTGATGTCCACATAGTAGTTTTTTATGGTATCTGATAGAAGAACAATTGTAAAGATCAAGTCAGTACAGATAGATCGTTGAATAATTTTAGTAGTAATGTTAAAGGAGATTATACTATGTGTCTAGTATACAAAAATAACCTCAGAAGCATAAGATATTAAGTTTGGAAGAAGTTATGCAAGTTTTGGTGAAGACTATTCTGAGATAGAGTTTACAGAGGCATGTTTTGGTAAACTTGTTACATCTCTTAGCAGAGTTGTTATTCTAAGAAGAAAAAGTTAAAGATGTGAAGAAGACATGTTGATGATGATGTGGATAAGCTCACTTGTCATAATTTTATGCATACAAAAGTTATTCAAGTTGCAAGGTGAAAGATTAATGTTATCACTAAGTGTAACATTTTCTTAATGTGGTCCTATAATAATTAATTGAGAAGGTGCAACATTGAACTCAGGGAATTATTTTATGGATTCGGTATAAAGGAAGGAAATTTCACATTATCATGAATGATGGATGTGTGGAGGAATGTGAATGATTGTAAGTAGTACAAAGAGTGGAATGCAAAGTTAAGCAAAGTAGAGCAAAGGTGAAGGAAACTTTGTTGCCAATGTTTTATTGTGTGATCTAAAGTTTGATTCTTGGATCTGAGGTTTATGAACTAGTCTACAAGGTTAATAGTGATTGGTCTAGTTAATAGGATAGAGGAAAGAAGTTAAAGTATAGTACATACAATTATTCTACAAGGAATAGTTAAGAGATTAGTTGGACAGTGAGTTTAGTGGTCTTACCCCAAAAATTGTTTGGACAGTGGGTCCTTCTATCTTCCACAACTCATAACAGTGTTGGCACAACTCCTAATAGGTTTGAAATCTTCTAATAAGGATCCAAAGTCTCCTAATAGGGACTCATATGTACCAAATGTTGTAATAGACTCCTAACAGGGTCCATCCTCTAAAAAGGAATATTTATATTGGTACATCATCTTGTGGGCATCATTTCCACCATGTTTTCCATCTGATCAAGGGTTTCCCTAGTTAATATATCTGGTGTAATTTTGTATATGCATCTTGTTATGGTTGCTATTTACATTGGTTGAATGGTCAAGTTTATTTAAGGTGGATTGGATAACTGATTCACAAACCTCCCCCCCCCAACTTATCTTAGTGGACCATTGTTTCTAACACAATTCACCATAGTATCAATTTATTACTTGGTCTTAGGGCTTCTTTTACATACCAAATAAATCAACCTTTCTCTAGGTGCTATTGTTATCTCCTTTTTTTCAAATCCTCCTCATTAATCAACTAAATGATAAATTTTAGACCAAAAAGCAATTGTCTCACCAACAGGTAACAAGTTTGACATCATTGAAAAAATAATGATTATTTTGTTATAGATTCTTCACTTCAAAAAATATTATATCAATAGGTTTCCCCTACCTAAGATTGATGACATAATGGATTGTTTGATTGTAGCAAAGTATTTTTCCAAGATTGATTTGAAATCACTACATCAAAATAAAAGAAGGAGGTGAACAGGAAAATGTTTTAAAGATTAATTAAGGTTTATATGAATGGTTGGTTATGCATTTTTTTAAAACTAATGTACCTAGTACTTTCATGAGGCCGATGAATGAAGTTTTGAATAAATTCTTGGGAAGACTGTGATTTTATATGTTGATGACATTCTTATATTCAACAATTGTAATGCCCCACCTAGAGATCCTTTAAATAAGGATAAATATAAACCAATACATTTTTTTAAAGGTATTAAGCATGGATACTTACAACATCAACATGTAGCTGATCACAAAGATCATAGTGGAAGAACCAACCAAATAGTCCAATCAACCAATGATCTTGAAATGCCACTACTTAACAACATAATAATAACCATCTAAGAAAGTTAAAAAATGAGAAACACTTAATCACTGAAGTTTCAAGACCTCAAAAGGGGCACAAGCTAATAGGGTATCCATAAAAACCTTCAAAACTCATCTAACACGTCTAAAAATGCTTGTTGTTTTCTTGAACAAATTTTCTCATAGAACCTGTACAATACTTTTCCAATATCATATGATATTGTTCACTACTACCAGATGATACTTTTCTAGTATCACGTGATACTTCTTACTACTACCATGCGATACTTTCTAGTATCACACGATATAATTTTCTATTACTATGTGATACTTTACCAATATCATATGATAGAACTTTGTACTACCATGTGATACTTTTCAGTATTATATGATATTTATCCCTATAGCCATGTGATATTATTCTAGTATCACCCAATGCTAAACCAATATCACCCACAACTATAAGGAAAAAGCTCAACAAAAATCCTAGAAGTAAGATAGAGTTATAACCTCCACACTAGGGAGTACTAGAACCAATTAGTTGAGGCACAAACACTAGAAATCATAAAGGAGATCAAATATCTATAACATATAATCCATAAAATCTAATGTAATCATGTAGAAAGAAACATCACAATTAACATACATGAGTATAAATGAAATATCACAAGAAGGAAGGCACAAGAAATGAATCACCAAACTAAAAAAAATGTGCTCATTTAATGGCATCATGAGATCTCAAAGGCACTAGCCATCCCCTGAGCATGAATCTCAAATTGCCAACAAGATAGTTGGAGTTGTGTCATGAGATCATTCTTACCAATAATAATTAAATAATGACATAAGAACAATTATATCCAATATGATAATCTACCAATAGCATCACTAATCCAAAGTAGTGGTAAGAAACATCATCTAGCAATATGATACAACATCATGATAAAGGAATACATTAAGTAACAAACTAAACATCATCTAAACATGATATCAAATGCATCTAAAGTAAAACATAAATCACTAGAGAACATATTTTAGATAGACTAAAGTACCAAGTGAATATCCAACATTAGCCTCAAACTGGAAATAGACCGTCCCTATACACCAGTCCCCAACAGTAGTATATGTAGCTACACCTCCCAATCACGTGGTACCTATAGGCCCCACTCCCACGATGCTGATTGAGATAATTATCTGACTATAATCACACAAAATAATAATCCATGGCTAACACTTACCCCAAACACTATAAAGGATTGAAACCAAGATCATGAGATAATGCAATACAATAGATCTTGGTTAGACACTCTCTGGGTCTACTATGTAGGGACTCTAGTGGAGAGTAGATCACTTAACATCGTGGAGCCCAAGCTAAACACCATATGGAAACTCTCCCTTGGGAGGCCATAGTGCTATTTCCCTAGATGAATCATGTAGACATTTGGTCCTTAGATAAACCAAACGGGCACATATCTTTGGATGAGCCGCATAGGTACGTAATATTTTCATATCTTAGTTAATTACCCATGAATTCATTTATCTAGCTCTTATTATAAAATTCTTTGCATATACCTTGTCAGGAACACAACCTGTGGTTATGAGAGAAGCCCCCCCACTGGTCTACCCTATATATCCATGCTCATTACATAATGAGTTCCCATAGGCAATGCAATTTTCCAATCCAACCCCAATGAACATAACTCAATTGAACATAACTACGAGTTTAGGTCTCACAAGAACTTGACAAATGCATGCTCATGTGCTCATGTGTGGGCACACCAACTATATGATGATCATAAAAAACAAGGTTTGGATGAGAAACAATCAAAATACCAAGTAAAACAAGATCACTCAATTGACCTATGTCCGGGAGTATAGATTCTACATGAATCCCAATGAACAATAAATCAACAAGCATTATGAACTTGCTCAACTGACCTAAATCTGGGAGTTTGGATTCTACATGAATTCCAATGTCCATGAAGGGGAAAAATAACATGCAAGGAAACATGGAATATAATCCATTTTGACTATCCAAGGAAATAATGCCAAAATCCCTATAAATTATGGGTTGTGCACAAATCGAGGCAAGAATAAAAAGTCCAAAACTCAAAATTATTTGATAACAATGAAATTGAAACCTCAATTCAAGAATAGGGTCACAAGACCAAGGGTCCAATAAAATTCACCAAAAAAGGCACAAATTCACAATCTGGAAGATTTGGCAAATGACACTAGTCCCCAAAATCCACTATAGAAACACGATTTCAGATCGAGAAATAAAATAATTCAGAATGTCCCATAACCATTCCAATTTCATGATTGTAATAATTAAGGCAAGAGCTAAAAGATCAAATCTATTAATAAGCCAAACAAAGAAATGAGTAAAAACCTTGATGGTACACAAAATGAGATAATGTCAAAACACCTAAAACTAAAACATCTTGCAATTTGATAGAATAAAAAACCCACTAATTAAATCTACCCAACATCACAATTTTCAAATAAAATTATGGACCCAGACACTTCATGGAAATCCAATAGCATAACAATGCCTAAATTTTCATTTCTAATTTCCTATGAAATATAATTGCTCACCCCGTCTGACCAGGTGATATGAATGCATAAAAATGGAGGGGAACACTAGTTCTCCACTCCCTAACATTTAGCAACATGAAACAGAAGTTAAAACATAGTAAAAACCATTAAAACTCAAAAGCTCTACCTCATAGCCAAGAGGAAAAAATGAGAAATACCACCATAAAATAATGGAGATGTCAAGCTAGATGAAACCATTGGTATAGCGAAGAAATCCTGATACAAATCTAATGAGACTGACCTCACAATGATCTACCAAGCCAAACTCTCGCAATGAAAAAAATACCAATTTCTCACAAGAGGGTTTGGAGAAATTTTCTCCAAAATATTCAAATAACAAAGTGAGAAGCTAGAATAAACTCACTTTTAGCCAACATATGCACTTTTTCAAAGCGGCATATTAATTAGATTATTTTAATATAATAATATAATTGGCTCCTTTAAGCCAAATTAAATTAGGTGATTTTAGTTGAATTGGAATCCAATTACAAAAAATTAGCCGACAATAAAAATAAAGATTAAATCAAATAATTAAACCCTCTAACCCACTAAACATCTTTTAATTTAATCTTTTCTGTGACCATTATAGAATCCTAAATGCGTAGACATGCTCATGGGCCTAATCACACAATGCATTATGAATCTGAATTTACCAATTATCAAAGGATTAAAATGACAGTAAAGATACATTGCCCATACATACATGGACGATATTGGCTCAACATGAAAGGTTTAGTCACTAACTCCATGTACTAGTGCTAGGGATATAAGTCCTACACAATTTTTGGTGTAGATAAGTATTTACTATTTACACTTTACTTAAGTTTATTTAGGTTAATGCATTGTTTAATTATTTATTACTAGTCACCTAGGAGCATGTGTACTCTTGTGAGTTGACATGTTGACAACACAGGAGTTAGCACTCTAATTATGCACATGGTGTCTACAACATAGGATTTAACACTTTATTTGAGTGCATGGTGTCTACAACATCTCTACACATGAGACACCTTGTCATACTTATCCTCTCATTGATGCATGTATATCATGCACAATGGAGGACTTGTGCTTTTTTTTCATGCTTATCTCCTAGTTCTTTCTAGAACCATTCTAGATGCATCTTAGAGGTTTTTATATACAAGAACTCCTAGTGTGTATGTACATGTTTTGAGATAAATGTTCTCATATTGATCATAATCTTTTGGTCTATTGTTGTGCTTGTCCTTGAGTTCTTTGATCTTGGGTGATTTTTCCCAAGGCAAATTCTTACATGGTATCAGAGCTTGGGGAATTTCTCTTCACATAGCCATTCAAGACCATTCTTGCTTCAATGCCTCAACCAAGATTTGGAGTATTGCCATCATTGGGAGCATCTAGAGCCAAAGCGAACCTCGCCATTGTGTCCAAAACATTGATTTGGTGAAAATTAACTATAAATTTGCCTATATTGGGCCATAGTCAATTTTGAGGCAAATTTTTTTTGCAAACCAGCACCTGAATGCCCGATTTGCAAGTGTAGTATAATCTATTGGATCTACAATTTATTTTAGTTTTAGATCTGTATTTAATTTTTCTCTACAATTATTTTTGAATTTCTATAATTTTTGGGATTTTTTTGGTCAGTAGGGCCTGTAGAGATTTTTTTTACTAGGAACTAGGTGGTGAAACCCCAACCCTTGTAGGGAATATTCATAGTTATTTTGGTATATTCCTTCATCTTTAAATGTCGACATTTCTTGTAAATTTCAGTGGCACTACTCATTTCTCGGTCACATTAAATCTGGCATTTATTTCCACAGTCGCCACACAATACCTAGCGATTGAATTCTCAAACCAGGGACTCACAACAACCATGAGTGATGATAGCTTGATTGACTAGCAATTAGTGGCTTAACTCTTTTAAACATACTATCACTTGTATACCCACTACATGTGGGACTAAACCTCACTGAATTTGGCACAGAAAACCCTTTCCCTGCCCAATGCAATGAAATCTGGCCCAATAGTCTTCCAAGTTTTTGACAACCACCAAACATCTACATCCTCTGGTCAATGACAAAAATTTGGCCACCACCAAGCTTCCCTAGCCCCAATGCAGCAAAAGTCGACCGCTGCAAGCTGCCAACATTTAACAATTTGACACCGATAAAACTTTTTGACAACTGGTGCTACTTCTTTGGTAGGATCTGCCACTTCTAGACACATGGACTGCCACTAGTGTCCTTTCCATGTTAGCAAAACTGTACATGGCACATGGATCGTCTATACATAGTGATGTCATCCAGTCATATATCCAGTCAACCTGCCACATTAGCAAGGGGGATTTTTTCACTGATGTCAGTGGTTCACTATATTAAATTTCATGGCCATCTAACCATGATTTCCAAGCAAAATAGAACTATTGTGACAACCATTTGAACATTGATTTTAACCTCATGTTTTGCTGATCATACCCCTCTCTAGATTTAGTTTTGATTTGATAGTCCAACTTTGGGAGGCCATAACTTAGTCATCCAGACTCCAAATGAGGTTTAATTTTTTTTTAAATTTTGGGTAGAATTTCCTAAAATTTTTAGTAGTGCTTTTCTTTTCTAGTTTTGGTGCACGAAGTTTTTAGAAATTTTTTCTTTTGGTAACTATGCCTATCTAATCCTATATTTTGCAACTTCAAATGCTTTGTACGGGCTCATGTGGACTCAAAATCAGGTTTCATTTTTTTTGAAAGTGTGTAGTTTTTCATCTACTTTCTAGATCTATAATCAAATTATAGGGTTGTGTGGATAGAAATATCACTTTTAGACTTAGGGCCTTTTCTACATTAGATTGCTTTGATTACTTTTCAAAATTGTTGTACATCTAAGCTACAACACTTAGTATCATATTTGAGTCTCAAAAGGTAGTTGCAACAACCAAAATAAGAAGCCCACCTTGTACATGTTAACAAGTGGCCTCTTGTACACACACTACCTATACAACACTGAATCATACATTAGCAAGGTTGATTGATTATTTCTACATTTTGGGGGGTGTATACATTCATTGATCTCATGGAGGAGTTTTGTTCCACATGTCAATATGGAGTTAGACCCCCATTGCCAAAAATGAACTATAAAAAATGGAGTGCTTTAGTCATTGATCATCTAAGAAGAGAGCATAAGGAAGTATTTCCTTATTTATGTTCCAATGAATTGATCTCTGACACTAAAAAATAGCCACCTATTAATAGACTTTTGGATATCATCATATTCAATATCACTTCTAATTGTTGGCATGCCATTAAAAGATCATTCACCTTTATGATATTTGGATGGCTCTTTGGAAAGAATATGGAGATCCCATAGCTCCTCCTTTTCCAGAAGACATTCTATCATTAGTCACTTCAACTATGGTTCCTTCCACTCCAGATGAAATCACACCTCCTAATGCTCCTATTGCTACTATTGATCCAGTTCTAGCCACAAATGCTCCTAATTCAATGCAGTAGGATTTACCATGTCTTCCTACATCAACATCATGGGATGACTTCCTTCGAGATATTGCAGGTCTTTTCATGGAGTCTCATATTGAAGATGTGAGAGACATCATCGATGATATTCATCTTCTCTTTGTTGTGGTGAATACTTCATCTATTGCCATAGTGATAGGTACAACACAATAGGGTACACTTAGTCTTCTAGCTCCAACATTAGTGGATGACTTCTTGACAAACATTTCAATTTTGTTCATGGAGTCACACATAGCAAATTTGGGAGACATCATTGATGATCTACACCTTCTCTTTGATGAAGAAGAATCTTCTTCAGTTGTCATGAGGGCTCACTCTGACCCTCTTGTCCATTCTCTACATGATTGATCTTTATAGGTTGATATGATTGTGGATCCTTATTTACAACATTTGCAGGAGGTCTCTTTATCAGAGATAGTCAGTTCTTTGGAACAGATTCTACAACAATCCTTTCTAGATTTGTAATCATTCTTTTCCACAGTGTTGAAAGGGGTTACTATCAGTATCGGCATAGGGATAGTTGAGTAGGTTTTAGAGACACCCTTCATCATTGGGATTCTTTCTACACATAGGAGAAGAATCTCACCTATACCTCTGCCATTGTTTCTTCCAAAGGGGAGGAACATTATTCACCATTCATGGATCAACTTCTACATTGGAGCAGCTATCATTGATCAACTCTCTACATTTAGGGAGGGGTGGACTACCTTGTCTACTTCTTCTTCTCTTTTATGTGGGGGACTTTTTCCTTCTCCTACTTCTCTTTTGTATGTACTTGATGTATGTCATAATGGGGGGTCTTGATTACTCCATCCATCCATGCATATCTCTCTTTTTGGGGGACATTTTTTCCCATGAGGTTTTCCCTCTTTCTCTACTTTATGAGAGATTTCATTGCATTTTGTATATGGATACATAACATGGCCTAGTAGCCAAGACCCATTATGCATTTCATCCTAGCTTTTGTAAGCTTAAGTGCATTCCCCTAAGTTTCACTTAAGGGGGGGTGTTGGTGTAAATAAGTATTTACTATTTACACTTTGCTTAAGTCTACTTAGGTTAATGCATTATTTAATTATTTATTAGTTAGTCACCTAGGAGTATGTGTACTCTTGTGAGTTGTCATGTTGACAACATAGAAGTTAGCACTCTAATTATGCACATGGTGTCTACAACATAGGAGTGAGCACTTTAATTGAGCACATGGTGTCTACAACATCTCTACATGTGAGACACCTTATCATACTTATCCTCTCATTGATGCATGTATATTCATGGAGGATATGTTCTTAATTGTCATGCTTATCTCCTAGTTCTTCCTAGAACCATTCTGGATGCATCTTAGAGGCCTTTATATATAGACACTCCTAGTGTGTATTTTCATGTCTTGAGATATTCATTCTCATATTGATCATACTCTTTTGGTCTACTGTTGTGCTTGTGCTTGGACAATGGAGGATGTGTGCTTAATTGTCATGCTCATCTCCTAGTTCTTTCTAGAACCATTCTAGATGCATCTTAGAGGCCTTTATATACAAACACTCCTAGTGTGTATGTACATGTTTTGAGATATTCATTCTTATATTGATCATACTCTTTTGGTCTACTGTTGTGCTTGTGCTTGAGTTCCTTGATCTTGGGTGATTTTTCCCTAAGAAAAATTATTACAATAATAAATGAACATAATCAAGTGTAGATGTAAAATAATAATAGTTGAAGTGGAAATTACACGAAATTATGTAATTAAAGAATTTAATTAATTCCATTTAAACAATTATTTAAATAGCCCATTTTGCACACATTACTGAAATGAACAAGGTAAATATTCATAGCACATAACCAATGAATCCAACATGGACAATTCATTTGTGATGACTTAAGCATGTAATAATGGAATTAATAACAATTTTTAGACAACATAAAAAGGTACTTAAAACACATAAGTGAACATGGTCAAATCCATGACTAACCATTGCTATACAAACCTAGTCTAGTATAGTAGGATAATAATACCCAATACAATATCTACACACATCTCAGGGTAATCATGAAACAACATCATGATACCACATCAATATTGGTAACCACTAGTACAAACCTTAGTAAAACCATCTAACAAATCACAATCTTATAAATCAACCATAAGCATGGTCAATCGAACTAAAATAATAAAATAAATCTAATCAACCCAAGGGTGTAGACCACTCATGGTCACAATAATAATCACTCATAAATAAATATCATCAAGGTTGCATGCATTAGGATGACTCACATAAATCAAATGGAGAGGCAGTTAACTACCAAGGAACAAGTGACATACTGACACAAGGTCCTTCAATAAGGAACTTTCTATGTTCTAGGAAAAGCCATCTAGCCATAAATTCAACACTACAAGGTAAGGGGATAAATCCACTCTACCTCATCAATATGTGCCCAACTACAACATGCACCTACCAAGTGGCCACAAAACAAGGTCAAAACACTATGCACTTCCAACAAGAGTTGGAATGATGCGGAATATTCATCCATAAATTCCCAACAACACTATCATACACTACATGAGCATCCTTGAATCCATGTAGTCTCAACCTTTGAATACAAAGGATGGTGGTTCACTAAAAAAATTGTACACTCCAAAAGGATACTCACCACTATTAACCACCAAGCATAGGAGCACTTAGTCTCCATGATACAAAAAGCCTAACTATCACTAAAAACAATGGATACTTCACTAAACTAGACAATGAATCACCTTTCAACAAGGACACATATAATTTTATTATTGGATAGAATCATGCAATAACTTCACACCAACTCACAATATGGTAACATGTATCCAATGATATCGTGTCCGTCTAGCAACATGCTTGGAATTCTACACCTTACCTATTGCTAAACTAAATCTCCAATCCTCAAGTTGACCATGAAAGAGTAACTTGACTGAGATACCATTCTAAAGATACAAGCTTAGGGAGAAAGAAACTACAAATTATTAGGACTGAGAGGGAGTCTCTCTCAACCTTTGCACTAATTTAGCCCAAGAAACATCAGGGAAAACTCACAACTTTGCCAACTATTCAAATACTCAACCAACACTAACTGAGATAGTGACATGACCATGCTAGCCTACTTTCTCTAGAGAGGAAAGGATAAGGAGATGTGCCAAATTCAAAATCCAAAAGGAGTATTTGGACTCACCAAAAAGATTGAGTCACTCCCAAATGACCAAGGAAAAATCTACCATAAGCAAGAAAATGCTCACAGTCTACACTTTGCCTCAGAAATGTGGATTAGTGTTATAGGGAACACACAAACGCAAAAAAAAATCCCCACTAAGTACCAAGAAGATAATGAAAGCTATTAAATTATCCTTCAAGAAATAACATGAAGAGTTAAACTTCTCCAATGGCCATAAATGCGATCTATCATGATTGAATTGGCTTCTACTCAATAAAGGTTATTCAAAACATCAATTTGCACCTTCCAGAAGTATGGAAGAGTTATTGTTGTCCTCTAGGAAACATTTTTCACTAGCACACTCTTAGTGAGGTTTCTCACATAACCATGTAAAGTAATTCTATGTCCTAGGTAAGAAAATGCATGACAACTTGTTTGCTCACACAAAATTCAAATTAGCAAAAAAATTGCCTTCACTTTCGAGGCCATAACTTTCATATCTAGAATCCATTCCAAATGAGTTAGAAAGCTTTTGAATAGGAAGATAACATGATGAAGTTAGAGAGTCCTAAAACCTAAGATTTTTAGTTAATAATCAAGATAAAACACATAGGCAAAATTAGACAGTCTCGGTTACCCAAACAAGCAACATACATAACGTCCAAAACAACCAAAGAGAAGACATGCCCATAACAATCTAAGATATGAAATGAAAGGTAATTCACACATTGAAACCATAATTATTTCTCTTTTATAATTTCATTATTTAACTATAACACAAGCATTAATGCACAATGAAATTGAAGGGTTTTTGAAGCAAGGGTTCAAGAGTCACTTACCATAAAACAAGTACACATGTTTTTAAATTTCTTTCAAGAATAAAATTACATTTAATCATAATTTAATTCAATCAATTAAATTAAATTTTTTCTATCAATCCACAAACACATGAGTGTGTTCTTCATGATATTATCCCTTGTACTTACTACCAGAGGTTTAAGATGAATGTGATAGAGTCACAACACAAGATTGGCCAATAGTAGAAATTGTAGAATAGTTACCATGACACCAAAACCAAAAATCCCAAATGGGGGAATTTTCACCTCCAACAATAAATCACCAAAGAGCTCATTTGAACAATAAGTCAAGTGTGACAATAGCCACAAATAGAGCGATAGAGAAATTTGATGACTAGTCCACGAAAGTAAATTTCCAAAAACTAATGCTATCCCAACAAAATGAGGAAAGTACTTCCAACCCAATAAAATAAGGCATCAATAAATTTAGATTACATGTAATGACTAAGAAGAGTCACACATGAGGGATAAATCACCACACAATTCTAAGGAATACATCATCCCAATAGTGGTAAGAACACACTCACACAAATCAAGAAATATACCACTAATACCCTCATGCATATGCATACTATAATTATTTCCTTAATTATTTCCCATGCAATTCCACATTTAGATATACAACAATTTTACTAAAATTTCCATAAGCTTAAGAAGGAAATGAATTGGGGAAATAAGTCATTAACCCAAAGTATCTAGTGCAACACCTACTTCTTTGCAATAATTCACAGTATATACTCATTTCTTAATGAAAGGAAACATTTCATTACTGTATTCACATAACAAAGAATCACAAATAAGATTCATTATTTACTTACAATAGGAGAATAGAAGGAAAACAATGCACCTTACTCCACAAAGAGAAACAAAAGAGACACTCAAAGCCAACACATGGACACCAATCAATGGATCCATCTAAGAGGTTCACACAAACAACCAACCATGCTAAGGAACATCGATTCCATCTGCAAAGTAAGGAAATACTCACTTGCTTCTCCTCACACTACTCTAGTTGCATCTACTAGACAAGAAAGTCCATCACAAGTAGATACCCAAGAAACAAAACTCATGAGTTCCCAAAGAGGCACTCGTACTCACACAATTTCATCATCAACCATGTGGCCAATATATACACAGAGATCCCAATGTTTGAACATGGGCTCTAATCCCAGATGTAATGCCTCGCCCAGGGATCCTTGGAACAAGGACAAATAAAAGCCAATAATTTTCTTTTATAAAGTTATTAAGCATGTATACTTGCAACATCAACATGCAATTGATCCCAAAAATCACAGTGGAAGACTCAACCAAACAGTCCAATCAATCAACAATCTCCAAATGCCACTACTTACCAACATAACAATAACTAGCTAAGAAAGTTAACAAATGAGAAACACTTAATCACCAAACTATCAATGTTGATCTCAAATTGGTTTTGACTAATTAGTGTCTACACACTTAAATCATTTACTTAGTTCATGCTGAACAAGTAGTACATGCTAAGCACAACATGTATATAATAGTGCATGTCGAGTTCATAGTGAGTGCTAAGTCACTCATGTGTCAAGTCACTCAAGTGTCAAGTAGAAAATGTATGCCAAGTGATTTAGGAGCCAAGTAAGCAGGACATGCCAAGTGATACAAAAGTCGAGCCATAGTATAGAGAATAGTACATGCCGAGCATCAGAGACTTCAGATGCTGAGTAAGATAGTTTTGTCATAGTTGTTTATAATGGAACAAATAACTATGTAAACCATTTTGAGCCAACTTAAAGATTGAATTATGATATTTTGGAGATAAGGATGAATCTTAATTTGGAGTCCCTATGCATAATGTGCACAAAATTAGAAAAAGGGAAGGATTAAGGGGAAAAATGGATTAATCACAACCATTGATTCATACCTAACCCTAAGTCACCTAAGTCTTCTTAAGGAGGATAAAACCCTAAATTTTCTAAGAAGTATGGAGTGAAGAGAGAAGTTTACATGTAAAAATAGAGCATTCAGGGTGTCTAAGGAGTTATGATCTAATATTACATTACAGAATCAGTTAAAGGAGAATAGAGGAAAGAAGATAGCATACAAAAAAGAGAGATATGATCATGAAGGATTGAGAATAAATAAGTTTAAAGGTGATCTGTCATAAGGACATAAAGTGCTAATCCTAGGATCAATGCTGAATCAATCTAGTAGGTGAATCAATTAAATCTCTTAACATAGTAGTCCCAACAGGCTGTATTGAAATCCTTTAATAGGTGCTTACTTAATTGTGAGTTAAAGTCCTTTAACAAGGCACACTTTTAACAGGGTGTTGAAATCCTTTAATAAGGTGAGACCTAATAGTCTTTGTAAGCCTTTAACATGGTAGATCATGTCTCATGATAAAAAATTGTAACCTTCTTTGGATACACTTTATTATTGTAGTAGTGAAGATTTGTGGGTGTCATCCCCACCCCAATTTTACCTTCTCATTGGGGGGTTTCTAGGTAATCATATCTAGTGTCATACATGTGTGAATATTTACTTGTTTTCATGATTTAGAAGTACATGCTTTACATGATATTTCAATTTACTTATTGAATGTATGAGATGGATGTGTGGTGAATGTTTCAAGGGTCAAAGTTTAAAAATATTGATTTACCCTCCCCACAAACGTTTACCTCTCCTATTGTAATTCCAACAATTGGTATCAGAGCCTTGTTCTCTAAAAAAGAAGCTTTGTAGTTTTAAGGAAAGATCTTGAAAATGGAAGTCTGTAAGTTGGGAAAGACCATTGAGAATTAGGGAATTGAAATATAACTCATTCTACACCAACTGGATGAAGCAAGAGAAGAACTAAAGAAATCTTTGAAGAGAAGGAAGGAAATTGCTATTGAGGAGAATGACACACAATAAAAAGAAATGGACACTACTAAGCTATTTACTAATAGGGACTCCAATTAATTTGATGTAGAAGTTGAAGATCTAATGGAAAAGAACAGTGTCTAAGCTGAAAAAATTAGGAATCTCAAGTTGGAGCAAGAATCACAAGCCACACTACTATGTGAAGTGACTGAATAGAAGAATAAAGATATGGAAGATAAAGCCATGATTGAAGAGGACAAAAGAGTTTTGATCAATAGAATAGAAGATAAGTCAACAGAGCTAACTAAGATTTCCAACATGTAATTGGATACTCTTAGTCAAATGATGAATGCCAACTATGAATTGAATGTCAAGGGCATTGAGATAACAACATTGAAACTATATAATGAGAAATTGAAGAGTGACCTAAAAAGGGAAAAAGAATTTTTTGAAAGTTTCAATAAATCTAATGAAGCCATCAAATACTTTGGACAATTATTGAGATCCCCAAGATCCAATAATGATAGATCTAGACTGGGATAGACAAGCATTGAAGGAGAGTCATCCAAAAGTGTTGAAGAAAGGAACAACAAATGTAAAAAATATAAACCTACTTGTCATAATTGTGGTAGGAAAGGATATACTACTATTGTGTGAAGGAGCAAGACTATAAATTAGAATGTCAAGCATAAAATCATGATTCAATGTCATAAGTGCAACAAACAAGGTCATCAGGCACATGAATGTAGAACTATGACCATGCACACACAAATATTTGAAGGATATTATTACAATTGTTAGAAGTATGGACATAGAGATTTTGAGTGTAGATCCAAATCCATGTGATCATCAAGTAGAAAAAAAAAGGTAAGGAACAATGGAAACTCTTATAACTAGGACTATAATACAAGTTATAGCTATCATTATTGTGAAGAATATGGACATGTTCTTGAAAATTGTATTAGAACACACTTCAGAGGTGACTCCAAAAGGTAGTTGAGTCAAACCACATATTTTAGTTGTTTGAAGATTAGTCACATCAGTTGATATTGTCCAACATGGTCAAAGACACCAAGTTGTGAGTTTGATAAAGGCAAAGGCAAGGCAGATGTTGAAAATGTCAGAAATGAAATGAATAAGACATGGAAGAAAAATGATGATTGCAACACATCAAATGGAGAAGGGATCCCTTTACCCAATGGGTCAGGTGCTTACACCTCATCAAACTAAGCAATCAAGAGGTATGTGGGACTGATATTCATAAGTTATATTATACATCAGTTCCAAAATAATTTAATATTGAAAAGTCTACATAAGCATGAATAAAGATGCAAGATGTTATTAGGATTCAAAGAAAATCTTTAAGTTCTTAATGTTACTACTAAGCATGAAAATTTTCCCATGGGTGCCAAGTAAAATATTAGAGGATGCCAAGGTAATAGACTAGCTAGCTAAGCTTACAACTATGCAAGAACTCAACATTTATTGTAGGGTTTCAAAAGGGCATTTGATCAATTTTCAGCTGATTTTGCATCATTTTTAAAGTGAGAAAGAGAAAGGAAAGAAAGAGGTGATCAAAAAATTCATCCAAAGTGATTTCAGGAAGATTTGAGTGGTTATTCAATACCATTATTTCAGATCTTCCAAGGTATTTATCAAGTGTCGAGTTATGCTATTTATATTTTCATAAACTCTAGTTTTCCACAATGGCATCTAGTTCAAGAATGTAGAGGGAAAGGAGGTTTTGAATGTTCAACTAGTTAGTAATGAGGTTAAACAACCAATATTCAAAGCCATACTTGATATTACATACAAACAAGACCCCTCCAGTGCGTTATCCATGATATTACTGAAAGTTTTAATGGTTCAAGATGTTAGGAAATGTTACAATTGAAAAATTGGGAGTATAGGTGATATGGAGATTAGGAAAGCATATGATAGACTTTGTGAGAATGGTGTGTTGAAGGAAGAATATAAAATTTTAGAAAAGAAAGGGTTAACTTGTGCCCTTGATTTCTCAAATGTTTTCAAAACTAAATGGATCAGGATTGTGTTAAGGAGAATTCATGATAGTTCTCTATGGTTAGACAACGAACCTATCAAAATAACCAAAAGAATAATACATAGGGTAATAGGGTATCCAACCCTAGATTGACCTAAGACTCTAAGGAGTGATTCAAAAGAGGTTATTGAGAAGAATACAAGAGCCGTGTGGAATAAAGAGGAATAGCCATTGATACCATCATAGATGCATTGATAAACTTTGTAGCTAGGATAACTGCACATAAGTTTTACCAATCAAATAGATTAAATAGTGTGCCTTGTATTGTAGTAGATGTTGGTTACAAGATTATAAAGAAAGATCATACATATGATCTTATAGAGGTACAATTAAAACAATTGGTTGAAAACCTAGGAGCAATAAGAAAGACAAAGAGTGCTCAATGCAATTTTTTGGTTCCATTTTGATATGCATTTTCTTTTATGTTCAAAATAATTTTCCTACATTTGGAACAGTTGCATGGAAGAAAAATAGGTCAGTGGCAGTACAAATTGGTGAGTTCATTGAACAATTGGGTGAGAGCTTTGAGTCTATAATGATAAGCTATTTTGAGGACTTTAAGAAATCTATGAAGAAAAGATTTAGAATTCTAGTATCACTAGTAGAAAAGCATTATGATTATGTTTGTATCTTAGTGGATATTGATTATAGTTTTGTTCAAGTAGAAACTCCAAGGATAAGATGGTTTAGGCCATTAGGATATGAAGTAAATGTAGATGAGTCCTCTGTAGCTATTACAACCTTTCTTGTAGAATAAATAGATAGAAATGCTATTGTATTTGGAAAATATGAGATGGAAAAATTTGAAAACACCATGGAATTAAAGAGTGCCTCTATCATAAAGAAGAAGGAGAAGTTGGTAAAGAAACTGAAAGGAAAATTTGGTGAAGGTATCGAGCAGGAAGAGGATGAGGAAGAAGAGGATGAAGACTCTTAGAAACAAACACCATGTGTACGTACTCAATGAATGGGAGAAGATCAACTAGAGGAAGAGACCAAAGTTGTTGAAGGTGCCAAGGGAGAAGAAGCCAAGGAAGCACCTACTCCCATAGATCAAAAGAAGAGAAAGGCTAAGACCTAACCCATGAAAAAAGCCAAGAAAATTGTAAAACCCAGCCAACCCAAACCAACTACACCTACTACAAGGGCTAGTACATGCGTCATTGCACAAAAGGAAAAGGAGAAAGCCAAACTAGTAGAATAGGAAGGAGGAGTGTAGAAAAGACCGAGAAGGAAATACATTCCACAAGATAAATCAGATGAAGAAAGAACTGAATTAGATGAAAATACCCAATTCAAAGTGGTGAGTCACAACCCTTTATTTGATTTAGAAAACCTATGTGAAAATATTAAGAATATTACAAATTTATTTAGATTTTCACATGTTGATTTTGATAACCTTGGAAAAGTTGAAAAAAATCAAGTGTAGGAGGTTATATTGGCCATGATGGAAAAAATTAAGAAAGCCCCACTAGAAATTGCTAACTCTATGCCCAAAAGTTTATATGAAAGAGTTGAGAAAAAATGGCATTATTGTTTAAATCTAGAAAAATAAATAAGGGAAGCATCACTTGCACAAGTGATGTCTAAACTCAGTAAGGAAAAAATTGCTAAGGTTGTGAAGAAATATGCAGTTAGATTTGTTCCAAAATATAGAGCCTTTAGCATATTACAAGACAATATTGAAGATGTTGTGGAGAATTCCACAAAAATGTGGAAAGTCACATATGGACTAGCAACAATAAAGGTAGGAGAAAAAGAACCTATTTAGGTAAAAGATGATGAAGAAGATGATGACAATAAAGAAACTATTGAGGGAGACACAAAAAAGAAAGTAAATAACTAGGTAACAATTAAGGTAGAGCAACACGAAGAACAAAGTGTACAAGATACACAACTGCTAGATGTCAACTCTCAACATGTAACAAGTGTAAATACCAAAATCATAACAGTGAAGGATGTTTTTGATCACACTATCTAGAACATCAATCCCCTTACAAAGGAAGATTTGACATAGATACTTGATCAGTCTACACTATAGACCAAATTATGTGATAAAACTATATTTACGAGTGTAGATGAGATAAAAAAATAGTGACTAATACTACAAGGGAAGAGGTGAATACATAAGAACCACCTACTATCATCCATCAACTCACTAATGTGAAACCTTTAGATAAAGTACCTAAAGCTACATTAGAAAAGGTTGATATAGTTTGAAAGGATACAGTGGAAACTCAAGCCACTACAAAAATACAGAGTGAGATAGGTCAGATAGACTTATCCACACCTCCAACACAAGTACAAGGTACATCACAAGGCATTATGGAAGTGAAGGACAAGGTTGAAGAGACCGAGTTGAAACCAAAGGTGAAGGAGCAAGTAGCAATCCAAGCCCTGGTAAACTTACTAGAATCCAACACTCCTTCCAGTCACACTCTTTAGCAGTCGAGAATAGATGCAACACCATTGCAAATCTCAATGCTGAGTCTGAGTTCATTAGAGGCTAAAGAAGTGTTACAATATGGAGTTGTAAGCTTTGATGAAGAGATTATTTACCAAAATATGATTATGATACAATAAAAATTTAGTAGATGGGCATATTGTAATAAGCCCTAGCAAGAAAGAAAAGACAAGAAATACTAAGAAAGGAGCACAAGCAGAAGCAAACATTACTAGAAATCAAAGACATCTTTCTAGATGCATTTAGTTTGCCTACTCCAGATGAAACCAAGCCACTCATTGAACAACTAACAAATATAGTGGAAAAGGTTAGTGATGTAGACCTTGATAAAAATGCTAAATTACTAGAATGGTCTGAAAAGAAATTTCAAAGCAAAGTAAATGAGAAAATATCAGGTGATATAACACTTACATAAGTTGCATTGGAAACTAAGGTTGAGAGAGTGAAGAAGGTACTTGACAACATTTTCTCATTGTACACAAAATTTTGCAATCCAACACTCTTCACACAAGAATAAAGAAGTCACATTTTGATTTTGGAAAGCCAGATTAGTGCATTAGAAACAAAACTACCTATGGCACAAACTCAAAGTGAGAAGCACTTCACAACTTTGCTAAAAACCTAGAGTCAGTTAGCTGCATTATTAGTAGATGAAGCCAACATAAGGGCAAAAATTATTAGCATTCAAACAACATTGACCCCCTACATGGAAATTTTGCACAAGGAGTTAGGCTACATTGAAATATTTATGAAGAAAGACCCGAATCTTTCAACATTAGATGACTTAGTCCACCTTGCTGTCGAGATGGCCATCCAAATCAAGTCTTTGGATGTGGCATGTGAAAATTGGGATGCAACTCTCAAGATTATGCTAGAGGTCTATAAATCCTTTTTGGAAAAACACACTATTAATGTATAGCTCATTTGACATAAGTGTCAAAAAAGGGGGAGATATAAAGGGGAAGTCATGAAATGAGAAAAGGGGAGAAAAAAAGAAATAAAGAAAAAGGGGGAGAAAGGAAAATTAGATGAAAGAGTATCAGTGAGTATCAATTGAGACACATGTACTCAGTATGAGTACATAATTTTGAATACAAAATTTTGACTTCAGAACAAACCTATCAACTTAGGGGAAGTTATCAACTTTTGAGGTATAAGTTGTTACAAAATTTTTAAATTTTGAAGTTTTGTACATAAGCTGAATAAAATATATGTTATGCTCATAATAATAAGGATATCAATGCATGACCAAGTTTTTTTGATACTCATGTCAAAGGGGGAGATTGTTGATCTCAGATTGGTTTTGACTAATGAGTGTCTATACACTTAAGTCATTTACTTAGTTTATGCTAAACAAGTAGTACATGCTAGCACAACATGTATATAATAGTGGATGCCAAGTTCACAGTGAGTGTTGAGTCACTCAAGTGTCGATTAGATAGTGTATGTTGAGTGATTTAAGAGTCGAGTAAGCAAAACATGCCGAGTGATATAGAAGATGAGTTACAGTATAGAGAACAATATATGTTGAGCATCAGATACTTTAGATGTCGAGTAAGATAGTTTTGTCATAGTTGTTTGTAATGGTACAAACAACTATGTAAACCATTTTTGAGCTGACTTGGATATTAAACTATGATATTTTGGAGATAAGGATGAATTTTAATTTGGAATCCCTATGAATTGCATGTATCCAATCAGAAAAAGGGAAGGATTAAGCGAAAAAATGGATGAATCACAACTGTTGATTCATACCTAACCCTAAGTCACCTGAGTCTTCTTAAGGAGGAAAAAACCCTAAATTTTCTAAGGAGTATGAAGGAGTGAAGATAGAAGTTTACATGTGAAAAATAGATGGTGGCTAAGGAGCTATGATTTGAGATTACATTATAGAATCAGTTAAAGGAGAACAAAGGAAAGAAGATAGCATACAGTAAAGAGACACCTGATCAAGAAGGATTGAGAATACATCAGTTTAGAGGTGATCTATCATTAGGAAATCAAGTGCTAACCACAGGATCAATGCTGAATCATTCTAGTAGGTGAATCGGTTAAATCTCTTAATAGAGTAGTCCTAATAGGTTGTATTGAAATCATTTAACAAAACACACTTTTAATAGGGTGTTGAAATCCTTTAATAGGGTGACACCTAATAGTCTTTGTAAGCCTTTAATTGGTAGACCTTTCATAGGGTAGATCATGTCTCATGATCAAACATTGTAACCTTCATTGGATGCACTTTATTACTATAGTAGTGAATATATGTGGGTGTCATCCCCACCCAAGTTTTACCTTCTCATTGGAGGGTTTTTGGGTAATCATATCTAGTGTCATACATGTGTGAATGTTTACTTATTTTAATGATTTAGAAGTACATGATTTACATGGTATTTCAGTTTACTTATTGAATGTATGAGATGGATGTGTGGAAAATGTTTTAAGGGTCAAATTTTAAAACTATTGATTCACCCCCCCTCATAAAGTTTATCTTTCCTATTGTAATTCCAATAATAAAGACCTAGGAAGGGGTGTAAGCCAATAGGGTATCCAAAACACCCTTCAAAACTCATTCAACATGTATGAAAATTCTTGTTGTTTGCTTGAGCATGTTTTCACATAGAAACCATGAGATACTTTTCCAATATCATACGATACTATTCACTACTACCAGGTGATACTTTTCTAGTATTGTATGACAATTCTTACTACTACCATTTGATACTTTCTAATATCGCATGATATACTTTACTATTATTGTGTGATACTTTACCATATCATACGATAGAACTTTCTGCTACCATGTGATACTTTCTAGTATCATACTATATTTCTCCCTATAGTCATGCGATACTTTTCTAGTATCACCGAATGCTAAACCAATGTCGCCCAAGCTTATAAGGAAAAAGCCTCACAATAATCCTAGAAGGAAGATAGAGTTAGAACCCCCACACTAGGGAGTACCAGAACCACTTTAGTCGAGGTGCAAATAATAAAAAGAATAAAGGAGATCAAATATCTCTAACATCTAATTCACAACATCTAATCCATAGAATCTAATATAATCGTGTAGAAAGAAACATCACAATGAACATACCTGAGCATAAATCAAATATCAAAAGAAGGAAAGTACAAGAAATGAAGCATAAAACTAAAAACAACCATGCTGATTTCTCGCAACCATAATGCCATCATGAGACCTCAAAGGCCCTAGCCATTCCTTGAGCATGAATCTCAAATTTCAAAAAAGATAGTTGGACTTGTGCCATGAGATCATTCTTACCAATAATCATCAAATAACATAATATGAATAAGTACATCCAACATGCTAATCTACCAATAACATCACTAATCCAAAGTAGTGGTAAGAAATATTATCTAGCAATATGATACAACATCATGATAAATGAATGCATCAAGTAAACAACTAAACAATATCTAAACATGATATCAAATGCATCCAGAGTAAAACATAAATCACTAGAGAACATACTCCAGATACATCAAAGTACTAAGTGAGTATCTAGCATCAACCTCAAACTAGAAATATACCATCTCTATACACCAATCCCCAATAGTAGTATAGGTAGCTACACATCCCAACCACATGGTATATTGTGTTGATGAAGATAATTATTTGACCATAATCATACAATACAATCATCCATGGCTAATACTCACACAATAGTATAGAGGATTGAAACCAAGATCATGACATAATGCACTACAATAGGTACTGGTTAGACACTCTATGGGTCTACTATGTAGGGACTTTGGTAGAGAGTAGATCACTTGGCATTGTGGATCCCAAGCTAAACACCATATGGAAACTTTCCATTGGAAGGCCATAGTGTTGTATCCTCAGATAAACTATGTAGACATTTGGCCCCAAATAAATCAAATAGGCACATACCTTTGAATGAGCCGCACAGGTATGTGATATTTTATTATCTTTGTTAATTACCCATAAATTAATTTAGTTAGATCTTATTACAAACTTCTTCATGTATACCTTGCAGGAACACAACTTGCGGTTACAAGAGAAGCCCCTCCACTAGTCTATCCTACATATCCATGCTCATCAAATGATGAATGCTTATAGGAAATGTAATTTCCCAACCAAACCCCAATGAATGTAACTCAACTGAAAGGAACCAAGAGTTAAGATCTCACAAGAACCCAAAAAATGTACACTCACATGCTCGTGTGTGGGCACACCAACTATACGATGATCATAAAAAATAAGGGTTGGATGAGAAACAATCAAAATACCAAGTAAAACAAGATCACTCAACCAGCCTATATCCAAGAGTATGGATTCTACATGAATCCCAATGAAGAATAAATCACCAAGCATCATGAACTGACTCAACTGGCCTAAATTTGGGAGCATGAATTCTACATGAATCCCACCATTCATGAAGAGGAAACATATCATGCAAGGAAACATGGAATATAATTTATTTCTATTATCCAAGGAGGCAACGCCAAAATCCCAATAAAATATGAGTTGCACACAAACTGAGGCAAGAATAAAAAAGCCAAAACTCAAAGTTCTCGAATAAAAATGAAATTGAAACTTGAGTTCAAGAATAGGGTCATGAGACTAAGGGTCCAATACAATTCACCAAATAGTCATAGATTCCCAATCTAGAAAATCTTGCAAATGACACAAGTCCACAAAATCCACTATGGAAACATGAGTTTAGATTGAGAAACAAAATACTCAAGAATATCCTATAACCATTCTAATTCCATGATCCTAATCATTAAGGAAATGGCTACAAGATCAAATTTCTAAATAAGCCAAACAAAGATATGGGCAAAAATCTTGATGACATGGAAAACGAGACAATGCAAAAACACCCAAAATTGAAACATCTTGGAATTTGAAAGAATAAAAAACTTCCTAATTAATTGTACCCAACATCACAATTTTCAAATAAAATCATAGACCTAGACACTTCTTGGAAATCCAATAGCACAACAATGCCTAAACATGCATATCTAATTTCCTATGAAATAGAAATGCTCACCCCCATCCAATTAGGTGACATGAATGCATAAAAATGAAGGGGAACATTAGTTCTCCACTCCCTAACATTTAGTAGTATGAAATAGAAGCTGAAATAGAGTAAAACCATTAAAAATCAAAAGCCCTACCTTGCAACCAAGAGGGAAAAATGAGAAATACCACCATAAAATAATAGGGATGTCGAATCAGATGAAACCATCGAGAGTGTGGAGCAATCTCGCTAGGAATCCAATGTGACTAACCTCATAATGATCCACTAAGAAAAACTCCCACAATGAGAAAAACACTAATTTCTCACAAGAGGGTTTGGAGAAATTTTCTCAAAAATCCTCAAATAAAAAAGTGAGAAGTTAGAATAAAATCGCTTTTAGCCAATATATGCAATTTTGCAAAGCAACATATTAATTAGATTATTTCAATTAAATAATCTTATTGGCTCCCTTAACCGAAATTAAATCAGATGATTCCAATTGAATTAGAATCCAATTACAAAAAATTAGTTGACAATAAAATAAAGATTAAATCAAATAAGTAAACCTCTAACCATTAAAAATCGTTTAATTTAATCTTTTCCACAACCATTGCAAAATCCTAAATGCATAGATACGCTCACAAATCTAATCACATAATGCATTATGAATCTAGATTTACCATTTATTGGAGGATTAAAATGACAATAAAAATACATCACCCATATAGGGACAATATTGACTCAACATGAAAGGTTTGATCACTAACTCCACATGCCATTGTCGAGGATATAATTCTTGCACAATAAATGACCACAATCAACTGTAGATGCACAATAATTATAGCTGAAGCAATAATTACATGAAATTATATAATTAAAGAATTTGATTAATTTTACTTAAGTAATCATTTAAATAGCCCATTTTGCATAAATTACCAAAATGAACAAGGTAAATATCCATAGCACATAACCACTAAATCCAACATGGATAATTCATTTGTAATTATATAAGAATTTAATAATGGAATCAATAATGATTGTTAAACAACATAAAAAGGTACTTAAAACACATAAGTGAACATGGTCAAATCCATGAATAAACATTGCTACAGGAACCTAGTCCAGTATAGCAGGATAATAATACCTAATGCATTCTCTAGACACATCTCAAGGTAATCACAAAACAACATCATGATACCACATCAATCCTAGCAACCACTGGCACAAACCTCAGTAACACCATCTAACACATCATAATCTCATAAATCAGCCATAAGCATAATCAACCCAATTGAAACAATAACATAAATCTAATCACCCCAAGGGTGTAGACCACTCATGGTCCAAATCATAATCGCTCACAAAGAAAGATCATCAAGGTTGCATCCATCAAAATGACTCATAGAAATAGAATGGAAGAGGCACTACAATAAGACTAGAGAAGAACACCTTAAACATATCAGACAAGTGTTGCAGAGATTGAAGGAGGAGAAGTTACTGATTAACTTGAAGAAGTGTTCATTTATGAAAGAGGAGATTGTATATCTTAGTTTTGTCATTTCAATTGATGGTTTGAAGACGGATCCCGAAAAGTTAAAAGTTATTCTTGATTATCCTACACCTAAGAATGTTGGAGAAGTTATGTCATTTTATGGATCAACATGTTTCTATAATAAGTTTATAATGAATTTTAGTTCAATTTGTAATGCAAAGACAAAAACTATGAGAGGTGACAAAAGACATTTCAAGTCAACACATGGAGCACATAAGAGTTTTGAAACATTGAAATAGAGAGTAGTAGAAGTGACTACATTTTCTTTTTCTAATTTCAACAAAGGTTTTCAAGTTGATTGTGATGCTAGTGGAAGTGCCATTAGATATGTTTTGAGTCAAGAAAGAAGACTTGTAGATTTCTATACTGAGAAGTTGAATGACACTATGAAAATATATCTGGTTTATGATCATGAAGTCTATGCTATTGTTCAAGCTTTGAAGAAACAAAGACATTATTTGATGCCTAAAGATTTTGTGGTATTCACTAACCATAGGGCTTTGCCGTATTTGGGAAGTTGAAATAAGTTGAATTAGAGACAAATGAAGTGGTTTGAGTACTTGCATAATTTTTTCTTTGTGCTGAAACATAAAAGTGGATAGTCAAATAAGGTTGTTGATGTTTTGAGAAGAAGAAGGAGTTTGCTGACATAAATGAGAGTTAAGGTACTTGGTTTTGATAATTTGAAGCATTTGTATGAAAGTAATCCCAATTTTACAAAACCTTGGAGTACTTGTAAGAACTAGTTGATGAGTGGGCATAATAAGTGGACTGATTATTTCATTCAGGAAGGCATATTGTTTAAAGGAAATTAGTTATGCATACCAAGAGGATCTATGAGGGATAATATCATGAAGGAGAAACATAGTGGAGGAATTGTTACATATTATGGGATTGATAATACAATAAAGTGTATTGTTGATAGGTACTTTTGGCCACAAATTTATAAGGATGTATAGAGGATGGTTAGAAGTTGCAAAATTTATCAAAAAAAAGGGAATTAGTTAGAGTTGGGGATTGTATTCACCATTACCTACACCTAATAAACCTTTGAAAGATATCAATATGGAGTTTGTTCTTGGTTTTCCTAGAAATCAGAGAGGTAATGATAATAATATGGTAGTAGTGGATAGATTTAAAAAATGGCTCATTTCATACCTTGTAAGAAGACATCTAATTTACTACATGTGGTTGAATTATTCTTCAAGGAGATAGTGAGATTACATGAGTTACCTAAGACCATTGTTTCAAATAGAGATACCAAATTTAGTGGTCATTTTTGGAGGACACTTTGGAGATAAATGGAGATAGAGTTGAAGTTTAGTACTACATTTCATCTCTAGATGGATGGAAAAATTGAGGTAGTAAGTATAAGTTTGGGTAACTTGTTGAGGTGTTTAGTTGAAAAAAAAAAAAAGTAATTGGGATTTTATTTAGAACAAGAAGGGTTTGCATATAGAAATTTCGTGAATAGAAGCACCAAGAAGGCACCTTTTGATATTGTGAATGGATTGAATCCTAAGGGAACTATTGAATTAAGGGATTTGACTACTAAGCTAAAGAGAAGTGTTGAAGTTGAAGAATTTCCAGATTTCTTGAAGATTTTGCATGATGGAGAGAGAAATAATCTAGAGGCTAGTCACCTTAGATATAAATAGAGAGATGAAAAATGGATAAGACATAAATTTTTTGAGGTTGGAGATAAGTGATGGTGCATTTTAAGAAGAACACATTTTCGATTGGTACGTACAATAAGCTAAAGAGAAAGAAGTTTTGTCCTTTTAAAATTTTGAGGAAATTTGAGAGTAGAAATACTTTTGATCTTGAATTACATTTGAGACATGGATATTTTACCTATATTCAACATAGAAGACATCTTTTAGTACTTTAAGGAAGATGAGGAATTAAAAGATAACCTAGATTATCCTAAGAAGAAGAGTGATATCATTGAGAAGATCTTGGATAATATAATAAGAAAGAGCACTAGAGGAAAATACTACATAAAATACCTTATTTAGTGGAAAGATAAACCATATGAAGATAGTTCATGGATAAAACAAGTTGATTTGGATCCTTATGATTTAGGTCAAGAGCATTAGGGTTGACTAATGTGGGCATCAGTTCTTACTTGCCTGAGGTGTCTAATGTAGGAGCATCTTGGGTCAATGAGCAATCTTACATCACCAAAACACATTTCTTATACCTATTTGTCTCATGGTGTAGCCATTTCTACCTTGAGTTTTGTGTTATCCATAGTTAACATGATGTTGAGGACATGTTTTTAGTCCTTATCCTAAGAGCACAAATGTTGATGTGTCATATTTCTCAAGTTTTGTGCTATTCATTTCAATATCTATTTCTTATTATTTTCATCATGCAAGGCGTATTGTTTCTTTTGGTGCAGTTTCCTATGATGACATGACATCTTACATAGTTGGGATTTGATTCCTAACCTGTGTTTGGAATTATCTTTAAGAGCACATGAATGATTGATGCCCATTCTTGGGTTATAGTTTATATCTCCAAGATTGGACCTATATTGTAATTATATGCATGATTGGTCAACTTGTGGTCTAGCTGGCTATATAAGAACTTTTATTTGATGTAGGAAAGTAGTAGAAAGAAGGTCAATAGAAGTAGAACAAAAGTGAAGAGAAAGATAGGAAGTAGCATGGAGAAGTTGAAGATTGAGCATTTGTAATCTAATGTTATAATTCTTTTTATAAGTCTGTAACTCGAAAGGCCTCATATTCGAGCATGTTGGTTACTATTATCTTGTGTAATCAATTAGTAAATTTATGAATCTATGATCACTTTTTTACAATTCTTTGTTTGGCTTCCATGTGTACTCTTGGTAGGGTGTTACTAGGTTTAAGAGTAGTACATTCCACCTTATTCCTCTTGCTTCCCCTATGTCAAAATAATGAGAGAGCTTTAATTATGGGGTATCCAATCCTCAAGGATGCTTGAAATAATGGTTTGACACTCACACAATTCTGTAATCTCCATGGATTCTGCATTTTCAACTAAAACATATGGGGTGAGACATCAAAAATAGTTCTCGCATTGATTATTAAAACTCCTTTCTAATTTTATATATAATTAACACATTGTAGTCATTGTCAACATCTTAAACCCTTGCAATATCAACTATATCCTCTTCTCATGTTTGAAAAGAAATAGTTAGGGGTGCCTATTGCATGGGTCATAGTGTCATGTAAAAATAATGAGAACATCAAAGGGTAGTTATTTTGTCATATATAAATGAGTAAAGGATGCTATAAATGAGTGGATAGTTAATGCCTTCTTGACCAATGATGCTAGTGTAGAGATATAACTCATTTAGTAAGTGCGTCCATATCTTTCATTGAATTCCCATTTCAAAATTGTATATAATTATATTTTACCACTTGTACATGAACAAAACTAGCTACGATCATATTCATGTGCACTAGGGTCACTTTTTATGCCATGACATTCTATATAATTGGCACATTTATCAAATATCACTAAAGAATGTCCTTAAGTATGCATCAAAATATAGAGTGGAGTCAAATTTTAAACACATCAAGATGATAATGAACATAATGGGTGAGAGTGAGTATTTTTTTATAGGCTATTCGATGATTTTGGGGTCTATTTATCTAATAAAAAAAATTTCAAGAATATTTTTGAAGGACATAGTGCCAAGGTGATGGTCATAAAGGTAAGACATCCTTGTATTTTTGTGAAACTATTTGTTAGTTCAAAAATTTTGTTGTTTCGGTTATACGACATTCAAATGAAAGATCCTCCCATGTTGTGAAAATAAAAATATGTGCAAAAATATGTAAACTCTCCCCACATGCAAATCAAGACATAAACACTACCAAAGAATCTTACCATTACACATTGAAGATGCAATACATTTGTGATTGTCAAAATAAATGTACATGTTGGATGGATCATTTATACATCACCCTCCTTTATAGGATGAAACCATTCCAAATGCCAAAGGAGAAGTTACAAGACTCTAGTTTCATCAAGAAATCCAAGGTGCAAAGTTTGTAGAAAATTATAGAGAAGATAAAGGCAATTCATGTTGATGATTGATTTCTGTATGAAATCAGACCGTGATACTATTTTGTGAAAATCTAGACAAAATGCAATTTTTATCTTGTTAAAGCCCGAAATGATCACATGTATGTGTGATATTCTCCTTGGGCCCTGCAAGGAAATATAAGAAAACATGTATTGGAGGTATAAACCATGATTAGTGACAAGTCAATGTATTCTAGTCATTTACTCTTTCTTTGAATGTTGTACTCACACTAGGATTAGTGCATTGATCGATCTCTTCTAACATTATGGTTGGAATGTAGGCAATTTATTCATGTGGAATGATTCAAGCATATTAGAGATGGAGAGTGCACCACCCCAGATGGTCTTCAAGAATAATTTCCCAAGTGCAATCACTTTGGACACCCCTAAAATGGTAATCAATGTTCAATCCACTCTTTAGACAATAGATATGTTGAATGAATCCATTAGGTTTTTGTAGTCTTTTATGTAAAGAATGACACAAAATCACAAACAATAAAAAGTGTCCTCTGAATGTGTTAAACATTTTTTGATTAATCTTGACATTTATCAGGTGTTATATTATTCACTCTATCTCCAAACACCAAACCATATGTAATGTATATAGTTTAGATGCATCCATGGCATAGCACTAGTAGGGTTCCCCATAGGTGACAACACATGTGTGGCTCTTTTCATGATAAACTAATTGAAGATTATTATTTACAATCATATATGTTTCCCATTGAGGGATGCAAGAGGGAGAGGAATAATAAGGACTTCTTACATTTTTTAGAAAATGGAGGGAATATAGATGTTTAATCCAACAAATGTTTGTGAGCACTTAATATGTGGAAAAATACATTCATTATCTTAAGGGTTGATAGCATTGGATATTTATATTATAATTTTATTTTGGATTTTCAGTATATAAAATTAATTAACAATCAATGTTTATCATTTGAAAGAAACACTTATATCTATGTCTCGAAATCATTGATTTTGATTGTCTTATGAAGGTGATAGTGGTGGAGAAGTTGCACATGGTGGTGCTAAATAATTGGCATATAGTAGATCATATTCACATTTTTTTTGGCATTTTGTGCCTAGTTATTTTTGTTTCAATGTATGTTTACTATAGTATATGGAATTTTAGATAGTGTTTGGTGTCATATTTAGTTTTGATATATGTATTTTACCTATGTCATTAAATAATTATATATGACATAGAAGATGTTCCCTAGTGTATTATGATTTCACACACTCAAAGAAGTTAAAAAATGCATATTTTTGTACATAAATTGATGGAGATAATTTTGCAAATTGCCTTGTGTGGGGAAGTGGAACAAACAAAGTAAATTTTTCTATAAGTCTATAGGTTTCTGATGTATTACAAGGTAGGAGAATCCACAAAGGAGATGATCTAGCCCCCAAAAAATAACCATTTGATGAAAGAATAAAGATAATATAGATATTTACATTCAAAATAATGCTAATTCTTATAATATAATCAAAAGATTTACATCCAACATGCCTAGTTGTAAGGCCTTCTGGGTTACAACCAAATACATAACCAAATACAAAAACCACTGCAAGATCTCACAAGATCCAAACCCTAGCTAGCGTAGATCCACAATCTAGTAGAAAAACCTAAGAAGAATATAAACTTATGCTTGCAAGCCACTAAACAACCTTCTTACTTTTCCAAGCCATAGCTACTAGCTCTACTAACAAACTTTTCTCTTCTTAGCTACTGTTCTTCTCCATGATGGATGAATAATGAAAAGACAAGACCCTCTACTTATACCAAAACAAGCCACAAGTTGGCCTAGCAAGTTACACTAAATAAACCCTCAAGTGACAAGTTAGCTTGGCAAAAAACATTAAATAAAAAAATTTAAGTTTTTCCCTCTAATTTTTGTCACTTTCTCTCTCCTCTATTCTTTTAAAATCTATTTTTTCAATTTCTCTCTCCTCCACAATTTTTTATTTAAATTTAAATAATTCCCTATTTTATTTTGTGATTCAAGATTCTCTTGCATCAACTCCCCATGCAGATAGAAAAGTATGTTCCATACTTTGATGCCAAAAGAAATATAGATGCACACAACTTCATCTTCACTAAAGGTTTCCAATCCATCCCAGACAGAAGAAAAAATATAAAAAATCAACCATCTATGCTTCATCCACTCAAATACTATAATTGAATGAATCTCAACAATACAATCAACAAGCTCACTACTAGGAACAAATGGAACATAATGTTTCACCAAAAATCTCTGCAACTAATCACAACCATGAAAAACAGTATACTTAAACATGAAATCCATTTCATCAACATAAGGTAACTCCTAAACCAAATCAACAACATGTAAGATCATATCCACAATACAAGCAACATTTAAAACCTCACCCACATCTACAACTAGTAAATCCACACCAACAACATCCAACTTCACATCAGTAGAAATATCCGTATGTGAATTCTCACAATCAACAATATCATCATCCACTATAAGATGCTTTGAAATTTTCATGTTAGATCCATCTAACTAATCATGAAAAAAATATACTCTTTAGCTTTAGAGAAGTCATCCTTTACCTCTTCCTTAACAACAAAGTGTCTTCTCCTCTACACAATCTTCTTTGATGCAAGGAGGGAAAGAAGAACTAAGGCCAAAGGAAAACCTAACAATCCAAACCAACCTTAAAAAGTTAACACAATAGAAGCAAACACACAAAGAGAAAAACACCACAGAGAGAGAGAGAGAGAGAGAGAGAGAGAGAGAGAGAGAGAGAGAGAGAGAGAGAGAGAGAGAGAGAGAGAGAGAGAGAGAGAGAGAGAGAGAATGAAACACTTTATTGTTTCATCAAAATATCATCATACATGCCTAGCTATAAAGGCTTTCAGGTTATAATTAGATAAAAAATACATTCAAGATCCAAGATCCTTCTTCAAATACACACTTCCATACACATATGCAACAATTTTTAGTCCTCCAAAAAATCTCTAATTTCTACTCCCGAATCTCAACTAGAAACCTGCACTAAATTAAGCCTAAACACCCTATTTATACTTGCCAAAATGGCTTACAAAATATTCTAGAACATTAAAAAACATAAAGGTTAACCCTAAAATGGTTTGTACACATTCCAAGACAAGATCTTACCATAAATTTCATGATCAAAATAAATCTCATAAGTCAGCTCCCATAAAAAATATAGAAAACTCATCCAAAATGCTGACACTTGACATAAACAAGAACACTTGGCACATGAAGGATCACCTGGCACATGAAGGATCACTCGACACATGAAGAATATCTTAGAACACATTGTGGAACTTAGCACACACTACAAAGTGAGATGGAATAACACACTAATCGAGTGTTAACATGATGTGGGATAGCTTCAACTCGATAGATATTGTGAGATTACTAGCACTCGAGAATTACTACAACTCTACAATGATTGTAACTCAAAAATAGTTGGCAGAATGAACACAAATGAGAAGGATAGAATGTCAACCTAGGATGCTCTTGCATCAAACAACCAAGTTAGAAAGAAATGATTCTCCTAAATCATGCAAGTGTCACAACCTGAGTTTAATCCAACTCAAATTGAGAAATCCATGTAGCATCTTCAACTAGTTTGTTCTTCCACTTCACTAAATATTCATAGTATTATTTTCCTCTTGTTCTTTTATCAACTCTCTAATCCAATATTTGTGTTGGAGTTTACAAGTGGGAAGATTTACTTCTAAGAGGGGTAGGTTGGGGGGGGAGGGTGGATTTGGTAACCTAGAAACCCTCCAAAATGAGAAGGTAAAACTGGGGTGGGGATGACACCTACAAAGTATCACTGCAGCAATATGTAACTGTTCAAGGTTTCAATGTTTGACCACTTCCAATGGTTTTCCTTATGAAAGGCCTATCCTATTAAAGACTTTACATCCTATTAAAAGTGACCTGGTTAAAGGATTTAACTACCTTGCTAAAAGTAAGCCTAGTTAAAGGACTTTTGTACATTCACTTGGAATGCCACCTTGTTAAAGGATTTACAAATGGCTGCTAGGCCAACCTAAGTCCATAGGATTTTCATATATAATACAATTGCTAGAGTATTAGAAAGTCTTGACTTGATGACTTGCAATCCCCAATTTCTGATTTTAGATCCTTGTTGTGCTTTGATTGTTCTGATCCTCACTTGATCTGATATGTCACTCTTTGAAATTCTGATACTCTATTCTTGATCAACAGGATTCTGCAATGCTGCTTTGTTCTTCACTAAGTCTTTTCACCAATATGCACTTCACTATGTTTCACCCATACACTTCTCTCACACACATGCATAATGGGGTTTTGTCCTCCTTTTAAAGATTTTGAAGACTTAGGATTAGGTTAATCTATGATCAATATTAAATCTTCATTTCCCACTTATTTCTTGCACTTTTCCTATTGGTTGCATACCTTCTCCATTTTTCTCATTGGTTGCATGTTGATTACATAGGTAATGCAAAAGATTCAATCTTATCTTCAAGATCCTCTGAGATTCATCCTATGTTGGCTCCAAAAATGGTGTACATCTAAGTTTGTGAAGATACAAACTCATATGCTAATTCTATGTTACTCGACACTTACTAGTTGCTAATGCTTGACACATATAGTAATTTTGTATCACTCAGCT
The DNA here is from genome assembly GCA_028749045.1 of Cupressus sempervirens. Lineage (NCBI taxonomy): Eukaryota > Viridiplantae > Streptophyta > Pinopsida > Cupressales > Cupressaceae > Cupressus > Cupressus sempervirens. The sequence goes on along the minus strand of CM053785.1, from coordinate 805,709,422 downwards.
CCTATAGCAATTCTGTCTTGCTCAACATCTATACTCTGCTCGACACCTATAGTTACTCGGCATCACTTATCACTCAACACTTGAACTTCACTTGGCACATGAAGATCACTTGGCACCTAAAGTTCACTCGATGCCTATTGAATTCTCTAACTCGACACACATTATAGCTTAGCTTCTATATTATACTCGACATCATCTTGAGAATTTGGTTAAGTGTATTGACACTCAAATGTCAAAACCAATATGAGACCAACAATCTCCCCATTTGACATGAGTGACAAAAAAACATAACTAGGCATTATGAATCTAATTTCTATGAGTATACTACATATTGTGTTTAAAACTTCAAAAATTTGTTCAAAATTTTGTATATGTCAATTTTTTTTTAACTCCCCTAAGCTGATGTGCCATTTTTGTAACCAAAAAATCTTGTGCTGAATTTGTCTCATGCTAATGTATGTGATACTCTTTGCCTTGTCTGCCTTATCATTCTTTTGCCTCTATTTCTTTGTACCTTGTTTCTGATCTATTTCTCCCTTTGTTTTTTCTTTGTATATCTCCCCCTTTCACACATCTTTTTGTAATTTTTGCATTCTTTTGGCTATATCTCCTTTAAAAAAATTATATCTCCCCCTTTGGGTATGTCTCCCTTTATTTACACATCCATTCTTATTGTCTCCTATGGGTATATCTCCCCCAAAATACTGTATCTCTCCCAAAACATTATATCTCCCCCTTTTTGACACTTATGTCAAAGGGTTCTAAGAATGAATAAAATATTTAGCCAAAAATGTTTTATTTACCTCCATGATCATCTTTAGAGAAGCATCCCAATTATCTAAATAAATTTCCAATGATTTGTGTTGGATAGCTATCTCTGCTACAAGATGTACAAGGCCTTCTAAAGTAGAAAGATTAGGATCTTTCTTAAGAACATTTTCTGCATAGGCCCTTTCTTTATTAAGGACTTCTATATGTGGGGTAATAGAAGATTGAATTTGTATCAATTTGGCCTTAATATTGGCCTCTCCTGCTATCTATACAACTAACTCTTTCTGTGTGTGAAGAGTGGTTACAAAATGCTTCTCACTCTAAGCTGGATCTTTGGGTAGTTGTGTGCTAGAAATCTTGAGATGTTGTTCCAAGCTCAATATCCTTTGGCTAGTTTCTTGTGTGAAATATGACGAGTCACACAATTTGGAGTACAATGAGAATACATTCCCAAGTACTATTTTTTCCTTTTCAATCTTCTTAGCCAATTCAACTTGTGAAAGTGCTATTTCACTAGATATCTTCTCATTGACTTTCATTTGAAACTTCTTTTTTGACCATTCTAATAATTTAACATTAGTTTCAAGGTCTTCATTCTATACCTGGTCCACTATGTTGGACAATTACTCAATGATGGGCTAGTTTTATTGAAGTACTTGCAAGCTAAATGCATCAAGAAATATTTCTTTGATTTCTACAAGTGCTTGCTTTTGTCTATACTCATTTTTTAGTATCTCTTGTCTCTTCCTTCTCTCAAGTGCCTCTTGCACTTCATTTATTTGTGTTAAGTTCATTGTTCTTGAGTCATAGCTAGGTATGACTATTTCTTCATCAAGTGCAGGGTCTCCATAGTGAAGTACCCTTGCAACCTTGGTGGAGCTTGAGCATGGTGCTGAAATTTGCAATGGTACTGCATCAGTGCTAGACTTCTTGGTGGGAGTCCCCAAGGTAGGCAAGTTCACCAATGTTTGTATTGCCTCTTGCTCCTTTCCTTAAGAGGTTCTTCCCTCTTCTTTCTCCTCTTCTCTACTGCCTTGATCAATAATGATGATTTGAGGAGGTGCACCTTGGATTTTTGCAGTAGGAACATCTTGTCCTATTTGTTCCTTTGCTGGCTCCTTGGCAATTGTTGTCATTCTAACTTTAGAATCAACCTAAGCAGTTTTATCTTGTGTTTATTACTCTTTAGGTTGATCTGTTATAGTTGTGGGAAGTTGTGAAGGTGGTTCTTGTGTGTTTTCCTTCTCCCTTGTGATTTCTGCTACAACCTTCTACAATTCATCCACACTCACCAAAATTGGATTTGTATATAGTTGTGATTGCAGTGGAGTTTGGTGAAGGAACTTCTTGAGATCCTTTGTAGTGAGTGAATTGATGTTCTAAGTTGAAGTGTCAGGAACATCCTTTACAATTATTATTTCTCTAGGTGTTGTATGTGAAGGACTTGGTGGTGGCATTTAAGTGTCTTGGACACTTTGTTCTATTTGCTACTCTTTAGTTGTTGCCTCTTCACCCTATGTCTTCTCGACTATTTCTTCTCTCTCTCTCTCTCTCTCTCTCTCTCTCTCTCTCTCTCTCTCTCTCTCTCTCTCTCACACACACACACACACACACACATTCTATTATTTTTCTTCATCATTTCTCCCCTCAAATGGGTCTTCCTACCCTTCTTTGATTGTTTTCAATCCATTTATTAATTTCCACATTTGTGTGGACTTTTGCACACCATCTTCAATCTAACTTTGCAAAATTCTAAAGGCTCTATATTTGGGTGCAAATTTGCTCCCATGCTTCTTGTTAGCCTTTGTTTTTTGACCTTTTGTTAGGTCTGGCATTACATGAGCCAATGTAGAGTCTCTTATTTCCTTTTCCATCTTAAGATAGTAATGCCATTTAATTTCAACTAATGAGCTCAACTCCTTAGGCATTGAGTTGTCTAGATCATGTGGGGTGCTCTTGAACTTAGCCATCATAGTGTAGATGGATTCTTCCACTATGTTTTGTTGTTCCTTTGAAAACTTATTAAATTCAATGGTCTTTACACCATTTAGGTCTTCATTATCTCTAATGTTATTTCAAACACTTTCCAATTTAGATGTGGTAGAATGGCTTACCAATCTGAATTGATCTTCATCAGACTCTGTCCTTTCTTCATCTAATTTAGGTCGTGCAACATACTTTCTTCTTTTCTTCTACTATGCAAGTCCTCCTTGTTTTGTTTTCTTCTTCTTCTCCTATTCTTTTGCTACTTAAGTTGTAGCCCTAGTATCTGCCCTTGTAGTTAGCTTGGCTAGGCTTGGCTTTGTTGCCTTCTTCTTCCCTTTGGGCTATGCTACTGGCTATTTTTGAGCTTTCCTTTTCTTTGGGTCAGCCTCGGGTGCTTCTTGTTTGATACTTTCTTCCTCTTCAACATCCCCCCCATACCTTGGGTTAAAGAAAGTGGTCCCTGACCTTTCCCTTCTTAATCTTCTTTGGCTTCTTTACCTTCTTCTTCTGCTACTTCTATAGTACCTTCCCCAAATTTGGCCTTTAGCTTCTTAACAAGTTTATCCCTCTTTTTCAGAGTGGAGGCAGTCTTTAACTCCATATCCACTTTTGATCTCACCACATCACAGGTTCCAAAATGCCGTTCATCCTTGTCTATTTCCTCTATTAATAATGCAATTATTGTTGTTGAAGCTTCATCTATGTTAATTTCATAGCCAATAGGTTTTAGCCATCTCACTCTTGGTATGGCAGCTTGAATGTATGTATAATCAATATCTACAAGAAAACATACATCATTTACATGTTTTTCTACTTAAGAAACTAGAATTCTTAGCCTTTGCTTCATTGACTTCTTAAAATTTTCAAAATAGCTAATCATCAAGGTCTCAAAATTAGTTTCCATCTGCTCAATATATTCATTTACTTGAGCTATTATTGACTTATCAGTTCTCCATGCAACTTTTCCAAAAGAATAAAACTCATTCTAAACATAAAAGAATATACAAATCAAAATAGCACCAAATTTGCATTGGGCTCCCTTGGTTCTCCTAATTGCTGCTAGATTCTCATTAATTTGTTGTAGTTGTAGTTCTACAAGATCATAGGTATGATCCCTTTTCACCAATTTATATCTTACATCCACTACAATGCAAGGCACACTGTTGAGTTTGTTGGATTGGTAGAATTTGTGTGCAATGCCTCTGACAACAAAATCAACAAGAGGGTCTTGGATGGTATCAATTGTCATCCCTCTCTTATTCCATTTAGTACCAGTATTTTTCTCAATTGCTTCCTTAGAATCACTCCTAAGGGTCTTTGGTCAATCTAGGGTTGGGTACCCTTTCACTCTATGAAAAATTATCTTTGTGATTTTTATTGGGCCATCCTCCAACCATAAGCTTCCATCATGCATTCTACTAAGCACTAGTCTGATACATTTAGTCTTGAACACTGTAGGGAATTCTAGGGCACACATTAAACCCTTCTTCTCAAAAATTTGGTATTCTTCCTTTAACACTCTATTTTCACCCAATCTCTCATAGGCTTCCCTCATTTCCATGTCACCTATGGCTCCAATCTTGCAATTATAACATCTTCTTACATCCTAAACCATTACAAGCTTAGGGGGTATGATAGATAGGGCTCCATCTGGGTCATTTCTATATGCTACCTCTAGTATTGGGTGGAAATTGGGTTGTTTAACCTCATAGGACACAAGTTGGACATCAAATGGTTCCTTCTCCCGAGTCTTTCTAGAGCTAGAAACCATTTTTGATATTCTAGGGTTTTAACATGAAGAAAATATTAAACTGTGTAACTTGACATAGATGTAAATACCTCAAGATCAATGAAATCATGCTAAAATGCTATTGAAATCTATTTATATAGTGGATTCTCTACTTTAAACTTGCTCTGCATTCTTTCTTGTCTTTTCTCTTTTTTTGCAATGAGGAAAAATCATTGAAAATGCGATAATATACCCTATTTTCATTTCTTATAATGCTTAGTGTGGTTACAACTATCCACTCAACTTCCATTAGCTTTTACCACTTGGCATCCATAGGAGTATTACTTACTTAGCTTCAACTAAATTTCCTCTTTACATGGCTTCCTCTACCAACTCAGCTCCAACTAATCATTTGACTTCTACTATTTTGACAATCAACTTGGCATGTACTAGATTTTGCTCGGCATCTAAGGGAAACTTGGCAACACTTGCAAAATCTTGAAAATTTAATTTTGCATCTCTAATCATTCTAATTTCTTCTTTTCAGTACTTGTTTATTTAGGAACTGATGTATGATAAAATTTTGTAAATCAGTCCCTCATGCTTTCTGTTTGCTTAGTTTGATGAAGTGTGACCACTTGACCTGTTAGGTGAAGGGATCCCTTCATTTGATGTGCTACGCCCATCTTTCTTCCTCCATATCTTATTCATTTCCCCTTTGATGTGTTCAACATCTACTTTCTCTTTACCTTTGTTGTTCATTACATTGGGTGCCTTTGACTTTGTTGGGAAATTCCTATTGATATGACCAGTCTTCAAGCAATTGAAACATGTGGTTTGGCTCAACCATCTGCTGTAGTTCCCTTTGAAATGTGTTCTTATGCAATTTTTAGGAATGTGTCCATATTCCTAATAGTAATGATAGCTATATTTGGTGTTGTAGTCCCAATTATAGTGATATCTATGGGTATCTCCTCTAGCTAGCTGATTGGGTGTCCACATAGGCTTTGATCTACACTCAAAACCTCTATGCTCATACTTCTTGCAATTGTAGTAGTGACCTTCAAATCATGGTGTTTTGATATTCCTAGTCCTATAGTCATGTGCTTAATGTCCTTTTTTTGCACTTATGAAAATAACTCACATTCTTAAGTTTGTCATGCTAATGGACATTCTTGCTCCTACACAAATTAGAGGTATTTCCCTTTTTACCACAAAAATGACAAGTGGGTTTAGTGTTCTTATCTTTGTTACTCTTTTCTTCTATAGTCTTGGATGACTCTCCTTGTTCAGTGCTGGTGTAACCAAGTCCTAAAGTTCATTGCTAGCCCTTAATGATTTTAGTAGCTGCTCAAAGTACTTGATTGCCTCATTGGGTTTATTGAAGATTTCTATAATGATCTCAATGTCCTTAACATTCAATTCATGATGTGCATTTATCATTTTTTCTTAGGGTGTCTAGCTACATGTTTGAAATTCTTGCAAGCTCAATTGACTTTTTTTCCAGTCTGTTGGAAAGGTTTCTCTTGTCTTCTTCTAGCATAGCCTTGTCTTCAATGGCTCTTTTCTTCTATTCATTCACCTCACAAAGCATCATGGCTTGTGACTCTTATTCAAGCTTGAGTGTTCTGATTTCTTCTACTTGAGCTCCATTCTTCTCCATCAGGTTTGCTATTAGTGCATCAAACTCTTTGGAATCTCCATTTGAAAATAGGTTTGAGGTGTCAATCTCCTTGTACTGTGTATCATTCTTAGCTATGGCAATCTCTCTTCTTCTCTTTAAGGATTTTCTCAATTCTTCTCTAGCTTTTTCCAAAGCATGTAAAGCAAGTTGTATATCAATTACATGATTCTTTATGATCTTCCCAAGTTTGTAGACTTCCATCTTTAGATCTTTTCTCCAAGCTGTAAGGCTTTGTTTTGTGAGAACACTGCTCTGATACCAATTGTTGGAGTTTACAAGATGGAAGATTTAGTTCTAAGGAGGTCGGGGGGGTGGTGGGTGAATCAGAAGTAACTAACTTTAACCATTGAAAACCTTTACCTAATATCATTCACATGCATCTAATTCATCTAATAAACATAAAAGTAAAGACATGCATGAAAAAAAATAACACAAGATTTGGTAACCCAGAAACCCTCCAAAATGAGAAGGTAAAACTGGGGTGGGGATGACACTCACAAAGTATCACTACAACAATATGTAATTGTTCAAAGTTACAATGTTTTACCACTTCTAGTGGTTTACCCTATGAAAGGCTTGTCTTGTTAAAGACTTTACACCCTGTTAAAAGTGACCTGGTTAAAGGATTTAACTTCCTTGCTAAAAGTAAACCTAGTTAAAGGACTTTTGTACATTCACTTGGAATGCCACCCTTTTAAAGGATTTACAAATGGCTACTAGGCCAACCTAAGTCAATAGGATTTTCATATCTAATACAATTTCTAGAGAGTATTTGAAAGTCTTGACCTAATGACTTGTAATCCTTAATTACTGATTTTAGATCCTTCTTGTGCTTTGATTGCTCTAATCCTCACTTATCTGATATGTCACTCTTTGAAGTTCTGATACTCTATTCTTGATCAATAGGATTTTGCAATGCTGCTTTGTTCTTCACTAAGTCTTTTCACCCTTTTGCACTTTGCTATGTTTCACCCATACACTTCTCTCTTACACATGCATAATGGGGTTTCGTCCTCCTTTTAAAGATTTTCAAGACTTAGGGTTGGGTATGAATCTACGATCAATATTAAATCTTCATTTCCCACTCATTTCTTGCATTTTTCTTATTGGTTGCATGTTGATTACATAGGTAATGCAAAAGATTCGATCTTATCTTCAAGATCCTTCGAGATTCATCCTATGTTAGATCCAAAAATGGTTTACATCTAAGTTTGTGAAGATACAAACTCATATGCTAATTTTGTGTTACTCAGCACTTACTAGGTACTGATGCTCAACACATATAGGAATTATGTATCACTCAGCTCCTATAGCAATTTTGTCTTGCTCAACATCTATACTCTAGAAATATATCATTTTATTTGCTATGGATTGTGGAAATTTAATCTCTTTAATCTATACTCTACTCGACACCTATAGTGACTCAACATCACTTATCACTTGACACTTGAACTTCACTTTGCACCTGAAGATCACTTGGAACCTATTGAATTCTCTAGCTTGGCACACATTATAGCTCGACTTCTATGTTATAGTCAACATCATCTTGAGAATTTGGTTAAGTGTGTTGACACTCAAATGTCAAAACCAATCTGAGACCAACAATTTTTTCAACCTCTTCAATTTGATTCTTAGGATAATCATTAGGTACAACAACTTCATCATCTAACTCATGATACTTATCCAAATCAACAATATTGAATATAGGAGATATATCCATGTCATTAGTTAACTCAACTTCATAAGCATTTCCACTGTCAAACTTCTTCATCTTCAACTTATTGTATGTTCTAATAGGAAATCTGCCTTTCTTCAAATGAATCATCACCTCATCATCAACTTCAAAAACATGATGTCTTCTAGACTAATCAACATTCTCCTTGTACTTTTGATTACTTTTTTCTAACTTTAGGTTCACTTCTTTATGTAAAGACTCCATAAAATTAGCAAATTCTTCTCCTGCATCACTTCTCTTCTCTTCACCAACAACATCCCTCAATTCTAATACTCCTCTAGGCTTCATTCGAATAATAATTTGAAAAGGTGTTTTCCCTATACTTATATTCATAGAATTATTATATGCAAATGTAGGTTGTGCCAATACCATCTCCCAATTATGTGTTTCATCTCCAACTAAGCATCTCAATAAATTAACCAATATTCTATTCACAACCTCTATCTATCCATCCGTTTGCAAATGGAATGTGGAACAAAATTTCAAATCAGTACCCATCTTCTTCCATAAAGTTGTCCAAAAATAACCAACAAACTTACCATCTCAGTCAGAAATAATACTTCTTGGTAATCCATATAATCTCACAATTTCTTTGAAGAAAAGTTTAACAACATGCTCAACATCTGATGCTTTCTTATATGGTATAAAAGGAGTCATTTTAGAAAATTGATCCACAATAAGAAATATAGAATCATACCCTTTTGTTGTCTTAGGTAGTCAAAGAACAAAATCCATATTGATGTCACTCCAAGTTTTCTTAGGAATAAAAATAAGTTTATACAATCTAATATTCTAACTTACTCCTTTTGCAACTTGAAAAACTCCACAATCACAAAATTTTGAACATCCTTATACATCTGTGGTCAATAATACCTCTCTTTAAAAAAGCTTAATGTCTTATGAATTCCAAAATGTCTAGCCAATCCACCACTATGCTTTTCCATAATCAAATTCAACCTCATAGAACTTCCAAGGATACACAACTGAATACCTTTGAACAACATATCTTCTTGAATAAAATATTCATCAGTCAAAAACAAAAAACTTCCTTTTAGAATTATTCAACTTCTCACTAAAGAAAGTAATAGGTTTACCTTCTTGACAAAATAGAACTCTTATTGCACTGCCACTTGTATCACATTCAACTTGAAATACCTTATCAAAATAAAGCAAAGCCAATACAAGTAACTCAACAACCTTTTGTTTCAAAGTCTCAAAACTCTTATCATCTCTATGTGTCTGCTTGAATTCCTTTTTGTCTCCTCTCAATGTCTCAGTCATAGCATTAGAAACAATATTGAAATTCTTTATAAACATTCTGTAGAAACTATCCAAACCATGAAACAATCTTACCTCACCCACATTCTCAGGTGCAAGCCATTCCAAAATTGCTTTAACATCCTTAGGATCCATTCTCAAACCATTAGTTGAAATCATAAATCCCAAATATACAATCTCCTCTTGCATATAAGAACACCTTTTTTAGATTAATCATCAACTTCTCCTCTTGTAATCTTTGCAATACTTGTCTAACATGCTCAAGATGTTCTTCCTTAGTCTTACTGAATATCAGAATATCATCCAAATAAACAATCAAAAACTTACCCAAAAAATATTTTAAAAACTTCATTCATCAATCTCATGAAAATACTAGGTACATTAATCAAACCAAAAGGCATGACCAACCATTCATACAAACCATCTTTTGTCTTGAAAGCAGTCTTCCATTCATCAACTTCTTTGATTATGATATGATGATAGCCACTCTTAAAATCAATCTTGGTAAAATATTTTGCTCCACTCAAACAATCCTTTATGTCATCCATCCTTGGCATAGGAAACCTATATTTCACTATGATCTTGTTAAAAACTCTGGAAATAGTACACATCCTCCATTATCAATTCTTTTTCAGTGCTAATACAATGGGTACAAGACATGGATTCAAACTTTGTCTGATTAATCCCTTTTACAAAAATTCATGCACTTGTTTGTTAAGTTTTTCATTCTCTGTAGATGTCAATCTATATGTTGCTTTGTTCATCAAACTAGTTCCAAGAATCAAATCCATATAATGACTTATGCTCCTTATTGGTGGTAAACCATCAATAATATCCTCAGCAACAATATCCTTATACTCATTCAATTTTTTTTAAATTTCTACTCATACTCGACTACCACTATCTACTGTCACTCAATCATTACTAGCTTCTATTGTCACTCAGCCATTACTATCCAAACTCAGTCCTCTGGGAATTATGACAAAAAAAAAACTTGATTCTTCTTTACTTTTTTTTCAAATTGCTTTCTATTAACCATGCAAACTTTTATTGCAGTAAAATTAACCTCATCTAAAATTTCAATCAAAGGTTGGAATATTTGCTTCTTCTCATTCACCTAAAGAGTATATTGATTCAATCTTCTATCATGTACAACATATCTATCATATTGCTAAGGTACCCAACAAAATATGACAATAATCCATAGGCATAATATCACATAGAACTTCATCAAAATAATGTCCAATCTTTAACTTCACAACACATTGTTCACTTACCAATATCTTATGCTCATCTTTGATCCATGAAACATGATAGGGTTTAGGATGTTTTAGCCTTTTCAATTGCAACTTTTTAACCAGCTCTTCTAATTCCAAATTTGTCAAACTTCCACTGTCAATGATCACCTTGCAACATTTTCTAGCCATCTTACATATGGTCTAGAAAAAACTTCTTCTAAGGATAGGTTCCTCATCACTTCCCTTATTACATAAGGTTCTTCTCACCATCATATTTTCTCCAACCTCATGTCCACTCAGTGAACTCTCAATGTCTCTTTGAATCAGAACACTTTTATTACCTTGTCCACTTTCCTTCTTTACCACATTTGAAATAGTTACCATGTAAACCACCTCCAGAATTAGAATTATCTCTTCCTTGGTAAGAACCAGTACCTCCTTGATATGAACTACCACCTTTCCACTTGGTTTTGTCTTTTTCATCATTCTTCCATTTAGATTTTCCTTTATCCTACACAAAATAGTTAGATCTTCCACCTTCACCATACAATCTACCTCTGCCTCTCTGGAATCTACCACCTCTACTTCTTTATCTTTGTTCATGCTTCTTTGTCAAGATCTCCTCAATTTTCAAGGTATATTGATATGCTTCTTCTACACTTTCCAATTTCAAAAAACTTATCTCATCTTGAATTTTAGATCTTCATTGATTTAAATATCTTGCAATTTTCTCAACATCATCATCCACATGTCTAGATCTGATGTCTAATCTATAGAATTCCTTAGTATATTATTTCATAGTCATGTCTCTTTGTCTAAAATTTTGCATCCTTCTCAATAGGCTAACTTGGTAATCAGCAAGAAGGGATTTTTCCTTTACCTTGTTCACCATTTTTACCAAAGTTTTGATCTTTTCCTTTCCTCTCCTTTCTCTATTAGTTTTCAAATACTCCCACCACAATGAAGCATGACCTTTCAACTTAGTAATTGCAATCTTCACCTTCCTATTATTAGGAGTGTTTTCATAATCAAAGAACTTTTCCATAATAGAGATCCAATCTAACACAACATTGGTGTCCAACTTCCCATCATAAGGAACAACTTCTATAGTAGGATTCAAATGTTCCCTAGACAATAACCTCAACAATATTTCCTCATCTTGATCTTCTAGTTTTGAATTAGGGTTTGGTGCTACTACTTCATCATTATTCACATCCTCAAGATGTGCTCCTATTCTTTGGGCTATATTCACAAGATCTAATCTGGCTACAATTTGTCTCAATGTATCCAATATGGTATTATTGACATTTCCTCTACTAGGAACCAACTTTACAAATTAGGTTCTTACAAGATTGTAATCCTCTACATGTTATAGGTTAAATCCACAGATTGACAACCCTACAACCAAATCCACAAGGATGAACCTCAAGCTTCGATACCACCTGATGCAAGGATGGAAAGAAGAATTAGGGCCAAAGGCACACCCATCAATCAAAACCATCCTTGTAGAGTTAAAAAAATGGAAGCAAACACACAAAGAGAACAACACCATTGAGAGAGAGAATGAAACACTTTATTAATTCATGCCCACCTATAAGGCCTTGTGGGTTATGGCTAGATACAAAATACATTCAATATCCAAGATCTTGCTTCAAATTCACACTTCTAGACACATATGCAACAAATTTCTCAATCCTCCAAACTTCTAGACACTAAGCTTAAACAGGAACATTTGACACATTTAGGATCACTCAACACACGAAGGATAGCTCAACACACATTGTGGAACTTGAAACATACTACAAAGTGAGATGGGATAACACACTAACTCAAGTGTTAACATGACATAGGATAACTTCAACTCAACAGATACTACAAAATTACTGGCACTCAACAATTGGTACAACTTGACAATGACTGTAACTCAACAAAAATTGATAGAATGAACACAAATAAGTAGGATAACACATCAACCCAGGATGCTCCTACATCATTCTTAATTAGCCAGGCTACTTCTTTTGGATCAGTAGACTCCAGCTCTAGAAATCTTTGTGAAACTCAATTATCCCTTCCTTAACTTGATAGGTCAAACTATCTTCCAACTAGTAGACATCTCTAAAATATTCATCTCCACCATGTCATCAAGGATAACTTTAGTAGCTAATATTTTCTAATTGACTAATCTCACTCATCGAGGACCCTAGATTTGGCTCTTTTTTATTGTACTTTTGTGATATCCATGTCACCTACACTTTACCAAAATTGGGTCCCATAATTAGGCTAATCATCAATAATAATACAAAAGTATTTATATATTAGTGATGACTTTGTTGATGAATCTAATTTTTCTATGTAGTAAATTAAATATTTTCACTTACAATTTTCAAGGCTTGCCTTAATTGATGGTCATATTCACCAATATTTGGTAAAATTTTAACTTACACTACAAATTAATTATTTATATTTGACACGTGTCTCTATTCTGAAGACTTTTCTTGAAACTTTTAATCCTTTCTCAATTTTTTGCAAAATAGATTTGAGTGGGGACACATGTCTTTACTTTGGAAACTCTCTTTAAAACTTGGTATTCTTTTGAAACTTTGGCTTGCAATAGGATTTAGGTCATTGATTTAGGATCATCGAACAGTTAAAAAAATTAGGGGTGCTTCGCCAAAACCACCATTCAATAATTTGGAGGGAAATTATAATGATAAAAATGGGCTAAATTTAACCTTAAAGTTTGATAATTAACTAGGCACCATATAATAATAATAATAAAATCATTTTTTTTAGGTATGTGTTCTTTTTTCAACAATTTTCATCAATAATTAAAGATTTGTCATGATTTTATAGAATTTTCATATGATTGAAAAACAATCGCCAATAAAATTTAAAAAATTCCTACTTAAAAATAAAAATTCACCAATAAAACTTAAATTTTTCCCCCTGAACTAATGTTCGATTTGCCAAAAAAATAAATTTCAAAGGGGGATTTCTTAAATTTATCCCTACTAATGTCATGGAGATTACAGTCATCTTAAGGTCTAATCTTCTTGGAAGGATCTTCCAAGATCTTCACAAACCCTCTATAATGAGTCCACAAGATCAATCAGATCCTTACTCTGATAATCTTCCCCCAGGTCCTTGAATAAACTACCTCACCTTTGGTGATTTTATACACACTCAAGAAAAACTTGCTTTGATACCACTTGATGTAGTGCAAGGTAGGAGAATCCCCAAAGGAGATGTCCTAGCCCCTAGCAAATAACCACAAAATGAAAGAATAAAAATAAATAGAGATTTAGATCCAAAATAATGCCAAATCTTATAATATAATCATAATATTTACATCCAACACGCCCAATTGTAAAGCCTTCTAGGTTATGACCAAATACATAAAAAAATACAATAACCTATCTACAAGATCTCACAAGATCCAAAACCTAGCTAGCCCACATCCATAATCTAGTAGAAAACCCAAAGAAGAATGTAAATTTGTGCTCGCAAGCCACCAAACAAATTTCTTATTTTTCCAAGCCACAACAACTATCTCTACTAAAAAACTTCTCTCTTCTTCTTCATGCTAGATGAATACGTTAGCATGAATGCAGATGATATTCCTTTCCAGGATTATCATTAGCATTGCCAGAGTATGTGGGAGATTCTTAACATTATTGACATGTTGCATTCAAGAGTATGTTTGTCATTGATGAAAACATAGTATTGTTGACATTAAATCAAGCTTTTTATTAGTGACAACACTTATTTAGATTCTATATGGTTACTGAGCTTGTTGAACAACCTACAGTGTTTTCCATGTAATTCAGTAGCCACCAAGCTTCATAGTTCCTACCAAGCATTCCAGTGGTTACCAAGTAAATTCATGTAGTGTGAAGTCCTATAGTTCTTACTAAGTAGTTTAGTGGTTACCAAGCTTCACAGTTTCTATTGAGCCATCAGTTCACATGAAGTGAAGTTAGTGTTAACCAAGTGATGAGATGATTAGTGTTTACTGAGTTCAAGTATGGTAAATGTGGAATTCAGTTTCTACCAAGTTGCATAGTATCTACTGAGTTGCTAGTGTAGAACAAGTTTGAGACTACTCTAAGATGATTAGTATGGATTGAGCTTCCACTTCTAGTGAATGCATGACAATGCCAAGTAATGATAGAGGACATCGTGTATCAAAACTTCACCAAGTCAGTCTTCAGAACCTGAGTGTCTTCATTTGAGCTGAGTTTATAATATTGGTGTTAACTTGTATATTGGTCAACTCTATAATTTTGTAAATTGGATATATATATATATATATATATATATATATAATGTATTTTATCATATCCATATAGAGAAATAGATGCAAAAAAAAGATGTGTATATGCATGAATGAAAAGTGAGAGAAAAGAATATGTAAGAAACATGTGAATGTGAATAAAAAACAAAGTATATTGTAAGGTCATATCAAAAAAGGAGTAGTGAAGTCATATCTATCACATAAAGGTGATCAGTACTTCAAAGAATCTCTACCATAAAATTAGTTGTAAGTCAGAGATCTACTATTTCATTCTAATAGGTGAACCAGTCCAAAATCCTCTAACAAGGTAGACTTAACAATCTTTTGTCAAATCTCTTTACCAAGTACATACTTCATTGTATGTTTGCAAATCCTCTAACAAGGTGGACCTAGCAGTCCTAATTGCTCCTAACAAGGTAGATAATAAAAAGTGATCATTGTAAGTCTTAATAGGCCAACTTTATGTTGTAGTATTGAAGTTTTGTGGGTATCATCCCCACCCCAGTTTTACTTTCTATTTGGAAGGTTTCTAGGTCACTAAATTATTGTGTTCGTGTGCCATGAATGTTTATGTTTTTAGTTTCTCATGCATGCAGTTAGATCTGATTTAATGAATCAAATGATTAATGGGTTATTGCAATTAAGATATGAATTTGATGAAGTTTTAAGGTTACTGATTCACCCCTCCCCTCTTAGTAACCTAGCATAGTTTTGAATATTTCCAACAATTGGTATCAAAGCATTATGGTTCTCAGGATAAAGCTTGACAGCTTGAGAAAAGATCAAGTTCAATGGAGATTTTTAAACTTGATAAAGCAATTGACAATGAAAAGCTAGATCTAGAAATGGCCATTGCACAACTCAAGAAAGCTAAGGAGCAACTTTTCCAATCCTTGAAAAGATGGAAGGAACTTGTAAATCAGATGAATGATCACTAGTACATTGAAGAAAAGATTGAAGATCTTTTCCCTTTAAGTAGTTCAAATGAAGTAAATAATGCAGTTAAAGAACTCCTAGATGGTTCCCTACAAGAAGAAATAAGAAAGCTCAAAAGAGAAAAAGAAATTTAGTCAGTAAGGCTATGTGAAATCTTGGAGCAAAGGAACAAGATGAAAGAAGAAATGGATGAAAGAAACAATGAGATCCATAACCAATCCATTCAGCATGAAAATATTATAGATCAAATCTCCAATGCAAACAAAGAAATCATGAGTCAAAGACAAATCAATGAAAGATTAAGAAATGATCTAAATTCATAAAGACTAATCAATGAAAGAATAAGAAATGACCTAAACACTAAAAAGAAAGTCAATAAGAGAATGATGAAATCTCAAGCAGACATGAATCGATTGAATAAGCTAAATGAGCACAATCTCTATAGACAAGAGGGTAAAGTAGGAATTGGATATAAAGAAGAAGGTTAATCATCCAAACAAGGTGCTCAAAGGAATCAAAGACCTACTTGCAATCACTATGGTAAGATAGGTCATACATCAAACAAATTTTGGAGTAATGGAAAAGAAAAATTCAATGGTAAATGTTACAATTGCAATCGACATGGTCACAAGGCTATTGAATGCAAAGAGAAACCAAAATTCGAAGGAAAATGTCACAAATGCAAGAAACAAGGTCACAAGGCATCAAACTATAGAACCAAATCATTCAATCTAGCATAGCAAATTGTGAAAGCATTATTTGGTTGGGACTATAACACCTGGTGTAGATGTCATTACTGTGGAGAGTATGGATGAAATGGAATGAACTATGTTAAACATCACACAAGGAAGAGAGATAACACCATAAGATGTTTCACTTGTACAAAACTTGGTCATCTAGCCAAGAATTGCATGAATATAGGTAGAATTGAAGATGAAAAGAAAGAAAAAGTAGATAACATCAGAAAACAAATGAGGCAACAATGGATTCCTAAATCCATCAAGGAAGCTAGTACAAGAAATGATGGTCATGTCACTCAAGAAGTGGGTGACTCCACCATTTCCAACTAAGTACTTAAGTAAGAATTGGAACTGTGTAATCATAGTCACATCTAAAATAGCTCCAAAATTGAAAGGAAGCAAAGATCCAAATCAGTATTTGAGATACAAAAGGATCATAGAAGATTAGTATTAGTTATCACTGAGTAAGGTTGGATCATGCACTCTACCAAGCAAGGTTGGGAGTAACTAGTCACACATGGTTGGTTACCAAGTTATGAAGTATTCACTGAGTGATCCGAACAGATAGTGGATGACAGCCTGTCACACATAATGATCTCATCATAGCTACTTTCATACTAAGCATTAATGGAAAAATGTTATCAAAAGGGCAGGAAGTTGAATTCATTTTTTTCACCAAAATCTTGAAGTGTTATTGCGATCAAGCAAATTACAGAGTGATCAAGCGATTTCAAGCAGAATTTGCAGTCAAATTTTTTGAAGTTTTTTGTAACCTACTAAGTAACCATGGAAACATCAAGTAGCATAAACAAGGAAAAGAAAGGGTCAGAAATGTTGGTCTAAGGAGTCGAATGGAAAGCACCAAATTTCAAACTTGTACCAACAATTACAGAAACCCTCAATCCAAATTGAGTGTGCAACTCAAGAAATTGGAACCCTAGAGATGGATGATGCCCTAGGTGAATTATGTGTAAATGGTGTTCTTAAACCCGAGCATAAGCACTTGGAAGATAAGGGTTTAACCCACATTCCCCACCTACCCTAAAGTTTCCAAATCAAATTGATTAGATACATCCAAAGCTGAGTTCATAAAAGTCAGTTATGGCTTGAGCAACTAGTCTTGATTACTAAGAAGATGATTTATCGCATGAAGACCAAGCTTGAAGATGATTGAGACTATTATTAACTTAATAAATACTGCATTGGTAGCATAATTTGTATATTGTACACATATCAAGCTGGGGAAGCCTTTCAGATTATTTTAAATTTTTTTCTCTCCAAAGCCAAAGCTACTAAAACCCTAGGTTGGGTGGAGTTAGAGAAGAAAACCTTAGCTGAGTGGGATGGTAGAGGCATGAATATTAGTAGTCTAACTAAAGCAGAACTAAAATTTGGCATACATGTGATAGCACATAAGATTTATAGTTCGAGTTGTCTCAATAGTGTGTCATGTGAAGTAGTAGACTTGGCATTCAAAGTCATGAAAAACAATATGTCATATGATCTTGTAGATTTATAGTGGAAACATTTCAACAAAAATATGGAAAGTCTAAGGACATCTAAGAACAATTCTTGTAAATTCGGTTCATTGTTGACATGTCTATTTTTCTATGTTCAATTTTTTTTCCCTTCTAAAGGTACAGTCATATGGAGAAAGGATGTGCCAGTTTTGTATCAAATTAATGAGTACATTGAAAAAATGGGTGAAAATTTTGTCAATGTAATGGATAACTACTTTGATGTTTTCAAGGAGAAAATGAATAACAGATTCAGGATTCCCAAGAAATTCATTGAAGATTACAAAGATGATGATGATGAAGCAAAGGATGAACATGAGTCTGAAAAAGAAGAAGAGCCAATGAAGAAGCAAGGCAAGGTGATCATCACCAAGCCGTCAAAGCCAACCATTGTAGTGTTCACCCAAAGATCTAGGAAGAAAGGTAGTGAAGTTGCATATAGCAAGCCTCCTCTCATGTTCCAAGAAAGACTGAAACAAATGGAAGAAGGTACAAGAATAACTAACTTCAAATCATTAAAGTATGAGACCAGGATAAAGGATGAGAAGAAATAGATTGAGGAATTGGCACTAACCAAGATGGGTAAATGGAAGTATTCCCCTGATTAGATAGCTTCTCAAATTTCTAATGATCTTTTAGAGAGATTGAAACCAAGATGGGACTTAGCCATGTAGATAGAAAGAGATATCTATGAACAAACCCTGAGGCAGTTGTTGCCAAGCATTACAAATGTTGAGGCAAAAGAGTCTATGAAGAAATATGAAGATAAAATGACTCTTAGATTCAATACTTGTTTAATTTTGTTAAAAGATATAGAGCATGTAGTCAAGAATGCTACATGCATGTGGAAGAATATTTTTCACCTACAGAAACTAAGTGACTCTCTAGTAGAAGTCAAAGATGATAAAAGTGACGATGAGGAAGAAGGAACAAATTTTGAAAAAATTTAGTTTGACAACAAAGAAGTTGAAGAAGATAAAGAGGAAGAAGTTATTGAGGAAGTCAAAGAATATGATGAGGAGACTAATCCTATAAAGATAGCTGTAGTAGGCATTGCCTCACTTCCTCATTCTCCAAGCAAATCAATAGCTACATCAAATTTAGAGTCAACTTCAACAAGTTTGATTGTGATCACAGTAGATACATCAAATGTCCAATCACTCTTCGCTCCCTCACAACTCCGCATTCACCAATGGAAGTGTCTACCACTTCATCTACCTAGCTATAGCCTCCCTCCTCTTTAGTTCCTAAGTCAAGTTCATCAACACTATGTACAACATGTTCTACAATTTTGTGTTCTTCAATAGTAAGTACAATTTTGAGTTCTACAATTTTGGATTCTACAATTTTGTTTTCTATAGCTTTGGATACTTCAGAAAGTATGTTAGCTTTGGATTTAGTAAGCATTCCAATCAATATTCCATCTATTAGTACTATATTAGTTTTTACTCCTAGTCTTGCTATCTCTACTAATGTTTCCATTCTAGATTCTAAGGTAGTTTGTGTAGACACCTAAAAACCTTTAGAAAATAAAGTATTTTTATTTTCTAAAAAATTCCTGATGACATCATCATTAATTAATTAATTAATTATTTAATTAATTTATTTATTTTTATGCCATTAAATCCCTTTATCTTAATTAAAAATATTTAATTAAGGAATCCCTCCCAAAAAAATTTTAATCTTATTTAAACATTATTTCCTTATTTATTAATTATTTAATTAATAAATTGACCAAAAAACCTAAAATAAATTAAAAAAATTATTTTTTGCCCAAAACTTGGCCAATTTCCTTAAGACCACTAACCTCTTCCAAAATCTTCTAATCCTTCTTTAATTTTGATTAAAGGCTAATCCCATCATTTCCTACCCCTAATCCCAACTCAAAATATTTAATTAAGATTAAATATTAATCTCATGTTTATTAAAAAAGTTTTAATAAATATCTCCTCAACCCAAACCCTTGAAATAAATAAAACTTTATTTATTTCCTAAAAATCTAATTTATCCTCATCCTAAGAAGTTCTAGACTCTTCTAGAAAGTCTTCATCCTCATCTTAGGAAGTTCTAGACTATTCTAGGAAGTCTTTATCCTCATCCAAAGTCTAGACTCTTCTAGAAGATGTCTTTAAACCTAATCCTAATCCCCTCCTAACCTTGTCACATTCTCTAAACATGGGTTAAGACTTACTAACCCAAGCCAAAGTTAACAAACATCTCCTCCTTCACCCACCCTCGTTAAATGCCATCCACTTGCCTATCCCTAAGCTAATCCTAAACCATCCTAATCCATCCTCTAATCATTTGCACAATCCTAAGCAATCTTAAAACCTTCCTAATCAAGCCCAAGTCGAAATTCCTCTCATCTCCTTCAAAATATCTCAACCATAAAACTTTATGAAGCCCACTAGGCCATAAATGACTCTTCCAAGCCCTTTTATTGCTCTTACAAGCCATTATGAGGGCCTTTATGAAGATTTTATCACTTGAGCCTCCTTTGTTGACTCATCCTTCCCCTTTCCTCCATCCTCTCACCCTGTGACATGTGTCACTCCCTGATTGGCTGTAAGGAAGCACAATCCATGTGCTCTCCTCTCATGCAATCTGAGCCCTCCATGAGCTTTTTCCCATCCTTGCATCTTAGCCCTCAATCCCTCAAGCCTCTTGCCTATAAATTGGATCCTTCCCCTTTGCAAAACAACACAATCCATGAAGTAAAGTCATAATGCCATTTTAAGAAGCCATTTTACATCAAAACCATACACTCACACCCAAATTCCAACTCCATTTGAAGCCCTTTTTGAAGCATAAAGCTTGAGCATACATCCTATCTATTTAGACGAAGCTACTCAACAAGAGAGTTTCTCATTGAGAGAGCCCATTAATGGCTCATATTCTCAATTAAGAGCTCATCTTAGTCTATCTTGAAGTTTATGAATTTTGTTTAGTTTGTAGAAGCTTTATTTAAATTTGGTTTCTATTAGCATACTAACATTGCTCATATACAGTTTGTACAAAGGTAGTGTAAGTCAAGGCTCAACCTTGTACAAGAATTTTGAGTGGAAAGGAGATAGAGGAGGACATCGATTTAGATGAGGAGACTGAGATTCCAAAGTTGGATTTTGATAATGCCACTATAGATCAAATGCAAATAGCTAGTTAGCTCCTCCAAAAGAAAGCCAAGTAGAAGAAATTAAGAGAGGAAAGAGATAGAGAATATAAAATCATAGAGAGTGCTAAGGATATTTTGACTGAGGTAATAGGTGTTGAAGTTTGTACTTCTCAAGACATTCTATTTGAATTGGAAGAAGTAGTCCATAAGTTTAATGAGGACTCTAGGGGTCAAGAAAAAATGATTGAGAAAGCTGAGAAGAAATTTGATAACAAAGTACTTGAGCACATTGCTCAAAAAATTGCTATTCAGCAAGTGGAGCTTTCCTCAATTTTGACCAACTTTGAAAATTCTTGCACAAATGTAACGTCACTTTTTGGAAAATTATGCAATGTTACCAAGTTCACAAAGCAAATAAAGGGAAAATTGAATAAAATTGATGAAGATCTGAAGGTTAGTGCACAACAGTTGCAACTTGACCCTAGTTCAAGCTCTGCACATCATATGAAAATCAAATTCTCGTTAGATTTGCAGGCATAATTATTGAGAGAAGAAGCAAGGATCTGGTCTTCACTAATATATATTTAGAATATGATCCTTCTCATCATGGACACAATGCAAATTTTGAAATTTGTGCAACAAGTGATTATGATGATTGATCTCTTCATTGCTCAAATCTTTCACTCTTCCTCAAATATTTCACTCTTCCAGCATACTTATCCAACTTAGTTTGAATTCTCAGGATCTTCCTCTTCCTGAGCATGTCATTCATAAAGTTCTCCTTCATCTTTGGACCTTGAAGATGATGATGATGAGGATGGCAATCTTCTCCTTTTTTCCTTTTTCTCCTTGTGTTGTTCGGACTCTTCTCTCTCTATTTGTAGCTTCTTCTTTGTAGATGTCAATCTCATAAATCCTTTAGGTTCCACTAGTGTTGGTAGTGTGACCAGTTGGTCAACTTTCCTGTGTGCATCTTTTTTCTCTTGTGGAGTCTTCTCAGCAATGTCCCCTTCTAGACTTCTTTTGCCGTTGACTCCTTCTGTGACCTTTGTTTATGATGTTTCCTATGTGTTGAACTTCTGTTAGTTTTCTTGGTTGAGTGTCACCTTCTTAATTTCTCTCCTTGTGTTGAGTTGTGCATGATTTTTCCATTTTAGTTGTCAATGGCATGTTAGTTGTCTTTGGGTTGTCAGCTTGCATATGTGTGTTTGGAGTGACTTGAGGATTCACCAATTCTAGTGATATTTTTGCTTTATGCCTTGGGGATGTTAGAGGGTCAAAGTTAATATGTTTCTCATCTTATTCTTCAACATATCCCTCAAATTCTACTATTCTATTGGTTCCAATAGATGTAATTGTCTTTTTCTTGCCCTTATCCTTTGGATCTAGTCCTATTAGAGCTTTTGCTTGCTCTACCAACCTTTTCACACATACTATCTCTACTTTTTTTGTTATCCCTTTCCATCTTTTGATTTACTTTTCAAATATTTCTCTTTCTCTTTACGTTGTAACTAATGCAACATTTTCCTATGTTAAGAATACATTAATATATGCCTCTATGTAGATCTACCTGTCTAAGGTGCAAATTTCAGTCTGCCTTTTGCCAGTGCATCATCAAGAATCTCCTTTAGTTGTGCAACACTGATTTTCCATTTCTTGATTATAATATCTACCAATTCTTCTATTAGAACCTTCTTTACCATGTATGGCATTCTATTGTAAGTCCTCATGCTTACTAGTACTACACTTATAACATTATTCTAGTCCTTCTCACTCATAATTGCAAATATGTACCTTATTGTATTATAATTTTTATTATGAATTATGTCATTCAATGTCATTTATTGAGAGTGGATGAGTAGAGTTTCCTCCTCTTCTTGCAGGTTTCACTGTACTTGATGATAACTCACCTATAGGTCGATTTGGTTTTGTTTGTACATATGTTCATTTTTCCTTGACAACTATTTCATTCATCTTCTTTTTTCTCTCATCTCCTCACTTGACTCTGGATCTGGTGAGGTTGTCTCTCTTCCTAAGTTGATATTTCTTTAATCACTTTTTTATCTCTTAGGGATTGTGGTCTTGGTACTAGTTGTCTTCTTCCCCTTTCTTTATTTCCTAGCTTCTTTTTTATTTTCTTCCTTATCCTTTTCCATTTTGGTTGTTGTGCTTCTTCTCATTGAGATGGTACCTTTTTGTCAATAGGTATTGAGAGTATCATCTATATGGCATTTCTTGTCTCTTTCGCTATTAGCTCATACTAGGATCATGTAAGCTAGTGGGTTCTAGATTTTACTGTTTCTATCATGCATGTGTCTATCTATGGTAGAAAACATACATCATTCTTGTATTCTTCTACTTGGGTGAAGGGCATCCTTTCCCTTTTCTTCATTATGTCCCTAAAACTATCAAAATATATTTTGAACAAAGTATCCCTATTATCTCCCAACATCATATATGACACACAAACTTGTTCATAAATTGGCTTATCCTTGAACCAAATGATTATGCCTTATCTAGGAAATTGGTGTAATGCCCCGCTAGGGAACCCAAAAGAAATTAACCTAAAGTTTCACTAAGTTTTTCAAACTTTTTTTTTGAATATATAAGAATGTAAATAACATACAATATTAAATAGAAAAAGCATTAACTCACATACATAACAACCATCATAAACAAATTACATCTCTTAGGGTTTTGTGATGTTGAATCACATTTAAGTTTAATTAATACTAAATCCAATATATAACAAATCCACATTAAATGATAACAATGAGTATGAATCCATATAAATAATATACAATTACAAGATGTCACTTGGAAAAACCAGAATGCACAATCATCCATTGTACAAGTCACGGGGTATGAAAGGCTGAAAGAATATACATCAATAATAATATACATCTCATAAGATATCTAATAAAAAATTACAATACAACATAATATAATCATCTGGCAAAAGTATAAGATCAGAAAGAAGGGTACAATTGGAGAAACACCTCTAGCAACGACATCTAGTTGTCGAATCTCAATGGTATAAGAAAATACACTACCACCTGACCTTGTGAAACCCAAAAAGGTCCACTCCCACTACACTGAGGAGATAAACTCAAGTCCCATATGGAAATCAAATGCATAGATCACAACTAACATCTCGGTCAAGGAAACACTTGAAAGAAAACTATCTCAAAGGGTACCAAGACACAAGTATCAACTAATACCAGAAGCAACACATACATGTAGGAAATCTACTATGCAAGTGGGCAAGTGTCATCGCATGAGCCAACTCTAAGGTTACCTGGTCTAGTCTTTTAATACTTTGGACCCCCTAGTGACTCTATGTGGCATCAATATCTTTTGGTACAGATAATGCATACTAACAAGTCAGCTCTAAGGTTACCCTGGTACTCTTTTAATACTCTGGCCCCCTAGTGACTTTCTGTGGTACCAATATCTTATTAATTCATTTTAAACCCATTTAATGAAATGTTATCACTTATTGAAATAACCTACAATGGGTTACCCGTCAGCCTCTTTAGGGCCTCGACCTTCATTGCAAGCCACTTCCCAACATGACATACAGAAAACCTACCCTAAGCTCAGCAAAAGCAAAAGATCTCAAATGACCATAAATGACACATCAATTCTTAAACAAGCAAGTGGAAAGCATTGAAATATCGTTGATCCAAATCACAGATTCCAGTAATACGGTCATCCTAATAGGACTAATCCAAATCATAGATTCCACTAATATGATCATCCTAACAGGACTTATCCAAAATCAAGTACACATCAACCAAATCCATCTCATAACATGACATTACCAAAACAAATCATTTCATCACCTCAGTCCTATACAAACAACTAGGAAGTAGTCAAGGATAACTGGTCAAAGACTCAAAGGTTATATCAGGAAAGACACATCATCCACCTCAATTCTACACAAGAACTGGAAAGTACATTAAAATATCTAATCAAACTCATCATAGCACACACATGACACATCACCATGGTTGGGTATAAAAGATCATAATCAAAACATCATCATGAAATCACAAAACAAAACTCCCAAGCCTCTAGTAACATCCTGACTAGTCAAAGCTAAGTCAACCCCAAAACCCAACATTAGTAAAATCGCACATCTCATACAGAACATACAATAGTAAATTTTCATAATACATTAGGTTTTGAAAAATACATGTATTTAATTTTCACTATAGGTTTCCAAGTTTTCATTTCCAAATATTACAGTTCATAATGTTTTCGATCTCAATCAGGGTTTCAGTTTCCATTTCTTTAGTTGCCAGATTCACTATGGTTTCTGTGTTCACTAGAATCTCAGATGATTCAACAATTCATATAAAGTTGTTTAAACATTGTTTCATAGTTCAATTTGTTATCAAAACATAAGAGTTTAGTGAACATACACATCACAATTTTTGTCTTTTTTAACTATGTTAATTACTAAGGTTTTCGAATAAGAAAATTTCCCTAGCAATATAAATCATTTTCATATAAAATTGAATCATCAAGCACAACCCAAGTTTACTAAAGATAACCATTAATTCTCTCAATTAGTTTCTTTGATTTTCAATTTACTTTATAATTATATTTAAATAATAAAGTAATAAATCAATTTTTTAAATAATTAAATTTAAAATTTTAACAATACTTATTAAAATTATTAATAATAATAATTATCACTTATTACCATAATAATTTTAAATTTATTGAACTTCGGAAAAACTTTCTCAAAAAGGAAACCTACTAAAAATAGAAACTTTCTCGAAATGGAAACCCACTAAAAATATAGACTTTTCCAAAATGGAAACTTGCTAAAAACATAAACTTTTCTCAAAATGGAAACTTACTAAAAATGGGAAATTTTCAAAAATGAAAACTTACTAAAAATGAAAACTTTCCAAAAATGAAAACTTACTAAAAATAGAAAGTTCAAATTAACAACAAGGGTTTCAATCCCTTCATTCATTACAGATGCTTTTGAAAATGAAAAGCAATAATTTCAACATGATGGTTTCAATTTCTCAAAGCACATAAAAAAAATTCTCAATCAAGGAACAACAACTCGCATACAAGAGTTTTCAAATTCAATTCAATACTAAAAATAGATTCGCAAACATGGAGAAGACAGAAGTTCGAAGAACGAAAACTACTATACAAATAAAACCACGAGATCCTACCTCGATCTAATGCTAAAACGACGGACACACAAAACATGCAATAATTCTCCTTTTTTTCCTAAAAAACCTTCTTCTCTCCAATTGCTCCTCCAAAACCCGGTTAATGAAGAAATGAACTCTAGAGCTCTGATAAAAAGTTCTTCCCTAAATTTAGGGCTCTAATTGTGCAATCACACGAGGGAACTCGTTGATCAAAATCTTTTCATTATCTTATTATTTTTTACATCTTCATGCATAAATTTTTAGATATTTAATTAAAATATTTTGATTAAATTAATTGGCTTTTTCTCTTTAATTTAATTTATTATATTTTAATTTCATGCATACACTTTATGCAATTTAATTAAAATAAACTTTATTAAATAATTGCTTACTCTCTCTTATTAATTTGCGAGATGTTTTAATAATATATTTAATTAATTTTATTATTATTATTATTTAGAGTTCATTATTAAAATAAAACTCCTAAATAATTATTATTAAATTAAATAAATATAATTACACCAAAATTAGAACTTTAAATTTAATTCTTTTATTTAATTAATTTATCAATTAATTAAATATTGAATTTTTTAATATAATTTTCATTAAATTAAATCATTAAATTATCTTTTAATATGATTTAATTAAAACATAAAATCATCACAGACCCACAAAACCAAATACGACAACTCAACCAAAAGACAAGGCATATAATCAAACTTCAAGGTCAAAATCACGAATTCACGTCACTTGATGAATTTGGAAAGGTTAAACTAACTTAGATACTTGTTCTATTTTCTAAGACAATTGACTTAGGGTTATGATTTGGACTCAAGAGTTATCTTCCCACTTATACCACTGAAATACTATGATAGGGTACGCTCATCCTAGCAATTCAGGGAAGTCGATACCTAGTACCTACAATCTGCATAAAATCTACGCATGTACAAACACATATGTTCTAAACTAAATAAGTAATGGTGGAAAGTGGTACATAGTGTAGATCTCGACTAGCAGGTGACTACGACTCCCTCCCTCAACCACATCGGGAACATCAAACATAAAGAAAACATACACGTACACCATACACATGTAAGTATGGGTTAAGTAACCATAGAAACTGCATATAATAAATCCATCTATCTAACCATCATGAGATAACTGAAATCACTAACTGAACATACCTATATCATCATTGAGATTATCATAAACACATTAAATAAGTAGTAACTCATCACATATAATCAACTAAATATAAAACAACATCTAATCAAATCTAGTAACCAAGCACCGATAATCATAAAACATAATCAAAAAATTGACCTAAAAGAATATGACAATACAATCAGAAAAATCAACTAGGGGCAAGCATTACAATTTGCATGAAAATAGAAAAATATACATACTAGGACAATTTTGAATTTGAATGGGTGTAACTTGGGGTTTTCTTTAATATTCATTAGGTTCAGCATCAGTTGCTCATGCAGTCATCCAACTAGGTAAAGTGGGGCATGCTCGTGAATGATTTGATACGTTGGGTGTACCACTCCATAGGGTACACTATTGGCCATGCTTGAGAAATATAGTCTATATGCAATTGTCATTGCATAAAACTTCATTTTAGGGTCAGAAATTTCATCAATGGCTAATGCTCGTCCTTCCTTATTTTCCCCGATAAGTCTAGTGACTTCTTCAAGTGTGACCTTTCCTATGTTCACTCATGCTCTTGTGTCATTAAGTCTTATTACCCTAAGGATAACTCACTTTGTGATTTTATAGGGGTTATCAAGCCACATGAAGTTTCCATGTACTTTGTTCAATACTCATCTCAATCAAACCTCATGGATGTAATCTGGGATTTCTATTGTGTGGTGCAATTTTGTGTTCATCAGATGTCCCCATTCCTTCTTCAATCTACTATCCTCCAAGAATGTAGAGAATGCCTTGTACAATTTGGTTGCTCCCAAATCCACAAGATTTGTCTTTAGGTATCCACCAACATCTTCAACAAGTAGAACATCTACAGGCAGTGAAGATAGTGTTGCTACTTGGTTTCTTGTGTATCATTTCAACGAGGTAACTACATATTGTGGTTTTGCAAGCTCTTTGTAGCTAACTAGCTCAGTCTTGTAAATGTTGTCAACCATAGTTTCCTTTATGCCTTTCTCAGGCTATTGACATTATTGAATATGATATCTTTGTTAGAAATAGGAAATATACTAGGGGAGTGAATCAGTATTTTTTAAACTTTAGCCCAAAACTGGATATTATTAACAACCTTATAACTTGCATATGAAATCAAACTAATTATGTTGAATAGTACATATAACCATGCAATAAGAGAACTCATAACATCATATTCTGTTAACTAGGGAAACCCTGGCCAATAGAAAACTCCAGTGGGGACGGTACCCACAAAATGATCCATTAATCAAAAGTAACTTGTGAAAGACATTGACCTTGTTAGGAGTCTATTACATCTATATAGTGTATCATTCTTTGTTAGAGGACTTAGGCCTTATTAGAAGTCTCAACACTATTAGAAGTTGTTATATACAAATAAAAAATGTATGCAAGATGAGTCCACTACCCTAACATGCAATATACAATGTAGTTCTTTAATACAAAAACCTCTTTTACACTATTGTTGATATCTTCAATATATGATATTGCCTTAGCTACTCAACATTAAACTTTATCTCAGTTTGAATTCCTCTAATTATACATCAAGATTCGTATATCACACATCACATATATTACTTCTCAAAACTTTGCATTCCCAATCTTTCTTTTATACCTTTGCAATTACAATATTATTTCCCAGTCGACCTTCATGCTTTTACACATTTTATAAAACACATTATTTTCTTTCGTTGACTTAGGGTTAACATCTAGGATGTCATCCCCAATTAGTTAAGTAATTATTTTGTAAACAAAATAATTCCTTAACTCGAAATATCCAATTCTTTGTTATGCTTTGTTCTGCTTGTGAACTGACATAACTAGTAAAGTGTCCATAACTCTTGTCATACTGTTAGTACTAACCTGTGGACTTGATTATAGATTCATCACACTTTGTACTATCTTTCCTCAAGTGTGCACGTGCCAATATGATTTCTATGAACTGCGCTAATCAAAACTCCATATGTTTTGCCACATAAACTGAGTGATACTTGGACAATTTTCTAAGTATAAATAACATAACTCATTCATCAAGGTTTTCCTTCTTCATATTGAAGTTATGTTGCCATAAATGACAACATTCAATGTTTACCTTAGCCAAATTTCCAACAATCTCCCCCTTTGGCATTGATGACAACATATGGGAAAATTGGCTAAGTCCCAAAATGACAAACTTCAAAATTTCACAAAACTTGGCCTTAACAAAATTTCAAAATTGTGGATCATTATATTTTAACCATCTTTCATTATATCTCCTAATTACATTATATAACTCCCCCTTTGACCTATCTCTATTTCATACATATCTACACAACCTTTATACAATTTTCCTTATATTTCTCTCCTCCTTTGACATCAATGACAAAGGTGTCGAAACTTATGTATAGATAAAAATTGTATTACCTTTCCTTGAGGCCGAATCTGAAATGCTTGATTCACAATCTGCAAAGCTTGTTTTTAATCTCTCAAGTTCTTTCTGTCAGGTGTCCTTGATTGCCTCTAATATGCTGAGTAATGCACATAGGCCATAGGATACTACCTCTACTGCGTTCAAATTTGTATACATGAACTTCTCATATGATGTCTTGGCTATAAGACATTCTTCAAGTTGCTTTTGCACATTGCTAATCTTTGTGGTCAAATGCTCTCTTAGCAAAGAGAACCTCTTTATTACTTTCACTTTTCTCAAATAAATGATTTTGATGTCATCATGAACTTGTGCAATTTCGGCCTCAACTTCTTCAATTTTGATATCTGGTTGATGCAGTCTTGTTGTACATTCAGCTTAGCACGGAATTCATCATTTATGTCTTTGGTGTGATTGTATGACAAAGTATATTGTCCATACAATTTATTTCCTTCCTCAAGACATCTCCTTAGCTCCTCAATGCAAGCATCAAGTGTCTGCAAATCATTCCCCACATTTGTACACACTATCAAATAGTTGTGCATCATGCTTTATTTGTGCTTGACTTGCTACTACCTCTGCAAACTGAGTAAATTAATTGTTAAAAGCACTTATCAGCTCAACTACTCTATGTTGGAAATAAGTATATGTTATCCTAATAGATACAACTTCTTGTAGCTTGTCTGATACTTCTCCCAAGGTTCTTTCCAAACTCTTTACTTTCTTATTTTTCTCAAATAACTTGCTCAAAGATGATATTAGGCCTAGTTGATCATCATCATCTTTGAATAAATTCTCCAAAGTTGATTCTAAAGGTGTCTTACCTTTCTCATAAGTCTTCAACGAGATATCTTCTTCATGCTAGAATTTAACTTTGTCAAACTTTGTCTATGTATGATTGGGTTGAGGTAAGAATGAGGACTCTTGCATTACTATCTGTCAATTCCTCTTGGATACATTCTCAAGTTCATTCCTTTCTTCTTCTTCTTCTTGCCCTTTTATTTTCTTCTTCCTCTTGCTTCTTCTTTTCTTCTTCTTATTCCCTTTTCTCTTCTTCAACCATTTCTCTCTTCTTGTCGTCTTCTTCTTTCTTTTTTGTTTCTTCCTCCTTTTTCCTTTTCTTCTCTTCTTCTTCTTCCTCATTTTCAAAGCTAGTATAGCTCACCAAGTTTCCAACATTTGTTCCAAAGTCCTCAAATAGATCCTTTGTTGTATTAATTGTGACACTAGTGTTGTCAATTTGCATTGTGTCAGTATCAATGGTGATTTGTAGAGTAGCCTTTTTCATTTTTGTGCCCTTCCCGACCTCTGCCACTAACATGACTATTGGTATAGTCACTATTGACTTCTCTAGCATTGTTGCAGTCTCAACTAGCAATGTCTTCTTTTTCTATCATAGGGATTGCTCACCCTAAAACTTTTCTTGATTGTACAACACTGGGTATAGAAGTCATAAATTTTATGATTGTTTTCAATGTCTCCTTATTTACTTCTTCAACATTACCAACCATTAACAAAATTGCTCTCCTTTTGTTTCTTAGCAAAGGCTCAATACCCTTCATTATCCTCTCCATGTCTTCATCATTGTTAACTTCACAAAATTTTCTAATTAGGTTTTCTCTAATTTTCTTGTCTTCGTCTGTTACTCTTCTTCTCCTATTAATCAATCCATTGTATAGATCTTTTGGTATGTCCTTTTGAATGTCTTAAAATTTCTTATTTGTTAGAATCATATGCCTAACTATGGCATTCTCCAACTACAATCTCTCCATGTTGTTGTAATAATCATAAGACTTGTTTAACTATACAAAGTTATTTTTATTTATGATTGCAACATTAAGGGTTTCCAAGGTTTTCTTCCAGAAGGTTTCTTCACTTCTATCTCTACTTTCTCAACTGCTTTGTCCTATGTTTCCTCTGATTCCTCTTCATCTAACTCATCTGATTCAACCATTTCTAGTGTCTTTCTCCTCTTACCCAGTCCACGACACATCTTCTTGGTTCTTTTTTTTAAAGGTGATACAATTGTTTCTAGTTTCACCTCTGCCAGTCTTGCAGACCTCCTGGTGCTAGGAGGGGTTACTGTTTGGACTCTAGTTATACTTACTTCTTCTTCACCTTTATCCATTTGCACTGGTTGTACAATAGTAGGTTGTACCTGGGAAACTACGGCATATGGTATTGTTGATATTGTTTCTTGAGGTTTTGCGATAGTTAAACCTTCTTATGGCCCTTTTGCTGCCAAAGATTGAGGCACATAAATGATTCCTTCCCGACCACTCTGCTCCATTCTAGTAATGTATGGCTTACTGCATCTACTTCTTTTGGGGTCATTTGTGCATTCTCCATGATCTTTCTCATGGTGGCCTCTACCTTCTTTGAAGATTTCTCAAGCTAAGCTTAAGTAGTTGCTTGCATAATTTCCTCATAGGTTCCAAACCTATTGAACTCATCATCTCTTGCTAACTTCAAAAGTACTAACCTCATAACCAAGTGGTTCAACATATATCATTCTTGGTTCAACTGGCTCTATGTAAGTAAAATCAATATCAACCATAAAGCATATGTCATCCTTGAATTTCCTCACAAGTGAAGATGGGATCTTATACCTTTGTTTCATTTCTTCTTGGAAAGTCTTCACAATAAGATCCACATTACTCTCAATCTTATCAATTGGATATCTTCTATACAAATCAGTTATCTTCTCAACAGTGCACTTATCATTGTTAAGAAATTCATTCACAGATAGGAATGGAAATCTTTTTATCAAATGGAAAAACATGTAAGTAATCAGTGATTTAAATATGAACTGACTATTCTTTACTTTCTTAATCCTTTCCAAGTTCTCTATCAACTGCGGTCTCAAAATTTCACACATGTTTACCTTAAATTTTTCTACACACATCTTATAGGCCCCATGTATAAAACTTGTTGCCATGTCATCCTCTCTAGAACTAGCACATATTTTAGACATGATGATCCTGCATTTGAATCTCACATCATGTTTCTTTATCTTTCTTATCACAATTCCTCTCCCATTGTACTCAAACTTGGTGTTTTCTAATACAAGTTTCTTCGCATTCTTTTCATTAACTGGAATTGATTGTTCATTGCACAATCCAATTATTTCATGAATTAGGTTAGTTGATATGTCTACTATATTGTATCCTAACCAGAATTGTCCATCGTGAATCCTGCTCAATATAACTTTTACCAATCCTCATTGTCAAAGTCATATGAAAATATAAACTTAATCATATCATTCTATTCTAGGTATTCATAACCATTTTTAAGACTCATGTCGTGGTTGTAAACATGATCAAATTCCTTTGATATACTTGCCTCTCTTATTGATTCAAACTTAATTTTAAGATAACTTCATATGTTTTCCAAATACAGAACTTGGTTTGGAATAACCGAAAATGTTGTCGTGGGGTCTTCCTCCAAGGGTTGAATAGGCTTAGCCTTGACCTTAGGTTTTGTCTCATCCTCAACATTGTGAATCAAACTTCTATCCATGCCTACTACAAATTCTAAACTCAAATTCATAGAAAACTTTCAAAATTCGATAGATACCTCAATTTTGCAAAACTAGGGCTTCTTTTGTTTGCACTTGAAAACTCTTTTAACTTTGTCTTAAATTCACTCCAAAGAACTTCTTTAACTCTTGCATGATTAAATGGTACTCCATCAATCGATTTTGATCCTTAAATTTCTTTCAATTCATCATTGCATTAATTGTGCAAGTATGCAACCACCAAAAAAAAATCTGGTTACCAAGCAACTCAATTTCTTTTGCACAGTCACATACGATCTCCAACTCATCTACACTCTTAACTATGGCTTCAATATATCATATTCTTCCTCATACTAACTCTGCAAACCTTAACTCTCTCTATCATCACTTTTACCTCTCTAATGTTCGATCTCTTATATAAAGTACTTAATTCAAATAGGATGAATCAAGTACAATGGTCGACTTTAATCTGCCTTTAGGTGCTTCAAATGACTGTTCTTCTAACACCACATGTGAAATGGATGAATCTTTAGCTTTGACAAATACCTCTTTGAATTCTTCTACATGTTCCTTTATGCTTTCTTTCTAATTGTCATTGCTGCTATCTATGCTTCTATCATTCATGTTCATATTCTTTCTGAAGTTTGGATTCATGTTGTTGTTCCTCATATCCATTCTACATAATCTTGATATATGACCAAATTCATTACACAGCCAACATACTAGTGCATTGTTTCCAAATTTGGGTCTAGATTGGTTTATAGGTGCTTCGCAATTTCTAGCTATATGTCCAAAGTTGTTACATTTGTAACACACAATGTTGTTCCTTGCTTCATTGTTCCCTTCTTCAGATCTTCTTCCTACAAGGTTAGTACCTCTAAACATTCTACTATTGCTATTTTTGAATGCTTTATGACCAAAACCATGATAATTATAACAATTAAAATTTGTTTATATGACTTACATGTGCAGTCCTTTTTCATATGATCAAATTCTTTACATTCATAACTCAATTTGCTCAGATTGCCTTGGTTTGTTAACTTGTTTAGGTTGATCAACTTGTTCAATCTCCTTAGGTGTATCAACCGATTGATTTGACTCAATCTTGTTCAAATCTTCTTTTTCTTGCATAGGCTAATAAATTTCAAGACTAGGTTCATTTCTAGCTTCAGAATTCTTAGCTGATTTTTCTCCAATGAAATATCCAAGACCAGTTTTATCATAAAAGTTATATGAAGATACATATGTTCATCAATCTTCGCACTACTGGAATACAACTTCTCTTGTTGTTTCTTAGACTAGGTTAACTCTCCTTTCACAATGGTATTGTATTTCTCAAGTTATGCATACTACAACTTGATAGATTCAAGTTTAGATATACCTTTTGTAAGGTTGGATTTTAGATTTGCATTCTCATATTTCAAATCTAACTAAACTTTGCTATCATCTTTCTTCAAGCTCAATTTCATATCAATAATCTTAAGTTTGTGCTTCAAGATCTCATTTTCTTTCTTCAATCTTGAAACTTCATCATGATCTTTAGGCTCTTTCTTGGACTTGAGATGATCAATCTTGTCTTTCAACTTTACAATGTAGTATTTAGCATCTTCATATATTTTTTTCAAAATATCTCTTCTTCAGTGAGAATATCAATCTGCTCAGGAGCTTCATCTAAGCTCTTTTGTAATTGTTCCATATCCGTAGGGATCTTACTCAATCTTTTAAACCTCTTTTGAGTAATTGTGCTCTGATACCAATTGTTAGAAATAGGAAATTTTAAGAGGGGGGGGTGAATCAGTCTTTTACAAACTTTAGCCCAAAACTAGATATTACTAACAACCTTATAACTTGCATATGAAAGTAAATTAATTATGTTGTACGGTAAACATAATCATGCAAAAAGAGAACTCATAACACCATATTTTGTTAACTAGGGAAACTTTGGCCAAGGCAAAACCCCGGTGGGGATGGTACCCACAAAATGATCCACTAATCAAAAGTATCTTTTGAAAGATATTGACCTTGTTAGACGTCTATTAAATCTATATAATGTCTCAGTCCTTGTTAGAGGACTTAAGCCTTGTAAGAAGCCTCAACCCTGTTAGAAATTGTTATATATAAATACAAAATGTATGCAAGATGAGCCCACTACTCAAACATGCAATATACAATGTAGTTCCTTAATACAAAGAAATAGATACAAATACCTCTTTTACACTACTAATGATATCTTCAATATCTGATATTGCCTTAGCTGCTCAACACAAAACTTTATCTTTGTTTGCATTCCTCTAATCATACATCAGAATTCACATATCACACATCACATATATTACTTCTCAAAACTTTGCATTCCTAATCTTTCCTTTATATCTTTGCAATTACAATATTATTGCCCAGTCGGCCTTCATGTTTTTGCACACTTTACAAAACACATTATTATCTTTCACTAACTTAAGGTTAACATCTAGGATGTCGTCTCTAATTAGTTAAGTAATTATTTTGTAACCTGAATATCCAATTCTTTGTATGGCCTGTTATGCCTGTAAACTGCCGCAACTGATAAATTATCCATAACTCTTGTCGTATTGTCTGTACTGACCTGCGGACTTGATTGTAGACTCATCACACTCTATACTATCTTTCCTCAAGTGTGCACATGCCAATATGACTTATGTGAACTGTGTTGATCAAAACTCTATATGTTATGCCAAATAAACTAAGTGATACGTAGACAATTTTCAAAGTATAAATAACATAACTCATTCCTCAAGGCATGTCTTCTTCATATTGAAGATATGTTGCCATAAATGACAACATCCAAAGTTTACCTTAGCCAAATTGCCAACAATCTTGTTTTCTCAGAAGTTTCATCAGAGGTAGAAATGACGCGCAATTACTCATATTTTCTCTTGTTTAGCTTCTCAAGACTTAGAGTTTGCAAGGTGATTGATCAAACCCTTTTGACCTTATGTATGTCTTTTGATGAGTCATCATTAGGTTTACGTTAATGAGAAACAATAAACTCAACATATACCTATCTATCCTTTCACATTTAATATCAGCGACCTGTGCAACAACAATCGCAATCTCAACATTCTCTTGCCTTGATATAGGTTTCTTATGCTTGTTTTGTGCTTCCTTTTCTCGATTTTGAGTAGGGGATTGATGTGTGGTATTTTCTTTGGCATGTAACCCCTTCTAAGCTTAGTTTAGCTTAGTTTTCCACTAAAGTCTCACCATTGATATGTGAGCTCTCTTCTTCTTCAGACTTGAACCCTTTGCTCTCGTATGCTTTCCTTGCCCATATCTTGTTGAAGTCCTTTTTGACTTCCTCTTTGTCCACTATCTTGGTCTTTCTTTTGTTTTCCAAGTTGGGCATGTTGGCATCTTTTCTTGATTTGTAGTCTCTAGCAAAATGATTTATCTTGGTCCTCTCCACGATCCTAAGGAGTTCCTTTGACCGATTCCCACTTGACAATGACTAGCTGCATGTCCTTTGTTCTCATAGATTAAACATACAAGTGTACTAATTATGTTCTTCCAGCCTGGATTGGAGGCTTTCTGAAACTGTTGATTTGTCCATTGTCTTGATTTGCATACCTCAACCTTGTGTCTGTACTTGTTACAATAGTAATAGTACCCACCAAACCTTTTCTCATGAATGTGAGACCTGCACTCCTGAGAAGTGTGGCCATACCAATTATGTGTTGTAGTACCCGTAGAAACTATAATGTACATTAGGTGTGACCTTTTGTGATAGCATACATTTGAGGTGTGACCTATTTTACCACAACAATGACAAGTGGGTTTCTTAAGTTTCTTACCTTTAGAATATGTTTTCCCTTGTCCTTGCTTAGTCCAGTTCTTACTTTCAAATGTCTCACTGCTTTCAATCTTGCTCTTACCTTCATAGCCAAGATTGGTTTTGTCCTTGGTCCTTCTTTGAGCTTCGAGTTGTTCATCTATCTTCTCAAAGTTTCATTGAACTTTCTCAGCTTCGTGTTTCTTTCATTGGTGCTCTTTAGTTCCTATGTTAGCCTTTGAATCTACTTGTCCTTTTGTTTGTCGTTCTCTTCTTCTGCTCTCTTTGCTGCCATGGCTTCACTTAGTGCTCTTTCAACTTTCTCCAGTGCATGTGTAGCATCATTTTTCTCTTTTTTTTATTGACTCAATCTCTCTAATGCTTCTTCCAACGCTTTCTTTAGTGTTGCAAGTGACTTGCTCAACTTCTTGTTGTCAATTGTGAGATCAAAGATAGTTTCTTTGGATCCATCTCAATCCCTTTGTTCTTCCATATGCTCAATAATTTCATGGCTCTCACTAAGTTTCTTTACAAGCTACTTTCTTTTTGCTAAAGATTCTTTCAACTTTTCCTTCAAATTCTTTATGGTGCCAAGAGCTTCTTCATACAACCTCTTATACTTCATGATTGTTGTTTGATCTACCCCCAAGTTGTAAGGCTTGTGACTATCGAGGTTCAGGCTCTGATACCAATTGTTGGTCCCAACAAGTGCTAAAAGGAGGGGTGAATCAGTACCATGTCGTTTCTTAGTCTGGTTAATCTTCTAACCATTTCTACTATACTAACTAGCAGCCACTTAAGTGCTAATAAGATTATGAATGCACTAAGATAGAAACAAATCACATGTGAAAGCATTCATCAATAAGCACACGATTTTATACTTGGAAACCCTCGATGAGAGGATGAAAACTAAGGTGGGAATAATATACCCACTAACCTTAAGAATGTCAGGAACCTATTAGGATTACTATAAGGCACTTCTTGCTTGGTAGATCTCCAATGAATACCTTTTGAAATGTAGTGATCTCCTCTTGTAGCTTGGGCGCTCTTAGCAATATCCTTCTGTATTACTCACTTTGCTCCTCTGCTTACCTTTGTATACAGTGCATTCTTCAACTTCTGGTTAGATGTGACATTGCATCTTGATCTTCTAAGTAATTGCTTATATTCTTTCACTATGTTCTTCCTGCTAACTAGTTGTTTGTGCCATTTATGCCTTCCACTCCTTATTGTTCACTTTTGGCATACCTCATCTCTCTTTGTCTTCCTTAAAATTTTCCATAAATATGGCAACAACATTTTTTTGAATGAGTGAGATCTTCCTTTTTTATATTTGGGTGTCAAAACCCTAGACGATTATCCCACTTAAACTAGTGAATTCAAATTTTGAATTTAGATTGTTGAGTGTTTCACGAGTAACCCATGACACGTACAATGTAGGGCATAAATTAGTAGAGTTGATAATTGGTAGAGTTGCTTATCAACTCTGGGTCTTGTCTCAATTACCTACAATGTAGGGCCTAAATTGGTAGAGTTGATAATTGGTAGAGTTGCCTATCAACTCTGGGTCTTGTCTCAATTCTCCCATCCTTTTTGCGGTTTGTCATTCTTGTAATTGTATAGACCAAATTTGAATTCTCGTCATATTTGCTCTGCCAAGTCATGGTGATGAATCTGCATGTTGACTTTGATAGGCTCTATTTTGTATTATGCTTTTGTGCATACCAATGAAGATGTCTACTAATACACACAAGATAATGTATGTACTTTGACTAGTTGCCAATCAACAACACACTTAAACCAACTATACTCATAATGCCTCTGTGTGCGCGTGTGAATAATATCAACTAGTTGCCAATCAACAACACACTTACACCAACTAGTTGTGATATATATATCTATGCGTGTGCATGTGCGTGCGTGTGAATTATCTTTAGTATATTTCTTTTCTTAAATAGATCCTCATGATTATAGTTCACATATATCAATTGTGTTGTAATAAAATTATATTTATGTATTAGAATAATTAAAATTATATTTGTATAAACATGAAAGTCCATTCATTACTAAGGTAGGTAGGGAATTTGTAAAGGGAAAAGTAGAGTAATTTCTACCGCATAACATATTATCCCATGCTAGGGTTAAGCCTTGAGTGATGTTGCATGTAGTATGTTAATAATGAGGAATGTGATGAAATTTCATAAAACAAAGATCTCATGAAACTTTACTAATATCAATCCCCAAGTACAATTAAGACCATATAGGGGAATTCTAAAACAAATCCCCAAGTACAATTAAGACCATATAGGGGAATTCTAAAACAAATCAAGCAGGGTTCATAGAAGGGATCATTACATCTTCCTTATTGGAATCATCAGTTATTTTAGATCATTCTAGAAATTCATATACCTTCACATTTGCAATTTCAATCATCTTGTTACATATTTTATTGTTACTCTTCTATGCCTTACTCTTGGAAGAGTATCCTAAGAAGATACCTTTATCACTCTTAGGATCAATATTTCTTCTCAATTCATCCCTATTTATGTAAATATTTTTTCATCAAAAGCTTTTAAGTTTTTTAAACTAGGGAGTATATATGCAATAACTCATAGGGAATCTTACCGGTTCCTCTCTTCACTTGTACCTAGTTCATGGTGTATACTACAATATTATGGCTTCTCTCCAATACCTCTTGGTTGTCTCCTTGAATTATCATGGTTCTAACAGCATCAACAATGGTGAGTAGGAGGTATTTTTCCACGACAATTCAAATTGTAATATTGTTATCAGGATTCAATTATGACCCATGTTTCATGCGTGTGTCGTCGTAAAATGGAAGCACCCATCATTTAAGACATTTTAGCTCACTTACTTTAATGACCTTATGGATCATGGATGGATTCATGCTCAATCAACTCTTTCACCTAACCTCGGGGTTCGCTGTTTTTTAGGCCAACCCTAAAAATGACTGAGGTCAACCTATTACAAAATAGGATGAATTTTGTAACTGAAATGATACATTTCAAGCTGTTACATCGACAATGATCCACAGGAATAAACTCAACCTTTGGAATTTGGAAGACAAAAGCTGACCTCAATCTCAACTTACCGCTTGAAGGCTCTTAAATTCCTCTTTCCTCCCCTTGTTTGTGGTGAGACCGAATTATTGCAACATTGGTTTTCGTCTTGCTTTATTGCAGCCACACCCACATTATTCAAGCATTGAGCATAACATCTTATACAAACAAGACCACCACCAACAGTGATCTCTACCCGTAAGCAAAAAGCTGCTTGTCTAAGCATCAAACTAAGATCTCACCCAGTGGTCAGCATAACAATCTAATGGGAATGTTGGTTGCATATGTCAGTAAGGTGGTCTTCAGAGCTTGTATGGACAGGTGGCTACGTAAGAATGACCAAAATTTCCTTTACCACATGGAAGTAAGAGAAATGTTGCAGGAAAGAGTTCAAAGTCAACATCTCGGTTTCATTTTCGTATCTATATGTAGTGCTGTCTTTTGCACCAAAAGTATCAGGTTTTGTTTTTACGCTTCCAAGGCTGATTATTTTTCTCTTATGTTGACTGCATGTTCATTGTACTACAGCGTGTGTGGTCTAAATTTGGTTATGGTTTTTAACTGCTGTTCATAATAACTGTTGATTGTCTTTTGATTATGGACACCAGTCATAATGTCTTCACTGCAGTTTGTATGGAAGTAAGAGAAATGTTGCAGGAAAGAGTTCAAAGTCAACATCTCGGTTTCATTTTCGTATCTATATGTAGTGCTGTCTTTTGCACCAAAAGTATCAGGTTTTGTTTTTACGCTTCCAAGGCTGATTATTTTTCTCTTATGTTGACTGCATGTTCATTGTACTACAGCGTGTGTGGTCTAAATTTGGTTATGGTTTTTAACTGCTGTTCATAATAACTGTTGATTGTCTTTTGATTATGGACACCAGTCATAATGTCTTCACTGCAGTTTGTATGGTGTATCTGTACATTGTTTTCTTAAACCAATATGAAAAAGGAAACAGAAATGGCTCTTCTGAATGATATTGCCTTGTCCAAATCAAAAGAATGTCATTACTATTGCTCAAGGTACTTTAAGATAACTAGTAAGCTGTGTAAATCGAATGTTTTCAACTTAAGCTTTTTGCAAAAGAGAAAAACTTTTCCTCAAATAGATGCAATAATTAGCAGTATAATTATCAATCTTTCAGATGAAAACAAACCGACTTTAAGAACACAAGCATCCAATTTTAGGAGTCCAATAAACATATCTGTGCATAGCTACACAATCAACGAAAATATAACAAGGACTAGGACAACCACCATCTGAAAAGTTAAAGCA
This sequence comes from Cupressus sempervirens, assembly GCA_028749045.1. Taxonomy (NCBI): domain Eukaryota; kingdom Viridiplantae; phylum Streptophyta; class Pinopsida; order Cupressales; family Cupressaceae; genus Cupressus; species Cupressus sempervirens. The sequence continues at coordinate 805,667,953 of CM053785.1, read as the reverse complement.
AAAAGTAGCCTTAACAAATTTCTGTTGAAGTAGCATGTCATAGAAATGAAAGAATCTGAACAATGAAGCAGACGAAATATTTATTGATCCACTAGAGAAAATGGTTATGAAAATGATCATAACCAATTAGCATACAATTATGTTTAAAATCCCTAACAACAAAAGGTTTACTCCATTGAAAGCCTCTGATCAAAATAAGATAGCAAATGCTCAAAGACTGTCTAAAATTAAAACCAAGTTATATATTGTGAGACAAGGAAGTAACCTATAAAATAATTTAACATTGCATTGCTTACTTCAACATGGCAGTAGAAATTTAAGTAAACAGAGTTTTTTAGCAATCCAGATTTGAAATTAACAAATTTCTGTTGAAGTAGCATGTCATAGAAATGAAAGAATCTGAACAATGAAGCAGACGAAATATTTATTGATCCACTAGAGAAAATGGTTATGAAAATGATCATAACCAATTAGCATACAATAATGTTTAAAATCCCTAACAACAAAAGGTTTACTCCATTGAAAGCCTCTGATCAAAATAAGATAGCAAATGCTCAAAGACTGTCTAAAATTAAAACCAAGTTATATATTGTGAGACAAGGAAGTAACCTATAAAATAATTTAACATTGCAATGCTTACTTCAACATGGCAGTAGAAATTTAAGTAAACAGAGTTTTTTAGCAATCCAGATTTGAAACAAGTTCTCATCTCCTAAGACAAAAATAAGTTTTAAGAGAAGATGTGACAATATTATAATGTTGAAAAGGTTAACAGGCAGGATAAACATCCCTATAAGAATAATCTGATCATTCTATCTCAACAAGTTACATCTGCATGAATCTGAAAACACAGTATGACTCAGTCACTTAAATCATTTGTCGTAATCTTTTTTCTAAAGGAATAATGAACACATGAAATTACTCTTACTTAACAAATGAAATATCGTGCAACCATCAAGAGATAAAATTATTAAATTTAAACTGCATCAGATTTATTTCAGAGGGCAACCGCACGGTCTCTGAGATTAAGAAACAATCCTTGCTACAGTAACAATTAACAACCAAGATATTATTTTATAAACATAGCTTGCATCAAAACCATCTCAGAGACTAATAACACCGACCTATTTTACTCCAAATAGCAAGAACTGATACGTGACAGTTACTTTAGACATTACCACTTGATAATAATACTCGACAATTTTAAATAAATGATAGTAAACGCACAGTAGTCTCAACAACAACTTAAATGAATGTGCAAAATCTGTTCTCAAAATTCAGGGATAATTAAAATGATCTAGAAGAATAGCCACCGCCTGCAGCAGCAAATAGTAACTACTTACTTTCGCTCTTATGCTTTCACTTTACCAAAAATCTTAGCCTTCTCTAATGATGTCTGGAACCTTCCATGTCCGAACTTGGAGGATGTGTCAATAAATTTAAGCTTGATTTCTTCCAAGGCAGTTCGAGAAGTCTGTTTCAGGAGTGACTGACGCAAAGTCACAACTCGCTTCTTGGGACCAGCACAGCATCCTTTGATCATGATATAATCATCCTTCACAATACCGTAGTGAGGAAATCCACCCATTGGAGTGATATCCTTCTCGGTCCGGTCAAAGTCAGTGACTGCAGTGTGAGATTCCTGGTCTCGCTTGCCAATCTTATAGATCTTCTTATTCATTTCAGTACGATGATGGTATCCATTCTGCCCAGCCCTGGCAACAGTAAAGGAAACTCTGGCTGGATGCCAAGCACCAATACAGGCAACCTTTCGCAAACCTCTGTGTGTTTTACGAGGCAACCTTGTTACACCCCACCTAGTTACAACACCTTCATACCCTTTGCCCTTTGTAACACCAATAACATCAATCATTTCATCTTTCTGGAAAAGAGCATCAATGGGTACCTCCTTCTCAAAAAAGTTGTATGCATAATCTACTTTTTCTGGGATTGTTCCACCATTTACTTGGATTTCCATCAGGTGAGCCTTCTTCTGCTTCAACCCTTTCATCTTCTTCACCTGCAAAATACCGTTAATATAAAAACACTACCTATATGACTAGCATTTCTGAATCAATTGAAAATATTGAGTCACTTTCCATGATCTGACCAGATTGTTACAATCATAACACAAGCATCCACTTTTAAAATTAAAAGCTCTCTAGATGAAAAGCTTGGCATAAACTGTTGATCCGTCCAAATCAAGACTATTGTTTTCACAAGACCCTCCATGTAAGAAATTTGTATTAGTATTGTCAAAATATTTTCACAAAAAAAAACACCAATCTTGGGATCTAGAGAGACATACCATTGCCAGCAATAAAGGCGCAAGCTATTCTTTGAGAAACTGGGCATTCACCAACAAATGTTTTCTATTTGTTATAACTTATGTTTAATAAGAACATAAGATAAACTGTTTAAATGGTGCTTCACTAATTCCTAGATCCTCAATTGAATGACCCATCTGTTGTTATTGATTTCCAATGTGTATCTGCACATAGGATCCTTGTTGGCTGCATATTGATCTGCTTGGGTCTGAGGGACCAAGTATTGAAGCAACATTTGTTATTATAGATTTCAAACATGTATCAACATTTGTTGGCTGCATATTGATCTGCTTGGATCTGAGTGACCAAGTATTGAAGCAAAGTGTCTGTGGTATCACAGATTTGAGACATGGAAAGACGTCTCACCATGGACCTAAGTTGATGTGGCTAGAATTTGTTTCCAGATCTATTTTATATCCTGTTACACATTTTGACATACCGAGTTGGACATCCAAAGTTACCCTAAAAAGGTTTTAAATCCACAGGGCTATGAAAGTTTTTAAGTTTATATGATGCTTGAACAGCAAAGCAGATCTGTGTCGTCCAAAAGTATGCAGAGTTGTATTTAAACCAAAATCTTATTGCAGATTTTGATCTGAACCAACTTCTTTCTGCAATGAAATAAATTGAACTGTATATTTCTGAAAAACTAAGACAAATTCGTTAATTTGGCATGATTAAGATTCATAATAAACAGCAGAATCATTTTTTTGGACTCAAATCACACAACACTTATCATTCTGTTTCTTTGAAAACCTGACACTAAAAATTATAAAATTGCAACTAACTAATCTTAATCTAAGCATAAGATTATATAGTACAACAGGAAGAGGAGAGAAGATAATGCAAACTAAGGCCAGCAATCTTCAAATTCTTGCACAATTTGGCAAATAGACAAACTTGACAAATCCAACAGGTGTGCAAATCTTATGAATTGGATCAACTATGGAAGTCACTACAGGCTACAGTAACAACACTATTACATACATAGGTTGAAGAAACAACTCACAGTTGATGTGCACAACAATATTCACTTTCCAAAGGTACACAAACATACCAAGGTTGACAATGCTAAGTACTCCACTGTCAGCAAGATACTAGTGATATAAACCACATTTCATTTACATCCAATATTTATGAAAAAAAATTCCTCTCAAATACATATAAGCCGAATTTTACAACAAAAAAATCCAGAAGTCATTTGAAACTTCGTACTCTTTAACTTCTATTTTACAGTTCATTTCATCAAAAAACTAATGTCTTCACTTTTCTTTTGCATCTTTTCCTGCAAATATGAACCAGAGTGGTCCAAAACTACTTGGGCCATGTAAATAGACAAATTTCACAATAACTTTAATTCAGACTTCAATAACTTCAAGGGAGCCTTTTTGTGCGGATCCATTTCCTTTCCAAAATCTTTGTAAGCAATTAGTATCTTCAGAAACCTATTGATTGATGCTGCATTGAAACTTGACACATATGAAGAATCTTCAAACCAATCATCATCATACAAGTGGCACCCCATCCTTTCACAAAAAATTTCTAATGTCAATAACATTCCAGGCCATGATCTCCCCTTAAACTTATCTATCCCATTTTTGAAGATTGTCATCCAGTGCCTATATGCCTCTTTCTATTCCTTATTGAGATAAGTTGTCTCAATAATCTAATATACCCTCATCCACTGAAGTCCAAAAACCAACTCTAAAACTTTAGGGTGTTTATTCTCTGTAAGTTTACAAGCTGTCAAGAGTGAGTCAAATGTGTGATCAAGGGAACTGTTTAGTTTTCCACTCAGATTGTTGTGTGATTAGTGAAGATGGTAAGCATATTGCTGGTGCAAGTAAGGTTGTTAACAATCTATACACTCTTATTGGTATCAAAAGAGCATAGTAGGGAGTGATTTCATTCCATCTTTGAGTTGTTTCATTCCATCCTTGAGTTGTTGTTTCGACTTGGGGGAGCTATTCATTGTCACTTTCTATTCGCCCCATTTCAATTAAGTGGGCTGGTATCAATCATTGATGTCAGGGGGGTGGGGTTCTCAGGCACAGATTAAAACTCGATCAAAAACTGGTAAACTTTTATTCTTTGACATTTTAATTTTATTATTTATTTGTTATTAAATCATATTTCAAAACAGGTGCATCATATGTCTCTTGGAAAGGTCACAAGGAAGTCAATTTATTCTTTCAATAAAGCTAACTTTCCTAATTGCAGGGAAACTGATTTCTTTCCCTTAGGGTGTAATAAATTCCAAAAAAGGAGCAAAGGAACAAAACAATGGCAGGTTACTTAATCCAATGGAGAGACCTTGCAGAGGATGCTATGTGGGAGGTTGCAAAAAATCTTCAACAATTTGTAATTGCTTGAAGGAAAGCAATATTGTGCAGCATGAATTATAACATCCTCTTTTCCAAATTGAAACCAGATTGTGCCCATGATAATAAATTAAGTTCATAATGTCACAGGTTGTGTTAATGATATTATGAAACAACATGATAATGCTTAGGGGCTCACTTGAAGTTAATATATAAAATAAACTCTGTTGTATTTATAGCTTGATTTACATAATTCCCCTAAAATATCAATCAATGGTCACGAAGAAAATTGACAAGTTCTCTTTTACAGGGAAACCTTTTTACAGAAGAAAAGAAAGGAGGAGACATATTTGATCAACCATTCTATACCATTCCATTTTGTAACTTCAACTCTGTAGTGGAACATTGAACTTTGGTTCATTCAACATAGTCGTATAACATAAAAACCACATTGTGCAAATTAGGTACATTTTTAAGTTGTAATTGTATCCTTTCAATTCTAGAATTCATAATTGCTTTGCAACAATTCATAATCTTTGTCAAGGTTGAACAAATTTTATTGTTCAAATTATATGACAAAGTAACTTTTGTAGTATATTTTCTATCCAATGGACAAATTTTATTTGCAAAAGGATAAATAAGTGGCAGACAAAAAAATAATTACTAAAATTGCATTTTTTTTTTAAATCTAAGAGAAAAATGACTATTTCAATGGCAAAATTTGCAAATTTACTAATATATTGTGACAAATTATCTGCCATTTTTGCTGGTGTTTATTATGATATACTGTTTGATTTTTCTTAACTAATATATACCTAGCTCATAATAATAGTTTGGATCATAGATACTGATAAGATTTGTCGATGAATAGTAATATTAAAAACTTATAATCTGTATCCACATCTACAAGGTAATCAATCAAATCAACACAATTGTAAATTTTCTGTAAAATTACTCTCAAGGAAATTGTGGATTTTAATCCCCTCCAATTCTAGACCTAGAGGGGTTTCACCCTGGCTAATTGAATTATAGTCCCATGCTCCACAAGGAGTGAAAATCAAATAATTAAATGTTTTTCAATGATGCTCCTTTCTCCTTACTTGGCCTCCCTAATAAATGTACATCTTCAATGTTCCTTGAATAAAAATAAATCATAATAACATTTATCTTATATTGTCCTTTAATCCCTGCTGGAAATTGCATCTTGTCTTGTATTGAGGATTTAACTTATTTATTAAGAATATGTTATATTTGCCAATTCTATGATACCCATCCTATTCTCGACATGATTTTTAAAGTATACATAACATTTCTCTAAAGATTGTGGGTGTCAATGGACCCACCACATCTTATCTGCCTGAGATTATTTTCATTGTATTATCAATGAGTTCTTGGTTTGGACCCACATTGTCAATAAATTCCAATGCTCCCCTTGATTCTTTTCCTTATTTTCTTGTGAAATGTGTCATAGAGGTGGTGTCACCTTATCTCTATGAAGACATTATACTAGCACTTCTTCCTGCTAGAGCCCACCCACTTCCAAATTCTTCTAGGTGTAGATATTCTACTTAATCCTTATATTGGATGTGAGATAATTGGCAATAAAGCATTAACTTTGTCACAAATCAAAACCAATGTAACACCAGTACTGGGGTACATCAGGACGAGTTTCCAAGACGGGGGACAATGGGCCTCATTTTTAGGATGGTGGGGGGGAAGGCTAAGAGACGATGGCAAGGGGAAGACGAGCAAAGAGGGGTGTTGTATACATAAAGAATTTGAAAAGCTAGTAATGAAATGATGTTTCAATATAACATACCAAATTAAAATACTTGAACATGGCAAAATTGCAACACGAACTAGAACCATTGAACATTCAACATAGTAACATGTTACATACCCAATAGTAACATTCAACAATCAAAATTCAAATAGAAATTCAAGGACCCATTCGAGTGATGGCATGGTTGCAGAATGGCAAAAAGGTGGGGGTACTTGGGTACTCAAGTACCTAGTGCAGGGACATCTCTAGGATGGGTACTTTGAGGATTCAGAGGGGCATTCAAGTCCCTATGTCTCACTGATCAAAACCTTAAATTCCAACTTAGTTTTTTTCCCATGGCATTATTGTTGGCAATTTCAAGCTTTAAGTCTAACACATTTCATTTTCTTTCACTCTTTTCTTGGCCCAATATTGCCCTCAATCGCATATTTTTGGTTAATGCAAAGAAAGCAGTAATAATCAAGCCCATTCATTAAATGTTATATTTCCAAGACCCAAGAGAAATGTTAAAAGGGTTGTTGGTTGAATCAATTTAATTTCCAAGAAGAGAAATTCCATTAATGTATGTTCTACACAAACAATTCCAATAATAAAACACCAAAAAAAACTTCACCGACCATCAACAATTTGAGAAAATAGTGTGTGCATATTTATTAATTAGTGCATAAGCTTTAAAAACTAGTATGACTATCCCATTACCAATTACAAATTCATCTTTATAAAAAAATTCAAGAGGGCAACAAAGGATGACTATCCCATAACCAATTATGAATTCATCTTGGTCAAAAAAATTAAGAGGGTGCTTTAGCTTGAGAGCATGTCACATTCACATTATGCAACTTGCCCATATCCCACAAATTACAAGAACATCCAACCATGATTAGTTTCCCCCTTGGCACATACCACAAGAAGCCAAACTATCCAACTACAACCAATACCACCCCTTAGGGTAATCAAATCAGCTCTCAGCCCACAAGGGGTAAGAATGTCCAACTATAAGAGATTCCATCCCCTTAGGATGGCATAATTATTTAGGAGCCAATAAACAACATCTCCCTATCTTACTTCCCCTACCTCATATGTGATTGATTACAAGATGCACATGTGCATTTATGTTAACGTATGATTAGTCATAGATAGAAAAATTGCAGACTACTCGATGAGCTTTACCAAAAAAATCACAAGTTGAGGACAAGTTTTGAGAAAAACTTGCCAAAAGTCCATCAATTTTTCAAAGAGTTTTTTATAAAACCCCTCACTAGTTTTTCTTTCAGCTTCCAAAAGGGAAAAAAAACATCATTTTTGAAGCACATTCTTTATTTGAAAGAGGATTTAGTCATTTTTTCAACTCAAGGGGAGGAGGATTTATACAAATATATCATTTAACTTTGTATACTTTAAGTTATATCTGTATAAATATTGTCAAGATGTTTGAGATATATTTTAGCTTCATAGGAGTTAAAACGCAGATTCTAGATTTTGAGGCTTTTCAAAAAAAATCAAGCTTGGCCAAATTTCAAGATTCAACATGCCTTCAGCAGTATTATCTCCCACAACCTATCATGGCTATTTGACGTCAAATTTGTTAGTGTAGTTTTAGTTGGATAAAACTCATTATTATATATATATATATATATATATATATATATATATATATATTTGTTTCTGTGTCTGTGTGCATAGAATGGAACGAACGACAAAAGGTACGTTGGGCATCCAAATCGGGTGACATGAGCACATGATTATAAGGTATTAAGAGACATCGAGCATTTAATATGGTATGGTTTTGTTAATGATTATTCCTTCCCATGTTTAATAGAATATTGTATGGGATCCATAATTATTAACATGGATGGTACCATATATGTGTGTGTGTGTGTGTGTGACTCACAAAAGACATGCAACTCTCTATCAAGGGTCAACACAATTTGACATCAATAAAGGAAAGGAAAAATTTACAAGGACCACATTGTCATCAAGGTAAGTAGGAACTTGGATGGAGTGCAATTTATTGAATTCAAAACCACCCCCAATAGTACATTGATTGACACAATTAAACCTTACTTCCTAGTACATTGGTTGACGTAATTAATCATTACTTCAAAATCACTCACAAGGACTAACAATGCATAGAGTGCAACGAACAACAAAAGGTACATTGCGCATCCAAATTGGGTGACATGAGCACATGGTTATAAGGTATTAAGAGATATTGAGCATTTAATGAGGTATAATTTTGCTAATGATTATTCCTTTCCAAGTTCAATAGAATATTGCATGGGATCCATAATTATTAACATGGGTGGTAACATACATACATTACATATATATATATATATATATATAGATAGATAGATAGATAGATAGATAGATAGATATGGTTGTATATCCGTTTGAAGGAGTGGGTTGAGGATATGTTTTAGTTGATCTTTGAAGATTCTAATCATATCAAAAAGTGATTATGTTAATGACTATTCCTTTCCATGTTTAATAGAATATTGTATGGAATCCATAATTATTAACATGGGTAGTAACATATATATATAGGTGTATTTAATGAAATAAAATTTATCAACATCAACAAAAGGAGGTCAGTTTCAAATAAAGTCTTACCGATTCATTATTAAGCATCAATATGTTGATATAATTTATTTGGGAGAACACGCTTATGAAGATATTCACGAAATTAAATGTAATCTTGAAAACCATCTTTAATTATTGTTAATCTCTCATTTATATTTCTATATGCATTATAAGAACTATGTGCTTTGATCTTTTCCTCATAGAATGTTCTTGCAAAAAGAGGGAGATTGTATCAAATTCAGAGGAAGCACACATCCGTTTGAAGGAGAGGATTGAGGATATGTTGTAGTTGATCTTTGAAGATTCTGATCATATCAAAAAGAGAGCGAGTGTTGACTTCATGTAAACTTTTGGTATCATGCATGTGATACAAGATTTAATGGGCCTACCCCTTGTGTACATCATGAGGGAGTGAAGTCTTCCAAATGATTATCACTTTATTTGCAAAAGTTATTGAAAGGTGACAATTTTACAATAACTTAATTTTCTATTATGGTGGATATCTTACAACGTCTATGCAAATAATGATAGATTATACTTTGCAAAATGGATGTTCATATGGTAAGCAATATGAGAATGCGTGTGCACATACGTTATAAAAAATTTGAGTACATGGTGAATGTTACACAAATTGATGTCTAGAAGGCCATTAAACAAAGTACATGGTGAATGTTACACAAATTGATGTCTAGAAGGCCATTAAACAAAGTACATGGTGAATGTTACACAAATTGATGTCTAGAAGGCCATTAAACAAAGTACATGGTGAATATCATATGAGATGACATTCAGAAGGCCCATTACTCACAGTACTTGATGAATATCTTGCAACTCCACATTCAGAAGGCCATTACTCAAAGAGTACATGGTGAATGTCATATGGGATGACATTCAAAAGGCCATTACTCCCAATATCATTAGTCAAAGTATTTGGTGAATATCATTTGTAGATATTCAGGTGGCCAATATTCATGATATCAAATGTGATATCAAAATGTTGAATATCTTCTGATCAGAGATATTCTTATATTACATTGAGGTAATATATGGTCCTGTGTTTATACTTTTGGACTAATTTGTTATGCTTTATTTGCTTGAGTTTTAAATAAACTACTTACTATGATATATTAACATCTAGTCTTATAGTAACTAACTGCAATTATGTATTTGCTTCGAGTTTATAGAAACTGCTTATAATTTTGCTTGTGTCATCTGCATTCCGCAAGTGAATGTGATTTTGTATCCACTTTGCATTTATATATATCTAAACTCGGCTTGTTTCTTTTAAGTTCTCACTAATTAACTCATTAGATGCATCTTCTCATTGAATTTTGCAATAAAAAAATGTATTTTTAATTAAATTTAAGCTATTTTTTAAGTTCCCAAGTTTTTCCCGAGTTTTATGAAAAACTGGCCAATTTTTCCCCAAATTATTTTGGAAGGGGATTGTTGAGTTTTTGCTGATTGAGAGTTTTCCATCTATGTGATTAAGTATTAATCCTATTGCAATCATCAACTCATAATACTTATAGAAGGTCATTTGCATTCAATAACTAGCAAAGCACATGGCAAGATTAATTGCATATAATCAGATCAAATGTAGCATTATCTACAACAAGCAGATTGAAAGCATTAATATCTACAACAGCTTATAAGCAAATCAAATATACTATTATCCAATACTGTACATAGAAAGAATGAATGCAATATTATCTATAATTGCTAACATGCAGATCAAATGCACTGACAGTTAAAATCTATTCCAATTAATGGATGCAATATCACAGTTACATGTCTGACAACTGAAGAAATTCTTTTCTTAGATTGATGTTCTTCCTATCCTTGTGGAGTGCTTAATAGGCTGTCCTTATACCTCTCAATTTGGCTGGAAGGTCATGCCTTTTCCCAAAAGATGCTCAAATTCAAAGATAGCATTACATGCCTTTTCCCAAAAGATGCTCAAATTCAAAGATGGCTGGAAGGTCATGCCTTTTCCCAAAAGATGCTCAAATTCAAAGATAGCAACCCTTCATCAAGTCTCATTCCTTACATATTTGCTTTATTGCTATCCAACCATATTGTGTCATGTCCCCTCTTTAGCTCCTTCTGGCAGTGATATGTGAGTTAGCCTATCAAGGAGTCTCGTAGGTTGGCAAGAGTGTTTAGAGGCTCAATCAGGGTTACAGTGTTCGGATTTGAAGTTTTTGACAGTGAGGGCATGATTCAGAGGAGTTCCTTAATTATAGGAGAAGACCCCTACTTTCTAGGAGGTGGAAGTATCATCTAGCATTGAGGTTATAGGAGACCATCCCTTGGTTTCAATTTCGAGAGATTCAGAGGTCTTCCTACTTTTTAGGGTTATCCCTAGATTTGAGGGATGAGATTGTCGATTATTTCTTGATATCCAACATCAGTCATAGGTGGTGGCAAGTTCAATTTCACCTTCTGATGGTGATTTGGCTATTAGTTGGTTCCTGGGGAAATATTTAAATATATTTAAATATTTCCCTAAGTTAGTAATTAAATATTTAAATAAGGTTAATTTATTAGCCACTAGGTTGAAATAAGGAGATTTTTGGCTCTAGTTGGTCAGTTGTGTTGGGGTGTGATAGTCTGTTGGAAAGTGCCAAACCTCTACTATTTGATTTTCAGCTACAAGAGCTTCGGTGACACTTGATACTTTTACCATGATTGAAATAATGTTTTTTCCCTCTATGTTGGACGCCAATAATGAAAATAAAACATTATAACCCAAAGTTTCCACTTAAGTCGTATTAGGTCATTTTTAGGGTTCGAATGCCTAGTACGGAGTTATAAGGAGAAGTAAAGGAAGGAAAGATTATCTTTTACATTATTCATCCATCATTTTGGGCGCTTTACTTTGGTAGAGCATTCCTCCAACTAGGACGCCAACCCTAGGTTGAGAGAGTAAACTGTTTGAGACGTAACCCTCAAGCAGCTGTGATTCAGCAAGTCTGCAGTACTATATTCAGGCAGAAAGCAAGCAGTTTCAGCAATGGCAACCCTTCTTATCTGATCTTCAGCAGCAGCCGCCATCTCAGATCTGATCTTCAGAATTGGGCCGCCTTTTCTGCACACCTGGGCGTTGGAATAAGAACAGATCTGCTGCAGACCTGTAGCTGGCTTCCTATCCATATCTGGCGTTGACTGTAGCTAAGGTACTGGGTTGCTTTTATTTTTGTAACAGTTATTATTGGGTTCATTTGGGTATTCCCAGCTTTCAAGTGCTGTGGTTTTGGATCATTACTATGCTGTTTAAATATTGCTGTTACTGGTAGATATTGTAACACATCTATTTTGAAGAGAAAATTTCAAAAATCAAACACCAAACTTCTGCACTTCTGTCTACTCTGTAAGAACACTTAAAAATTGCTGGAGAATTCTATTTATTTAAATAAAATTACAGCAGATCAGTGAATCGGTCTGCTAGGGATATTTCATATTGCATTAAGAATTTTTTATTATTATTGTCATATCTTTTATAGCTGTTTTATTTACTGGGATCACCATCAATTCTGCTGCAATACAAGATAAAATTCCTCCCTCGTTTACTGATAGTCTGGGCCTGATCAGCCTTCACAGAGAATTGTGAAGTCTAGGGTAAGGCAATCTCTTGTTTGGAGGTCTTCATAATTTTTAATGCATTTAGATATGGCATGAATACGAGTGTTTATGGAAGGGGCATTCATTTGAGGACCTAAGAAAACTTGTTGAAGAATTGCTAATATACTAAGTAACAATATTTCTTCATCTTTGGGTTACCTCATAAAAAAAATAAGTTAAGTAAAATTACATATATATCATAACATATTCCATTCAAGATATTACGTGCATGTCAGGTTAACAATTCTACATGAAAGTTGATTGAGTTTCAAAAATTGTGCATATGTCACTTCCTGCACATTAAAAATCAAACCCAAGAAAAGCACATTTTTGGGTGTCTTGTTCATTTTTTAGATGTGTTCATTTTTTGTAGATGGTTGACGAAGGTTCATTAATTCCCATGTAGTCCAAAATTGATAAGTCTAGCATCCTGGATTGGCTAACTGATGTGGTTTTATTGATCTTTAATATATATGTAAACTTATTTTCACAAGATAGAGAAGTTGTTGCAGATTTTGTGCCTCCTCTGCCTTCTGAACAGCTCATCTAGGGAGGGTACTAGAATACTCAAATGCTTCTTTAATAGCCATCTTAGTCTTTAGTTTACTACAGTAACTTCTATTCTCATCTTTAGTTCACAACATTTATTTTTGAAACATTATCTTTGGAAATCTTTATAAGAAGTTTTCTATATTCTCAGTTTAATACAATAATGTTATGGTATCAGAGTGGGTCTGGATCTGACTCACTGATACGAGGGTTCAGGGTTTGGGAAGCTTTTCAAGTTTTGAATAAGTTAATAATCCTAAAATCTTCTTCAACAAATTTTTCAGTGAATTTTTTTCAAAAGTTTCAGTTGTCAAGAGATGGAGAGTTGATGAAATCGGGCCTATTTAAAGATAAATGTGAAACCGATTGAGTGAGGACAACTTTTCCTGTGACTAAGTAGCTGCCTTCTTGTGTGTAGGCAAACATCATCATTTGTTGGCTGCAAATTGTGTTTGAGCAACCAGCTATCAAAGTGGAGCTTTTATGATATCAGTAATCTAAGAGAAAGGTGAGATATGCCAGTCTGTGGTGTAGGTGTGAATGAGTTGTGGTACTCAGTTGCTGCAACCGGAAAGTGTTTCCAGATCTATCAAAAGTCCATTTAATTGTATACGGCTGCCTTTGTTGGCTGAATCTAATCATTTTGTATTTGGAACCTGAAGATTATATTAAATTATGATCGAATCCAATGTAAGTTTCGGCCATTTTTGGCTTCTGTTGTAAAAGTGCGATCTATGCTGATTAAAGTCTGTTGGTTTTATCTGACCTACTCCAGCTACAGCGCCATATATAAAATATTAACGCTAATGCTTACCAAGATCCAAATAGTGCTAACATTCCTCTAACCTCCCATCAATAAAAATAGAAAATAGGCGATAGTCTGAAAATTATGTTCCCTGTTTGCCATAAGTAAGCGTAAACCCACAAAAAAATGTCAGTCATCTTACCTGAGTGTGAGCTAGAACCCGAATAACAGAGGCATACTTCTTCATCTTCTCGAGCTCGGCCTCGATGCTCTTTTTTCCATCTTCGTTCTCATATTTCTTTGCGTACTTGGTGAACGCCTTCTTCTTGGCTCTGTACCAATTCTTATAAAAGCGCCTCCTTAACTCCTCGCTGAGATGCTGAGCCCACACAGTGTTCAGCGTGCGGAGACCGCGAGGAGTCTTGATGTAAGCTACCACACCCACAATCACCATGGGCGGAGTCTCCAAAATAGTCACTGTCTCACAAGTCTCCTTCTTGTGGAGCTCTGCAAAATAGACATGTCACTATAAGCTACAAAGGGTCAAAATAAAATAATGCGTCTTGAAAACATATGGATTGAGAAAGTGGGCTCACTGGATCCGGGCTTCTCGACCTCTCTGACGATATGGGTCATGCCGGCCTTGTATCCCATGAACGCCGTCAGCTTACAGGGCTTTGTTGGGTCATCCCTCGGAAATGACTTCACTGTCATTCAATACCATAAAGCCTAGATTAGACATTGTATTTCTGTATACTGAAAGCTTTTCGATATTCATATATTCAGTTTTTTTTCTGTAGATTAAATTTAATTCTTTTGCAAAAATTGACACGATTTTTTCCATTTCGGTTACCTTTTCCTCTGTGACGACGAGCTCTCTTGCGAGGAAGGAATCCCAGCGATCCATGCCTGGGATGCTCGAACTTCCTGTGACTCATCCTGCTTCCTGCTGCTACTCCAACAGCCGCCCCTGCGCGATAAAAAGAAAACCCTAACTCTTAATCTACGTATATATTGGATTATAAGAAAACCCTAAGCCCAGAGGTGAAATAAATGTGTTTTTTCCTAAGCTTAATCGAGGCTAGCCAATGAGATTCATCGGCATAAGCATAGATAAATTTAAACTGGCAATTCCACGAATAGGTACTCCAAGAGATGTTAAAGTCGGAAAAACTAGTCTATTTTTTTTTAAGGACGATTTAATCATGTTTTATTATCATAAAATTATATCTTATGTTTTATTATCATAAAATTTTATCTTAAATTTTATTATAAATATTAAATTGTAATGGTAAACATAATTCTAATCATATACTAGTTCATAATTCAAATTATAACGACATCTAGCTTTAATCATGAAATAAACATAAACTATTATTTTAGAACAAAGGCACATAATTTACTAAACTAAAATTTAGAGTTTTCTTTAAGAATTATGGTTAGAATAAGGGGTTCATGGTTACTACTATGAATAAGATTAGGAATTTGATTAGTTGTAAGGTTAAGCCTATGATTGAGGTTAGACTTAGGAGTATAGCTAGTTTTTAATCAAAGTTATGTCTTTATTATTGTCAAAGTAATGGTTTAACAATAATAAAGACCTTAACTTTGATTAAAGACTAGCTATATTCCTAATTCTAACCTCAATTATAGGCTTAACTCTAACCTTAATCAAGTTCCTACCCTTATTCATAGTATTAACCATGAAACCCTTCAACCATAATTCTTATACAAAACTCTATTGATTGTAATCACCAAATTTTGGTCTAGTAAACTATGTGTCTATGTTGCCAATAGTGGCATGTTGTGATGGTTAAGTTGTTGACTTGTTATCATTGCCATCAAGGTTCAAATCTAATAGGGATGAGGTCCCTCGTTTGTGGCCTCACTGGTTCATAGCTCTAGGTCAAAGCATTTACCCCTCTTTAAAAATTTAAAAAAACTATGTGTCTATGTTCTAAAATAATTAAATTAAATTAATACTAGACCCTATTATGCATTCAATCCACCTTGCATAATTAAAATTATCATTTAATCATTAAATTGATTATATCCTAAAGTTTGATCACCTTATCCTATGTGTTATTTAATTTAAAGAACTTTTTGTAGAGTAGGAAATGTGAATCAAGGATAGAAAGCCGAAGTTCATCACATAACCTACACACACATATGCAAGTATATAATGTAGAAGGAGGGAAGATAAGGAAAAGAATCTTTTCTATCTCAATTCTAACGAACTAGATCTAGAAAGATTAATGCTAACTAGATGAACAAGGAGCACAAATGCAAACTAGATCTAGAAAGAATAGAGGAAAGATATTCAATTCCTTATAAGTCATGGGTGTGTTTGGGTGGGTGGGTGTGCACATTGAAAGCTAGATATATGTAGAGATGTTAATGTGAAGGAACGCGTCTTTTAAGCCAATTTTTTGTTTGTTGTTCTAACTGAAATGAGTGGAAATTGTTGGATCCAGGCCTAAAATTGTGCAATGGATGAAACTCATAAATCCTTCGACAAATTGTCAGGGGCAAACTAATGCATCAGGGGTGCAATGCAACCCTAATTGACTATGTGCAATGTTGATTCTAATTTCACAGTTTTGAAGAAAGTCGAAAAGGGTACTTTGATCTACAACATGTTTGTCAATTTGGTGTTTGTTACCTACAATAAAAAAGGGTTGTGTTGTTGATGGGGGGTTTTCCTTAGTCAAACCCCAAATTACGAATTAACCTTGAATTGAAATAGCATGAATGTAAATCAAATGTATGAATTCACCTTATAGAAATCAAATCTCTTGAATTGAATGCAATGTGCTTGCTTCACCAATTGATTTAGATCAAGAAGATGGAGATGAATAAATGTAGAAGATGCAACAAATGATGGATTGAAGAAGACCTTGAAGATAAACTCCTTCAATTGCTTGAACACTTAAATCATTTATCTTGGATGGAGGAATGCTTGAAGACTTGAAGACTTGAAACTTGAACGATTGAAAGCTAGAGCTTGTGGATGCTTGGATACTTTAGAGCAAGATGTTGTGATATGATCTTGTTATGAAAATGGATTAGAGGCACTCTATGCCTCTAATAACTAGGCACACAAACCCTTTGGGTTGTCTTAGGGCTTTGAAACAAGTCTCCATATCTAGAAATCAAGTCCAAATTTTGAGGAAATCTCATTTCGGTGCAAGGAGTAGATTTCAAGAGGATAGATGGATCAAAAGGAGGGATATAGGGGAAATAAATCATACCTTGAGCTTAACACCATACAGTAGGAGCTTTAAAGAGGGTCTATTAGTTTTATCCCAATTCACTTAGGAGAAAGAATGTGTTGTGATGTGGAGCTTAATCAAACTCGAAGTTTTATTTGGTGTAGTTTCTCTCCAGATTAATGACCCTACTATTGTAAAAGGTGTTGGTTGCTATTTTTTTCGATTGGATGACTTATTCTAGCCCTAATTTTGTAAGCAAAAAAAGCTTGTATAAAATGGCTTAGGGTTAGGGATTTAATAATGTATGGTGATATTGTAGCTCCTTGTAGAGATATTGAGTTGTAAGGGATTGTGAATTGTAATTACAAGATAATAATAATATTGGACTTTTTGTTGGTGGCCATAGCCCAGGGATTAGGTGAACCATGTAAATCTTTGTGTCTTGTGTTCTCTTTTGTGCGATTTATTATTTTTTGATATTTGTTATATTTGCACGTAACTTTATTTCTATCCAAGGTTAATCCTACCAGGATGAAAAAGAGAAGAAGATATTGAAGAGAGAAGGAGATTATTGATCATGCATTAAATAAGTGCTAAACCTTCATTAAATCAAAGTGCTTCCAATTTAAGATGGTACATTTAGCCCCTACTTTAGTGAGAGGATGGAGAATTTTGAATCTCCTTCATGTTATTTTATATTTGCCTCTACTGGTGTACTTGTTGGATGTTACTTTTGATGGTGTATTTATTCTGAGTTGTTACTTATTGATTAGATTTCATTTATTATTGATAGTTGACTTTTATTAATGAGTGTCAGCTATTTATTGCTGGTGAATTTATTGTTGGATATTCTTATTGTTGGTGATTTACTTTTATTGGTGATGGTTGTTATCTATTGATTATTGTTCTTGGATGTGTGGCTTTTGACTTAAGGTGGATATATCTTTCATTGACTTTATCTTGATGTGATACAGTATTGTATTTGGTATTTAGATGTTGGCTTGGTGTGTGATGTTGGTATTGGAAGGAGTGTCCTTTCAATTTTAATTATCTCTTCTTTTTGAGTAATTTGTGTTACCCTTGAGGTAGTTTTGACTATCAAGATTCCTTGCCCAGGATTGTTTTATGATTTAATTATCTGTGTGTGGATCATACATTATCTCCCCTGCGCAGTGGGAGTGGAAACTTGACTAGGTGACCACACGGTCGGGAGGTAGTGTTTTCTTACCATTTGGGTTCCCCTCATATTGAAAAATATTGGTGATGTATCTATGTATCATGTATTTTGAGATCCTACAAGATATTGTATTGTATATTAATGTGCTTGTATCTATTCTTGCATACCCTACAACATGTGTAGTGGATATTATTCATTGGATGTATTTTTCTTGTATCAGTTGTACTTATGCATTTGCTTATGAGATGTTGTATCTATTATTTCTTTATGATCAATATAGTGCCTACCCCTAGTTTGTGTTTTTGTTATATTATTGAAATCTTTTAGACCAACTTTTATGGTTATGTGTTATGATTTAGTGGTACTTGGTTACCTGACTTGATTGATGTTATTTCATACTTAGTCATTTATTTGATGAGCTACTTGATACTCAGTTATTTCGTGTGTTCATGGTTATTGTTTCGATGACAATGCTTTGTATATTTTATATAGTGATTTTAGTGGTTTCGTGATGAAAATTATATGGATGATTTATATGTGGTTTTATGGTTACTTACCCAATACTTGCATGTGTATGGCATACATGTATGTTTTACTTTATGTTTGATGTTTCTAATGTGGTTAAGGGAGGGAATCGTAGTCACCTGCTAGTTGGGATCTACATGATGTTTCACTCCCCGTCATTGTTTGTTTAGTTTAGATTTATATGCATATGTACATGTCCGACTTTTATGCAGATTGCAGGTATCAGGCATCAAGTTCCCTGAATTACTAGGATGAGTGTGTCTTATCACAATATCTCAATGGTAAAGACGAGAGATAGTTCTCGAGTCCAAATCCTAAATCTAAGGCAATTTTCCTAAAATATAGGGCAAGTATCTGAGTTATTTACCTTTCCAAATTCGTCAAGTGATTTGAATTCAAGATTTTGACCCTTAAGTTTGAATTCGTACTTTGTCTTTTAGATGGGTTTTCTTATTTAGTTTATGGGTATGTTGTGATTTTCAGTTATAATTAAATCAAATAAAGATATTATTAATTGATTTAATTCAACAAAAAAAATTATTTAAAAAACAAATTTTAATTGATATATTAATTTAAAAGAGGAAATAAATTTAATTATTTATTTAAAAGTCCAAATTTAGTGTAATTATATTTATTTAATTTAGTAATAATTAATTTAGAAGTTTCATTTTTATAATGAACTCTAAATATTATTATTAGTTAAATTAATAAATATACTTTCTAATTACGTCTTCTTATTTAATAAATGCAAGTGAGAAAAAATTAAATAAACTTTACTATAATTAAAATGCAAAAAGTATGAACAAAGAATTAAATAAATTAAAATAATAAAAGAGAAGACTTTTGCACGTTCATAAAACCAAAACCCTAGGTTGAGAAATACTTTATTAGGAGATTAGAGCTCATTTCTCCAAACATAGGTTTTGGGGAGCAAAAATTAGAATTGAAGCAAAAGAATTGTTGAAAGTTTTGGAGGGTTTGGATTTGCATGCTTTCACAACTTGTCTCAGATTTTAGCCGTTGTTTTGAGGTAGGGTTTGAAAACCCATTGTAGAATCTTATTGAAAGATCTGTCTACTTTGTGTCTTCCCGGGTGCTTGCATAATGCTTAATAAATTATTGTATTAATCTTTGGATAAAGAATTATGTTGTAGATTTTGAAAAGGAAAACTTATTAGTCAAGAAAATGTGACTCAGGAAAACTAAAGAAAAATTTAGAAAATTATTATGACTATATTCTTTTAAAACCCTTTCTAATTCGATTATAGAAAATTGAAAGAAAATAACAAATTGAACAACTAGGGTTTGAACTTTAAATTTGTTATGTGATTATAATGAGTTTTCTAAATAAAGATAAATATTATTCTTATATCTAGAATAATTTAATTGCATAATTTATTGGAAAAACAAAAAGATTAATTGAGAGAAAAGCATGTTGTAGCTAAAGTTATACATGCGTGTGAAAACAAATATACTAAATATAGAAAACTAAGTATATTATGATTGTATGATTTGAGAGATCAAAGACGTGAAAATACTAATTGCATGTTTATTTTTATTTTATAAAAATATAATTTAATTCTCAATTTTTTTGATAAAAAACTTAACTTTGTTTTTATGATTAATTATTAATTTTAGAAAATTTAGAAGAAACAAATTTATTAATTTTTTAAATTAATTTTTAGATTATTATTATAATTTTTTTATCAATAAACGGTCGAAGCCTTTTATATTATATTATAACAAAAATATAATTACAAATATCTTTGTTCAAACGGGCACTGGTAGGAAAGAACAGAGAAGAAAACCTCAAGTCAAGTGCCCAAGACCTTAGTCCTTTACAGATTACATATATGAAAGGGGCATTCCTCAGTTTTAGAGTTTGTTTATCATATTACCAAATTCTGTTCTAAATCTCTCCTATTACTAAGTTTAATTACTAACTTCTGATACAATTGGGATTTTGGAAGAGAATTCTTCTTATTCTTCTTTTGTGGGTCTATTTAAAAAAAGAAAACCACCAATTTATCTGATCACTACCATGAACCTCCTCTTAAATTTCTTTTATACTTTGTGCTCTATTGATGAAGTATTTCTTAGTGGTTCTTTGCAATCGCAAACCACTTCAAACTTCTTCTTTTAAAGTTAGTACTATCTATCAATACATATTTTGATTTTGACTAGGAAAAAATTATAAACTATATTTAATACTAGACTATTTTTAAAATTAATACTTAGAACTTATCCCATTTAAGTTAAATTAAAATTACTTTAAGCTTTGTTCTGTGTTTTATCTTTCCTAATTATTAAGGGGTTGATTTGATTAGGATTAATAATTTTCCTTGTATTAGTTCTAAATTTCTTTCTTAATTATAATATATGATTACTGATTTAATTCTTTACCAATCATATTCTGGATACCTTCCACTACATATAAAAAGAAGTATTAAATAGTTTTTGTTTTAAGATTGGTGACAACATGTTCAGATCTTCTCTCTAATTTTAAAGTTTATTGTGTTTCTTGCTCATTTCTAATTTTTTAAGATTATTGTGATGCTTAATACTTTTATTTTTAGTCTTCTATATCTTATTATTATACTATCATCACCCACCTTATTTACTTATCAAATGCTGACTAGACTAAGAAATTAGATGTGATGATCCTACTTCTAAGGAGTTGAAACGCCTTTCCTGTCAAATGTTTATAGAGCGAGCTCTGGAGTTTTAAGGCTTCTTGATATGGAATGCTTGCAAATACTAGTCAACAACATCACCAAATCATATTGAAAATCACTATATTTTCCATCCTCAAATGAACATATAAAAAGGGGGGACATAATTAACACCATTGATAAAATTGTCATAAATACTTGAATGATACATTAAAACAAGACACAATTCATCATTCAAAAGTGTTCGCTTTATAGTAGTCATCTATAATACATGAGTATCAAAAAGTACTTAATACAAGTCATTGAGGGACATGGAGCAAGCAAAACCCCAAAGACAAAAATCATACATATGAGAAAAAAGACCAAAGTAATAGTATCTGTCCATACGAGGAGCTGAAGCAAAAAAAAGACCCCAAATGAAAAGGGAAACAACCTCCTAACCATCTATTAAACAAACTAAAACTACCCTACCCAAAACTTACTCCAAGATAACAGAAAGAACCAAAAAGATAACTTGAAATAGGGCTTCCACCCAAAAGAAAAAAAAAATGGAAAAACACATACTACTAGAGCGCTACACCTCCTCTGCTTTCTTCCAACACACCATTATAATATTTGTATCCAAGTTGTCTACCTTGGATCCTGGAGGGAATACAAAAGCCAATTTCTCTTTGCTTGATTTGAACAAATTAGTCAATGTGAACTCAATTTTTTGAAATCATTCACCCCTAGTTCAATGTAGGCCTCAAACATCTGTAGATAATGATATAACAAATTTTTTCTCTGATCTTCTATGGTTCCCCTCCATTGCAACAAAAAATTGATGCTAGCCTCCATCTTTGGCCATACTGCAGAATTGAATATTGTCACAAATGTATAAAGATGGTCGCCTAGCAACTTTGGCTAACCCTAGACTACCCAAAGGATGAGCCATATACACTTTAGGTAGCAGAATCTTTAGTTTCTGATCAATGCTAAGAATAGAATTCTCAAGACCCTCTAGCTAAATGGGATCGAAGATGTTAAAACATAGATGAACGACCTCCTATTTCCCTATATTAGCCCTAGCTAAACAAACTATGAAGGAGCCAATGACAGAGCTATTAGTACACCAAGTGAAATCATAATTAAAGGCCTTCTCACCTATAGCCCAATTGATAACAACCCTAGTAATGGCATCTACCAAATTTAGAATTCTTTTCCATCTCTCAAGCTTGATAGACCCCCAAAATGCCATGGTTCAAACCTCCATCGCACGATACAAAGAAATCACTAACTTCGTGAAAACTAAAGTTTAAAGCTAACATTAAGCATAATACACCAGAGGTGACAAGAGAATACAATCATAGCCAAAATAAATAGAAATCAAGAGCTAAGGAAAGACCTAGAAAGATCTAGAAAGGAGAGAAAAATGCACGTCATGCTAATTGTAATCATGGACTGGCATGTTAAATGCCTAGTAAAAAGCATGACTGTCGCATCACTAGCAGAATTACTCTTTTGAAAAGTTTTAATAATTGGAGCTATGATACTCACTAACTTATATACTTATCATTTTGAAATTAATATAAGGTTTGAAAAGTATAAAAAGAAAAAAAAAAGTGCAGGAGGTAGGGTAGGGGGAAAAAATAAAACAATCAACCGAGAAGCCATGCTTAAGGCATTATTGATGCTTGTAGAATAAAATCCTCACTTTCAACTCCTTTATTTGCTAAATAATATGCTTATGTGTTTCCTTCTCGATATATGTGTTGAAACCTAGTTTCTTCAAACTTGTCAATTAAACTTAGAACATTTTAAAGCTTTGATTTCATCAGCCAATTTGGTACTTTTTGTTTCCTAATGGCATTAATTATGATTTGGGAATCTCCTTCTATGATTATTCTTTTCATCCTCATTTTAAACTCAGTACCGGCCCCTTACTAAGAGCTTCTAATTCAGCTATGTTGGTTGAGGTGATGCCTAAAGGTTTAGCTCTTTTAATGATCCATTCTTCGATGTTTGACCTTATAATGCAATCTATTCCTGCTTTTCCTAGATTACCTCTTGACATTATGTCGAAGTTGAGTTTCATCCATCCTTTTGGTGGCAATTCCTATTTGCATTATTTTCTTGCTTTTTGATCAATTTTCTCATAGACTAGGGGTGGGTTGACCAAGAAGGCCCAATTCCTTTTTACTTTTTCATCCCATTCTGAAAAGGCCCCTTTGACTATTTTTCTTAAATAGTTATTTATAACTTATGTTATGCTTGCCTCTACTTTGTTAAGAAATGAGGTAACCCTTAGTTTTGTGTTGCAAAAGATACGCCTATTCCTTTCTTTCTATATTTTCCACATTAGTATGGTTGGGGATATGTTCCAAAGTTTACAATATATGCTAAAATAATTTTCTTTATGCCATCCCAATAGATGTCTATTAAGATCGTTAGGGAGAGGGGAAGTCTAACATAACTTTTGTTAGAGCTAATAACAACTTTCTTTAGCACGAGTGCAGTTGTACAGTGAGTGGTATGTTGTCTCAGTACTTTCCTTATAGAGACAACATCTTGATGGGCCTTCAAATCCCATCTTTGTAAATCTGTTAGCTATTAGAATTCTTTTTTCCATTGTTGTCTGTAAGAAAATTCCTGTCTTTGGTAGACATGTTGGGTTCCAACATAACTTGAGAGGAATGCTTATGTTTTCCCATATATGTGAGTTAATAATTAGATTGTATCCTTTCTTGACACTATATGAACTATCTTTGGAAGCTCTCCATATAAATTTGTCTTTCCTATCTTTATGTTTAACCTATTGTTGTTTGAGGATGATATCAAGGGTCTCTTTATCTTCAGGTGTTAGATCTACATTCTCCAAAGTTTTCCATGCACATATATCTTACCCATTTTCCTTTCTAATATATTTATAATTAGATACCTTTGTCCCCCATAAATTTACAAGCACTTTTTTACATTAAAGGGAATGTTAGAGTTATTTAAAGGAGGCAATCTGTCCCAAGAGTCCTCCTAGAAAAGAGCTTCATCACCTCTTCTTATGTCCCAAGTAGCATATTTACTAATCATTGACTGACATTTAATCATTAAATTCTAAGCTTGTGACCCTTTGGGTGGGTTCCTGATTCTGAATAGTGATGTTGGATCTTCTGCATTCAAATATTTATTGTATAAGATCTTAGCCCATTTGCTCTCTCTTTCTAGGTACATTCACCATACTAATTTTTCTCCCAAAGCTTCATTTTGCCAACTAAAATTCTTAATGCCTAGTCCACCTTGTTCCTTTGGCTGACATATCCTCTCCCATTTGATCAATGTTGATTTCTTTTTTCTTTTGTTCCACTCCAAAAGAAATTTATGAGTTTTCCTTCTAGTTTTTTGTTGATATTCTTAGGTAAAGGCAAGCACGACATTTGATAAATAGGTATTGATGAAAGGATAGAATAAATTTTCAATGGTCTACTAGCTTTTGTTAACCATTTCCCTTTCCATGTTTCTGGTTGTTTATCAATTATGTCTAAAATATCCCATCCTTTTTTTTTCCTCGCTCCTTTTTCTAAATGAATCCCCAAGGTGCCCTTCTTATATCCCATCTCATTACATATAAAATCTTCCATTTCTTTTGAAGTGTTAAGAAAAAAAAAACTGATTTTTCAACGTTCACTTTCCATCCTAATGCTTCTGAATATTCTTGAATAATTTGTTCAAAGTTTTGTGCTTCTTCCTTAGTACTAATCCTTGGAAGAATAGTGTCATCAGTAAATTTTTGGTGGGTAATATTAGGGATATTGTCTATTACTGTAATTCTTCTTATTTTGCCTTCTTCTTGAACTTTCTTTACTGTTCTCCTAAATGCTTCAACCATGATAACGAATAAGAAAGGCAAGATCGGGTCTCCTTAACGGATACCTCTTGATGTAATGAAATATCCTTCTAGGGTTCCATTTATAAGAAGAGAGATCTCTGGTGATGAAATGCAATTGAATATTACGTTGATCCATTGGTGTGAAACCCTAAAAGCTTCTAATGTTTTACATAAAAATTCTCTAATCCACTACATCATATGATTTTTGGATGTCTAGTTTCATAAACATACACTGTTCCTTTTTGGAAGATGCTGAGTGGATGGTTTCCTGAATAATCAATATCCCATCTAGAATGGATCAACCAGCTAGGCATAAAGCCAGTTTGTTCTTTTGAAATGATTTTAGGGAGGATTGCTTTAATTTGATTGCCAATGCTTTAGAATTTTTTTGTATATGGTGTTACATAAAGCAATAGGTTTAAAATCACCTATAGTTTGTGTGGTTATTTTTTTTTGAATTGAGGCAAGGAAAGTATGGTTAATTTACGTTAATATTGATCCTCCATTTCTAGATGCTTATATTGCCTTCTATAGATCTTCCCCTATGATATCCTAACATTTTTTAAAGAAGAAAGCTTGAAACCATCCGATCCTAAAGATATGTCTGGATTGAGATTAAAGAGGGTTGTCTTAATTTCCTCTATAGAAAATGGTTTATTGAGTACTGATCTATCTGCTCTTGTGATCAATTTTGGAATGACACTAAGCATCTTTTCTAGAGCTATTTGATTTGAGAATTCAAAGTTGTTAAGGATGTTTTTATAATAATTTGCAAAAAATTCTACTAATTTAAGTGGGATTTTCTTCCTCATTTCCATCACTATCTTTTATTTTGGTAATTCTATTGATTGTTCTATAGTGGATTGTGCTATTATGAAAAAATTGTATTTCTATCTCCTTCTGCTCACCATTTCCTCTGGATTTCTGTCTCCAAAATATCTCCTCCTTTGCCAATATTTCTTCCTATTTTGCTAATAATTATTTTTCTCTAAATAATTTTTCATTGTCCATACCATTTTTAATTACTGCTTAATTTAAATTCTTGAGGTCTTCTTCAGTTTTTATTTTTTCTTTAAATATGTTGTTGAATTATGTTTTATTCCATTTTGAGATTTTTTCTTTGAGCATTTTCAATTTAGATAGAAAATAATACATTTTTTATCCTTTGAATTTACCTTCTTGTCACCATAGTTTTATTTGTTCCATGAAGTTTTTATCTAGGAACCACATTTTTTCGCATTTAAATGGGTTCCTAGAGGGTTTATTTGGCTTTACTAGTTCTATTCTAACTGGGTAGTAATATGAACTACCTATAGGTCAAATAGATGCTTGAATTGTGAGATTCATGTTTATTAAATCTCCTTTAAAGATTAATCTATCTAGTTTTTTTGCTATGGAATTGAAATATTTCCTTCTGTTGTTCCAAGTGAATATTGTTAGTTGAATGTCAATGATACTACTTTGGGAGTATCCTAAGCATTGGAGAGTATCCATATGTTGCATTCATGATTGTGTTTGTCATTGATGCCAACATAACATTGTTTATGTAAAGATTGGCTAAGTAGCAGACAAAGATCTTGATGGTACAAACAATGGTTTGATTGTTTGGTCATGCGCAATCATGGACATGTTCAGCACAGTGTCCTGATGATGTGGTCAAGTGCGTAGAGTCTAAGTAGAAGATGTACAGAAGTTGTACCTAATTTACAGAGAGCAATTTAGAGATAGAATATTGGGAAAGCAGTTCCTAATGATTGTTGGCTATCTTACATCTGGGATGTAATGAAGAGATGCACAGTCAGGCAATGATAGAGGATAGTAGGTTAATGATGTTAGTGAGTGTGCAAGCCTTAGTATCACACGTGTGAAGTTTTGTATAATCTGCGAGCTGACAATGCTATTGTAATTATAATTAATTAATTATCTTATTTTAATTAATTGGGAAAATCTCAAGGTTGACTCAAGGAATTATTATGAAGATATGGTATTAAGGAAAGATGTTTTCCTTGATTGTAATGTGTATTGATATCCTTGTTTAAGTGTGAAGTGCAAAAAGAAGCAAAGTGCTTACTAAATGCGTGCAATCGATCCAAGGGATTATTGGATGCAAGATTCAAGATCTGGTTACAAGATCTAAAGGAGCATAAGTCTGGTTGACAAGACAGAGATAGAGGAACAAAGTACATTTTAGTTCTATTATTCTACAAGTAATAATATAGAGATCATTTGGATAGTGGATTCATTGGTCTTTTCCTTGAAGCTATTTGGGCAATGGGTCCAGCTATCTTCGACAACTCCTAACAGGTATTCAAAGTCTCCTAATAGGGACTCATATGTATTGAATGTTGTAACAGAATCCTAATAGGGTCTATCCTTTAACAAGGAATATTTATATTAGTACATCATCTTGTGGGTACCATCCCCACCAGGGTTTTTCCTCTGATCAAGGGTTTCCCTAGTTAACATATCTAGTGTTATTGTGTATGAGTATCTTGTTGTGGTTTCAATTTATATTACTCATATGGTTAAGATTATTTAAGGTTATCAATTGTGATATCAGTTGGATAATTGATTCACACCCACCCCCCCCCCCCCCCCCCCGCCCGCTCAATTATATCAGTGGACTATATATTCTAAAAATTGGTATCAAAGCTTTAGGTCCTTGAAGAATAAGCTTAACAACTTTGGGAGATCAATGGTGAATATGTTTGGGAAGGATAGTCCAAGATTCGATGGGGCCAACTATGATAGTTGGAAGGAGAAGATGAAGACTCATCTATTGTGCATGGGTCCAGGATATTGGATCTTGACAAAAATTCAAAAGATAATTGTTGAAGAAGAAAAGCTTGAAGGATGTAGTGAAGAAGAGAGAGATCTATTCATGTGTAACATGAGAGCAAGAGAAGCTCTATTGACAACTCTTCTAGAGAATGAATACAGTCAGGTAAAGTCACTTGTAACATCTCATGAAATTTGGAAAGCATTAGAATCTATGTTTCAAGGTGATGATCATGCAAAAAGAATGAGATTATAGAATTGGATATGTGCATTTCAAGATGCTAGAATGATGGAAGATGAATGTGTAAGAAGTTATATTGGAAAAATATTAGAAATGGTTGCAAGAATTTGATCTCATGGTGGAGCCAAGGAAGATGATGAAGTCATATGGAAGATTTTGAAAAGTTTGACACCACCATTCAAGCCAATAGCCTGGATGATTTTGTTGGTAATGCCTTGCACCAAGGATTTCACAGAGGAAACATTTTTTGGAAGATTAGAAACAACAAAAGTAGATCTAAGACAATTTGGAGAAATTGCAAGAGTCGAAACAACTTTCAGTGCTCTAAACATTCAACCTAATTTGACAAGGAGTGCAAGCACACATGGAGATTTTGTTGGTAGTAGCAAAGTTGATGAAGACAAGAAGATCGAGGAAGGAATGGCCCTTCTGGTGAGAAGAGAGAAAGATGGTAAGAAAATATTTAAATGTTGGACTTGTAATGAATTTGGTCATTATGCATCTAAATGTCCTAAAAGAGAGAAAATGTATAAGGGAAATTTTAACCCTAGAAGAGATAGAGATAGAGATTGTTTGTATGCTAATGAAGATGAAGACTTTGATGACTCAAAGGTCAAAGTAAAAGTGATAATGAATTAGGATTTATGGCTATCAAAAAGGATGATCTTGATAGAGAAATTAGAGAAGAAAGAGCTCTAGTTACCCAAGTGGAAAATAAATTTGATTGGATAATTGGCAATGGTTGTTCACATCACATGACTGGTGATATGAATAAGTTTTTCAAGTTTAAGAATCATGATGGAGGTATTGTCAGAGTTGGTAACAATGAATCTTGTCATATAACAAGAACTAGATCCATTACTCTTGATGGTAAAACTAACACTGGTGATGCCTATTTTGTTGATGGATTGAAGCATAAATTGTTGAGTGTTGGACAGTTGGTGGACAAGGGTTATCTGTTGAAATTCATCGAGAAGACCTGCACTATTAAAGATAGAGATGGTAAGATTATTGAAACTGGCACTAGATATAAAAAAAGAGTATAAATCAAAATTTGACTTTTAGTGGTTCTGTAGGATTTAGACCATTTTAAGCATTTTTACGCGTAGAAAAAACAACAAAAAAAGTTTTTAAAAAATTTCCCATAGTTAAGCTCTCATTTTTGAAGATTTTGGCTAACTAACTAAATTGCTTTTTTTTGTCTCATTGCAGGTTGGAGCACATATGGAACCACTAACCATGTTTCTTGCAGGTTTTCATGTTGCTAAAAAATGAACTTGAATGCTTAACCATTTTTCTTTGAATGCATGTTGCTAAAAAATGAACTTGAATGGTTAAACACATTTTCCATTGAATGAATGTTGCTCAAAACACACTCTTGAATGTCATGGATTAAAATCAACTTTCCTTGGAATGCATGCTTAAAACAACAAATCCAATCTTGAATGCCAAGGATCAATTAACCATTGCAATATCAAACACTTCATTTGGAGCTTCTAAAATTGAACAAAACAAATCTCTTTTCCACATGCAATCTAGGTAAAGTTTGATTTTTGGACATTTAAGAAACTTTGTTAAGTTAAAATACAAATTTAAAAAAATCAATTTGAGTAGTTCCTTGGACTCACCTCTTTTCTAATCACCCATCAAATATTAACCATTGGTTGCAATCTCAGCGCCATTTATGGGGATGGATCTACTTGAAAAAGGTGTTAAATGTTCCACAATCTAACTCACTCACTTGGTCTTTGAACGTTTGCTTTAACTTTATCAAAATTCTTAAATGGCCAAAACTCTAGATTAAATCGATCACACTTCAAGTTTGGGCACTAAAATTGAACAACAACTGACGTGGAGAGCCTCCGGGCCCTCGCTTGAAATCGAATCTCACACACTTTTGTTTTGGGCTTAAAACAAACTCACACTCAATCTTGAATGCCTTAAAGAAAATTAATCGATAGTTGACGTGGAGGGCCTCCGGGCGCGCGAGTTTGCTTTTGTTGACCCTAACTCTTCTTATTGTTTGCATTCTTCGATCGATTTACTTTTGTTGGCGCTTCAAGTTGGAATTGAACATTGCCTCTTAAACATGAGTGCTTGCAAAGTCTAGATTAGCACACATAAGAGTCAGTTGGTAAAAGAACAAGTGTGTTTTTTAGCCCAAGGTCATCCAAGTCTTCTCTCCCCTTGTCATCTTTCAAG
Organism: Cupressus sempervirens; assembly: GCA_028749045.1. Classification (NCBI taxonomy): domain Eukaryota; kingdom Viridiplantae; phylum Streptophyta; class Pinopsida; order Cupressales; family Cupressaceae; genus Cupressus; species Cupressus sempervirens. The sequence continues at coordinate 805,637,355 of CM053785.1, read as the reverse complement.
GCCATCTTGGGTGCATAAGATTAGGATCCAAAACCTTGTTTCTTTTTAGGAGGCCTACTTGGGGATTTCATCACCCCTTGGACGACCTCAACTCCAGCGTTCCGGCGGAGTATAAGAATCGGGAGGTGAATCGAAAGACACCTCTCTTGGGATCAAGATTTTGTCATTCGGGCTAAGCCTCAAGGAACTTTATACCCTTGAGAAGTGAAAGAGGAGAAGTGGGTTACCGCTCCTCTCAGCTGTGTGACATCCTTTTGGTCTCATCTACGGATTTGGGCCTCACGTACCTTGCGTATATCGAGGACTCCCTAGCTAAACCAATTGTCTGCCTTGCAGAAAACCATCTAGGATGTTAATGTGTTTGGAGTGACTGATCGAAACATTTGTAGAACATACACACTTCTTGGTGCAAGTATCACATTCTGAGAACCACAAACTTCTATCTTGGTGTTCCTATCTATTGCTTGTTTTTATTTTACTTGTTGAATGAATGTTTGCTAAACTTGGTCAATCCTAGCTTAGGGCACACTTAGCGTAGTCACTGCCTATTTTGGAAGTTGAACAAGTTGAAGCAAAACAACTGAGATTTTTCCCAAAGCCAAGAAAATTCAAGAATTTATGTCGGAACAACCCAAACCCAAACAGAAGTTTCACAAGGTCAAACTCAAGCCATCTCTAGCATACCAAGAACTTTCAGCCAAGAGAAAAGAAATAACACCAAGCCCATGAATTTCCAAACTCCACAAAGCAGAGGACAAAGCTACCGACGAAGCACTTCAAGAGGCCTGGTTAGAGCACGCCATCAAATTTAGCCAACATCCAGAAGTTAATCATGCTTATGCCTTACCAACTAGGCATGATTTCTATGATTAGACACCCTTGTTTCTCCACATCTTCTTGGATAAGCTTCACTTTAGAGTCATCTTTGTAGAAAAGCTAGCCATCTTAGGTTATCCCCTTAAGCATTATTAGCTCATCCATCTCATTTAGAATCATACGATCTAGCCAGTAATCAAAAATCTGCACATCTAAGCTTTCAAAATTGTTGTCACTTTGCTAAAAGTTTGCCATTCCTAAAATCTTCCAAATCCACCAATCTCACCAAGGTTATCCCTTTGACAGAGCTTTGTCTAGGGTAATCTAGCTTTGTCACTTGTTATCCCTCATCACCTTGAGCTAAAGGTTGGGATCCACAAGTGGTCAATCTCGTGTTCTTCCTAAAGGATCATCAGTCTATCCTTAAGTTGACACAATCACCACCAAGCTTGCACATAGGAAAGCAGACCTTTTGTGCTTTGACAACATATCTTTGAAGTTAGAATCCCCAACCCAATCCTCCTTAGGTTTTTTCATATAGATTTGCCTCAACCTAGGAAATCATTTGCATAGAAAAGCCTTCCCCCTTTTGCATCCATCAGCATTATTGCATCTCATCCCTAGGAGCATTTTTCATGCCACTCATCACTCGCTTAGCCAAGAAGAAAGAAACAATGGAGCCCTATCATTTGGATCGAACAACCTCACCCCCCTTGAGCACTCAGCCATCCTTCAGCCCAGAGCAAGCTATGCCATCACCTACTGACATTGAAGCTTTCATGAACCAACCAGGAAATGCAGTATTGGTAAACGCCATTATAGACAAAAACAAAGAGACAATCATGGCTAATTTTCGAAGGGACAATGTAGGAACCTTTGACTTTGGAAGACCCCCTCCATTATCAGATTCATCTCACCCATTGTTTGGGCAGCTGCCACCACCCATAGGCTCTTATGATCCAAATTATCCTCAATATATTCCAAAAGAAGAGCCTCCAGCCAATCCATATGACCCAACAGACCCAAACATACCATCATCCACCCAAGTTGAAATCTCCATGCCGCAAGCCAACCCAGCCACCACCACTCCATCCTTGGTTCACACCTCTCCGCTCCAAACCCCCTTTACTCAAAACACCTCACCGTTCACCCCCTTCACTATTGCTGCTGCTCCCACACCTAGCCTTCAAAATCCACCCATCTCCCAAATTAGTGCTAACATCTTTGGCCAACCTTAGCAATATACAACAGGGATGCCACCCATGGGGCCAAGTAATCAACCTTTCATCACCCCCAGCTTGTTCACCACAGCCCAAAGTACAATCCCATCATTTCCATTAAGTCATTGGAGCTCAATACCACCAGCCACAAATCCACAAGCTATTACCTTCACTCCACAAAGCTATCAAAACCCACAAGCTACTGCCAATCTTCTACCAAGCTCCCAAGTGACCCCAGCTCCCACCACCACTCTACCAAGCTTCCAAATCCAACCACAAAGCTATCAAACCCCATCAGTTCCATTCCCAAGCTTTCAATTCCCACCACCTCCACCACCAACTAATCCATTACCTCCAATTACCAACTACTTTTCAATGCCACTTCTAGGATGTAATCCACCACCCCAGCCAACCACCAATTATTTGCAGATACCATCCCAAATGGGGGCACAACCCACATATATTGGTCAAACCCCACAAGCCCCCCGATCCTTTCCCCAAGCCTCACAACCATCTTATACCTTACCTCCACAAAGCAATCCATTTATCCCACAGCCAGCTTATGTTCCTCAATCCCAACCTCAAATCCCATATCAACAGCAAGCCTCGCAGCACATGCAGCAATATGCGCCACCTCCCCCTCAACAACCCGTCATCCACCATGCAGCTGCCCAAACAATGTACAATCCCTATCAGCAAATCCCTCACAGCCATCCATATTCAGTGGCCCCATCCAGCACATACCTACCTCAAGGCACTCCTACATTGGGGGCACCTCAACCATCACCTATCAATTCAGAGTGGGAGCAAATGAAGACAGCTCTGAAAGCCATCCAAGAAGGGAATGATCCAAAGACATTCAAGTTTGAGAATGTGTGTCCTTACCCATTTGACAGAGCCATTACCACGACACCATTTCCCAAACACTTTGAGGTACCTAAATTTGACAAATTCAGAGGAAAAGGAGACCCTGTCATACATATCAAAGAATTTTACATGCATTGCTAGGACGTGGCATACAATGATGTCTTCCTCTTGCGCCTTTTTCCCAAAAGCTTGGCTGGACCAGCTCTTGAATGGTTTTATAGAATCCCCTATGGCACAATTAAAAACTTTGCTGAATTATCTGAGGCATTTGTAGCCCAATATGCCCATCTTGTTGAAACAGAGCTATCAATAGTTGATCTTGTCCACACCAAGCAAAAAGGTGGAGAAAGCCTTGCCGAATACCTACAAAGATGGCAAACCCTTACCACTCGCATATCCTGCACCTTGCTAGAACGCCATGTGGTGAAAATGTTTATTGATAATGCACATCCCAGCTTGGCTCACCACATGACCATGAACTGTTTGCAGACCTATAAGGATATCAAAGAGAAAGGAATGATTCTTGAGCAAGGACTCATCAAAGATGGTGTGGTAAAGATTTACAAAGAGGCCAACCAAAATCAATCACATTCCAATGACAAGTCTAGGTATTGGAACAAAAACAAGCATGTTGCAACAGATGGGGTTACTGACACCAGACATGTGAATATCGTTGGTCCTTCTCAAAACCAGTCTAACCCACCATATCAAACAAACAACCAACAAGCTATCAATTACCAACAACCAAATAACCAAAGCTATCAAAACCACAATACAAGACCCAACTTTCAAGGGTCTAACAATCAAGCTAATGCCATCAATGTAGTTGCAGGGCAAAAGCCCAGATTCCAACCTGCACCTAGAAACTATACACCCCTTGGTGAGCCATTGGATGTTATTTTTGAGAAATTGGCTAAGGAAAACCTCATCAAATTTCCTCCTACCCAGCAAATTGATCCAAGCCAATCCAAAGCTACATGGTACAAGGACAATGAGTATTGCAAGTTCCATAGGGTAAACGGTCACACCACCCTCAGATGCATGAAACTGAAAGACTATGTGCAAGACCTCATTGATCGGAAGGAAATCACTATTGGTGCCCAAACCTCTCCCAATGCAGGCTTACAAATTTATCAAAATGCTTTTCCTCCACACAACAACCAAAATACTGGAAAAGCACCTATCCAAAACAACACCAACAACCGCCAGCCAAACCAACAGCATGGGAAGAACAATGACCACACTTCATCCTATATAGACTATGGTAGCCTTATAGGTTGTATATCTGAGAAAGAGCCTCCTGTCAATGTTATCAATATTCGAGGACCAGACAATGAGTGTGCGATCACCACTCGAAGAGCACGATTTAACATCGCAGGCCCACCAGTTTCATCAGCACCATCAGCTCCATCAAAAAGCCGGTACAATATCTTGGAACACCTTGGGAACATGCCAGCCCAAATATCCATTTTAGACCTTCTCCGCACTAGTCCTGTGTACAAAGACATCCTTGATAGTGCTCTCATAGAATCCCGTGTCTTTTCTGATATCAATGCTACTGATTTTCGTAATCTTGTTGGACACCTTTCATCCTCATGTGCCCTGTCTTTCAAACCCACCGAAATACCCATGGTTGAGCTAGATCACACCCTTCCACTTCGCATAGCCATCATGGTATCCAATTTTGCCGTGAAAAGAGTAATGATAGATAATGGATCAGCCTTGAACATTTGCACCCTAAAATTTATAAAACAAGCTGGGTATACTGAGGCAGATATGATCAGTGAGGTTATCACCATCAAAGCTTATGACAACTTGGAAAGGACCACGGAAGGGACTATTTTGCTACCAATCAAGGTTGGGCCGGTCATCCAAGAGATAGTTTGCCATGTTGTTGATCTAAACCTACCATTTAACATCCTCCTCGGTCGCCCATGGATTCATGCTATGAAGGCCGTTCCATCCACCTACCATCAGTGCATCAAATTTTCGCATCAGGGCACTAAGGTAACCATCCACGCCGATCCAGAACCCTTTGCTTACTGCAATGCGGTTGAAGCTTCATATACAAACCATTGCCCTAGAATAGACATCGGCACAGCCATCGCCAGCTCATCCCACACTTGTAATGATGCAGAAACCATCCTCACCTCCACCCTATCTACTGTAAAGATCAACAACAAAGGCTGTGGAGAATATAGTCTATCAGATGCATTTGCTGTCGGAGCAATCCCACTTGATCCACATACCCATGGACGCCCAACATATCACAAAGCTAAGGAGATTCCACCTCCTCGATACAAATGGTTTGGCCCAACAACCTTTGTATCATCAAAAATGCCTCTTCATGAGGAGCTCACTCCAGATATCAACAATTGGTTACATAAGGATGCCCCTCCAAGAAATCAAGCACGCCTTGATCACTTCAGCCAGAAGTATCCCCAACAACATAAGTTCATCACTGAAAATGGAACTATCAAGGAGGTGGACTAGGACCAAAAGAAAGGGGCATGCAATGTCCCATTGAAGCACATAATTGGGAAACGAAGTCAGGTCTTGGCTTTGGCATACCCACAACTGGGGGCACCAACGAGAACGGTCACGCTTTTTTGAACATTCACCGCGACCTTGTCAAAATCAAAGACATTTCCGAGGAAGTTGAAAAGAGAGCCTACGACGATATCCCAGACCAAATCTTCCTAGGAGACTCTGGTCTCCGAGAACTATCCATCCATCTCATTGACCTACCACTCGCTCATCCACAACTCATAGATTGGGACCAACCAAGTGTCATACATATTGATGAGTTTGCATCAGAGGAAGCGCTTCTAAGATTCATGGGATCTGAAACTCCTCATAAGAAGAAAAAGCCTGATTCTGCCTACATCTACAAGCTAGATCCCAAGGGGTATTTTGGAGAAAATCCCCAACCTAGTTTCGATACACCCAAAACTGGAACTAAGGTAAATCTGGGACTAGCTAAGGCAGCGAAGAGAACCCCTCAGCAAGAAAATCCAGAGCCACAAGCAGAACATGAGGATTTAGTATTGCCTCCTCAAGATAATTGACCAGAGGTGTCTTCTATTCTAATAGAGGATACTAGAGAAGTCAACATTGGTTCTTCAGAGATCCCTAGAATTGTTCACATTGCTGCATCCCTATCACAAGACCAAGTTGACCTCCTCTTTGAGGTTTTACGAGAGAACATTGGCCGATTTGCATGGTCATATCAGGACATGCCAGGACTTGATCCAAAGCTTGTAGTTCATCATCTTGTAGTCGATCCAAAGATCAAGCCCGTCAGACAAAAGCTTAGAAAAATGCACCCCAAGGTGGCATTACTAGTCAAAGCTGAACTAGAAAGAATGTTAGCTGCTAAGGTTATCCGACCTATCGACTACTCAGAATGGATCTCCAACATGGTCCCTGTCACTAAGCCTTCCGGTGACATCAGAATCTGCACTGATTTTAGAGATCTTAAAAAAGCTTGTCCAAAGGATGATTTTCCCTTGCCCAACATAGATATGATTGTAGATCTTACAGCTGGACATGAAATTTTGTCCCTTATGGATGGATTTTCCGGGTATAATCAGATCAAGATTGCAGAAGAGGACCAGCATAAGACAACATTCACTACCCCTTGGGGAACCTTTTGCTACACCATGATGCCTTTTGGCCTAAAGAATGCTGGGGCTACCTATCAAAGAGCTATGACAGCCATTTTCCATGATCTTATCCATAGCATTTTGGAAGATTATGTGGACGATATCCTAGTCAAATCTCACACCTTCATGGATCATCTTGCTGACCTGGAAAAAGTCTTTGATAGGTTGGCCCAATATCATCTCATGCTAAATCCCAAGAAGTGTGTCTTTGGGGTCACATCTGGCAAGCTTCTAGGCTTCATAGTTTCTAAACGGGGTATAGAGATTGACCCCAAAAAGGTCAAGGCTATCTTAGACATGCCTCCTCCCCAAACACTGCGACAACTTCGCTCTCTTTAGGGAAAACTTCAATCTGTCCGGCGCTTCATCTCCCAACTTGCAGATAAGTGTACACCATTTTCACACTTGCTAAAGAAGAATGAGAACTTCAAGTGGGATCTTTTATGTCAGCGCAGCTTCGATCAGCTCAAGCAGTATCTCACCAATCCCCCTATCTTGGTTCCACCAGTTCCTGGTCATCCCTTGATCTTGTATATATCAGCAACACCTACTGCTCTAGGGGCACTTCTAGCACAACATGATGATTATAGCAGAGAGAGAGCCATCTACTATATCAGTAGAACCCTAGTTGGTTATGAACTCAATTACACTCCTATGGAAAAAGCTTGTTTGGCAGTTGTTTTCTCAACTCAAAAGCTTCGCCACTACATGCTAAGTCATACCATCCAACTAGTCTCTAAAATTGATCCTCTCAAGTATATGCTCTCTAGAACAACACTCACAGGTCGACTAGCAAAATGGGTTATGCTACTAAGTGAGTTTGACATCCAGTATGTGGACAGAAAGGCAATCAAAGGGAAAGCTGTAGCAGATCACCTAGCTGATGCACCTCTAGTAGATGCATATCCTTTGGTCACAGAATTCCCAGATGAGCATATCTGCCTAATTGAAGAACAGCCCCCATGGAAGATTTATTTTGATGGCTCATACACCTCTCATGGATCAGGGGCAGGAATATTATTAGTTACACCTCAAGGAGATTACATTCCAAAAGCCTTCAAGCTACAATTCCCTAGCACCAACAATATAGCAGAATATGAAGCTCTTGTAGCAGGATTAAAGATAGCTGCAGAATGGAATATCACTGAGTTACAAGTCTTTGGTGATTCCCAGCTCATCATCAAACAAGTCTTAAATGAATATCAAACCAAAGATGAAAAGCTATTACCCTACAAAGAGCTAGTTGATCAGCTGACCCAGCATTTTACAAAGCTTCAGTTTACACAAGTGCCTCAAATGCAGAACAAGGCAGCAGATGCCATGGCCACTATCGGCTCGCTCTTGGAAATTCCCCAAGAAGCTACGTAGTATGAGTTTTTAGTTGGGCAGCTCCTCACACCTGCCTATGCGAATGAGGATTCAAACCGTGTTTGTATCTTGGTTGGTCCCCAATCCCCTTGGTACCATGAAATTCACGCTTACCTTAACGATGGTATCATATCCCCTCACCTCACACGTACCCAATGCCAGAACCTCATCCGAAAATCATCCCGCTATGTTATCATAGCCAATACCCTATATCATCGGGGTTATCACAATACTCTCTCTCGATGTTTAGATGAAAATGAGGCCACGATGGCATTAAAAGAAGTACATTCTGGACTTTGCGGTGCCCACACGAGTGGTATTGTCCTAGCACGACAAATCCTTAGAGCAGGATACTATTGGCCTACCATTGAAGAAGACTCTTGTGACTTTGTCAGAAAGTGTCTCGCATGTCAGCAGCATGCAAATCTTGTGCACGCTCCAGCACAGGATCTACAGCCTATTGCACCACCTTGGCCTTTTGCTTGTTGGGGCCTTGATCTAGTTGGAACTATCACACCTCTCTCATCTGATGGACATAAATGGATAATAACAGCTACAGACTATTTCACTAAGTGGGTGGAAGCAGTCCCCCTAGTCTCAGCTACAGGAGTTCAAGTCTCCAAGTTCATCTTGTACCACATTGTTTGCCGCTTCGGCATCCCATCCACCATCTTCACTGACCACGGAGGTAACTTTGAAAATCTCAACATGGAAGAATTGTGCACTTCCCTCCGCATCCATCATCGCTTTTCTAGCCCATATTTCCCACAAGGTAACAGCCAGGCAGAGGCAACTAATAAAACCCTCCTCAAAATCCTAAAGAAAGTTGTCAATGATTCCGGTCGTGATTGGCACCTTCAAATAAATCCGGCTCTATGGGCCTATCGAACTTCCTTCCGTACATCCACAGGCACAACTCCATACTCCCTAGTCTATGGTGCCAAAGCGGTATTACCTATAGAAGTTGAACTTCCCTCACTACGCATATCTTTGCGAGGGCAAATCTCAGATGAAGAATACAGAGTAGCTCGACTCACCCAGCTAGATCTCTTAGACGAGAAGAGACAACAAGCCTATGACCATCTCACGGTCTACCAAACTCGTCTCAAAAGGAATTTCAACAAGAAGGTGCTCCGACGACACTTTCAGCCAGGTGATATGGTCCTCAAAGAAAATATGAAAGTCCAAGCAGATCGAGAAAAGAAAGGCAAGTTTGAACCTACATGGCTTGGTCCCTATGTGGTTACTGCCTCCTTTGGCTTCGGAGCCTATCAATTATCTACACCAGAAGGAGAACTCTTGAATGATCCCACTAACATCATTCATCTCAAGAAGTTCTATGCTTGAAGGTCTTTGGTATACCCAGCTTTTGAAAAATACAAAAAAAATAGTAAAGAGAAATAAGCATCCAATGGTGAAAACTTGGCAATTCAAGCACCTTGGATAGGTACCTTGGTGAAAACTTGGTAATTCAGGCGCCTTGTGTGCTAAAGACTAATCCATTATCTATCACTATCCTATCCCTCATCCATCCACCCACCATCCCATAAAACACCTGCTTGTTCCCTTGGTGTTCCAATCAAATATCCAAAATCTGATGGAGCTTGTCAATACCTCCTGTACAGCTTGTAAAACTTGTACCAAAGCTTGTATTATACCTTGTAAATCTTGTACCATACCTTGTATATATCTAAATCTTGTCCAAAGCTTGTACCATATTTTAGCTTGTAAATAATCTTGTATCCTAGCCTGTATCCTATCACATGCACACACAGAATCCCATTTTCCTTAAGCTTTTCACAAACCATCTACCTACCCACCTATCAACTGTTATAGACATCCCATCCTTCACAAACATTTCCATCTCACAAAAAAAACAAAACATGAAAAAACTTGTACATTTGTAACATATCTTGGTTTATCAGCTTGTACATCCTCTTTAGCTTAGTATCATTGTATCTATCTGGCTTTCGTGTTAGTTCATCCTTGGTCAACATCTTGCACACATCGCACACCTTGGTTAGATATTCCAATGCATCCTTTAGCTAGATCTCCTATCACCAAAGTGTTATCCTTCTTAGTTCAGCTTGCTAGACGCATCACTCATCCAGATCCATCAGCTTAGGTTCTCTCTGATAGATCCTTGCAGGATATAGCTTTCCTCATGTCTGATCTTGGTCCATTAGTACCTCGTCCTACCCATCTCGTTGGCAAACAGTTCTCTTTTGGATTTTCGCTTTCTTTTGATTTGGGATCTTCCCTTTTGGGTCTTGAAATATCTTTTCCAAGCAATCTCCTTGTTCCCTCCTCAAGGTTGCCACGATCTTCCATATCATGGTATGTTGTGAATGGGGCAATTAGAGCGTAAGGTCTTGATCAGGTCTTTTGCTTGTTTTCTTTTTCTGCTTGTAGGTTACCTAGTGTCGTTTTCACGCTGCTTCCTTTGGGATTCATGTGTGATACTGGGGCAATCCTTGTGTGTTTGTTTTGAGTCAGTTTGTCAGTCCTTTGGACGGTTGGTGAAAAAGCCTTGATGTTCTTGGTAACCTTGGCAATTAACCAATAGTCCTATAGCAAATCTAGTGCTCAACTACATGGTGGTACTTCTCTTTGAAGTATCCCCCCGCTCAAAAAGCTTCAATGGATTCCCTTCATCTCCATTATCCCCCATCCATATCCTACATCTGTCGCTCCTAACCCAGCTTATGCATCAGTATCTCTTTGAATCACTCCTCACGCTTAGCTTTAGGGATCCACAATCCTAGTCTTAGGGATCCACCAATCAAATCAATCCACCAAGCCTCATCTTTCGAGATCCACAATCCTAGTCCTAGGGATCTTCAAAACCCATCTTCCGCCAGTTTGACTCTTTGAAATCTTGTTGCATCAACTTTATCATTCTATCATCCATCTCCCTACCATGGATTCCTTTTATAGCGCTCTGCTCCTCCATCTCCCACCCCCAATCCTGGAAAGTCTTAAGCTTGCTTTACTGTTGTGCCTCTGATTTCCCTTTATCATTCTCCCATAGTGAGAGTTTGAGCTAATTCAGCCCCTTCTCTTCGCCAACCTGCGTCTCAGCTCGTCTCAATTTCTTGTACTTTTCAAGAAGTCGTCGAGCCTCATTTCTCTCCCTGCCGCCTTCTTGAGGGGGCATCATCTAAGTCTAGTCTCTCCTCTTCTTATCCGAGACTAGGGCAACCTTGTTGCTAAAACATCTTCTTCGTGTCGTCTTCATTCGAACTTCTTTGAAATAGTGTTGTCTCAACACTATGTCAAAGAGGGGCAAAATGTAGACACCTAAATTTGATTACACTATTTTAGTAATCCTATTTAGTTATCTAAAAAGGTATTATTAATTAAATTTCTATTTAATTAATCCTTTGTCATCCCCTAGTTGATTAATTTAATTAATCATCTATAGTCCTAATTGATAAATCAAATAATCTATTATTTATCAATTAAATCCTTTTCTCCTATCTAATTCCAAAAATCCCCATTTATTAAATAAATCTATTTGATAAATGAAATCCTCAAATTCAAAAACCCCTAACCTATCTCTAAACCTCCATTTAGCCTAATCCACCCCATCCACCCATACTAACCAAGCTTAGCCACTAACTCACCCACCTTCATTAATGCCATCCACTTGCACATCTCTAACATCCCTAATCTAATCCTAAACCCAAGCCTAATCCACCCCCTAATGTTGTCACATTCCTTAAACAAGTTTAAGACTTTCCTAATCCAAACCAAAGTCTCCCCTCAAAAAACCCAACCACTAAGTCATGAGTGCTCTTACAAAACATAAAAGACTCTTACAAGCCCACTCATGACTCTTACACCCATCTTCCACACTCTTCCCTCTTCCACACTCATTCCTCTTACATCCCTCTTACATACTCAACCCCACTCATCATGCCTTTAACCAACCCTTTACCCTACCCTCTCACACTCATCCTCCTTGTGACAAGTGTCACCTTTCCATTGGTGCTAAACAAGCACAATCCTTGTGCTCTCCTTTGAGTGCATCCTAGCCCTCCTTAAGCCTTCATCCATCCTTGCATCTAAGCCCTCCATCCCTCTACCCCTTAGCCTATAAATTGAATCCCATCCCAAGCCATTTCATCAACAATTTTTGAGCTAAAGTTACCATGCTATTTTGAGAACCAAAGCCATCAATCTTACCCTTATAATGCCAAATTGAGAGCTCACAAAGCTACCAATTTTCCATTACCCATCTCCATTGAAGCAACTTTTGAGCATCTTGAGCATACATCCACAGCAAAAGGACACATCTACAGAATCAAGAAAGCATGGAGTGTTTTCTCTTGTGAGGTTTGCACTTCTTGTTTGCTTTCTTTGTCTAAGCATATATGTGAATTTAGTTTTTTTGGTTTGTGAATGTTTACTTTATTTGTTAATGTTCTTTGCACACTAAAATTCTTGTTCTACAGGATTTGCTAAAGGTACAACATACAGTAACTTGTATCTGAAAGAAGTCGAAAATGGTTTGTTGATTATTGTAATATTTGTTGATGACATCATTTTTGGAGGTAATGTTAAAGCTATGAATAAATTTGCTGAAGAGGTGAAGAATGAATTTGAAATGAGCATGATAGGAGAAATGAAGTTCTTCCTAGGACTGCAGATTGTGCAGAATAATGATGGAATATTCATTTCACAAGCTAAGTACCTAAAAGATTTGTTGAAAAGGTTTGGTTTGGAAAGTTGTAAACCTATTGGCACACCTATGATAACTAGTCACAAGTTATCCAACAAAGATGAGACACCTGTAGTTGAGCAGAAGAAGTATAGATCAATGATTGGAGGTTTGCAGTATCTGACTCACACCAAACTAGATATAGCAAATGTAGTTGGGATTGTAGCTACATTTCAAGTGATCCTAAGGAATATCATTTTGCAGTAGTTAAGAGAATATTCAAATATCTAAAAGGGACATCTAATTATGGAATTTGGTATGACAAATCAAGTGATTTCACACTTTGTGCATATCCTGATACTGATTGGGTAGGCAATATGGATGATAGAAAGAGCACCAGTGGTGGAGCATTCATTCTTGGAGGAAAATTGGTTTCTTGATTAAGCAAGAAACAAGATTGTATTTCACAGAGCACTATTGAGGCAGAGTATGTTGCAGTAGCAAATAACTATAATTAAGTTATGTGGATGAAGTAGATGTTGAAGGATATCATAATTGAGATTGAAGAACCTATTATCATTTACTGTGATAACACAAGTATAATTAGTATGTCTAAGAATCATGTATTACATTCTAAGACTAAGCATATATCTGTTAAGTATCATGTGCTGAGAGAGAAAGCAACATAAAAGCAGATCAGATTGGAGTATGTAAGTACTAAAGATCAGATTATAGATATCTTTACAAAGCCTTTGCTTAAAGATACATTTGAGTACTTGAGAGGTATGCTTGGGGTTATGCCCTTGCCTACTTCTGAGTAGATGATGCGAAGAGTGCATTAGTCTAGTGGAACAAAGCACTATTGTTTGATTGGATTGAATGTTAATGTTTCCCATATGGGGGATTATCTAGGATGGGCTAAGTCATTGAGGACTACTAGTATTTGGTATTGAATAGTGTCTTTAGACACTCGAGCTGATTGAAGCTTTTGTGAAACATATTAGCAATTGATATTTAACAATTGGTACATTGAGATTGAGGTCTTTGACATTGATGTCAATGGGGGAGAATATGCATGAAAATCATCTCCTAAGGCATGGGAAGAGTATGTGTGAGAAGAAATCTTAAGTTATAGGGGAGTGATATCTTTATAGAGGAACAAGAAGAAGCAACAACATAGTACTACTTGGTATACTTGGAACTTAGATATTTTTCATCTATGTTGCCATCAATGTCAAAGGGGGAGATTGTTAGCATGAATGCTGATGATACTACTTTGGGAGTATCTTGAGCATTAGAGAGTATTGATATGTTGCATTCATGAATGTGTTTGTCATTGATTTCAACATAACATTATTTCTGTAAAGACTAGCTGAGTAGTAGATAAAGATCTTGATGGTACAGATAATGGTTTGATTGTTTGGTCATGTACAGTTATGGACATGCTTGGCACAATGTCCTGATGATGTGGTCAAGTGTGCAAAGTCTAAGTAGAAGATGTAGGGAAGTTGTACTTGATTTACAAAGAGTAGTTCAGAGACAAAGTATTAGCAAAGTAATTCTAGATGATTATTGGCTATCTTACATCTGGGATGTAATGAAGAGATGCACATTCAGGCAGTCATAGAGGATAGTCAACTGATGATGTCAGCTAGTGCACAAGCCTTAGTATCACACGTGTGAAGTTTTGTATAAATTGTGAGCTGATAGTGCTATTGTAATTGTAATTAATTAATTATCTTATTTTAATTAATTGGGAAAGCCTCGAGGGTGACTCAAGGAATATTATGAAGATATGGTATAAATGAAAGATGTTTTCCTTGATTGTGATGTGTATGATGTCTATTGAGATCGGTATTTAAGTGCGAAGTGCGAAAAGAAGTAGAGTGCTTACCGAATGTGTGTAAGCGATCCAAGGGATTATTGGATGCAAGATTCTAGATCTGGTTACAAGATTTGAAGGAGCAAACGTTTGGTTGACAGGATAGAGATAGAGGAACAAAGTACATTTAGTTCTATTATTCTGCAAAGATTAATACATAGATCATTTGGACAGTGGGTTCATTGGTCTTGCCCTTGAAGTTGTTTGGGCAGTGGATCTAGTTGTCTTCCATAACTCCTAATAGGGCTAGGATCTCCTAATAGGGACTCATATGTACTGAATATTATAATAGACTCCTGACAGGGCCTATACTCTAACAAGGAATATTTATATTAGTACATCATCTTATGGGTACCATCCCCACTGGGGTTTCCCCTCTAATCAAGGGTTTCCCTAGTTAACATATCTAGTGTTATTGTGTATGATTATCTTGTTGTGGTTTTAGTTTATATTACTCATATGGTTAAGATTGTTTAAGATTGTTATTTGTGATACTAGTTGGATAACTGATTCACCACCCCCCCTCTCGATTATATCAGTAGACTATATATTCTAACAAATATTCCATTTCTGGTTGGGATTTCCAATAGCTTATTGTCTCCAACCCATTTTCTGAATTTCATAGTTTCTTGTGTGATTACTTGAGTTCCTGCATACTTTTCTTCTAAGTTCATACTATCATTGAAGTCTCCGTTGGAATACTTTAGAATAACTAAGAGGGGGGAAGGGGAGTGAATCAGTTATCCAAGGTCCAAATGTACAAATAAAACTTTTCAACACTTCATCTTATACTTATGCATGCATTGATCATTCAATATCTTAAACATGTTCATATTGTTGTCCTAGGTCAAAATAACTTTGTAGAAATGTAAACATGTAATACCACAAAATCAATCACACATTTTGACACAAGGATTTTACATGGAAACCCAATTTGGGAAAAACCACTAGTAACATGCTACCAATTTTCACTCTTTTCAAGTGAGCCCTGTGAGGAGCCAACCATGTTAAAGATTACAATGCACATTGTTAAATGTGACTTGGTTAAAGGATTTCAATCACTTTATTAGGAGTGAGCCTTATTAGAGGACTTTAGAACATTCCATTAGAATTTTACCTTGTTAAAGGATTTACTAATGACTATTAAGTTAACCTTAATCCAAAGGATTTATCCAGACTGATACAATTGTTAGAGAGTAACAACATGACTTGATCTGATAACAATAAAAACTCACTTGCAGATTATAGATCTCACATGCATTCCTCCATTCTTCTTGGTATTCATTCTCTTCGTCTATAATAGCTTGTTCACCCTAAGCATTCATCACCTTAAGCCTTCTTTCTTTGTATTCCAACTGCAAATTCTTTCATTCATCCACCAAATGAAGCAACACCCTAGACTTCTTATCTTTATCAGGTTCTTGCACATGACACTGTTGCTTCTGGCATGATATCTCCTTATATAGAAAATTTAGGTCTTTTTTCACTTAATCATAATCATCCATTCTAAGGTTAGGTTAGATTAATTGAATCTACCCATCTTTCTATTTTATTCCCTTCTAGAATCTTCCTCTATAATTCTCTTTGAATTTGCCTCAAAATAGTTAATCTTGAATTCTGTGCCACCAACTCATCATAGTTATCTTCCCCACACTTAACACAATTCAATAAATCAACTTTGTTCGTTCAGATTTGTTAAATCTTCGATCTAACTCATTTTACTGGCACTCGGCAATAACACTTAGTTTGCTCGACAAATACTATATTTTGATGCTCGACCAACACTGGGTTGCTCAACATCCACTAAGTCTTTATTGATGCTCAACACATACTAACTTTCTTCACTCAACACCAACTAGATTTCTCATACTCGACACATATTGAACTTATTGCTCGGCTTCAACTAATTTTCTGCTTGACCTACACTAACTTTGCTCGCCTTCTACTATTTGTTTGGTCAGGTTTAGCAGAAACATCTCTTTATTTAGCCTTCTTCTAGTCTTTTCTCAAGTATCCTTTCATTATAGAATTGAGTAGATAAAAAAACATCAATGAAAAAATAATGATTGTTCCATGATAGGTTTCATCAATCTTCTTTACTTTAACAATCTCCTTTCAATAGTCTCCCCCAATAACAAGATTTTCATTAGGGCAATTATCCATATACGCTGATTTCATCCCATAATTTTTTCTTATATGTTGTTTATGTAGGTCCATAAACATGGATTAGTATTATCTAAAGATTATTAGTGTAGCTCAACACTCTGCTCCCCATCCAATTATTATTAGATTCTATAATATTAAGGTCTACCTTCCATGGATTCTAGATAGTTCCTAATCCTCCTGATGCCCCATTTGATTCTCTAATTTTTGTTCTCCACTTCCCTAATCTCTTTTCTAATTTATGACCTCCTTCTCTATTTAGATTGGTTTCCTTTATTAATGTAATGTCTGATACAAATACGGCAAGTTTATGCTTTAATAAGTGTTTCTTACTAGGGGCATTCAGACCCCTAACATTCCAAGATGTAATTCTCATTGGACTATGGGAAGGCTCTTCCCCTTCCCTGCATTTAGGACTTCAAATATCTTTTTTTGTTCCTTTAGTCCTCTCTTAATTTTCTATTTGCCACATTCCGAATTTCTAAAACCTTCCTAGTAAGTAGAGATGCCTAGGTTGTCCAATGAGTATTGATCATTACTTGAGTTTATTTCTTCTTCCTTATTTTCTTCTTCTATTAACTCCTTGAATATATGATCTTCTAATTCCTTTTCATCTCTATTTCATTCTTTATTCTCTTTGGTTTGTTGTTTCAACTCATTGGCCTCCTCTATCTCACTTGTTTGATGTATGTCATCCAAAACCCCAAACTCCTCCCATATCTGGTTGTTTTCATTATGTTTCTTTTCTATCCTCTACTCCTTGAGGATTGCCTGTTCCTCTAGTTCTATTGCTTCAATGAATCTTTCTTCTTCTATTGGTATAAGAGATTCCTCAGTATTTTGTTGTTCTTCTCTATCTCCTTCTCTAAAGAGATCTCTCCCATTGGCCAGAGTTTGCCAAATTTTGTAGCTCTTTTTTTTTTTTTTTGGATTGTTATGTTGCTCCATTGTGTTGATGAAGCTATTGGAATCAAGATTCCTCATTCCTAATTTCTCTTTTCTCTTCTTCCTCTATATTATCTTGAATACTTTTTACTATTCTACTCTTGGGATAATCTGTTTGATCCCTGCCATTTTGGTCATTTGTATTTTTTGGATTATTTCTTGCCATATTTTGTTTTGGTGAATCCTCTCCTTCTACAGTAGGATTCTCTTAACTAAATTTATTTTGGTTTTGATACCTTTCAATACTAGTTTCCACTGTTGCTCTATCTTTGTTTTTTTCCCTTATTACTCTTTCCTCTGTTTCTTTGCTAATTGACTCTTTCCTCTTCCATTCTCTCATGATCGATATGATTTTTTTTCTCCTAATATGAATTGATCTTCAATGTCATTTTGTAACAATAATATATCATGGGACATTCTATTTAAACTCTATATGTTCAATTCAATATCTTCTAATGCCTTGTTCTCTCTTTGACAAGCCTTGCATTCTTTGAGTTTTAATAATCTTAATTGATTGTCTTGACTATCCTCTATTTTATTTTCTATTTCTCCCAATATTTCTATTTCTCAATTTTCTATTCTTTGATCTGTTGATTCTCTATCTTTTGTCTATAGCTTCTATCCCATTATCCTCCCTTCTATTATTTTTTTCTTTATGACCCTTTCTATTTTTTCTTATCTCTGGGATATCATCCTTCTGTTATGTTATTGCCTCTACTCTTTCCCTCCTTTTTCTGGTACTAATGTTGCTTAGTGCCTCTTTCAAGTTCGAGATTTTATATTCAATGTTCAGATTGGGTTTAAAAATCCTTTAGTTAATCCTTTAAATTTTGTAAACCCTAGTTCATATATGGATCTATTTGTTATAATCTTTTTTGTATTAAAACTCTTCAGGCCTATTTCTGTGTTCACTAAAAAATTAATGTTATTGAATTTGTTGAACTCTGATTCAATACCTATTAATTTTCCTAGAGATTTACCAATTTTGATTAGGGTTTGGATATGATTTAATTTAGGAGGAAAGTTTTTACATTCAAACCAATTAGGTGCATGATATTTCTTGATGTTTTCATCGCTCCAATTTGGTTCCCAAGCTAATTTTTTTTTACAGAGAATCCTTTATAAAAATAATATAAATTGAATACTAATTTATTCCTAATCTCTTTGTTTACACAATGAACATACAATGAATAGTTAGAAAAGGTTTTGATACTTACCTGTTGCTGAAAAATCTTTTCTAATCTTCTTACCAGTTTTGAGAGTAGCTTGCCTAGCCCGCACTAATATGAAAATATACCTAGCTTTGAGAATTCCAACCATTTATCCTCTATGTACCTATCACTTATGATCTGAATATCAAAATATTGTATATGATTTTCTAGGGTTCCTCTGGTTGAAGGATTATCATTGTCCTTGTTTCCAGATGTTCTTTTGTGGGGGGGAATGTAGGCTTTCAAATTTTTAATAAGGGTGTGGGGAACTCTAGGATTTGATTAAGGGATGATATTATTTTGCTTAAGGCCTAAAGGGATACGATTTGTTTTTGAAACTTTTGCATGTCTTAGCCTACTAAAAACCTTGAAATCTTCATTCTTCAACTTGGGTGCTTTCTGATCATTACTTAGTGGTAGCTTCCTTGCATATCTTGTTTTATTGAAGAAAACCTTTTGGTGTTTGACTTTTGCTTCTTCTTTAGAGTTATTTGGTGCTATGTCTATCTTCTTTTGAAGCATTATCCCCCTCCTGGCTTTCTTTTTATCACTTATTGCCATCCATTTCTGTCTTCTTCTGATCTATCAAGAGCTTGGATCTGTTTGCCTTACATCATTGTAATTTCTTTATCCCTTGCTTCATGTAGTTTGATTAAGGATTTGAATTTTACCTTCCTCTGTCCATTGCTATCCTTTGGATTTGCAAATAGGATGTCAAATCTATTTTGGTGGTAACACAGGAAGGCTCCGAATGACAATTTCACTAGGGATTAGGGATGATCAATGATTTATGTGTGTTTGATCTTTCCCTGTTAGGGTAGATCCTCATGTTTTGATTTATATGATCAAAGTTTTTAGGAAGAAATGTTTGTGTTTTGCTTTTTCCACTAAATCTTCTTTTTTCAATAAGTTCCCCATTTTTTTATTTTGATTACTTTTTAATGTAATTTATTTTTATTTTTTATGATTGATTATTAATTTCAGAAATTTCAAAATTTATTTTTAGAAATTTTTATTAATTAAAAAAAATATCATTTATTTATTTTGACAAATAAATAAATAAATATTACTTATTTTCTTATACGTGAGTTTTTAATATTAATTATTTTTAAAAACCTTGAGTAGGTTATAACTTGTTATATTTTTATTAATGCAAGTGAAGTTATAAGTTTATATATATATATATATATATATATATATATATATATATATATATATATATATATATATATATATATATATATATATATATATATATATATATATATATATATATATATATATATATATATATGACATAGCTACAGTATAAGAAGAGTTATAGTTGTGTTAACTTTATAATCACCTTGTTAAGAATATTTAAATATTATGAGAGAAATGTAAATAGTTTAATTATAATTATAATTTCAAGTTCGAGCTATCTTGAGTTGCATTAATTTTTTTTTTTGAAAAAAGAGGGGTAAAAACTTTATTGATAATTAGAACAACAGAATACAAAACATCAAAGGGCCAAAGCCCTAGTGAACACCAGAATCCCCAGTCCCCCAACCACTATAATCATCACTCCCCAATACCACTATTATCATCAACTAGAATCCTCTCCAAGTCATGACAACTCATAGGGCATCTGCTCCCACTCATCAATCTTTCGACCATCTATAGCTTCTAATGCCCATTTTGCCAGACAATCAGCCGCCCTATTCCAATCCCTTGGAATATGGACATAAGACACTGAATCCATTAAAGAACTAACTTGTAATATATGTTGCACTATCATAGAAAATTGCTAGCTAACATTAGAAGTCTTCCTCTCTAGTAGCATATTAACTAGGACCTGAGAGTCAGCCTCACAAATCACCTTATGCCATCCTAGAGCATAGGCTCGCTTCAGAGCATATAGGATAGCCAAGCCTTCCATCCTATTAATTGTCTGAATCCCTTTATTGGCCGAGAAAACAAAAATCACAGATCCAAAAGAATCCCTTCCAATCCCACCAATCCCAACTGACCCTGGATTACCCCTGGAGGAACCATCTGTATTAACTTTCAAAAAGCCCTCTGGAGGGGACAGCCATTTCCCTAACCTTTGAACTTTTTTCTTTGCATGTCTCCCTCTCCTAACACAAGCTGAGGCCAGAGATATCTCCTGTGTACCAAACCTACTAACCATTTCATCATCTCCTTTCTCCAGTGGCAACACAATCTCACTCTTGGCTTCAACAGTTTCTTGGATCATTCCCATAATTCTAGTCCAAACTTGTTGAATCCCCAAATTTTTACCTCTAAAGATTCTACGATTCCTTTCCAACCAAACTTGCCACAATAGGAAGATAGGACCCACATACCAGGCATCATGCATTAATCGCCTCACAATAGGTGTTCCATAGTCATGCGCTAGGCCTGGCTTAGGAATAATCTATTCAAGCTAAGGACTACTTTTCCCCTACCATGAGGTGCATTTAGATTGTCAACCCAGGGATGTATACTTGAAATGGTCGGCACGGTATGTGCACTAGGTACCTTGATGAGTCATTATGCTTGTGTTGCAGGAAAGTAAAAATGCAAAGGAAGGAAACTAAACTACTACTGTGGAAAGGAAACTACTGAATCTATGAATGTTGAAAACACAATGACAAGATAATAGAGATTCCATTTTGACTCATCCATTAGACTGTTCTCGCAGATGCTGCAGGAACGTTCATGAAGTGTGATGCTACAGGAAGGAATTAACTAGCTACGTCTTACTTAAAATACTGCTAATGCTTAGTAAAATGAATCTATTCTATCCTAATCTAATCCACCTTCCAAGTGGGCCCCCTTGGTTGTCTTCTCTAATCTACCAACGCAGGATAGAAACTAAAGAGAACTAATTCATTTCATTAATCAGTCATTACATAATTGAGAATTGTAAAACACAACTGCAACAAACTGTGAATCAGTGTTCTCTATTACTCGATAAAACTTATCAAAACCAAAAACTAAAAACTTCACACATAGGAGTCGATCCCGACATATATAGGGAATCTACTCTTTATTACATAACAGAAAAGTAACTATCCTAAGTTAAGTCTGTAAGAGAGAATATAGGAGAACAACTGAAAGTGGAAAGGAAGGATAACAGAATTGAGGAGGGAGCAATGAAGTCACGGCATCCGCTTGTTACAATGTAAATGCAGAGAAGGTAATGGCTCGTAAAAACTCCTCCTTATTCGCTGCCATGTTTCTTGGAGTGGTTATAACTTCCTTTTCGTGGTTGTTTCTTGATGCTCGTTTCTCCTTGAATGCTGTCGGCAACCAACTTCTGGATTCTTCCGCTCATCCTTTAATCCTTATCATCAGGTTAGTTATGATATAAGACATATTTGCAAATAAACATCCATCAAACTAAATTCAAGCATAAGAACGCACATTTGGATATTTATACGAAATACTGCATATTAGATATAATTTAGGCAAAAGATGACATAGTTTTTCTACTCCATAAATCATCAAAGGTTTATCAAACATAGGCTTATAAGTGTTAAAACAAGGATAAATGGAGTATCATAAAGTATCTTAAACATAACAAAATAAAGGCATTTTTTAGACTCGTCAATGCAGGAAGGGAGCCGATGAAGGGGGCCTTCCCAATCTCATCCAAAACTCTGCCAAGGAGGAGGCATGAATGCATGGACATTTCCAAACATCCCACTAGTAATGCCATAATTGCAAGGTGAAGGAACAACGAAAGAATAAGTGTTGTACATTTTCCTCCCTACCACCACAAAGAATGCACCTCGAAGGGCCAACAAAACCCTTCTTCTAAATATTATCCCAAGTCAAGCACCTATTCCAAACCAAAGTCCAAATGAAGCAATTGCACTTTGGCCAAGATAATTTATTTCATACTTTCTTCCACCAGTGAACCTCCCCCCCAACCAATTGTTGAGAGAGCAACTCTTGATACCTAGTAGACACAGTGTATACACCCTTAGGACTAAGTGACTAGGCCAGCACATCACTATCCATAAGGGCACTACAATCACAACCAGAAAGAATGTGATTAAGCTTAGTGCACTCTAGTTCCATCCCAAAGTTAGGTCACTCCCCTAGGTTCTTCCATCTTACTTCCACCAATTGTCCCTGAAGGGAGAAAGATTTAAAGTCACTCACCCTAGTCCATCCAGCTTCACAAAACCTCTGGGATAATAAGCATAGATGAGGGTATTGGACGATTATGGGAGGATGGCCATCCCAAGAGTCAAGCCAGAAATGTGTCTCTAACCCCCTCTTACAAATCCAGAATAGGCCTCCCTTTATGAGTTTAACCTCTTTCTTGAGAGTAGTCCAGATAATCAAGCCTTTCCCTGTCAAGCTATACCGGGGAATATCATTCTGTGGGATTCCAAACAAATACTTATGAGACAAAATTCTGGCCCACACCCAGTCTTGTTCCACACACCAACGCCAATACAGTTTAGTTACCAGAGCAGTACTAGACAGCAATGACTGTCGTAAGCCAAGACCACCAAACCTTTTTGGGCTACAAACAATCTCCCACTTATCCACTTAGTTGAAGATAAATTTCCAGCCCATAAGAATTGTCTAGCCAAGGAATCAAGGTCCCTAGTAAAGCTCATTGGTGCCACCTGAATCATACACCTATAAAGAGGAAGAGCCTGCACCACAGATTGAAGCAACTGGACCTAGCTAGCAAAAGATAGCCAATGATGAGTCTAATGATTCACCTTGTCACAAAACTTACCCAAAATAACCTACCACAATTCCCTGGACTACCTGCCAGCTAATATAGGGATCCCAAGGTACAGCAGTGGGAGGCTTCCAATTTGGAACCTGAGAATATGAGCAACTCTTTGCTGAATGGAAGGTGGAGTGTTGAAGAAAAAAATGGAAGACTTACCCTCATTTATTAGCTGTCCTGAAGCACCCAGGTACATAGCCAACACCTTACGCATATTAGAAGCCTCCCTAATAGTAGTCGTGCCCATCAAAGCTACATCATCCACAAACTAGAGGTGAGATTGAACAGGAAGACCCCCTCTCCATTGCCAGCCCTGAATGAAACCCTCTTCAACATTCCTTTTAAACAACCATCCCAAACCCTCCACCAGAAGAAGAAACAGGTAAGGAGAGAGAGGGTCACCTTGCCGCAAACTTTGAGAGGCCCCAAAGAGATTAGAATGCTCCCCATTGATCAAAATTGAGAAGGAAGTTGAAGTTACACAACTCATAACCCAGCGAGTCCATTCCTCCTCAAAACCAAAGGCCCCCAAAACCTTTTGAAGAAAGGACTAGCAAACTCTATCATAAGCCTTGGCCATGTCCAGCTTGATAAACATAGCCTTCTCCTTGGAATTAGCCATGGAATGAATAGTCTCAGTAGCCACAACTAACCCATCTAGAATCTGACCACCCTCCACAAATCCACTTTGTTCTTCAAAAATTAGCACTGCAAGACACTTTTTAATCCTCTCAGCAATCAACTTAGATATAATTTTATAAGTTACATTGCACAAAGAAATAAGATGAAATTGGCTTAGCCAATCAACCTTCTCCCCCTTAGGAATGAGAGCAAGGAAAGTAGAGTTCAAGGCCTAGAGCATTTGCTTATTCTTTTGGGATTCTTGAACAACTTCCAGTAAATCTAATTTTATAATATCCCAAAATTCTTGGAAGAATTCAATCGGGAAGCCATCAGGACCAGGTGCCTTCCCCTTTTTCATCTAGAAAACAATCTTCTCCAACTCCCCCAGAGATATGGCGCTCATAAGATTCTCTTTCATCTCCAAAGAGACTAAGTCTGGGATACAAGAGAGGAGCTAGGCCTCAGCAATCAAATCCCCCTGCACTTCTTCCCTAATTAAAGAATCAAAATACTGCATAGTTTCATTCAAAATATCATGAGTAGAGGAAATAGCCTCCCCCCTGTCAGTAACCAAGGATGAAATAGAATTACCATGTTGTTTGGCTTTCATCGAATTGAAGAGGAAAGCAGTGTTCTTGTCCCCCTCCTGGAGCCACTCAACCTAAGCTTTCTGTTTCCAAAAAATTTCCTCTCTTAGCTCCCATTCCTCCAGAGTTTTTAGAGCCCTGGCTTCCTCTCACAACAAATTCTCTGAAACCCCATCCTCCCTAATCAACCTAGTAATATTGTTCAACTCCACTTGAGCCTCATATTTTTCTTGGAAAATATTCCCAAAGCACTATCGGTTCCATCGCTTGAGCTGATACTTTACATATTGTAGGAGCTTAGCAAAGATATACATTACTGTCCCAAAAGTAGGCCTATCTTCCTTCCACCATTTGGCTACACAACCATAAAGGTCTAGGTCCCTGAGCCACATGAGTTGAAACTTGAATGGTGGATTTTGAGACAAATGGGCTGAAGAAATGACAAGCTTAATGGGCCAATGATCTGAACCTCTCCAATCTAATATCTTTGAATTAGAAGACCAAAGTCCTCCCACCCAAAAATAAGACACCATAAATTGGTCTAATCTTTCGGCAATGCAATGGTCACCCACCCTTCTATTGTTCCAAGTGAATTGACCATTGCTAGGCTTGATATCCACTAGGTTGAGTGCCAACATATTATCTCGAAGCAAAATAGAAGAGGGCTCCAGTCTTGCATTACCTCCCCGGTTTTTAGTTAAATCAAGAATAGCATTAAAGTCCCTAGCAATAATCCATGGTAAGTAAGGAAATAAGCTATGAACCAAATGAATATTATTCCAAACTAGAAGCTTACCTTGAACATCAATAGGAGCATAGACATTGGAGAAAAGGATAGATTCTCCTGATTCAATGCATAAAGCCACCATGGATAAGGAGGATTTCAAAGAAATCCATGACACAGGTTGGATCTTTCGAGGGTTCCAGAGACATGCTACACCCCCTGAAGATCCTTGGGCCCCAATGCATTGACATTGGTCGCTTCTCCACAATTTAGGCACCATAACCATCATATGTTCCACAAAAACTTTAGTCTCCTGAATAAAAAGAACATCAGGGGAATGATTTCTAACTAATTCTCAAACAATTTTTTGTCTAGGGCCACTTTTCAAGCCCCTAACATTCCAAGAAATAATAATCATTTCAGAGGAGTTGAGAAATGGGAATCCAAGGTCTTAACAGAACCTGACTCCACCAAAGTCTCCCTTATCATCTTAATCTTCTCCAAGTCCTTCTTGCACCCCATTTTAACATTTTTTGTCTAAAACACTCTTCCTACCATCCTTTTGGAGAATGCCCAAGTGAGAAGTAGATTTACCTGGCTTATCTGTATCTGAAGCCGTAGTCCTTACAGGAAGAGTTATGTCCTCCACCCCCTGACTCAAAACAACATTCGGCTCTAAAATCCTCTAAGTCCCTGTCTATTCCTCCATGACCATAGGCATGGCAGATTCCATCTAAGATACAGAAGGAGGGATGGGAGAACAAATCTCACGTCCAAGCTCCACCAATAGTTTTGCATTAATCAATCCTGGGTTAACTTCTTGTTGACCTAATTTATCCAAGACCTCAAACCTGTTAAATGTATCCTCATCTTGTCTCTCCATTAAAGTCCTCTTTTGACCTTTATTACGATTTTGATCCTTAACTTGAACAAACCCCTCAGCATCCTTGCCCTCGCCTATAGCCAATTTCTTCCCCTTATCAATACCAGAAGTGTTATGAGGAGGAGGCAGAAGTTGTTGCTCTATTGACTTGGCCTTCGAACATATTCTCACAAGATGGCCATATTCGTGACAAAGATGACATAAAAAAGGAAGAGTCTCATAGTCCAGCTGTTGCATCCAAGAATTTGAGCCCGCACACATTTCTACTATGTCTAGCAATGGTTTACTCAAATAAAGTTCCACACAAATTTGGGAAAAAGTCATCACTTTCTTCCCCAAGGTTTGTGTCGAAGGCCCCACTGGCTTTCCTATCATCGATGCAATCATATGAAGAACATCCTCTCTGCAACATTCAATTGGAAATCTGAGTAACCGAACCTACACTAGTGTTAGATTGTGGTGACTGATTAGGAAAGTACTGTTATAACCCTAAAGTGGTTTAATACTTGTATAAAAGGGCTTAGGGTTGGGTATTTTTCATAATGTTTTGATGCGAAATTGGTTCTTGTGGCAGTATTGAGCTGTAAGGGATTACAAATTGTAATCAGGTTGTAATCATTGGATTGTAATAAGATCAGACTTGCTGTTTGGTGGACGTAGCCCAGGGATTGGGTGAACCACGTTAAATCTTGGTGCCTTGTGTTCATTTTTTGTGTGTTCTATTATTTTCTGTTATTGGTTATATTTGCATGTAGTTTTTTTATTTCTATCCGTGGTTTATCCTAACAAGTGGTATCAGAGCAAGGTTGTCTTTCAGTTATCCTCTACAGGAAAGTCTCACGGTTAAGTGGGAGTCTCACAATTGAGTGGGAGCGATGGCAGATGAGGGTAAGTTGAGGGTTGACAGGTTTAATGGGCAGAACTTCCAATTATGGAAGATGCAAATGGAAGACTATCTATATCAGAAGGATTTATGGAAGCCATTGGAAGGAAAAGCCAAGAATCAGGGAACTATGTCAGAGGCTGAATGGGATCTTTTGGACAGAAAGGCACTCGAAAGCATTCGGTTATGCTTGGCACCATTAGTGGCATTTAATATTACAAAAGCAAAGATGACAGAAGATTTGATGAAAACCCTAACGACACTGTATGAAAAGCCCGCCGCTTCAAATATGGTATTTCTCATGAAGCGTTTATTTAATATGAAAATGGCAGAAGGTGGATCTGTTGCAGATCATTTAAATGAGTTTAATACTATTACTAGTCAATTATCTTCTATGGGTATCAATTTTGATGAAGAAATTAGGGCTCTCTTGTTTTTGTGTTCTTTGCCTGAAAGCTGGAATGGCTTGGTAATGGCAGTGAGTAATTCTGTTCCTGGATCTAGTACCCTAAAATATGATGATGTGATCGGTGTTATTTTAAGTGAGGAAACTCATAGAAAATCCTTAGGTGGATCTACATCAGGAAGTGCTTTAAATGCACAAAGTAGGGGCAGAACGACTGAAAGAGGAAGTAACTCTAGAAATCGTGGGAAATCAAGAGGAAAGTCAAAGGGGAGGAGATCTCAATCGAGAGGACCAAATGATTGCTGGTATTGTGGGAAACCAGGGCACAAAAAGAAAGATTGCTGGAATCGAAAGAAAAATGAAGGAGATAAATCAGATGGAGACAAGGAGGCAAATGTGGTAAGTAACAAATCCGAAGAGGATGCTTTGCTTCTGTCTTTAGAGAGTGTTGATGATTCACGGGTTTTAGATTCTAGTGCTTCATTTCATGCTACACCTCATAGAGGTTATTTCATTAATTATGTCCAAGGGGATATTGGGCTTGTTTATTTGGGGGATAATGAACCCTGTCAGATTGTTGGAAAGGGAAAAATTAAGATTAAGTTGTAGAATGGGAATCATTGGCTACTACATGAGGTAAGACATGTTCCAAAACTAAGTAGAAATTTAATTTCAGCAGGGCAACTCGGTGATGAGGGTTGTGTAGTTACTTTTAATGATAAAAATTGGAAGGTTTCAAAAGGTTCCCTTATAGCAAAAGGTGTGAAAGTAGGCACCTTATATCTTTGTACAGGTCATATTGTTCCTTCTACTTTGATTGTTTCAGAGAAAAATGAATATTCAGGAACAATTACTGCAGTTGAGCAGGGAGAACAAATAGTTGTTGTAGATTCTGATACAGCGCTGTGGCACAATAGACTTGGGCACATGAGTGAGAAAGGTATGAAAGTACTTCATTGAAGGAAAGTTTTACCAGGTCTAAAATGTGTGAATATGGATTTCTGTGAAAGTTGTGTGTATGGAAAACAAAAGAGAGTGAGTTTTGTAAAGACAGGGAAGGAAAACAAAAAGGAGAAATTAGAGCTTGTGCATACAGATGTATGGGGACCGGCTCAGGTATCTTCCCTTGGTGGCTCTCATTATTATGTTACATTTATTGATGATGCAACTATAAAAGTATGGGTTTATTTCCTTAGACAGAAATCTGATGTATTTCAAACTTTTAAGAAATGGAAATGCTTGGTTGAAAATGAGACTGGTAAGAAATTAAAATCTCTCAGATCTGATAATGGTGGTGAGTATTGCAGTCATGAATTTGAAGATTATTGCTCCACTAATGGTATTCATAGACAAAAAACTATTCCAAGGACTCCACAGGAAAATGGAGTGGCTGAGCGCATGAACAGGACTATAATGGAGCGCGCAAGGAGCATGAGGTTGCATGCTGGGTTGCCCTTACACATGTGGGAGGAGGCTGTCAATACTATAGTATATTTGATTAATAGAGGTCCCTCTACTCCTTTGAGCTATGGTATTCCAGAGGAAGCATGGACTGGTAAGAAGGTGAGTTATTCTTTTCTCAAGACCTTCGGTTGTGAAGCTTTTGCTCATATAGACTCTGAAAATAGAACCAAGCTAGAAGCTAAATCAAAGAAATGTGTCTTTGTTGGATATGGCATTAATGAATTTGGTTATAGGCTTTGGGATTTTGAAAATCTTAAAATTGTTAGAAGTCGGGATGTCATATTTAATGAGAAATTTTTGTACAAAGATCTATTGCAGCAACATGAGAAGAAAGAAGACGATTATGTAGTGCTGGATGATACTCCAAAAGCTGATGTTCCAACCATTCCTCATGATGTGCAACAACTGCAACAACAAATACCACACACACCAGTAAATGTTAGACGGTCAACAAGGCAAATTAGACCTCCACAAAGGTTTTCTCCCTCTTTGTATTCTATTTTACTTACTGATGCTGATGAACCTGAAAGTTATGATGAAGCTGTGCAGGTGGATACTAAGATTCAGTGGGAGTCTACAATGAAAGATGAAATGGACTCTTTGCTGAAAAATAAGACATGGGATTTGTGCAAGTTGCCTGCAGGTAAAAAGGCTTTACAGAATAAGTGGGTTTACAGGTTGAAAGAAGAGGAAGGAGGTAAGAAAATATTTAAGGCCAGGTTAGTTGTAAAAGGATTTGCACAGAAAAAGGGAATTGATTTTGATGAGATATTTTCTCCTGTTGTTAAAATGACTTCTATTCGTACTGTTTTAAGTCTTGTGGCTACTGAAGATTTGCATTTAAAGCAGATGGATGTTAAAATAGCCTTTCTTCATGGTGATTTGGATGAAGAAATATATATGGCTCAGCCACAGGGTTTTGAGGTCAAAGGTAAGGAGAACTTAGTGTGTAAATTGAAGAAAAGTTTATATGGCTTGAAGCAAGCACCTCGGCAATGGTATCTGAAATTTGACAGTTTTATGCATGAGCATGGATATAACAAGTGTCATTCAGATTATTGTGTTTATTTGAAGAGGTTGGATGCTGATAGCTACATTATTTTATGTTTGTATGTTGATGATATGCTTATAGCTGGGTCTAACATGCATCATATTAATGGGCTAAAACGCCAATTAGCACATGTATTTGCTATGAAGGATTTGGGGGCAGCAAAACAAATCCTTGGTATGAAGATTTGCAGAGATAGGAAGAACAGAACCTTGACGCTATCTCAGGCTAATTATGTTGAGAAGGTGTTGCAACGTTTCTATATGGAGAATGCTAAATCTGTTAGCACACCTTTACCTAGTCATTTGAAATTGACTAAGGATATGTGTCCAAAGACACAGGAAGAAGAGGATAATATGTCCAAGGTACCCTATGCTTCAGCTGTAGGAAGTTTGATGTATGCTATGGTATGCACTAGGCCAGATATTGCACATGCAGTGGGAGTCGTTAGCAGGTATATGAGTCATCCAGGATTTGAGCATTGGAATGCTGTCAAGTGGATTCTCAGATATTTGAGAGGAACATCCAATAAGTGTTTACACTTTGGGGGCTCTACTACTGATTTATAGGGCTATGTTGACTCAGATTTGGCTGGGGATATTGATACCAGGCAGAGTACTACAGGTTATGTCTTTACTGTTGGTGGGGTAGCTGTGAGCTGGGTTTCTAGGTTACAAAAGATTAATGCTCTCTCCATTACAGAGGCAGAGTATGTTGCTGCTACAGAGGCAACCAAGGAGATGATATGGCTTCAGTTCTTCTTGGAAGAATTGGGACATCCTCAAAAGGATAATTATTTGTTCACAGATAGTCAGAGTGTCATTCATCTTGCTAAGAATTCAGCTCTGCATTCTAAGACCAAACACATACAGTTGCGGTACCATTTCATTCGATCAGTTTTGGAGGATGGACAGTTAAAGCTGGAGAAGATACATACCAATGATAATCCAACATATATGTTGACAAAGGTTGTAACAAGGGAGAAGTTGAACTCCTCTTCAGCTTCGGTTGGTCTTTTAGATTGAACATGAATAAAATAACAGTAGAGTCCAGGATGGTTTGATCCAGTGGGAGCCCCATGTGGTAGTGGTATTGCTATAGGATCAGTCTCCAAGTGGGAGATTGTTGTTTAGTGTGGAGCCTGATCAGTCCCCAAGTGGGAGATTGTTAGATTGTGGTGATTGATCAGGAAAGTACTGTTATAACCCTAAAGTGGTTTAATACTTGTATAAAAGGGCTTAGGGTTGGGTATTTTTCATAATGTTGTGATGTGAAATTGGTTCTTGCGGGGGTATTGAGCTGTAAGGGATTACAGATTGTAATCAGGTTGTAATCACTGGATTGTAATAAGATTAGACTTGCTGTTTGGTGGACGTAGCCCAGGGATTGGGTGAACCACGTTAAATCTTGGTGCCTCGTGTTCATTTTTTGTGTGTTCTATTATTTTCTATTATTGGTTATATTTGCATGTAGTTTTTTTATTTCTGTCCATGGTTTATCCTAACAACTAGGACCCGATTTGGAAGCTCCTTGGATGGATTAAATCTTGCAAGCCATGGTTTGATGAATAGTCCAACCTGGTTATAAAAATAAGCCTCACCCTCAAAAACCCTATTATGATCAGCCAAGCAGTTGAATGTAACCATGAAAAAATTGTTTGCAAGCATCGTGACCTCCATTTCACCCTCTGGATCCCACACTCTCCGTGCCCAATTCTCCAAAAATTGAAGAGAAACTCTCAACCCCCAAAACTTGCAAAATAGAAAATTTTTAGAATAATATTTGACATCCTCAGCGATCATTTCAAAAGGAATAACCAATTTGGGTCTCTCTTTGCAGAACTCGAGGCATCCATTGATCTTCATGATTCGTGGTCCCCCAGGTAGGCTCGAATCTGTAGCATCTGAATTATGAGAAAATAGGGCATTCTCAAAAACCCTAGCCTCGTGTCCCAACATACTCACATCCACCATATCATGCATTTCTACCATAGGCAATGCCCTAGAGGGCTCACCCTTCACCATACTTCCCACTTAGCCTTGGTCAATCCACAGTAGTGGGATTAGACCAGGCCCTCACACTGACCCTTGCACTGTTTAGTAATAGCATAACGTCCACACCAAACCAACGAACCAGAACCTGCAAAAGATAGAACTCCCCTCCCCATGCAACAAAATTGTCCCCTTCCCCAGTGCATGCCTAGTCACAATAGTGAAGAGCTAGGGCACGACTGCCCTAGCTCAGCGAAAAGTTGCAGACACCTTATGCCATCCGTCTCAATCATTCATAATATATGCTTCATCTCGAGTTGGATTATGAATTAAAGGAAAAATAAATATTAATATTAGACTTAAATAGAAGTCAAATTAATATTTTAGAAATTAAATTAATATTAAGATTTAATCTAATAATATACATCTATGTTTTTGAAATTAAAAGCGACAAAAAATAAGGGGGTCGGCCCTTAACAGTCAAAAGGCTGGTAACGAGCACATTACCAACTAGTAACAAAAATAGACAAATAGAATAGGAGTACCAGTAGTCAGAGACAAAAACCAAAAACCAAAGAGCTAGAACCAGAAAGGAACCCTAGCAACCAACCAAAGTCCAACAAGGTACCCAGGGCTTATAAAAACTTAAATGTAGCTCATAACTAGCAAAACCATAACTGCCATAACAGTATATAAAGTCTTTGGATCCTTGGACCCCATAACTGAACAGAATTAAAAAAGACTTAGATTTCTTTTTTCCCTTTTCCTCTTGCATGAAGAAGAATCTGGGCCCAGTCATTGGCAAGAAAGTTAAAGAGTAATTTGTTGTCCTCCATGTCTAAGCCAGCTTCCTCCTTCTCTTGTGCCAGCAATTGGAGGGTAGTTGCAGCAGCATGAGTAACTTTAAGTCCAAACTTGGAGATAATATACATCTATGTTATTAATTAAATCATTCATGATTTAAGATTATTTAAATTAATAACATGATAATATTGCATGATTGATAACCTTTATCCAATTGTGATATGATTATGAAATGTAAACTTGAATTTAACACAAATCAATTTTTATGGAATTATATTTGAAAAAAGAAGACTAAATAACTACACTTGTTTTAAATACATGTCAAGATGCTTTATTTTGTGGTGGGTTTGGGGGAAACCTAGTAGTTTGACCAGATAGGCATGTTTACTAGAGGCTTGGGAAGTGGTTGTTTTTGTGATGCTTCTATGTGATGTTGTTTAGTCCCAATTATTTTATTCCTAACCAATGTGCTATATCCATGTGTTTTTATGACGAGATCGAGTTCTTTTTTGTAAGCTCATGTATTGTGATTTTCTTGGTGTAACCTATGAGGTTTTCAATTAGTTATCTATTGGTGTTTTCTAGTTGCTTGTATAGGACTGAGGTGAATATTGTGAGTTATCTATTGGTGCTTTCGATTTGCTTGTATGGGACCTAGTTGAATATTGCGACTTTATGAGATATAATTCAATTATATTAGGGTAGGTTATCTATGAGTATGTTGGGAAGTGTCTTGCAATGGAGGTCGGAGCCCTAAAGAGGTTGCATGGGTAACCCATTGTTTAAGTTGTATTAATAAGTGATAACATTTCATTAAATGGGTTAAAATGTATTAACAAGAGTCTATGTTTTACTTTGTCCATGCCTCAAGTGCCAGTATAGGCTAGGATGGGAGTAGAGAGGATGTTTGGTTGTGACCTTACCTCATTAATATGCCTTGTATGTAAGAAAGGATACTAATGCCGCATAGAGTCACTAGGGGGTTAGAGTCTAGAGAGGTTGCCAGGGTAACCATAGAGTTGGCTCATGTGATGACACTTGCCCACATGCATATTAGGTTTTCTACGTGTCTATTTTGCCTTTGGGATTATATGTTACTTGTGTACTTGGTACCTTTGAGATAGATTGCTATTAGGATTCCTTGACCTAGATTCTTGTTTGACTTTTGGATTATAATTTGTTTAGAACTTGAGATCATCTCCGCATCATGGTGGGAGTGGGCCATTTAGGTTCCACGAGGTTAGGTGGTACTATTTCTTATACCATTAAGATCTGACAGATGGATGTCATTGTTGGATGTACTTGTGTAGTTGTTCTATTCTTCTATTCTTGTGATTATGTTCTATGCTCATATTCTGATTTATCATACTTTGATTTTGAGGTCCTATGAGATGTTGTATCTTATCTTGATGTATATTCTTTTAGAATTTCATACCCTATGACTTGTATAGATGATTATTATGCATTTTGATTATGCCATATGGCATCTTATATACTTGTATATTCTTTCAGGTGTGTTTTTGTACCTGTGCTTATTCAATGACATGGACTTTGTTATGTATCAGATTTAATCTTAATAAAACTTATGTATGTGATTCAACATCATGGAACCCTTAAGAGATGTAATTGTTGATATATTTCTTATGTATGTGAGTTATTGCTTATGCTATGCTATCTCTCATTTGTTTTAATCTTTAAAAAAAAATTGTTTAGCAAACTTAGTGACTTAATAGGTTAGTTTATTTTGGGTTCATTGGTGGGGCATTATAGACTTAATCCAAACTCTTGGTAAAGTAGAGCACAAGACATAAGATACTCTTATTAAAATCTAAGAGAGAAAGAATCCAACACCCAAGGGATTTAAAAACTTTGATAACTCCCAAATCATAATGAGATAGAGATCACTGACTAAAAAGAAAGAGTGATTATCTCTCCCACTAGAGTTCCCAACCTGCTGTCAATCACCAAAAGAGCTGTTGTAAAAGATGAAATTGAAATAGTCTAATGGGTTGGTAACCCGCTAGTTAACCCATCAGATGACCCACCCATAGATCAATGTTCTACGTATCACCGTGGTAAGGCTTAGTAAGGATATGTTACCCATGTATAGGACTTAGCAAAATGTTATTTGTTACCCATAGATGAGATTTAGCATATGTGAATATAAAGGAAATAGAAACCCAATGTCAAGGACACTCACTTCCTAGATTGAATGTGTGCATAGAGAATCTATTATTTAGGATTGTGTATAATCCATAAATGGATTTGTAAGATGTGTGCATTGAAGGGGAAGGATGAAGTAGAAATGCATAAATTTGATGCCAACTTAGGGAGCATACTAACCAACCAAGGCTAAAGCACCCTAAGCTAGATTCTGAATCGATGTTCACTAACCCATGACTAGAATGCAAAAATGAGCAGAGTGTATGCCCCCATGTTAAAGTCATTGCTAACACTTTAATAGCAACAATATATTTAACATAGTATATGTGTAATCATCAAAGGACATTTACACTATGAGACACCCCCAGAAGAAGATAAATCAAGGGAAATGAAAATATAACATGCAAGAGCACAAAAGGATCTACTAACTATGGGGTCAATATGATCATATGATCATATGTAAGTATTATATCAAGTATGGTATGTCATCACCCCCCAAAGGAAGTAGAACTACAATACAATGGAAGAAAGTTACATAAGAGTTACTAAGAAGAGTCTTTTTGGATCACCATCACAGAGACCAAAAATAATTGGTGCTATCATGTTAGAAATCTAAGAAAATAACATAGGGATACAAGTACAAATAATAACATGTGTACAACATAAAATAGAATAATAGATAGAAGAAGTAAGATCCAAATAGAAGAATGTTACAACATGTTGATTTCTTTATCACCTTGCGCCAACTGAGCAACAATGGTCATTTAAAGAAATATAAACATACATTTAGCCATCAAGATACGAGGGAAGCATGTAACACCAAGCAAACACATAGAAAGTTACTATGCTAGAGCACTAACTTAAAGCATATTGCCATCTTTCCTTATCATAATCAGTAGTAGTAAGAGAAGGTAGATAACTTGCAAGAGGAGCTATGTTCAACATAGTAGGAACAATAGATAACTCCAAAGAAGGATTCTCAGGAGAGTTACTATGCTTAGGTGTAGATGTAAGCGTAAGTTGCATTAAATGTATGTTAGGTAAATCAACATCAATATCAATAATCTAATGCTTATCATCATCTAAATTATCATCTTTGTCTAAATTAATAGCAATAGAATCCAAAATAGGAATATGCATATCATTAACCTCTTTAATAGACATGGTCTGGTGAGAAGCTTTCATACGATCTTGCCTGTTCTTTCAACATTCACAAGCATGTTAGTTTGTCTTAGTCTTATTTAATTTTTTTTTGAGAAAATGGAGGAGGATTAACAACCATAGGTTCCTTACCTTTTGATGACATAAGAGGAGGAACAACAGAACGCTGAGATATAGAAGGAGGAACCATACAAGAAGGAACCACAATAGGAGAATTAAGAGATGCAAGAGGTGGTTGACCATTAGAAATAGAATAATAAGAATAAATAGGTGTTGAATTTGTAGGAAAAATACCACAAAGGATACTTAACTAAACAATATTTGAGAATTTATATTCTCAATATGAATGAAACACATATTTCAAATGAGTAGGACGAATAGTAGGAAGAGAAGGCCAAAATAAATTAAGAGTACAATGTCAAGGTCTAGAAGGATGATAAAGACTATGTTTGATCTTATTAATCCCCCCATCATAAGGAAATTTAATGCATTGATGAATAGGAGAAGTAATAGCTTGCATGATAGTCAACCAAGGTATACCAAGCTTTATTTGAAATTGATCGAAAGTAGGAATGACAAAAAAGGTATTATTCACCACTTTACCACATATTTCAATAGGAAAAGATATGGAACCTTTTAGAGGATACCAAAAACTATTACAAGTCTAAATCTAAGTATTAGTTGAGTCATGAAAGTCACGATGTTTCTACTTATTAAAAATGTATTCTTCATTGACGATATTAACCATAGAAGTAGGATCAACAAGACACCCATAAGAAGGATATTTAGAAATATGAGTAGCAATATAGAGAGGATTGTATGGAGCCTTAAACTTATTAGCATCAGTAAATAAAATAGTAAGGGCTCTAGGAAACTTACGAGTCAGTTTAGGTTTAGGTTAATCTTTAGATGTAGAAGGAATATCTTCCTTATATGGAGGTGGAGGTTGAACCACACGTTCCATGACATTAACAATATTATCATTCTCGTGTTGTGAGGTATTATAAGCAACATTCACATAAGGAGGAGCAGAAGAAGAAGGATGTTGAACATTAGTATTAGTAGTGTGTTGAGGTAAAGGATTAGTATAGATTTGAAGATTTTGATTATGAAGTGCGACAGATTGTTTCTACTATCTTGACCCCCAACAAATAAGGTAGTAACATCAATCAAATCCTGAATCTTATGTTTTAAAGAATAGTAGGCCTTAGTATTATGTCTAGCTTGGTAATGAAATTGACAAAAAAATGAGGATTAAAGTGAGGACTTGATGTAGTAGAATGCAAAAATGAATTAACAAAAGGAAAAGTAATCATATTAGTACTTACAAACCTAGTCGTAATATATTGAAAAGATTCAAATAAAGGAGTAAAATTACAATTCATCCAAAAAATAGAGGAAGTAGTGGTACTCCAAGATGCAACAACTACTGGATCATCTACTGTATTCATGGTTTTATTGATCTTGATGTAATTGTTAGGTTTGTGGAATTTTTTGGGATTAGGTATTTCATCACTCTTATTAATAGGTATAAGATCCATTGGAGTGATGATCTCAAACTAACTCACATGTAATTGATAATGATGAAGTGCTACACAAAGTTATGGAAAAGAGGTAAACTTGGTAAGTAGAATCTAAATAAATCTCTAATGTCTTTTTGTAAATTTACAATAAACATATGTTGAATATTAATATCATACACATGATAATAAATTTGAGCATGCAAATGCTTAAATCTACCAATAAAATTAATCACTTTCTCTTTAGGACCTTGTCTACAATGCATCAAATTAGTCAAAAAAAATAGAAGGACCAATATTATTCTAAAATTGTTGTATGAAAGAATTAGAAAGTTTATGAAAATAATCAATAGAATAAGGTAGGAAAGAGAAATACCATTTCAAAAATTTTTCACAAAAAGTATGAGCAAACAACTTTGCTAAAATCATATGGTCATGAGCATAGTCACTACATAGAACTTGGAAAGTCTTGAGATATGTTAGAGGATCACTTTTGCCATTGCAAGTATTAAGGTGAGGTATATCAACATGTAAAGGAGAAAAAATATGGATAATTTCAAAAGACAAAGGACTACTCATATCACATGTAGGAACATTAAAATTAGATTGAATGATGGAAGCAAATTGTTATTGCAAAGAAGATACTGTTTGAGCTAGACTAAGAATAGTGGAATAATTATATGGGACAAATTAAATAGGCATATTAAACACACTAGGAAAAGTGTATGAATTAACTAGAATTGAATAAATTATAGGTCAAACACTGAGCTATAGTAGAATGCTTAGGACAAGTGAAAGAACACTATTATATGAAGGTTGTGAAATTGGAAATGAAACAAGCAAAACACTTACAGACAAATAAGAGACAACAAAACCACTAAGAGGATTAGATATATGAACATAAGTGGTCATAATAGGAGGAACATAAGTTAAAATGCTAGAGATAGGCACAAAAATAGACAAACTGGCTCAAGAGTAGAAACAAGAGGAGTCATCCCTACTTCAGAAGCAACTTGAGTCAAAGGCTTAGTATGAGTATGGGCAAGGTAAGTAAGACCACAAAAAATATTAATTCCATGTTCATTATTACAAATCACTTTATTAAAAGCATCAAAAGCAACAATAGTCTCAATATTGTAATTTTCTTGTAAAAGCCAAACATGTAATTTATCAATCTCAGTAGCAAGCTTATCAACTTGTCCAGGAGGAACTCTTAAAGCCTTATCCTCATCATGAGATGAGTGAGAAGTGTCATTTTCCATATAAGGATTAGGAACATGAGAAACCATAGGGCCACTAAGGTTTCAAAGAAGAGGAGAAAAGGAATCTGGATTAAAAAGAACCACGTGTCTATAAATTCTCCTAACGAGAATGCTATGAGTAGGACTAAAAGTAGTAAATATCATACACCAAATATGGCAAGGAGAAACTAAGAGATCTAATCTTATGATACATACTCCAAACTAATAGAATATAAAGTATGCAAAGATAAATTACAAAATAAAAAATAATGTTGAATGAAAGATCTAACACCAAATTAGAAGTGAAAATGTCATAAGTTGGGTTCTCCAATAAATGTAGGGTAGGAAATGTGAATCAAGGATAGGAAGCCTAAGTTCATAACATAAAACACACACATGAAAGTATAAAATGTAAAAGGAGGGAAGATAAGGAAAATAATTCTTTCAATCTCAATTCTAACGAACTAGGTCTAGAAAGATCAGTGCTAACTGGATGAACGAGGAGCACAAATGCAAACTAGATCTAGAATGAATAGAGGAAAGATATTCAATCCCTTGTAATCCTTAGGTGTGTGTGTGTGTGTGTGTGTGTGTGTGTGTGTGTGTGTGCGCGCACGCGCGTGCATGTGATGAAAGCTAGATATATGTGGAAATGGTGAAAGGACAAAGAAGGTGAAGGAACACACCTTTTAAGTTTATTTTTTCTTTGTTGTTGTAACTAAAATGAGTGGAAAGTATTGGATCCCAGCCTAAAATTATACAAAAAACAAAACCCATAAATCTTTCAAAAAATTGTTAGTGGTGAATTGGTGCATTAGGAGTGTAGTGCAAACCTAATTGGTTGTGTGCAACATTGATTCTGATTTTGTAGTTTCGAAGAAAGACAAAAAGGGTACTCTAATTTGTAACCTATTTGTCAATTTGGTGTTCATAACCTACAATTAAAAAATGAATTTTGTTGTTGATGGGGAGTTTTCCTTGGTTATACCCTAGCTTAGGAATTAACCTTGAATTGAAATAATTGAATGTAAAGAAAATGTACGAATTCACCTTACAAAAGTTTGATCTCTTGAATCAAATGCAATGTGCTTGCTTCACCAATTGATTTAGATCAAGAGGATGAATTTGAATGGATGTAGAAGATAAAATAAAGGATGGATTGAATAAGATCTTGAAGATAAACTCCTTCAATTACTTAAACACTTGAATCCTTGACCTTTAATAGAGGAACACTTGAAGACTTGAAGACTTGAAACTTGAGCGCTTGAAAGATAGAGCTTGTAGATGCTAGGATACTTGAGAGAAATATGTTTTGAGATGATCTTGTTATGAAAAATGGATCAAATGGAAGGGTTTATATAGAGGTCAAAATCAAGCAACTCCTGCAAGCTAACAAACCTAGGAATTAACACACAAACATTCTAGAATACGAGAACCAAAGAGAGAGGCCAAAATAGGGCCTCATCAAGGGTAGACTATGCCTCTGATTGGTCAAGGGCACACTGCGCCCCTACTAATTAGGTGCACAAACCCTCGGGGCTATCTTGAGGCTCTAAAATTGGTCTCAAGATCTGGAAATTAGGTCCAAATTCTAAGGAAATCTTATTTCAGTGTGAGGAGTAGATTCCAAGTGGATAGATGGATGAAAATGAGGGACCTAGGAGAAATATATCCTACCTTGAGCTTAATGGCATAAAAATAGGAGCTTTAAAGAGGATCTAATAGGTTTTACCCCAATTCTACTTAGGGGAAAGGACAAAAAAGGGAAGAAGAGATGAAAGAGAGAAGGAGATTGATGATCTCACATTAAATAGGTGTTAAACCTTCATTAAATTTGAGTTATTCCAATTTAAGATGGTACATCTTTTTGCTTTAATTAAATAATAAAAGACCCCACCTAAATGTGCACATATTTCTAATTTTTGAAATAAAATATAAAAGAATTTAGCTCAGCTCAAAGTGCACACTATTCTAGAAACTTGTAATAGTGAGAGCACATAGATCATGAATGGAAACATCTCCACCAATTTTCATCTTTGCATCTTGATTGTTCCTATGATTTTCTCAAACCTAAAAATTGAGGCCTTTACCTTAGTTCGAAGGATCTTAACTTTTTCTTATTGTTATGTTGCTACTTTGAGTTTTAAATCCTTCACCTAGTTTATTTATCTTTGTATGTTATATTAAATCACACAACTTAATCTAAATGGGTGCAATCAATCATATTTCTTAACTTAATCTTTCATACTTAGCTTGAATTTGCATGCTTTTATTCATGGAGTTCTCAAGGGTTAGCATTTCTATTGTATCATTCATCTTTGAATCTTTCATTCTGTAGGGCACCTTGTGAGTCTCATTGTTGATATTTTGAGAGAAAATATGCATAGACATCAAACATTGTGGATGGAAAGCTATAAGTAAACTTCTAGATTACAATTTGGTTACATTGAATCATTGCAAATCTAGGAATAGTGGTTTATAGAAGTATCGATAGTTTAATCTAGCTTCCCACTTTTTATTGATACATTGTTGTTACCCACCATGAGGCTAGAACCAATTTCTAGCTCTACATTTTTTTATTTTTTGTTTTTATGTATAGGTACAAATTCTTGTATGATAAAACTCACAATTACAAGGACAATGCGACTTTTTATATCCCATCATGTCTTTTAGGAGCATCTTATTGTATGAAAAAAGAAGTCATTACATTTATCACATACCTTAGAGAGTTTCATTGCTCCTAGTTTGACCTTTCATCATACAATACTAGTTTTCATCATGCTAGGTTGTAGCATTTCATAGTATGAACTCTATCTCTATGTCAAAATGCAAAAAAAAATAAAAAGTTGACTTTGGATTTGACTTTATCTAACCTTTAACTACTCGTTGTTAGAATTATTTAGAATAATTGAGGTGGGGGGGGGGGGTGGTGTATCAG
This sequence comes from Cupressus sempervirens, assembly GCA_028749045.1. Classification (NCBI taxonomy): domain Eukaryota; kingdom Viridiplantae; phylum Streptophyta; class Pinopsida; order Cupressales; family Cupressaceae; genus Cupressus; species Cupressus sempervirens. The sequence goes on along the minus strand of CM053785.1, from coordinate 805,595,377 downwards.
TTATCCAAGGTTCAATAATGTCCAATCCAAACTTTCTAGTAAAATAGAGGTGAATTAGAACTACTATCCCTTTTTACTTTCTTATCATGCATGCAATTAAACATTAAACAATCATGAAAAGTAAATATGCATCACAGAAACCCTCAAGGAATAAGAAGGTAAAACTGGGGTGGGGATGACACCCACAAAATAACTGCACAATTGATTTCAACCACTTTTGATGGTTTGCCCTATTAAAGGCTTTACACACTGTAAGATGTGACCCTGTTAAAGGATTTCTACACCTTGTTAGGAGTGTGCCTTGTTAGAGGACTTAATAACATTAAACTTAGAATGTCACCCTATTAAAGGATTTATATAGAGCTATTAGGCTCACCCAAGTCCATGGGATTTACAGTCACCTTCTCAAAAGAATCTTTTATCCCTCTCTAAGGATCTGCTATCCTTCTTCTGAGGATCTCCTATCCTTCTCCTGGGGATCTTGTATTCTTTTCCTGAGGCTTATCCACCAAGCTATTAAGCTAAACTACCAATGTAGGATTTCAATATCTAACACAATGGTAAGAGAGTATTAGAAAGGTTTTGACCTGAGATAGATTTCAACTCTAGCCTTGCAGATTTTAGATCACTCTTCAGTTCCTTTCTTTGCTTGGCTTTTCTTCCTTGCAATGCTGATAGCTTGTTCACCCTTCAAGATATGTCTCCTTGAGTTCTTCCACTCATTATGCCAATGCACTCTATGGTCACTTGATCAACTTAGAGTCTTGATGCTCTGTTCTTACTCCTCACTGTGTCCTCTTCTTGACACTAGCCTTCTCTTAGCTTCTTCGCACGACCACTCTTCTGACCAACTCCCTCTCACACATATGCGCACTTGATCTTCGACCTATAACTCCTTATAAAGAAGTTTTGTTCTTCATTTCTCACTCAAATATTGATTTGATCTTGAGAAAAAGGTATTGTTTTCCATCCAAATTGTTTCTTCCAAAAACTTCATGATAGATCCATCAGCATTCACCTTGAATTGGTTTGCATGGATTACATAAAATTCTGTGACATCTACTCATCATCCTTATCATCCAACTAATTCAAAAAAATTTATGTAACAAACATATCATCACTGATTTGGCGAATCTTTTGTCTTAACAAATAATGCAGCAACTCAGCATCATTGGTTTACTGATGCTCAGCTCCTTTTGTGTTACTCAGCTTCTATTGTTGTTTTACTAGCGCTCAGCACCTATGGAATTTCTACTTTTCTTGGCACTTGAAGACTTACTCGGCATCCATTACCTTTTTCTGATGCTCGACACTTGAATAATCACTCGGCTCACACTGAAGTTGAACTTGCTCAACTCTCTCCAATGAACTTAGTTAGGCTTTACAAATGACTTAGTTAAACCTTACATCTTTGATGTGTCTGTGTGTGTCCATCCTCTTAGAGTATGTCATCAATACACTATTTCATCAATGGCTTAGCTGATCCTTATACTCCTTTACAACATCATAACTTCAACCTTTCTCTAGGTGCTCTAGTTACATCTTATTGATTACCACCTCCTTGTCAATCAACCAATTGCTAGTACTTGGATCACTTAAGCAATTGTCATTCCTACAAGTAGCAAGTTTGACATTAATGACAAAACAATGATTGAAAACATTCTTTACTAGTTCCATTGTTCTTCATTCATGATATTTTCAATCATTTCCAACACTTGTCTGAGGTGCTAACTTCTTTTATGCAACCTAGTTACAATTAGTCTATTTTTGTCTAACCGTTGCATGCAGGATACACTTAACAAAGAAATTGATTCAAAAATGCTAACTACAGGTTCTCACATATTAAAGACAAAGCAAAATGGAAACTATTGTTGATATTTTATGCAAGTTACATAGATCATCTTCAAGAAAAAATTGTGCTTGTTTCAGATTTATTTTTCATTAGGAATCTACTCATATCCTAGGGTACACTTGTGATATTAAGTGCATTTACTTTGGAAATGAACTTTGTCTTTCATGTCTAGAGTGAAATGATTTGGTAAGAGATTATGTTCCTCTCCTCTTAGGAGAATTAGAAGTATCGATCCTCGTCATGGATCTCATTTTCTTTTCTTTATTATCTTTAGAGAGTCTGTTAGTCAAGAATAAAATATGCCAAGAATGACCCAAGTGAGAACACACTAATGCTAACAATTCCATCTCACTATAATCAAGATGCTTTCTTGATTCCAAAGACTTAGAAGATACATGAGCTTGGTCTATGTTCTCCTTGACATGATCAAGCCATGGACATGTTGATTATAGTGACAACTCTTAATCTTTCTTACGAGACCACACATTTTTAGATGTCAGTGGGGCCAAGAGGCCTAAATCTTATTTACAAGACCATGCAGGGGTTGGTGATGAGCATAAACTTGTACTAGATACTGCTACATAGTTTTATACCTGAATCACCTTTGAAAGGAGCATAGTCTTTATGCAAGGAGGGGGAATAATTTCTCTTGAAGAATAACTCTCCATACTTATCCATCTAGATTCTTAAAGGTAGGTATGATGCTAGCCCCTGTTTCAGGGTAACCTTTGAACATGTTGTATCAAGTCCTTGGAAATAAAAAAAATATAGACACCCTCTTGGGATGCCATGATTGTGTGAGTTGCACCCATACACAAAGTTGTGGGAAAAGGTTTTGTTTCCTTGACCATTTTATTTTTAGGGATAAAGAGTGTTTTTTGTCAGGTTGCTTTGTCCCTGGTAGGACTATTTTCAATTGGACTATCTTCATTGTGTCTTCAAACCATATGACTCCAGTCAAAGCAAAAAAAGGGAAACTAACATGTCAAAGTTGGATCATATCACTTCCCTCTTGTTAGCTTGTTCGCATTGGAAAGATTGATTGTCTACATCCACATTTACCAAATTTGCAAACACAAAAAATTCTCTAAGAGGTGAGAAAACTATATTTTCCCTGTGTGTGTGTGTGTGTGTGTGTGTGTGTGTGTGTGTGGCTCAAAAACTATATTTTTCATCTACAAACACCATCAAAGTCTATCCAAAAAGTCTCAACTATTGGAATTACAATAGGAAAGGTAAACTTCTGGGGGGGTGGGGGGTGAATCAGTAGTTTAAACTTGGACCCATAAAAATTTCACCACACATCTATCTCATGCATTCAACGAGTAAATTGAAATAACATATAAAAAATATACATCTAAATCATGAAAAAATGTAAGCATTCACACACATAACACCAGATATGATTATCGAGAAACCCTCCAAGTGAGAAGGTAAAAGTGGGGTGGGGATGACACCCACAAATCTTCACTACTGTAGTAATAAAGTGTATCCAATGAACGTTAAAATTTTTTGACCATGAAACATGATCTACCCTACGAAAGGTCTGCCATGTTAAAGACTTACAAAGACTATTAGGTCTCACCTTGTTAGAGGATTCCAACACCTTGTTAGAAGTGTACCTTGTTAGAGGACTTCAACTTACAACTAAGTAAGCACCCTATTAAAGGATTTCATACAGTCTGTTAGGACTACTCTGTTGAGAGATTTGACTGAAATCACCTATTAAAATTTCTTATTATAGATCCTACGGCTGACACTTTCTTGCTTGATAACAGATCACCTCTAAACAATGTCTTCTTGATCCTTCTTGATCAGATGTCTCAATGTTGTATCCTTATCTATATCCTCTATTCTTCTCTAACTGATTCTACAATTCAATCTTTCTTCATAACTTCTAAGTCACCATGAATTCTTTGCATACAAACTATCTTCTTCACTCCTTCAATTCCCTACACACTCATCATAAAGAGTTTAGGGCTTCGTCCTCCTTAAGAAGACTTTGTTGGCTAAGGCTTAGGTATGAATCTACGACTGAGATTCATCCATTTTGCCACTTAATCCTTCCCATTTTCTGATTGGTTGCATGTAATTGCATAGGGAATCCAAATAGAGATTCATCCTTATCTCCAAAATATCAAAATACAATCTTAAGTCGGCTCAAAAATGCTTTACATAGTTGTTTGTGCCATTACAAACAAATATGTCAAAATTATCTTACTCAGCATCTGAAGTCTTTGATGCTCGACATACACTAATCTTTATACTATGACTCGACACCTATATTGCTCAATATCTATTGTTTACTCGGCTCTTGAATCACTCGACATGGTCTATTTGCTCAGCACTTGAGTGACTCGACGCTCATTGGAACTCGACATGGTCTAATATTTACATGTTTTTCTTGGCATGTATTACTAGTTTGACATGAACTAAGTAAATGGCTCAAGTGTGTTGACACTCACTTGTCAAAACCAATTTGAGATCAACAATCTCCCCCTTTGACATGAGTGTCAAAAACACTTGAATACACAATATTATCCTTAATCTCTCGAGCATAACATATCCATGACTTGTCTTATATACAAAACTTCAAAATTTCAAAATTTTGCAATATCTTGTATACCTCAAAATTTGATAACTCCCCATGAGTTGATATGTTCATTATGTATCCAAAATTTTTTGCTCCTTTTTGAGTAAATGTGTCTCTATTGATACACTTTGACTTCAATGCTCTTTCTCTTCTTTGTTTCTCCCCCAAAAATATATCTCCCCCGTTGTTCTTATTCTCCTCTATTTTATTCTCCCCCAAAAGTATTTCCCCCCCCTTTTTGACACTTATGTCAAATGGGCTATACACTTATTGTGTGTTTTTCCATAAAAGATTTATAGACATCCATTATGATCTTGAGGGCTGCATCCCAATTATCACATGCAACATCCAATGACTTGATTTGGATTGCAAGCTCGACAACAAGGTGGACTAGACCATCTAGAGTAGAAAGATTGGGGTCTTTCTTCAGTAGAGTTTCACCATAGCCTAGTTCTTTGTGTAATATCTCCATGTGTGGGGTGAGGTTTGCTTGTATGCTTTTTAGTTTGGCTCTTATGTTAGCCTCATCTACTTTCAAAACAATTGACTGACTTTGTGATTGAAGCAATTTCCTAAAATGCTTCTCACTCTAAGCTGGATTTGTAGGTAATCTTGCACCCAGTGTAGATATTTGGCTTTCCAAACTCAAAATGTGACTTCCGATCTCTTCGGTGAAGAGTGTAGGATTGCATTGTTTTGTGTACAATGAGAATATATTCTTGAGTACCTTCTTCAAATCCTCAACCTTAGTTGCCAATGCTACTTGTGTAAGTGCTATGTCACTAGATATTTTCTCATTCACCTTTTTCTGGAACTTCTTTTCAGACCATTCTAAGAGTTTTGCATTTGTATCAAGGTCTTCATTAATGACCTTCTCCACTATGTCTGTTAGTTGTTCTATTAATGGCTTGGTCTCTTCAGGAGTTGGCAAACTAAATTCATCTAAAAAGATGTCCTTAATATCTTGAAGTGCTTACTTTTGCCTATGTTCTCTCCTAAGCATTTCTTGATGCTTTTTCATTTCTAAGGCTTGTTGCAGTATGCTTATTTGTTATAGTGTCATATTATCATAATCATACTTTGGAATAATAATTTCTTCATCAAGAGTGATATCTCCATAGTGAATTAACTTTTCAAATTTTTATGAGCTTGGGCTTGGCATTGAGATCTATAATGGAGTTGCATCTGTGCTCAGCTTCTGAAGAGTTTGTGTAGAAGGAGTGCTAGATGTTGGTAAAGCTACCAGTGCTTGGATGGAAACTTGTTCCTTTACCTTTGGTGTTAGCTCACTCTCTTCAGGCTTGCCCTAGTTGATCACTATGACTTTACTTGCATCTTGTCCCTATGTTGTAGGTACAGATGAGTCTATCTGACCCATTTCCTTCTATTTTGTAATGGTGTCTTTCTCTTCTATTGTTTTCTTCTCAATTGTATCAACTTTAACAATTGTATCAACCTTGGTAGATGTATCTTTTGGCACTTGGACCAAAGGTTGTAAATGAGTAACTAAAGGGATGATGGAAGGTGGTTCTTGTGGATTCACCTTTTCCCTCGTGATATTAGTAATTGCCTTCTATAGTTCATCTACACTAACCAAAACTGGATTGCCACTTAGTTTGGCTTGCAATGTAGATTGATCTAAGATTTTCTTCAAGTCTTCTATAGTAAGAGGATTGATGTTCTGAGTTGATGGATTAGAGACATCCTTTATGGTTATTGTTTCAGTTGTCTTGGTTGTGTCATGGGGAGGACTGACACTCAACAATTGTGTGTCATGCACACTCTGTTCTTCTTGCTACTCAGGCTCAACTATTACCTTGTCATCTTCTTTCATTTCTGTCTCTCCTCCAACTATGTTATCTTTGTTATCATCTTCCCTATCATCATCTTTGGACTCTAAAGGGTTAGTTTATCCTTTATTCATAGTGGTTAAACCATAAATGAGTTTCCATATTTGTGTTGATTTCTTTACAACTTCCTTAATATTATTTTGGAGAATGCTAAAGGCTCTGTATTTAGGTGTGAAACTAACTATATATATCTTTACAACCTTAGCAATTCGTCCCTTACTCAACTTTGGCATTACTTGGGCTAATGTTGTCTCCCTGATTTGTCTTTCCAAATTTAGACAATAATGCCATTTTTGCTCAACTATGTCATATAGACTCTTAGGTATAGAGTTGGAAAATTCTACTGGTGTTGTCTTGAACTTTGACATCGTGGCATATAGTACCCCTTCCACTTGGTTTTTCTTCACTTTACCTAATTTATCAAAATTAACATGACTAAAACCTGATAAATCTGCATTGTTCTTAACATTTTCACATAGATTCTCAAGATCTGAGTGAGTATTGTGACTCACCACCTTGAATTGGCTATTGTCATCTAATTTTGTCTTCTCTTCATCATAATCTAGTTGTGCCACATATTTCCTTCTCTGTCTTTTCTATTCCTATCCTCCTTGCTCTATTTGCTTTGTCTTTTCCTTAGCCATTTGTGTTGTAGCGCACTTGTTGGCTCTAGTTGTAGGTGCAGTGGGCTTTAGCTAACTTGGTTTGATAAGTTTCTTTGTCCTTTCCACTAGTTGTGCCTTCCTTTTCTTTTTCTCAGTAGGAGTAGGTGCTTCCTTGACTTCTTCTCCCTCAACACACTCAGTCTCCTCCTCTTCCTTATCTTCTCCCATGCCCTGTGTTAGTGCTAGAGGTTCTTGTGCTTAAGTTTCTTCTTCATCTTCATCCTCTTCTTCTTCTTCTTCCTCTTCCTCCTCAACATCCTCTCCAAATTTTGTTTTCAACTTCTTTACTAGCTTGTCCTTCTTCTTGATAGTTGATGTAGTTCTCAATTCCATGGTAATCTTAGACTTTACCATCTCATAGTTTCCAAAAACTTTTGTAGCTTTGTCCACTTCTTCTGCTAGTAGAGTTGTTATGGCTGTTGAGGCTTCATCTACATTTACCTCATATCCTAAGGGTCTCAACCATCTTAGCCTTGGTGTGGAAGCTTGTACAAATGTGTAGTCAACATCAACAAGAAAACATACATCATTATAATGTTTCTCAACTAAAGAAATTGGTATCTTGAGTCTCTCCTTCATAGACTTTTTGAAATCTCTAAAGTAACTAGTCATTAAGGATTCAAAAATTTCTCCTAGTTGCTCAACATACTCACCAATCTATGTTGCAACTAATCTATTAGTCTTCCATCCTACGGTTCCAAATGAGGAGAATGTGTTTTGTACACAAAAGAATATACAAATCAATATAGACCCAAACTTGCATTGGCACTCTTGGTTTTCCTAATTGCTCCAAGGTTCTCCATCAGTTGTTGTAATTGTAGTTCTGCTAGATCATATGTATGATCTTTCTTAACAACCTTGTAACCAACATCCACAGCTATACAGGGTACACTATTCAATCTACTAGATTGATAGAATTTGTGTGAGATTACCCTTACAACAAAGTTAATAAGAGGATCTGTGATTGTATCCATAGTCATACCTTTCTTATTCCAGACTGCTCCAGTATTCTTTTCAATCATTTCCTTGGAATCACTTCTTACTGTCTTAGGTTGATCTAGGGTTGGGTAGCTAGTAACCCTATGAATTATTCTCTTAGTTATCTTAATAGGTCCACACTCTAACCATAAGGAACCATCATGAATTTGGCTCAGTACTATTCATATCCACTCTGTCTTAAACACATTAGGAAAATCTAGGGCTTGTGTTAAACCCTTTTTATCAACAATCTTGAATTCTTCTTTCAAAACACCATTTTCACACAACCTGTTATATGCACCTCTGATTTCCATGTCACCAATGCTTCCTATCTTATAGTTGTAGCATTTTCTCACATCTTGTACCATTATCACATTTGGTGGGATCATTGACAATGCACCAGAAGGGTCTTATTTATAAGCAATGTCAGGAATGGATTTAAACATGGGCTGCTTAACTTCATTACTAACTAGCTGAACATTTAAAGCTTCCTTCCCTTCAACATTTTTCAAGCTCAATGCCATTGTGTCAAACTAGGGTTTATGAAAATTTAAACTGCGTAGCTCGGCTCTTGATAAATACCTTAGGAATATGATGAACTAGCATGAGATCACTACTAAAATCTCTTGCAACTACTTTGAATGGATTTCTGAATGGCCTTTTTCTCTACTCACTCTTTCTCAAATTCAAAATGAGCTAAAATTGATCATATACCCTTTGAAAACCTTGCATTTGATGTTGAGTGCTTACACAACTATAAGCTCGGCATTAACCAATTTCAAGTTCACTTGGCATCCTTTGTCATTTCCATCACTCGACAACTACTATGAGCTCGACATCAACTACCTAGTCTAATAGCTCGACATCTTCTAGCATTCTACTTGGCACATATAGGAAAATTTTCATGCTCGGCAACAACATGAAAAACTTAAAGATTTGTCTTGAATTTCTAACAACATCTTGGATCTTTACTCATGCTAATGTAGTCTTTTCAGTACTATCTTCTTTTGGAATTGATGCATGATATATCCTTTAAATATTAGTCCCACATACCTCTTGTTTGCCTAGTTTGATGAGGTGTGATCACCTGACCCATTGGGTGAAGTGATCCCTTCTCCATTTGATGTGCTGCAAACATCATTCTTTTTCCATGTCTTATTCATCTCATCTTTGATGTGTTCAACATCTGCCTTGCCTTTACCTTTATCAAATTCACAAATTGGTGCCTTTGACCTAGTTGGACAATACCTACTGACATGACTAGTATTCAAATAGCTAAAACATGTAGTTTACCTCAACCATCTTTGGTAGTTACCTTTGAAGTGTGTCCTAATACAATTCTCAGGAACATGTCTATATTCTTGACAATAATGATAGCTATATCCTATGTTATAATCCCAATTATAAGAGTTGTCATTATTTCTTACCTTATTTTGCTTGTTTGATGACCACATGGATTTGGATCTGCATTCAAAAGCTCTATGTCCATACTTCTGACAATTGTAGCAATATCCTTCAAATCTTTGTGTATGCATGGTCCTAGTTCTGCATTCATGTGCTTGATGACCTTGCTTGTTGCACTTGTGACAATGAATCATGTTCTTAGGCTTGACATTCTAATTTGTAGTTTTTCTCCTACACACATTAGTAGTATGTCCTTTCTTACCAAAAATATGACAAGTAGGTTTGGAGTTCTTACATTTTTTGTTCCTTTCTTCTGCACTTTTGGATGATTCTCCTCCTTCAGTGCTTGTGTAGCCTAATCTTGATGTATCATTCTTAGATCTAGAGATCTCAATAGTTGCTCAAAGTATTTGATGGCTTCATTTGGTTTGTTAAAACTTTCAAAAAATTCCTTTTCTCTCTTTATGTCACTTTGCAATTGTTTATTCTACAACTTCAATGTAGTTATCTCAGTATCTTTGGCATTCAATTCATAGTTGGCATTCATCATTTGACTTAGAGTATCCACTTGCATGTTGGAAATCTTGGTTAGCTTTGTTGACTTCTCTTCTAGTATGTTGGCCAAAATTATTTTTTCTTCTTTAATCATTGCTTTGTCTTCCATAGCTTTCTTCTTTTGTTTAGTTACCTCACATAGCAGTATAGCTTGTGATTCTTGCTCTAACTTGAGGTTTCTGATTTCCTCAGCTTGAAATCTATTCTTTTCCATTAGATCTACAACTGTTGCATCAAATTCATTGGAGTATCCATTTGCAAATAGCTTAGTAGTGTCTATCTCTTTGTATTATGTGTCATTCTCTACAATAGCAATCTCTTTCCTTCTCTTCAAGGATTTCTTTAGTTCCTCTCTTGCTTCATTCAGTTGATGTAGTATGAGATGTATTCCAATCTTCTGGTTCTCAATAGTCCTTCCCAACTTGTAGACTTCCATTTCAAGATCTTTCCTCAAAGCTGCAAAGCTTCTCTTTCAGAGAACAAGGCTTTGATACCAATTGTTGGAATTACAATAGGAAAGGTAAACTTCTTGTGGGGGGGGGGGGGGGGGGGAGGTGTGAATCAATAGTTTAAACTTGGACCCATAAAAATTTCACCACACATCTATCTCATGCATTAAATGAGTAAATTGAAATAACATGTAAAGCAAATACATCTAAATCATGAAAACATGTAAGCATTCACACACATAACACCAGATATGATTACCTAGAAACCCTCCAAGTGAGAAGGTGTTGAGGAGGAAATCCACTTGCTCTGGTCATTCTACATAAACTTTCTTCAATCTACTTATCTTGTTGTTCTTCTTTGTAAACAAAAATTTGAAGCTCACAACCATTGCAAAACTCTTATCTCCTATTGATCACATCAAAGTAATCCTACGCTTCCATGGTTTGTACTACATGAACATACACCGAGCTCAACATATCAACTCACTGATAATTGGTTCATGTATTTGCTAATACTTCATGCTTTTCTGGTCTTCCATTGATCGAGTTGAATACAACATCACATGGGACTATCATCCCACAAACTTATAGGTATTGGCAAGATTTTGTGCCACCTTTTTCTATTATCAAAGAATAATAATAATTGGTTCTAACACCAAACACTCTACATAATCTTTTCAACCAAGTCCCTCGTGGCTCCTTCTATCATATACTCATTTCCAATGGTCAACCATTATAACTAACTCTGTGGTCTCTTACCAACACAAATGTCTTGTTCACCTCCTTTTCTATATCTAGACCCCATCCATACATTGCTCAAACAAAATGATGGAACTTGTCGGTTGCTATAGGAATGATATTTGATATCATCTTGGACCATGCACGAGGAACATAGTCTACCATCTCTTCCAATCCATACATAGCATGAAGACTCCTTACAAGCATTCACAATTTTCCACCATTCAGTATTGGTTCTTGGCAATTCTTAGGTCTCTCTCCAATCATTTTTAATAATTACTTCACCTTGTGGGTTATCACTTTTCTATTGACAGTCACCACATTATAGCCACAAACATAATTTGATAGCAGTTGGGCCAAGCCCATCATCATAGATATTTTCTAATGGTTTCATACAAGGCAACCAAGTTGGAAGCATCCATCACTGTTCCAAATCAAGACTGTCAAGTAAGCTGACATGCAAGCTAAATTATTAATTAAAACTTGTTAAACATACTCTAAGAACTAGTTCAAAAATCACATTAGCTGTTGAGACATCGATTGATAATGACTAACAAGGAAATAAGGAATAGATGATACTGCAAAAAGTTTTAACATGCAAAGAAACAAAAATGATGCACCTAAAGGCAAATTTCATTAACTTAAAACTACAAAATACACTTTTGCATGGCTCCTTTGCATGGCTCCCTAGCTGACGCTAGAAAGCTGACTCCCATTTCACTATTTTTGTGCTCTCTCTTGCTAGTATGTCATAGCTCCTCACCAATATCCTCTTTCAGTTACATTTTTCTCTCTTTTTAAGAGATTTTCTAGGGTGGTTATTAAAACTAACCTATTACAATGATATTCTCATGAACACATTACAATCCACTTTCAGGGACTTTAACCATTTCTTGACATGATCCCACGAATCAAAATGACTTTGAACATTACAATATATGAAACTCCTCATAATTTTAATGGGTCACAATGCTCCCACATCATACTCCCAAGCTTAAAAGACTTCTATGTCCCATGGAAATGTTGTTTGGGTCATGCTTCTGCTACTCACTCTGATGTTGCAACTGACTTGGTTGCTATCCATCTTGCTTAATGCTGCTACACACCATCATCTTATTGCCATCTTACCCACCTAAGATCTTGGAGGATGCAGACCACCCTTCACTTAGTGGTTGCTTGCTTGCACCTTCTACCCAACCTTATCTTGGTGGAGACAATACCAAGACCTCTGCTCATGAGATATTCCCACAAAAACATCTTTGTTCTACTGTAGCTTTGATGGATCGCTCTAGTAACCAGTTACAAATTCTACCCACCAAATCACCAGACCTTTTTCTGGCTTTGATACCATTCTATTGAGGAGGAAATCCACTTGCTCTGCTCATTTTGCATAAACCAATCTGAGATCAACATCAACAATCCAAATAGCAAGTCAAACGTGACCCCTTTGGTCTACACAAACTGGACCCCTACTATGTTGGAAATTTGGCTAAGAGGATGTGTGAGGATGATATTGAGTTGTCATTTATGGAAACATATGCCTACTATGAATAAGGAAAAATATCCTATGGAGTTTTGGATACTTGGACTTAGAAAATTGTCTGAGTGTTATTCAACAAAATAATGAACAATCAAGGTATTTGTTTTAGTGTATTTTACTGGAAGCACTTAAGGCTATGTAAGGTTAAGGGAAGGTAGTACATGATGTACATAGCACATGGTTAAAAAAGTTAAAGATCTGGAGATGTACGGATAGATTTATGGGCATATTTCCAAGTACATGTTATGACTGATAGAACAAATAAAATGTTTGAGTAAAGGCATTTTGGTTAAGGGATTATTTTGGTTTACCAAAATAATGATTAGTAAGATTAGAACAATATTCTAGATGTTAAACCTCACTTACCAAAAAGTAACTTCAAGTTTTGGAAAACATGCAAGCTATTGAAGGTCTACTAGTTAAGCAATTTGGTATAAAGGAAGACACTTTTTATTTGTATGCTTGAATGCACACTTTGTATGATCAAAATTGATGTGAAATTGATGATAGTATAGTATAATATGTATGTATGATCAATTTTGGAGATAGAGCTCTAAGGAGAAATCAAATATTGAAGATATTGACAATGCGTAAAAGGTTTTTGTATCTACACCTTTTGTATACAAATTGTACTATTATATGTGTTAGATAACTAAGGTTGTGTGTGGGTGAGGGGGGGGGGGGGGGGGGGGTGTTGAATCATTTATTTTCAGTTATCCCACAAGCCTTAAAAATAACTCATCACTAATTCAACTTTATATACTTTCTAATCACAAGCTCGGTAACCACATTCAACATTTCATCTTTCACTTATGTACATTTTACTTCAAACTATTATCTCATTGTTTATGACTATACCAAGTATTAGAATAACTATATAACTTATACAGAGTTGCAACATGAAACATAAAACATGAAATAAACTTTGCAACACATAAGAAATCAAACAATTGAAAACATAATATTAATGTGGAAATCCTATAGAGGGAAAAACCACTTGGGACAAGTAACCCAAATAATTCACTCTTATGAAGTGAGCTCTGCTAGGAGCCAATCTTGTAAAAGGTTTACATGCACGTTTTTAGTGTGACTTGGTTAGAGGATTTTAACCAAATATAATCTATACCTTATTCACTCGTTAACATTTGTAAAGAGTGGTATCCTTTAAAGGACTTACAAACATCACTAATTTATGCTACCATATAGGATTTCATAGACTGGTTAGGTCCACTCGTTTGGGAGATTTTTCTTTGCTACAATGGAAACAAAGTAACAATCAAATGATCTATATAGGTTTAGCAATACCTTTCTTATTTAGATCTTTGCTTCACTAGATCTTCTTACTTTTGATCTCTATCTAGCTAATTCACACTCTTTCTCTTTCACCTTGCACTTCCTCTACTTGATATTTCTTCCTCAGTTTTGCTGGATTCACCTTGTTCTTATTTATCCTTCAATAGTTCACACTTTATCACCAATATCAACAAACAATCAACAACAAAAATGGTCTCAATCATCTCCTTAAATAGTTAACTTTTTCCTTTTAGATCCTTCTAGATTTTGTCGCTTAATCACGATCGTAGATCTTGGATTCATTGTATTTAGACACTCAAAAAATAAAACTTCATTGAACTTTGTGCTCATATTCATCTTGATTAAATATCCTTCATCATATCTTCATTATATTTTTCCAGTCATAGATCTTGTTACAAACTTTGACTTTAGCCTCTGAACTTCTCAAACATTCTTAATTCTCATCATTTGTTAGCATCAAATCTCATCTTTCTATTTGCTTCTCTACTCAGTGGACATTACCACTTTACTCGGGAAAAATTGTGCTCAGTTAACATTAAAATTACTTAGTTAACACTAAACTCCTTTATTTTGCCAAGCACTCAATTATTACTTTAGTAGCTTAGGCAATACTGTATTCCTTCTTTCACACGGTGTAACTGGTGTAGCTCAATGAATACATGAACTTCATTAAAAGTTTACATGATTGCAAAACAATCAAACCAACATTATACTGTCAGGGTCTAACTGATTCAAGTTCCCATTGAATACCAATACTTTTCAACTATATCATCATCATACTTTCTTCAAATCCTCTTCACAAATCAAATGATATGGCACTCTATTGAATTAGCATAATGTCTAACCAACTAAGGCTTGACATTAATGACAACATAATAATTGATATGACTCTTTTACATACAATTATAACATTCTTAGTTACATTATCAGTTGGGACTACCAGTATGCGCATGTTTGGGTAGTGGTATCAACTTTCTATTTGTATTGTAATACCAACTCCTAACAGGGTTGAGGCTTCTTACATGGCCTAGTCCTCTAACAAGGACATACACACTATACAGATGTAATATGTAATGCCTACACCTAGTTTACTTTTCTGGTTATTTTGCCAGATTCTTTTAGGCTAGTTTTAAGAATATGTTTTATGATTAGCGGTATTTGATTACTAGATTTGATTAGATGCTATTTCATATTGATGAGCTACATGATACTCAATTATTTCATGTGTTCAAGATTATTTCTATGATGATACATGCATGTTCATACAGTGATTTCAGTTATCTCATGATGATAGTAGATGGATTATTTATATGAAGTTCTATGGTTACTTACCCCATACTTGCATGCGTATGATGTATTTTTACTTTATGTTTGACATTTTAAATGTGGTTGAGGGAGGGAGTCGTAGTCACCTACTAGTCGGGATCTACATGATGCACCACTTCCCACCATTTCCTATTTAGTTTAGATTATATTTGTATGTACATGCTCAGATTTTATATAGATTGTAGGTACCGGGCATCAACTTTCTAGAATTGCCAGGATGAGCATGCCCTCTCGCAGTATCTCAATGGTAAAAGAGGGGAGACAATTCTTGAGTCCAAATACTAACCCTAAGCTAATTTTCCTAGAAAGTAGGACAAGTATCTAAGTTGTTTACCCATTTGAATTCATCAAGTGACGTGAATTCATGATTTTGACCCTAGAGTTTGAATTTGTGCTTTATCTTTCAGTTGATTTTTCGTATTTGGTTTTGAGGGCCTGTTGTGATTTTTAGTTATAATTAAATCAAATTAAAAGATAATTTAATGATTTAATTTAATGAAAAAATTATAAAGTTCTAAAAGATTTAATTAAAGTTTTAATTTTGGCATAGTTATATTTATTAATTTAATAATAATCTATTTAGGAGTTCCATTTTTTAGAATAAACTCTAAATATTATTATTAGTTAAATTAAAAAATATTAAATTAAGGATGTCTTACGATTTAATAAGAGAGAGAAAGAAATTGATTCAATAAAGATTATTTTAATTAATTACAAAAGGTTGCACATGAAATCAAAATATGATAAAATAATAAAGGAAAAGGGTTTCATATGCTTGTAAAATCAAAGCCATAATTTGGGAAAATCTCTTTATCAGGAAATCAAAGCTCTTCCACACATAGGTTTGAAGGAGCCATTTTTCTTAGAAGAGGGTTTCAAAGGAAAAAGGGAATTGCTTGTGAGTTCTGTGCATTTGATTGTTTAGCATTAGATCTAGGTAGGATCTTGTGGGTTTTACGTAGTGGATTCATTCTTTGAAATATCTGTCTACTTTGTGATTGAAGAAATTGCTTTCATAATTCAATTGGGTTGAAATCCTTGTTTGTGTTTTTATTGTTCTTCATTTTCAAAAGCATCTGTAAATGAATGGAGGATTTGAAACCCTTGTTTGGTAGATTTTATAGATTTGTAATTGATTTCTTGGGATTTGGGATGGGGTTTGAGAAAGAATGCTAGAAATGGAATGTTAAATTTGTTTGGTTGTTCGTAACTTCTTTATCAAATCTACTATGAAAATTGATTTATATATATATAAAATTACCACAGTAAATAAATTTATTGTGATAATTATATATACATTAAATTTCATATTGCTGTATTTATCATTGCAAATTTAGACTGTGAATTTAATAAGGAAGGGGGCGCTATGTTTTTTATTGTTTATATTAAAAAAAATTATAAAAAAAAGGGAACTTGGGTTAGTGACCTCCCCCCCCCCGGCTGCCATAATAGCGCACGTTGCCAAGGTAGCGACTGCCTTTGGTAGCCAAGCTGACGAGCGGCTCCCCATATTGGGTTATATGATGAAATCACATAGGATATATTTTGTATTTTTTATTATAATTTATTTAATATTAATAACATTATTAATATTAATATTAATATAATTAGAGGCAACATCCTACAACACAATGGTGAATTGTGAGCCTCTTAATTCAGAGGTTTTGGGTTCGAACCTACTCAAGATTAACTAATAATTGAAATAATTAATCACAAAAAAATTATAATAATTGACCTTGGCTTCGACCTCTTACCGATCAATTTTAAAAAAAAAATAATTATTAATTATTAATGTTAATAATAATAATATTGTTTATTATTTTTTGATCAGTAAATGACCAAAGCCTTGTATTATATTAATGAATAAATAATTACAAGATTCTCCATTCTGATGGGCATTTGTAGGAAAGAACAGAGAAAGAAAACCTCTAGTCTAGCCTAGGACCAAAGTCCTTTATTATACAAAAAATTAAAAGGGGCATACCCTAGTAAGAAAATTAATCAAATAATTTTCATAATATTCTGCATACATTTATACTTTAGTAATGTTATTGTGAATAATCCACCAACACTCCGAGGAATGTAACCTTGTGTTTGGAGTAAGAGCCCTGATTACGTAAGAAACACCACAAACTAACCACCAAACAATGTTAGTTGTTAGTCCAAAATTAGAATACAATCAAAGTCCATAATAGTGTAATCCAAGAAGGGAATAAACTGCAAAAAGTGTTGGAGTGATCCGATGTGTAATCCTCAATTGTAGTTAAGAGTGATCGAATCTGGAGCAAAAAACCGCTCTCCTAAGTTTGATAATAATTGGATAAATTAAAGTTTGTGTCTAGATTGATTAATAGGTTAAATTGTAGTGAAATAAGGGTGAAAGTACTCTTTATAGATTTTGAGGAGTGTTCTTACAAATAATAGTTGTATTGATGTTAGCTTTATTATAATGTTACCCGTATTCCATTTTAACTCTGAGATCTTTGTGTATAACTAAAAAATCTTGTCCACCTGTGCCAAGTTTTAACCTTGTAATTTGGATTAAGGGTAAAAGTGTGAAGATTATCAGGATATGAAAAGAGATGATAGAGTATAGACTAACAGAGGGCATATTGGTCAAGAGCCAAACCAAACCTAATCAAATTTGAATCAAGATAAACTAAATAAGGATATCATATTAATATTGTCAGAATTATACAAAACAACCTATCTAGCCCTGATTACCCAAAAAATTATCTTGGCTACCTAGGTAGAGCGCAACAAGACAACATCTATTAAACTTTATACATTATAAATGTTTCCAAGGGAAAATGCAGCCAAGTCATATTTGAAACTTTATACATTATATACACTATCAAGGGAACATACAACCAAGCCATATCTAGAAAACTTTAGACTAACGATAGTAATATCAGCTCAAAGCTATAGTGACAGAAGAGAGAGAAACCAGAGCGAAGATGTAGGTTTTTCTCGTAGTCTTGGTTATGCTTCCTAGTTCCATTTCTTGTAGACCATGATAATTTCAATGGCTTCTTGGAGGTTTTTCACCCTTGAACCCGAAGGAAATTCTTTTCCTAGTCTTGCTTGACTTGTCATAGTTGGGTAGGCATAATTCAATTGTATCTAAGTCAGAGAAATTCACCTCTGAGTGAATGTAGGCATCAAAAGCTTGTAGGTAGTTTGTAAGCCAATCTCTTGCTAGGTCCTCTATGATATCTTGCCAACATAATAAAAATTGCACACTTGCCTCCATTCTCGACCATTCTCTGTAAAAGAGGATGTTGTCTTGGATAACTAGGCTAGGGCATTTAGGGCTTCTTGCTAGTTCAAGGCTGCCTAATTGATACTCCATTTAAGCCTCTGGCAAAGGGATTTATAGTTTATCATCAATGTTGAATACTACTTCCTCCAAACTTATTGGCCATCTCAGGTCGAAAATATTGAGGCTTAATCTGATAATGTCCCATTTTGCTACTTCAACCCTTGCTAGACATTCTATCCATAACCCCAACATATCATTATTGGTTCACCACAAGTATTCATAGTTGAAAACCCCTTCCCCCAAGACCCTGCTAACAACCACTCTACTCATGTCATCGATGGGTTGAAACAACTGGTTCCATCTTTTTGGCTTAACATGACCACAAAATGCCATTGTTTAGCTTTGAAAGGCATGTTACAAGAACATGTTAGTTTCTATAATGGAGAAGCTATACAGTGCGTGATACTAGAAAGGAGGGGTAAAAATGAGGAAACCAGTTCCAGTTAGGTTTAATATAATATATAGAGGGAAGGATCTAGAACTACGCAAGGTGACACCATTCATATGCTCTTTGGATGATGATTTCCTTCTCAAAGTCATAATTGAAGTGTCACTTTGATTCATATTATTTTTTTAAGGCCAATTTTATGCAATCATAGATACGTGAGCCAATATATGCACTGATTTGAGGAACCATAAAGCCAAGTGTCAAGGGGAATGATTTTAGGAACATCTTAGAATAAAACTTGAACTAGCTATGATTAAATGTTATGATGTGTTCTCCATCTATGCCTTTGTTAGCTGGATGATCTACTTCAATGTTTCCTTCTCTAAATATATGGTAGAATCTAACCTCTTCAAATCTTTCCATTAATTTTAAAGTTTCTTCCAATCGAGAGTTTATAATCTAGTTTGGAGTTTTTCCTTTTCTAAGTGTGTTTAGGACTATATGTGAATCTCCTTTAATTATAATTTTCTTAATTCTTAGCTTTCTACAATTTTTTAGTCCTTCTTCTATTGCTTCTAGTTCTACTATGTTATTTGATGTAACTCCTAGAGGTTTTGCTCTTTTTGCTATCTAGTTCCCCATTTCTTCCCTAACTATACATCCTGTTCCTACCTTGCTAGGATTGCCTCTAGAGGGCCCATCAAAATTTAGTTTCTTCCATCCTTTCAAGGGTGGTTCCCATTTACATTTTTTTCTGGCCATTTTATTGTTCTTCATGTATGTTCGGGGTGGATTGATTAGAAGTTTCCAGTGTTTTTTGATTTCAGTGTCCCACTTTGTAAATGAGCCTTTTTCTATCATCTTTTTTCTTAAGTCACTATTTATTACTTCCACTATATTAGCTTCAATTTTATTGTAGAGCGATAGTGTATTTAGTTCTTTGTCTTGAAAGATCCATCTATTGTTCTCTTTCCATATCGCCCATACTAAAATTGTTGGGGTGATGTTCCAGAGTTTTCCATATACTTTCTTGTTTGAGTGTTTTGGCCATCCAATTATAAGATCTTGCCATTTTTAAGGTAGGGGGGCTGACCAATTTAGTTTTGATTTAAGCCAGATCCAACACTCCTTCACAAATTTACATTGATATAGGAGGTGCTCTATAGTTTTTGATTCTTCTTTGCATAAAATACATCTTGATGGGTCTTCTAGTCCCATTTTTCTAATTCTTTCTACTGTGAGGATTCTTTTTTGGATAGCTACCCAAAGGAAGATACTAGCTTTGAGGAGCCCTATTGGATCCCAACATAGATTCATTGGGATGTTTAAAGTTTCCCATCTCTATGATTAGTAATTTGTTTATATCCTTCTTTGATTTTATAGTTTTCGTCTTTAGATGCTGCCCAGATTAGCTTATCCTCCCTATTTTAAACTTTGATCAACCAGTCTTTCAAAATGTTTTCTAGTGTCTCTTGATCCATTTTATTTAGGCCACAATCAACTAAGGATTCCATTCACAGGAGGTTTCTTCGTGGGTTTGGGTTACTCTGATGTAATCTTTAACTTTAGAGCCCCATCTATTTTTTAATTGAATTATGACATAGTGGGTCAAACCTTAGTTTTCAAGGGGGGTATCTATTCTAGGAGTCTTCCCAGAATAATGTTTTATCACCTTTCCCAATATCCCAAGTCATGTATTTGGTTATGAGGGGATGACACTTCATTAAGAAATTCCAAGCTGTCAAACCTCTAGGGGGATTCCTTGTTCTAAATAATGAGGTGCTTTCAGATGCATTGAGGTAATTATTGTATAGAATTCTGGTCCACTTACTATCTCTTTCTTGATACATTCTCCAAACTTGTTTTGCTCCTAAGGCTTCATTATGCCATTCTAGGTTTTTAATACCTAGACTTCTTGCTTCTTTAGGTCTGCATATTTTCTCCCATTTGATTAATGTTGCTTTCTTTTTATCTTCTAAGCTGTTCCAAAAGAAGTCTCTAAACTTCTTTTTGATTTTTTGATTTATGTTCTTGGGTAGTTGTAAACATGAGAGTTGATAGTTAGGTAGGGATGATAAACAACTTTGATTTTTATAGCTTTTCTTGCCTTAGCCATTTTCCTTTCCAAGCTTCTCTTTGTCTGTCTATTCTTCCCAAAGTTTGTTCCCAGTCATGGTTCTTTTTGTTTCCTTTTTCTAGATATGTTCCTGGATACTTGAAAGGGAATGTACCCTTTTTGAAACCTAGTTTATTGCAGATGTAATCTTCTCTTTTTGCTGTGGTGTTTAAGAAAAATATTTCCGATTTTTCTGCATTAATTTTTTGACTAGAAGCTTCTATGTAATTGTTGAGGATATTTTTGAAATGGTCTATTTCTTTCTTAGTACTTACTCCAACAAGAATTGTGTCATCAAAAAATTGCTGGTGAGTGGTATTTTCCACATTTTTGGTAACCTTTACTCTAATATTTTGCTTTAAAGTTGCGTTGTTTTGATCACTCTTCCAAAGGATTTAGCCATAATGATGAACAAGAAAGGGGAAATAGGGTCACCTTGTCTGAGCCCCATAGATATAGTAAAGAATCCTTTTAGAGTCCCATTGACGAGGATTGATATTTTAGGGGTGGAGATACATTGAAAGGTAATATTTATCCATTGTTTTGAAAAACTAAAAGCTTCGAGAGATTTACATAGGAATCTCTAGTCGACTTTCTCGTAAGCTTTTTGTATATCTAATTTTAATAACATACATGCTTCATTATTTTTTATTGTTGAATGGATCATTTCTTGGATGATTGATATACCATCTAGGATAGATCTCCCAGGTACAAATCCTATTTGTTCTTTTGATATTAACTTAGGGAGAATTTTTTTGAGACGATTAGCTAAGGTTTTGGAGAATACTTTGTATATAGTGTTGCAAAGAGCTATTGGTCTATAGTCTCTTGGTTCTTCACTCTTATATTTCTTGGGTATAAGAGTCAAGAAGGTGTGATTGATTTCTGCTAGAAGGGTTCCTCCATTCCTGGATGCTTCCAATGCTTTCCATAAATCTTCTCCTATTATCTCCCAACATTGTTGAAAGAAGAAAGCTTGAAATCCATCAGGTCTAGGTGATTTGTCTAGATTTATATTAAAGAGAGCCATTTTGATTTCTTGCAACGTGAATGGTTTATTGAGAATTTTGTTATCGTTAGGTGAAATTACCTTGGTTATAGTTTTCAACATTTCTTCTTGTTTTAGTCTATTAGAAGTTTCATAATATTATTTTATTAATATTATTATATTAGTTAATTTAATAATAATAATTATTAATAAATAATATATATTATATTATTATTAATTAAATAATTATTAGTATTATAAATTTAATAATAGTTAATAAAAATTTAATAATATTATTTAATGATGAGGTTGTTGTAAATATAATTAATTAAAGTTTTAATTAATTTATTATTACAATATAATTGTGAAGTAAATGGATAATTGTGAATTTGGGAAAAATGATTATTTTAAGTAAACTTGGGTTTGTACTTAATGGATCAATTTTATATGAAAATGATTTCTGTTATTTTAGGGAAATTTATTACATCTTTTGATAATTCAAAAACCTTAGTAGTTTTGATTAGTTCTGAAAAGATGAGAACGAAAGCCCTATTCGTAAACCGGATATGTATGTTTTTGAAACAAATGAATTATGAATTACTTTTGATGTGATGTATGTTGTATTGTATGATTTGGGGTTCAGGTTTTGACTTAGTACTTTGACCAAATTAGGATGTTTACCAGAGGCTTGGGAGTTTGTTCTGCGATGATGTTATGTATATGATCTTTTATACTTGACCATGGTGATGTGTCACATGTTTCTATAATGAGGTTTTGATCAGTGCTTGTTTATGCTTTCAAGTTGCTTCGATAGAACTGAGGTGAATGGTGTGAATTTTTTGGTGCAATCTTTGAGCCTTTAATCAATTATCTTTGGATGCTTTCCAGTTTCTTGTATAGGACTAAGGTGATTATTGTGTTTTATCTTTTGGTGCTTTCTAGTTGCTTGTAAAGGATTGAGGTGATTATTGTGTTTTATCTTTTGGTGCTTTCCAGTTGTTTGTATAGGATTGAGGTGATATTGAGATTGGTCTCTAGGTGCTTTGCAGTTTCTTGTAAAGGATTGAGGTGAATACTATGTCTTATCTATAGGTGCTTTCTAGTTGCTTGTAAAGCACTAAGGTGAAAACTATGATTTTATGAGTTGTACTTTTATGAGCCTAGGGTAGGTAATCTGTGTTTATGTTGGGAAGTGTTGCAATGGAGGTTGGAGTCCTAAGTGGTCGCCTGAGTAACCCATTGTAAGTTGTTTTAATAAGTGATAACATTTCATTAAATGAGTTTAAAATGAACTCATATGAGTCAATGCTTTTCCTCATCCATGCCTCAAGTGCTAGTATAGGCTAGGATGGGAGTAGAGAGAATGCTTGGTTGTGACCTTGCTTTGTTAGTATGCCTTGTTTGTACGAAAGGATATTGGTGCCGCATAGAGACACTAGGGGGCTAGAGTCCAGAGAGGCTGCCAAGGTAACCTTAGAGTTGGCTCATGCAATGACACTTGTCCAATTATATAGTATATCTCCTATGTGTCTTTGTTTCCTCTAGGATTAGATGATACTTTTGTCTTGGTACCCTTTGAGATAGATTGCTATCAGGATTTCCTTGACCTAGATGATGGTTATGAATTGTGGATTGATACTTGTTTGGGACTTGAGACTATCTCCTTAACACAGTGGGAGTGGGCCATTTAGGTTCCATGAGGTCGGGTGGTAGTGCATTTTTCTTATACCATTGAGATTCGGTAGTTGGTTACCATTGCTAGATGTGCTTGTGTAGATGTACCTTTCTTTCTGATCTCGTATTTCTATTGGATGGTTATGCCTTGTTACTATGTACTTGATTATTAGAGATCTTATGAGATGATGTATTTATTCATGATTTATATTCTTTAAGATTTTCATACCCTGTGATTTGTACAGTGGATGATTATGCATTCTAGTTATGCCAAGTGGCATCCTTTGTAATGGTATATTATTCATTAATTTCATACTTGTGATTATTCCATGATGTGGATTTTGGTTGTGTTACTTTTAGTATTTAATAAAACTTATTTATACATGTGATTCAACATTATAGAACCCTTAAGAGATGTTATCTATTTATGATGGTTGTATGTATGTGAGTTATTTCTTCCGCTATATTATCTCTTGTTGTTTATTATCTTTCAAAAAAAATGTTTGACAAATTTAGTGAAAGTCTAGGTTAATTTCTTTTGGGTTCCTTGGTGGGGTGTTACATAATAGACTCCTACCAAGATCAATATCTTTCACAAGATACTTTTGATTAGTGGATCATTTTCTGGGTACCATCCCCATCGAAGTTTTCCCTTGGCCAGAGGTTCCCTAATTAACAAATAATGGAGTTATGAGATGCATTATGTAATGGTTATGTTCACTTTTTAATTTGATCAAATATGCAAGTTTAAAGATTGTTAATGATATCCATAGTGGGGTAAAAAATATGGAACACTGATTCACCCCCTCTTAGTATTCCCTATTTCTAACATATTATATATTTGATCGTATGATAATACATATGATCAAACCTAGTAGTGACATCATATTGTATGATACAAGAATTTTCCTTATTTCATTGCACGCATACTAAACATCTCATCATTTCTAGTCTGGAGTTTTATCATTTTTAGTAATAACACTTCATCAATTAGTTGAGCTTCATTATTTTCCTTACAAAATTTCATCATGTTGATTAAGTTTCATTGTCTCCTTTTCAGATTTGTATCATATAGTATAAATCTTTGTTGAAAATATTTTTAAAGATCCCAAAAACTATCAAAAATACTTTCTAACATTCTGATCTTTGATGTAGTTTATCACCTAGTGTCTCACAACAAGTCTAAGCCTATTTTTTGCTTCAACTAGTAAATTGCACAAATCATCTTACTCTTTTATCTACCTCATCCATCACTTGTTCAAAAGTGTAAAACATCAGACATTCAACCCTCAACATGAATACCTTGTAGAAAGTTAATCTTGTTCTATCTCACCATAAGACAAGTGCATACCTTGTTCACTAGATAGGAAAGTCAAGAAACCTTAGTTGTCTATTAACTTTGGGTTATCTTTTTCATGCTAGTACAAACTATGAGGCAAAGGAGATAAGGAGGAAATTCCAAAGCAACTTACACTACCTATTTTGATGCTCCAACATCTTGGATACTTAACCCCTAGCAGGGTCCCTTTTTTACTCTAAATCTACATCTAAATTAGAGTTGTCTATTTCTTCCACTTCAAAAATGGAAAAAAAATAGTATGGATAGCCTTATGGAGAAACTAAAAGAGGACCAAAGACTTTGAAGAGAGGCAAAGCTCAATACCCTTAGACAAAAAGTATCTCACAGTGCATCCCAACATGCATCTCAACATTCATCCCAATACATGTACCAACATGTTGATTCATCTTCTAAAAGTGATGACAAATCCATTGAGGAGGACATTCTATAGTTTCAACATGAAAAAGTGATGCACAAATTGATGAACATAACCCTCAATGAGAAAAAGGACAAATACTTTATGCATCTTACATCTCATGGAGTCAAACTCTGACCTAATTTCAACATCAAGGGTTTAATCCAAAAGGATGAGTCATCTACTTTTTCTATTCTTAAAAAACAAGTCATGGAAATGAGAAAGGAACTCATCCAACTAAGAAAAGAGAAAGTGCAACCAAAAGCAAAGTATTGGATATAAACTATCTATTTGTTTCCGTTTGAAAGAGATTTGTACATGCCTTATTTCTCCCCAAAGGTTAAGATCCCAATGTACAACAAGTATGATGGGAACACCAATCCTTAAGACTGCCTGACGGGTTTTTCTCCCTTAGTATGGAGTTCATACATGAAGAAACATACCTGATGAGCTTGTTTCCTAGGAGTCTTAGTGGTAAAACCATGGAGTGGTTTACTAAAATATCTCCACCAATTCTGTCCTTTGAAAAACTAGTCTAGCAATTCATACAACAATATTATTATAGCATCCAATACATTGAGTCCATGTTGGCTTTGTATAACACCAAACAATGCACTAGCGAGTCCTTTATTACTTTCCTTTAATGATGGAGAAAGATTTAATCCCACTATCGTGGACAATTTTTGAAGACTAATAAGATCAACCTATTTGTAAACAACTTCATACCAAAATTACATAATAAACTAAGAAAACAATTGCATTCTACCTTTGACCAAATGGTGGAAATTGCCCTTCAAATTGAAGATGTCCTAATAAAAAAGGGAGAACTCACCCTTAACAAGGACAAATTAAACAATTCTAATAATAACAACAATGATAAGGACAAGAGAAAATATTGGAACAAAAAATAGAATATGCTCTTCAACGATATAGTGGATAGTTCCATGATGAAACCAAAGCAACCTATTTTCAAATTTTCCAAAAACATGCATATTGTTAAACAACAAGATGCCCCTAGATCATAGAATGAATCCAAAAGGGAAAAGACATATTGGGCACCAAAATAAAAGTATAATTTCACCCCATTGGGAGTGTTAGCCCCAACTGATAATGCAACTAAGAATGCTATGAAAATATGTAAAAGAGTCATATTAATTGTTATGTTATCATTGATATCAAGTCTTAGTTGATTAGAAATTATGCTAATCCAATAGAGTGCCATATCATTTGATTAATGAAGAAGATTTGAGGAAAATATGTTCATGTCAGAGTTGATAAAGTATGATATTCAATGGACACTTGAATGAGTTGGATAGTGATAATGCAATGTTGGTTCAATTGTTTACAATCATGTAATATTGTAATGTAATGATATATACAAGCTACATCTAGTAACAAGGTAAAAGAAGGAAGAAAATGTTCATCGAGCGACGACAGTTGTCACCAAGCAATTTACAAAGAAAAATTAATTATCAGTGTCAATCGAGTAATTTTTGTGTTAACCAAGTGATGTATTGCTTGAGTGAAATGTTATGTTCACTAAGTAACAACTAGAAGAACAAGTTTATAAAGATGGAATATGAGGTTGACTTTTGGCAAAAATAAAGAATGTTCAAGAAGTTCAAAGGCATGACACAAAGTTTGTTACAAGATCCATGACTGGAAAAATACAATAAATATATGATGATAGAGATTGAAGAAGGATAAGGATGAGCACAAAGTTCTATTTTCTAAGTGACCAAATGCAATGAATTTGAGATCGACGATTGCATTTAAGTGATAAAATGTAGAAGAAGAGAGAATATTGTTTAAGGAGAAGTTGGAACAAGTTTTTGGTTGCTAATGTTAATGATCAAATTGAGAAGTTGTTGAAGTTGAAAGAAACATGGAGAACCAAGAAGAGAGAAGATCAAAGTAGAGTTAAGGAAAAAGTAGAAGTGTGAAGGAGTGAAACATATAGTAAGAGATTAGAAGAAAGAGATCAAGAATAACAGAGATATGGACAAGCAAGGTAATGCTAAACCTAATAGATCATTTGAACTATTATTTTCTTACCATTATAGCAGAAAAATCTCTTAATCAAGAGAAACCTAACAAGTCTATGAAATCATATATGGTAACATCAATTAGTGGTGTTTATAAGTCCTTTAGAGTAGGCTACTCTTTAGACTAGACCAAGGAGTGATAATATCTAGATGATCTTTATGTTAAAACCATTTAACCAGGTCACATTAATAATGTGTACGTAAAACTTTAACAAAGTTGGCTCCTAGTAGAGCTCATTTTAGAAGAGTGATTTTTTTGGGTTATCGACCACATTAAAAATCTTATTGTCAAATGTGTGAATGTTGTTATGTTGCAAGTTGATTTTTTATGGTATTTACTTTTTAGTGCAACTCGATAAATGATCAGCAACAACTAGGATACAATAAAGTAATATTTTTGATATTTCCTAAAGTAATGAACAATGAGTTAGTATTTTGGAGTAAAATAATTATGAGAGTTAATTGTGAAGTTGAATGAAATACTATGTAATTGCTTTTGATACTGGACATAACTAATTCACCCCCTCTCATTTATCTAAAAATTAGTATTAGAGCACAATGCTTGGAGAAAGAAGTTTAAAGGAACTTGAGCTAAAGATCATAAGATATATAAGAGAGAGGTACCAAATATAAATAAGGATAATTTATCCTCATGAAAATAAAAAATGAAGCTACATCTATATGGAATTGGAGATAATAATAAACGCTGGTTGGACAATGAATACACTACACCTGTTGCTCCTATGATTGTGGAGCAAATAACTGAGAAGAGGAATCATAATAGGTTGATGATTGATATTGAATCTTCTCTTAATGATTTCAAGTTTGATGATATCAAGAACTTCACAAATGTGGGACAAATTGGCACTTGTACATAATGGAGATCCAAATGTGCTGAGAGCAAAAGTTATGACGTAGGGATGGTTGGAAATTAGGGCCCAAGGCACACCTAATAGTCTAAACACCTTGTAGAGTTAACACAATGAAAGAAAATAACAAAGAACAACACCAAGGAGAGAAAGAACAATAATTTATTTATTGATTCATCAAACTATCAACAAACTTGTCCAACTGTAAGGTCTTCTGGGTTACATCTAATACAAGAAGATTACAAATTACAACTTCAAGATCCATTATGTTTGCAAATTCTAACTCTAGACTCACTCTTCTATGATCATTCACATCTCCTTTCAAACTCTCTGAGCACTACCTAACCTAATCCTAAACACCCCTACTTATACTTGCCAAAATGACTTACAAAAGATTCTAGATCTTTACATAAGAGAAGGCTAACCTCAAAATGGCTTGCATGCATCCCAATGCATGATCCTTACATTAAACTTAAGACTCAAATTAAATGAACAAGTCAACTCATACTAGGAACCAATCATAGAAAAACTCATCCAGAGAAGGAACCAAGCATCAACAAACTAGTGAGCTCACTTGACACATGAAGGAATTTGACAATAATAGGACTCAACCAAAACAAGAACTCAGTCAATACTGTAAGAAGTTGGCCAACATAGGAACTTGACCAACACTGTAGGAACTCAACCAATACTATAGGAACTTGGCCAAAACTATAGGAACTCAACCAACACTGCAACATGACAATAACTGACAAAATGCACAAAGATGAGCATGATAGTAAGGCAACCCAAGATGCTCCTCCATCAGACAACCCGAGTTGAAAGAAATTATTCTCTTGAATTATTGAGATGTCACAACCCAGGTTGAATCCAAATTAGATAGAGAAATCCATGTAGCATCTTCAACTAGTTTGCTCTTCCACTTCACCAAATACTCATAGTAGTCTCTTGTATTTTTACCAACTCTCTGATCCAATATCTATTCAACCTCTTCAATCTACTTCTTGGGGTAATCATCTGGTACAACAACTTCATCATTTGACTCATAATACTCATACAAATCAACAACATTGAATACATGAGATACATCCATGTCATCAGGTAACTCAACTTCATAACAATTACTACTGTCAAACTTCCTCAAGATCTTACAAGGACCAAACTTCATTTTCAACTTACTATATGTTCTAATGGGAAATCTAACTTTCTTCAAATGAACCATCATCTCATCTCCAAATTCAAAAACATGACATCTTTTAGACTTATCTACATTCTCTTTATACTTATGATTACTATGTTCCAACCTCAACTTCACTTCCTCATACAAAGATTTCATAAAATCATTAAATACTTCTTGTTCAACACTTTTCTTCTCTTCACCAAAAACATCCCTCAAATTTGATATACCTCTAGGCTTTATTCTAACAATCTATTCTATTGTTCAAGCCTTGAAGAAATGGAGACATTATTTAATTCCTAAGGAGTTTGTGTTGTATATTGATCATAAGGCTTTATTGTATCTGGGAATTCAACATAGGTTGAGTTAGAGACATATGAAGTGGGTTGAGTACTTGCAAAGTTTCACATTTGTGATCAAGCATAAGAGTGGAGTTACTAACTGTGTTCTCCTACATTAGACAACTGGGGTTGAAATAAATGATTCTCCTAAATCATTGAGATGTCACAACCCAAGCTAAATCCAAATTAGATTGAGAAATTTATGTAGCATCTTCAACTGGTTTATTCTTCCACTTCACCAAATACTCATAGTAATATTTTTCTCTTGTGCTTTTACCAACTCTCTGATCTAATATCTATTCAACCTCTTCAATCTACTTCTTGGGATAATCATTTGGTACAAAAACTTCATCATTTGACTCATGATACTCATACAAATCAGCAATATTGAATATAGGAGATATATCCATGTCATTAGGTTACTCAACTTCACAAGCATTGCCATGGTCAAACTTCCTCAAGATCTTATAAGCACTAAACTTCTTCATCTTTAGCTTACTATATGTTCCAATAGGAAA
Source organism: Cupressus sempervirens (assembly GCA_028749045.1). Lineage (NCBI taxonomy): Eukaryota > Viridiplantae > Streptophyta > Pinopsida > Cupressales > Cupressaceae > Cupressus > Cupressus sempervirens. The sequence continues at coordinate 805,564,921 of CM053785.1, read as the reverse complement.
TATACCTTTCTTAAAATGAATCATCACCTCATCTCCAACTTAAAAAACATGATGTCTTCTAGACTTATCTACATTGTCCTTATACTTTTGATTACTGTGTTCCAACCTCAACTTCACTTCCTCATGCAAAGATTTCATAAAATCAACAAATATTTATCCTTAAACACTTTCTCTTCTCTTCACCAGCAACATCCCTCAAATCTATGATACCTCTAGGCTTCATTCCAGTAACAATCTCAAAAGGGGTTTTCCTAGTACTCCTATTCATAGAATTATTATATACAAACTCAACTTGTGCTGCTACTATATCCCAATTACTCAATGCATCTCCTACTAAACATACCAAAAAATTACCCAAGTTTCTATTCACAACCTCTGTCTATCCATCTATCTATGGATGGAATGTAGAACTAAATTTTAACTCAGTGTCTATCTTCTTCTACCAGAAATAACCAACAAACCTACTAGCTCTGTTAGAGATGATACTTCTTGGTAATCCATGCAATCTAACAATCTCTTTAAAGAAAAGATCTGCAATATGTACTAAATAAAATGTCTTCTTACATGGTATGAAATGTTCCATCTTAGAAAATCTATACACAACAATAAATATGGAATCATACCCTCTTGTTGTCTTAGGTTATCCAAGAACAAAATCCATATTGATGGCACTCCAAGTTTTTTCAGGAACAAAAATAGGTGGATACAATCCAGTATTTTGACTTACTCCTTTTGCAACTTGACAAATATCGCAACTCCTAACAAACTTTTGAACATCCTTATACATTTGCAACCAATAATGCTTGTCTTTAAGAAAACTCAATGTTTTATCAATTCCAAAATGTCCATCCAATCCACCATAATGCTTTTCCTTAATCAAATTAACTCTCATAGAACTTCTTGGTATACATAACTAAAGTCCTTTGAAAAATATACCTTCTTGAATGAAATAATCTTCATACTTACTTGGTTGATTTGATAGATTCATTTCTTTGTACACTCTCCATGCCCTAGGAAAATTATGGTCAGTGTTATACAACTCCATCTCATCAAAATAAAGAACTTTAGCCTTCATCTTGGTCATCAAAGAATGTCTTCTACTCAATGCATCAACAACACAGTTAGTAACCCCACTCTTAACTCTACAAGTACTCAACCCACTTCATATGTCTCTGATTCAACTTATGTTGACTTCTAAGATAATGTAAAGCCTTATGATCAATATACAACACAAACTCATTAGGAATTAAATAATGTCTCCACTTCTTTAAGGCTTGAACAATAACATAGATGTAGTGCCTGCCCCTAAGTTACATTTTTTTGCTATCATTGCTGAACTCTTTTAGGCCAGTTTTATGTGTGATGATTAATACTATTGTTTTGAGATTATCAGATATTGTTTTACATTCAGTTTATTTTATGATGAGATCACTTGGTACTCCATATTTCATGTATGCATGATGATTATTCAATGTTTTTAGTTATTGACGATGATCAGTTAGATGGTTTATTATCATATGTGTTTTCTTATAGATACTTACCCCATATTGCATGTATATGGTGTGCGCGTTTGTTTTTCTTTATGTATGGCATTTCTGATGTGGTTAAGGAAGGGAGTCGTAGTCACCTGCTAGTCGAGATCTACATGATGCACCACTTCCTACCATTTCTTGTTTAGCTTAGAATATTGTGTTTGTACATGCGTGGATTTTATGTAGGTTGCAGGTACCAGGTATCGACTTCCTTGAATTGCTAGGATGAGCATACCCTATTGCATTATCTGAATGGTAAGGGAGGGGAGATAAATTCTTAAGTCCAAATCCCAACCCTTTAAGCCATTTTTCCTAATTAAAAATTAGGACAAGTATCTGAGTCAAGTACCCTCTGAATGCTTTGAATGATGTTAATTCATGATTATAACCTTTTTAGTTTGATTTTGTATGTGTTTTTGTATGATGAGTTTTTGTATGTTGTTTTATGAGTCTTTGGTGTATTTTTTATTAATTAAGTCTAATTAAAAGATTAAATTAATGATTTAATTTAATGAAAAATTATTATGACATTTTAATGTTTAATTATATTTAATTAATTGAGAAATTAATTAAATAAAAATAATTAAATTTGGAGATAAAAATTATAAGTTTAAATTTTAGAACATGATAATATTTAATTAATTTAATAATAATATATTTAGAATTCTTTTTTTTAAATAAATGCTAAATATTATTATTATTTAAGTTAATAAATATTTTATCAATTAAGTTTCAAAAATAAATTAAGAAGTGAAAATAAATTAATTTATGAAGAGTAAATTAAGTTCGCATGATGTATGCATGAGTTGAAAATAGAAGAAATTAATTAAAAAGATAAAACATGTGAACTTAATAAATATATATTAATAAAATGCATGCATGAGATTAAAGTTAATTAATTAATTAAAAAAAAAAGCGAAGTCAAGTGGAAACTAAAAAAAGTGATTTAATAATTCATTCCACGTGCATGGAAAAGATTTAAGAAAGATTAATAAAAGTTAATTTAGAGTTCAATTCGTGTGAACAAGGAGTCCTCTCAGGTGAACACACAATTAGTGCCTTGATTTGAGGAGAGAACTCCTTATCACTAATTGAGGGTTCATTTTTGAGAGAGAGGAATTTGGACGCGAATTTTGGAAGTGAATTTTAGAAGGAGAATTCTGGGAAATTTTTTAGAGAAAAGTTCTAGAAGAGGAGCGAATTCTCTCACTGTTTTCGGGGGTTGCATACTAGCATCAGGTGCAGGTAGGATCTTGTGTTTTTTGATTACTGATTAATTACACAATTTTCCTTTCCTTTCTTCTTTGTGCCTATGGATTGTAAATCCGAATTGTCTATGATGAAAGCTTAAATATTTCAATATTGTAAGTTATTAAATGCCTATCATTAACTTTTGCATACGTGGGGAATAGAAAAGTAATCAGAAAACCCTCATCTTCTAGATTAAAGAGAATATGATTTAATTTGGGAAGGGTTTGAATTTAAAGATGAAATTCTAAATTTAAAAATTTGGATGGTTGATAATATTTTCTCTATCAGAGTAAAGATGAAAACAATTTAAAAAAAAAAATATATATAATTGTTTAATAAATTTTACATATTTATAAATTTTATTTTAAAAGAAAATGTTTAACAAATAATAATAATAATAAAGTTTTATTAAAAAATAAAATTATATATATATAATAAATATTGGATTGGGGAGGGGTGGCTTAACCACCCTCTACCCCCCTTATTTATTAAAGGTAGGTTATTGCTGTACGCAGTCATACCTGCTAATGCAGTACGACTGTGATAGCAGCCGTGTGCTACAATAATTAAATCATAGGCAACAATTTGTAAATCGCTTAGTTCATATTTTAAAAACTTTAAAATATGCATTTCTAAAAATAGTTAGAATTTGATTTTGTTATGTGGTTTAATTTTAATATTATAAAATTGTATTTAATTTTTATTAAATTTTAATCATATTAAATTTATGTTATCATTTATTAATAACTCTATTATTAAATTATATTAATATTTTATAATTTAATACAATAATAATGAATGTAATATATTTAAATAAATTATTAATTAATTTAATTGAATATGATTTAAATTAGATTTATTAATTATGGAAGTTATTAATGAGGATTTAATTATTGATGTTAAAAATTTATTAATTTTAATAAAATCGTAATTATTTTGTTTAAAATCATTAATGATTATTTTTATAACTTAATAAAATAAAAGATTATCTTCAAAGTATTTTGTTAGGAAATTGACTTTGAACATGAGGGTAACTTTATATATATATATGGGTTGAATAAATGATCAGGTTAAATTATAAGGGTAATACTTAGAATCCTATGCACTGGAAACATACATTGAAACACAAACTGAAACTTTACTTTTAATCCTATTGAGTATTTTGAAATCAAACCCTATTTATGAAACTATTTTGTTTTGTTTTTACTGTCTATGTTTTGGGGTTGATTAGATGTTGACTAGTTTAGGTTGTTACTAGAGGCTCAGGGGTTATATGCTTGTGATGTTCTACTGATGTTGATCTCGATCTTGATTATTTTGCTCAACCATGTATCTGTTGATATGCTCTATGTTGAGTGTGTTTATATTGTTGATTACTGTTTTTAGTGCCTTGTGGGATGGCAAGAGTTATGTTATGGGTTATCTGACTTAACCATTTTTGAGTCATTGATCAGTTATATTTGATTTTCTTTCCAGTCGCTTTGAGAGGACTAAGATGTTTTGGATAATTTGTACTTGATGATGTCATATTGTGACATGTTTGACTTGACCATTTTGAAGTCTTTAATTAGTATTATTTTGGGATACTTTTCGGTTGCTCGTTGGAGAATCGATGGATATTATGATTTATCATTTGATGCTCAGTTACTCGTAGAGAACTGATGTGATTATTATGATTATATTTATGATGCTTTCTAGTCACTTGTACAAGAATGAGGTGGTTTTACTATGATTCTTTGATTTGTGATTCTCGAGCTTAGGGTAGGTAATCTATGTGTAGTGTCGGGAAGTGGCTTGCAATGGGGGCCGGGGCCCTAAGTGTCTACTAAGGTAACTCATTGTAAGTTAGTTTAATAAGTGATAACATTTACACTAAATGAGAGTAAAATGAACCTAATAAGATTAATTGTATGTTCTCGCCCATGCCTCGAGTGCTAGTATAGCCTAGGATGGGAGTAGAGAGAATGCTCAGTTACAACCTTGCATTCTGTAGTATGCCTTGTCATTATGAGAGGATACTAGTGGCCACACAGGGATCACTAGGGACCCTAGAGTCCCAAGCTAACTGCCAGGGTAACTCCTAATGTGATTCATGCAATGAACACTTGCTTGCTTACATAGTAGATTCCTACGTGTCTTTGTATGCCTCTAGGTCTAGATGTTGATCTATGTTGGAACCTTTGAGTTAGTATACTTTTAGGATTTCTTGGACTTAGAGTGTATTTGTGTTATGTGATTTGATATCCTTTTTGGGACTTGAGACTATCTCCTCAGCACAGTGGAAGTGGGCTATTTAGGTTCCACGCAGTTGAGTGGTAGTGCTTTTTACTCTTACCATTGAGATCTGTTAGTAGTCACCATGGCTGGAGCTTCTTGGGATACTTGTTTATCATGTTTAGATGATGGTATTTACTGATGCATTTTCTTATATTGATGACTAGTATGTTAGATTTTCCTATGTTTATGTTGTAGTATGTTTTAGTGGTGACATCCCTATTACTATAGTATCGATGATATGATCGATGGCTTGGGATGTTACGCACAGGGGATGGCTAGGGCCCACAATGGTCTAATGATGCTATTGATGGTTGGGAGGAACTGTGCACTTAGTTAGTTGTATTTTATGATGGATAGTTGTATTTTATGTTGAATGTATATATCTTTTATGATGGATGGATGTATCATGTATGTTATTAGTTTCATTTATTTTATTGTACTTTTTATCATGGATTAGAGGAGGATGATGTATCTTTATTTCTACATATGTATATTCTTTTAGCCTTTCATATCCTGTGACATGTACAATGGACGATTGAGCATTCCAAATTTAATTCGCCAAGAGCATTCAGAACAAATGTATAAAATGGACATTGGACTTTCTAACTATTCTTTCATGTGGATGTGGTAGTTGTTATACTTAGTAGTAATTAAAATTTAAATGTGACTCAACATCTTGGGATCCTTAAGGAATGTTACCTGTTATGTATGCTTATAGTTGATTGTATGATATTGCTTCCACTATTGTGTCTTTAATGTGTATGATTATCTTTCTTGTTTAAAAAATAAAAATAAATGTTTGGCAAACTTATTAAAACTTTGGGTTAATTCTTTTGGATCCCTTGGTGGGGTGTTACAATAGAACTCTTGATCATACACATAATACTTCCTTTTAGCATGATTGAATTTCTCACTAAAGAAAGCAACAAGTTCACCTTCTTGACTCAACACAACTCCTATTGCACTATCACTTGCATCACACTCAATTTGAAATACTTTATTGAAATCAGACAAAGCTAATACAGGTAACTCAACAACCTTTTGTTTCAAAGTCTCAAAACTCTTGTCAGCTCCATGTGTCCACTTGAAATCCTTTTTATCTCCTCTCATAGTCTCAATCATAACATTACAAATAGAACTAAAATTCTTTATAAATTTCCTATAGAAACTAACCAAACCATGAAATCATCTTACCTCACCCATATTCTCAGGTGTAGGCCACTCTAGAATTGCTTTAACCTTTTCAGGATCCATTTTCAAACTATCAGTTGAAATCACAAATCCCAAATACACAATCTTTTCTTGCATGAAGGAACACTTCTTCAAATTAATCAACAACTTCTCCTCTTTTAGCCTCTACAACACTTGCATAATATGCTTAATAATTTCTTCCTTAGTCTTACTAAATATCAAAATATCATCCAAGTAAATAATCACAAACTTACCCAAAAACCTCTTTAGAATTTCATTCATCGACCTCATGAAAGTACACGGTGCATTAGTCAAACCAAAAGGCAGAACCATCCATTCATATAAACCATCCTTTGTATTAAAAGTAATCTTCCATGGAGGGTGAATTAGTTATTTAAGGTCCATATGTACCAATTGAAAAAACAAAAAACTTGAACAATTTTTTGTCTTACTTATCCTACTACTCGGTCTCTACTATAATCTCAATAACAATGTTAACTAGTTCTTCACTATGCTAATATAATAGACTTGCAGAATGTAAACATTTGAAATGTAAAACACCATATAACATTCAACACAAGTTTGACACTAGGATTTAATGTGGAAACCCAATTTGGGAAAAACCACCAACAACATGTCACCACTTTTTCACTCTTATGAAGTGAGCCATATTAGGAGCCAACCATGTGAAAGGTTACAATATACACTATTAAATGTGACCTTGTTAGAGGATTTAATTCACCTTGTTAGGAGTGGCCTTGTCAGAGGACTATAGAATATTCCTTGAGAATATCACTTGGTTAAAGAATTTACACAAACTTTCAAGTCCTTAATGACTGTTAGGTCAACCTTGATTAAAAGGATTTCAATACAAACTGTTTACAATGATTAGAAAGAAAATAGTAGGGTTTTATTTGTATGATTACAACTCACTTTGTAGTTTCATAGCTCTATTCAATTCATGTGTTGATTCTCTGATAAGCCTTCCTTGTCACTGCTATCCTTGATTTGCTTGGCAACCCTTCAAACAATCACCCTTCTCTTCACAAAAAAACTTATGCCTTCTACTTAGATTCACTTATCAAACTCAATAACTTTGTTCCATCTCACTGGAAATCATTCTTATGCGCATACAGTCTTTGCACTAGGATATTCTTGATCACTTCTTGATCATCCTCTATAAATAACTTCACTGTTCTAACTGTATCTCTTCCACATGCATCCACATTCTCTCTCTCTCTCTCTCTCTCTCTCTCTCTCTCTCTCTCTCTCTCTCTCTCTCTCTCTCTCTCTCTCCCCCTCCTTTTCTTCACATTGCCTCCTTTTAAAAGTTTTCCTCTATGCCTCTTTAAATAGTCAGTTTTGATCTTCTTCTACTTAATCAACACTGTAGATCTTAGGGTTCACGATTTGATTTATTATATACAATGCATCTGATCACCATTATGTTTATCTCTCCTTTCCTAGAAACTTCTCCTCAAATTTATCTCTTAGATCATTTACCTAATCCTCTCCTTAAATTAAATGGTCGAACATATCAATCCTTATCTTCAACATGCTTTCCATATCCCAAGAAATCAACTTAGTTAGTTGGGAATTACTATTTCTCACAAATAATTAAAATGTCATCCCTTGGCCAACACTAAGTTCTAACACTTGGTCATCACTAAATTTCTTTGTCATCACTTGGTTTCTTACTCGACACTTACACTATTTACTCAGTTGAAACTGATGCTCATTCAACACTAAGTTTCACTCGGCTTGTACTGGTGCTCAACTTGCTATGTTCTAGTGCTTGGTTGACACTAGCATCACTCAGCATGAAATTCAAGTTCCTTAATCTTGTGTTGTATTCTTCGGTCAAGCTCATGCAATCTTTTAGTTTCTTCTCATGTCTTCATAATGTAATCAATCAAATTATCTTGTCAAAGTCTAATTAATCAAATGCCCATTGTAGCTTCCTTTTCATAACTCAACATTTCCTTTAGGTGCTTTTTGTTATGAGAAACTTTTCAAATCCCCTTCATCAATCAAATATATTTGACATTAAGATAAGATAACAACATGTCTCATTGGTAGATTTGACATCAATGACAACATAACAATTATTTCAGTTGTAGTTTGCCAACACATTCTTCATTATCCATTCTTCTTAGGTGCCAATACAATAGCTACAACACATGGACTCAAGCTTTCTCTGGTCAAACCTTTATGAAATAATTCCTGCACTTATCTGTTAAGTTATTCATTCTTAGTAGGTGTCAATTGATATGGTGCTTTATTCAACAAACTAGCTCCAGAAATTAGTGTCATGACCCCATTTTAATATATGATTTTAAATAATTAAATATAATATTAAATTAATAAGTATGCAACAGATGCTAAATTATTATTGCTAATAATGGAGATTAATAATAATGATCAATTCATAAGTAATCTGAATTCCAATTAATATATTAATAATAAATCTATTATATCATTAGTATAATCAATACTAAGTATAATAATATAATATACATGTATCTATTATTAGTATTTTATATTATATTTTAATTAAACTATAAATATATATCTTAAATCAAATACATTATCGAAAATGACTAAATGAATAGTTGTGAACTTTCACCCACACACATATATTAAAGGGAAAAAATGATACCAAGAAATAATGAGAAATTTTTTTCTTTATCTAGAATGATTCAAATTGGGTAAGTCTTTTGAGTTTTATTATGAAAATCTTGACACCTTCTAATAAATTCTAAAATCATTAAGTGTAATATTGAAATTGATCACACATGAACAATATTTATAACTTATAATATCTTGTATGTTAACTATACACTATATTTTTTATTTAGACAATTGTGGTCAAATACAAACTACTAGCTTTATGATTGGTGGGGTACCTGATATTTTAGTTCTAAGTTTGTTAGCAAAAGCATGATTGGTTTGCAAAAGGGGAAAAAATAATAATCTCTGAGACCCAAAAAGAACTAGAATTCACACGAAAATTATTATTTAAACTGAACAATGCAAACTAGGATATCACCACAATACAAATCAATATATTCTAGTTTATAGAATTCATCAGGATTTGATTCATCGGAAAATACAAAGGAATAGGGTTAAGGAAATCCATGAAAGCAGGAATGGTGTTGAGAACAAAAAAGAATGAGTACTGGGCAAGAATAGAAGATGAAATAACAGGAGGATAAAAAACCTTTGTTACTCAAAACTCATCAAACACATGATGCAGTAAGAAGTGAGCACAAGCTCCACTAATATTAACCATAAGGTAGTCAGTCAATGCCCACGATAAATGCCAATGATGATCCAATTTCAATCATTTTAGATAAAGAACAATTTTTTCTCATGATTTCTTGGTATCATTGTTTCCATCTAATATATGTGTGTGGGTGAAAGTTCACGACTATTCATTTAGTCACTTTTGATAATTTATTTAATTTAAGATATATATTTATAGTTTAATTAAAATCTTATATAAAATACTTATAATAGATACATGTATACTATAATACTTATATTATATTATTATACATAGTATTGATTAAACTAATGATAATAGATTTATTTTTAATATATTTTTTTGGAATTAAGATTACTTATGAATTGATTATTATTATTAATTTCCATCATTGGTAATTATTAATAATAAGTTAACATCACTATGATTACTTATTAATTTAATATTATATTTAATTGTTTAAAATGATATATTAAAATGGGTTCATGACAATTAGATCCATACAATGACTTATACTTCGTACTGGTGGTAAACTATTAGGGATATCTTTTGCAACAATCTCCTTGAATTCATTCAACAAGTTTTCAATTTCTTTTGGCACTTGGCTCACTCAACCTCTACTACCTTTTGTTGCTCAACCTTTTCTATCTTCTTTCACTCAGTCATTACTGTTTTCTGCTACTTAACCATTACCATTATAGCTCAACTCTCTAGGGATTACAACAAAATAAACTTGCTTCTTCTTCATCTCTTTCTCAGATTGTTTTCCATTAACCATACAAAATCTAACAATAGTAAAATTTATCTCATTTGGCACTTTAATTAAAGGCAACAATGTTAGCTTCAATCCATTGACCCAAAGATTATATTGATTCAATATACCATCATGCACAACATGTCTATCATATTGCCAAGGTTTACCCAACATAATATGACAACAATCCATACACATAATATCACACAAAGCTTCATCAATGTAGCTTCTAGTCTTGAATTTCACCACACATTTCTCACTTACCAACAACTTATGCTCATCCTTGATCCATGAAACACGATAGGGCTTAAGGTGTCTCAACCTCTATAACTGCAACTTTGTAACCAACTCCTCAGATGGAATTTTTTTTGAACTACCACTGTCAATGATCAATTTGCAACATTTTTCTAGCCATCTTACATCTGGTCTTGAAAATACTTCTTCTCAGGAAAAATTCTTCATCAACTTTTTCACTACATAAAGTTTTCCTTACCATGAAGTTTTCTCCATCCTTAGGTCCACTTGGTGAATCCTCAAGATCTCCTTGAATCACAACATTTTTTTTACTATTTCCACTCTCACCAGAGTATTTACACACAAAGGATCTATGCCCTTCTTGCCCATATTTGAAACAATTACCACGAAAACTACCTCTATGGTAAGAATTACCTCTTCCTTGGTAAGAACTAGTACCTCCTCGGTAAGAATTACTACCTTTCCACTTGGTCTTGCCTTTCTCATCACTTTTACATTTAACTTTGCCTTTATCTTGCACATAATTATCAGATTTCTCACTATCTCCATAAGATCTATCTCTCTCTCTCTGGGATCTATCACCTCTACCTTTCTATCTTTGTTCATGGTTCTTTGTCAAGATCGCCTCATCTTTCAATGCATACTGATATGCTTCTTCCACACTATCCAATTTCACAAAACTTATTTCATCTTGAATTCTAGATCTCAATCCATTTAGGTATCTTGCAACTTTCTCAACCTCATCATCCACATGTCCATATTTGATGTCCAATCTATATAATTCCTCAGTGTACTACTTCACAGTCATGTCCTTTTCTCTCAAACTTTGCATCTTTCTTAGAAAGCTAACTTGGTAATTAGTAGGAAGAAACTTATTCTTCACCTTGTTCACCATTTTGAAGTAGGTCCTAATATTTTCTTTTCATCTTCTTTGTCTACTAGTTTGAAAATGATCCCACCACAGTGAGGAATGACCTTTCAACCTAGTGACTTCAATCTTCACCTTTCTATTATTAGAAGTTGATAAAGTATGTTGATGATAAAGTTGATAAGGTATGGTATTCAATGGGCACTTGAATGAGTTGGAAAATGATAATTTAATGTTTGCTTAATTGTTTTACAATCATGTAATATTGTAATGTAATGAGATATATAAGCTACAATGAGTAACAAGGTGAAAGAAGGAAGACAATGTTCACTGAGCGAATACAGTTGTCACTGAGCAATTAACAAGGTAAAGTTAATGATTAGTATTAACTGAGTAAGTTTAGTGTTAAACAAGTAATTTATTATCCCAATGAAATGTTATGTTCACTGAGTAACAACTAGAAGAACAAGTTTATAAAGATGGAATTTGAGGCCAACTTTTGGTGAAAACAAATAATGCTTGAGAAGTTCAAACACATGAGTCAAAGTTTGTTATAAGATCTATGGTTGGAAAAATATAATAAGTATCCAATGATGGGTTGAAGAAGGATAAGGATGAGCACAAATTTCTATGAAAGTTATATTTTCTAAGTGACCAAATGTAATGAATTTGAGATCAACGATTGTGTTTAAGTAGAAAAATCTAGAAGAAGAGAGACTATTGTTTAAGAAGAAGTTGGAACAAGTTTCTAGTTGTTGATCAAAGTATGAATTTGATGAAGCTAAAAAAAGTAGGGAGAACTAATTAGGGAGAAGATGAAAGCAAATTTAAGGAAAAAGTGGAAATGCAAAGCAATCAACTAGCTACTAAGAGATCAGACAAAGATCGAGCAGAATAAAGATATGAACAAGAAAGGCAGTGCTAAACCTAATAGATCATTTGAACTATTACTTTCTTGCCATTGTAGCAAAAAAATATCTTAACCAAGTGAACCTAACAAGTTTGTGAAATCCTATATGGTAACATTAATTAGTGGTGTTTATAAGTCCTTTAGAGAAGACCACTCTTTAGACAAGGTCAAGGAGTGATAAGGTTTAGATGACCTTTGTGTTAAAACCCTCTAACAATGTGTATGAAAACCTTTAACAAGGTTGGCTCCTAGTAGAGCTCACTTCATAAGAGTGCAAATTTTTGGGTTACCAGTCCCAGGTGGTTTTTGCTTTTATAGGGTTTCCATATTAAAAATCTTGGTGTCAAATGTGTGAATGTTGTTATGTTGTAAGTTGATTTTTATGGTATTTACTTTTTACGATAACTTAGTAAATGATAGGTAAAAATTAAGATAGAGTAAAGTACTATTTCTGATATTTAGTAAAGTAATGAACAATGAGTTAATAGTTTGGAGTAAAATGATTATGAACGTTAATTGTGAAGCTGAATGGGATCATTGAGTAATTGCTTTTGATTTGATACTAAAGTGTTTGAAAGGAATTTAGGATAATTGAACATAACTAATTGACCCCTCCCCCCCCTCTTAGTTATGTAACAAGGAAAACCTCTTGAGGTTATGTTCAAGTCATCATTGTCCAACAAAATAATCACATTGCTAAATAAATTGAGGCCTTACAAACTCGATATTAAACCCAGATGGTGGAATGATGACCACTATTGCAACTATCATAGAGACAAGGGTCACAAAACAAATGAGTGAATGAAATTGAATCATGGAATTCAAGACCTCATTGATACTAATAAAATTGAAGTGGATGGTCATAAGAATAATGCTAATTATAGGGCTTATCAAGGGCCTTTCCCTAAATATGAATAGGAAGAAGGATGCGAAATAAAAGGTGTGAATGCCAAAGTAAACTATACTTACACTAGCAATGACAATATTATCAACATGCTAGAACTTGTCTATGGTCCTGTCAACATAATCAAGATCAAAGAAAAGAAAGAGTCCTCTACCTCAGGTTTATCCGATCCACCTTTTAAGAAGGTTGACCTCAAGGATGTGAACCTATTTGCCACACATTTGTAGTATCACAAATCAAAATTTAAAAAAATCAAGCATAACGACCCAAAATACACCTAAGGTCTTTACCAAGGGAATAGGTCCCTCAAAAAAAATATCTGAACACTTAAATGCAATGAGTCATAGCCAAGCTAAGGTCACCATCAAGGGAGTTGCCCCTTCTAAATAATCAACTACTAAAAACATGGGAGCCTCATTTTCCAAAAACACATCCATTATTGCATTAGCTAAATACAACATCATGGACCAACTTCAACAAAGCCCAACCCATATCTTAGTCATTGAGTTATTGGGAATATCTCTTGTACATTGGGAATTTATGGAGAAAATATTTCTTATGGCTAACATCCTTAAGGACATTGATATTGACCAATTCCAGACCATAGTAAGGCACTCGACTTCACCACATTACCTATCCTTCTATGAGGAGGACACAAAATAATTCAATTACCCTTGGAATCTACCTCTCCATATAGAATTTCTCACTCACAAGCACCATATTAAGTGTGTTATGATAGATGGAGGTATAGGTTTGAACATTTGTACGTATAGTCTAATTCGATAATTGGGATTCTTTGAGCATGTCATTGATCTAAGAAGGAAAACTACAATCGAGGCATGTGATGAAGAGTAGAGATCATCTAAAGGTCTCGTAGTTCTTCCTATCATAGTCAGACTTGTTGAGCAAGACATGGTTTGTCAACTATTGGAATTGCCTTTGGCATATAATATCTTGCTAAGAAAACTATGGATTCATGAAATGTAGGTATGTTGTCAACATACCACTAATACATCAAGTTTCCATACAATGGGATTGAGGTCACTATCCCAGGTGATAAAAAAAATCCTACAATTCTCTTTGTCAAATGAAAGACACCCTTGTCCCAAACAAAAAAGTATCTGAAAACTCTAGAGACACACTAGCAGAGTGTGGAAATAAACTAAAATTATTGAATACGAGCATGGGAGAAAATTGATTGAACTGTGTCACGTCTCTCCCTATTTCACCTAGGTCCTATAAAAATCCTTCTAAGGCTATTAGACCAACATCATCTACAACAACCATCTAACATGGGTAATTTATTCAATCCTCTTTTTCCATTTCTAAAGAAAATGATGTGAGAGTTATCAAAGGATGGATTTATAGAGGAAAAGACACTAGAAAAACCATAAATATTGAGGTCACCTTGAAAAAGTACAAAAAATATTATGAATTCCTTTAGAAAATGGGTTACTCTGGATGAGGACCCATTAGTGATCACAAAACCACTCTTGTATAAACACTAAGCACCATTAGAGGCCAAAAAAATAGAGATAAAATTGGTGTGGGTTTTCTACAACCAAGTTTCAGATAGCTACTCACACTTGTCTGATCTTCAATAAAGATACATATGAATTAGAGAGATTAGAAGAATTAGTTGAACACATAAGCATATCTCCACATAAATGGCTCTAGATATATAATACAAATCTTGATTATCAAGGGAAGCTCTATAACTCCTTCCCAATTGTTAGCTCTTCTAGGAAAATATACTTTATGCCCTTGACATACCTTCTCTAGGGAGAGGATAAAGAACAAGCTAACACCAAAGGTCACAAAACTTTTGAATCAACTGACACCATAGTAAATATTATAAAAAATCAAGCTAGGCATTATGATGCCCACTCTTTTGACACTATTGTATGATTAGATATTTGTATTTGGTTGTTTGAATCTTTGATTAGTATCAAGTTAAGGATTATATTTCATACTATATTTTCATGGATATTGTGAAAATGATTTATTTTGTTTAAGGTTATGATTTTGGCTATAACTTAGCTAACCCATCATATTTATCAACTCTATTTGACATGTGTGTTGGAAGAGGGAAAAAAATTGTAGTCACCCCTATAAGATTTTAACATGATGTTACACCCCTTCTTCCTTTCTTGTATTAATGTTTTCACATGTACATATATATGTATGTTGTGCCTATATTGTTGGTCTTTGATGTAGGCGTGTGCAGGTACCATACATCGACTTCACTTGGCTACATAGGTTTGAGTGTGGCTCAAAATATTTAAATAAATTATTGTTGATAATGAGATGACATCACGTCCTATATGGGCACCCTTGTATTCTTAGAACCATGATAGGAAGTTAGCCACCTAGTCATTAGTGGATGTTAGTATTTAGTAGTTTGTGTCATGATCTTGATGTATGAATTTCATGTAAATTTTATATGTCCATGTTGTCAATTTTTTTAATAATTAAACATGCGTGATACTTTAGGTATATTTATATGGATATATATGGGTACACACATATATGCCCAAATAAATATACAAACTATTGTGACTATGATAATTAAGTTAATTATATATTCTTATGTAAAATAGATGTGTTAAATATAAAACTAAATAAAGAAGAATATAGAAATAATTAAATGACAATAACTAAAATAGAAAATCATCCCACATCTAAGAAACTCAAACCACTAACCTTACAAAGTTCAAGCTAGTAATGTACCGACTTACCATTTATACACCATAGTGATTGTAATAAACAAATCTAGTTTTGGAGTAGGTAAAATTTTTATTAGTCAAAAGAAATGTGTGAAACTCATGAAGAGAATTGAACCTTGGACTTGGGAGTTGCAAGGAATTGTTTGAAACAAGTATGCTATTTATATTCCTTAAAACTATGTCCCTAGGAATATAATGTTAAAGAGTGAAAGTTAATTAATTTAAATAAATTAAAAATAATATATAAAATTAATCACACTGAATAAAGTTTGATTTATTAAATATGATTATCAGAGAGTTACAAATGCAATTCAACAAGGTTTAGGAGGATCTTCTTAATTTTTGTTTTTTACATACATCAATTTTTGTTTGAGAAATTGAGAGAAAAATATCTAGAGTGTGTGTAGGGAGATCACCTGCAATGCTTTGGATTGGTTAAATGGATGGTCCGCTCCCAATAATAAGTTGCATCAGAACAAAAATCTAATTCAACTAGATAGGATCTTAAATCCCAAAATACTTCCTTTGTATGTGTGTATAATTTAATTTTGAGGAACAAAAAAAAGATATTGATTGTGTATTCTAGTGAAATGTATAATTCCTAAATAGTAAAATAAAGAGGGTGAGAAGCATAATACAAAAACATTAGTTTAAGATGATATATTAAATTATAATGGAATAAGATGTTAATTATTAATTATAAAAAAGGAAAAGAACTAAAGTATAGTATTTATTTAAAATATTCAAATGGAGAATTTTATTAATCAAGATCTAATTAATAAACAATATCCTTTCCTTCATTTACTTGAGATCCATTATTAAAAAATCTCCCACCTAAACCATTCAACATTTAAACTTTCATAACAAAATTTAAAAGGTGTCAATATTCACTTTCATAACAAATTTCATATTCACTTTTGGGTTTCAAGATCCCTGTAAAACTTGTTTTACTTAATCAAAAACAAATTTTAAAAGATGTCAATATTCTATTTAACTTGTATAGTTCTTACTATCTTTACTTTGACCTAATATTCAAGGAAACCATTCACATGAGAAGAAATAATTATTAGTTAAAAATAGTATTAAAAATATTTTCATAAATCTAACTAACTATATTTCTAATTAATTTAAATAGATATTGTTTTTAATTTAAATATGTTTAATAGAAAGGCATGAGAAATTTAATATAATAAGGTTAAAAGGTTAAACACAAAGTGGCATGTACTTGCCGTAATAGATTAGAAATTAATTACAATGTAATGTTTTTTTAATTTTAAAAAGGGGTAAAAAATTATTCAATCAACTTCAAATTACAAAGCAAAGGCTTGAGGCCCACAAAAACACTACATATGCCTATCCTCCAATAACAACTGGTCAATAATTCCACAATAATCAAGAGGTAATCCATCCCTACCACTAATATCCCAACTATCCACATTCTCTGAAGCCCACTTTGCCAAACAATCTGCCACATTATTCCATTCCCGAGGGATATGATGAAAGGAGATAGACTCCAAGGCACAACACAGATATAAAATCTATCTTACCAAAGAGGCTAGCTCCCAATTAACATTCTCCAACCTTTGGTTATTTAGCATATCAACTACAATCTGAGAGTCCGACTCATAGATGATCTTCTTCCAGCCTAAAGAGCATCCTCTCTCAACAACAGACTTAATGGCCAAGGCCTCCATCAAATTATTAGAGTGCTAACCCTTATAGATGGAGAAAAGAAAAACCACCCCACCCTCATTATTTCTACCTATAGCACCAATGCCAACATGACCAGGATTCCCCCTAGAAGAACCATCTGTATTAATCTTCAAGATTCCAACCAATGGAGGGGTCCATCTCCCAACCCTACATACCCATTGCTTACCATAACTCTTCCTTCTTCTAAAAGAATGCTCCAAGTTTAAACCATCCAGGTTCAGATTCCTCACAATAGCTTGATCACCTAGCTCTATGCTTTCAGACATATCACATTTTGCAAAAATAGTCTCCTGAAGCCTACCAAGAATCTTCCTCCATAGCTGAAGGCTATCCAATTTGGAATCACAAAAAATTCTGCGATTCCTTTCCAACCAAAGGTTCCAGAGAATAAGAGCCGGTCCAACCATCCAAGCAACTTGTAGAAAGGAGGTCTACCCAAGCTATCACAAAAGTCAATGAGAGAAGTGGCATGGATACAACCATGGTGCCAGGACTCCCACCATCTATGCCATATCTCCCTCGAGAAAGGACAGATGAAAAACATGTGAGAGATACTTTCTTCATTTTGCGTGCATAAGAAGCAAACATAAGGACCTTGGAAGCCTCTTTTGTGAATATTCTCCCACGTGAGACACTTCTTCTAGGCTAACAACCATAAGAAAAAATTACATTTGGGCCAAGATAAATTATTCCAGACCTTCTTCCACCAGTGCACTTTCGCTAAACCATGCAAGTTCCTGTCTAGGGTAGCATAGCCTTGAGCCACAGAGAATTTTCCTTTTGGACTAGGACTCCAAGCCAAAACATCCCTCTCCTTGAGGGAGCTACAAAACCTATCCTCCAACACATGAGAAAGAAGAGCGTGATCCTCTTTAGATCCACCATTCAGCCACTCTTGAGAATCTTTCCAACAAGTCACCTCCACTTGGCCCAAATGCTTGATAGTTTTAAAATGCTCCACCTTAGTCCAGCCAACAATAGTTAAAGCATGACAAAGAGGCTGAAGTTGAGGAAAGCTAGTAATCAAAGGTGGGTGGTCATCCCAAGAGTCTTGCCAAAATAGAGCATCCGATCCACTGTTGCAAATCCAAAATAGACCCTCCTTAGTCAGTTGGGCTCCCCTCTTAAGGGTATTCCAAACACAAGAACCTTTCTCCATTAAAGCAATTTGCAGCACATCTAAACTATCAACCCCAGGGAGATACTTGTGAGTAAGAATCTTGGCCCAATCCAACTACTGATTGTTGCACCATCTCCAATACAGCTTAGCAGCCAGTGCCATAACAACAAGTGCCATAGACCTGAGACAAGGGCCCCCAACATGCTTTGGCCTACAAACATACTCCCACTTAACTAAGCTCCACTTTGAAGAGAGGAGGGTACCTGACCAAAGAAACTGTCGAGAAAGAGCATCAAAATACTTCACAAAGGAGGAAGGGGGAACTTGCACACAACATCTGTAAATAGGGAGAGTTTGCACCATAATTTTTAGAAGAACCATTCTCCCAGCAGAAGAAAGCCACCTATTAATCCAATGATTGACTTTGCTCTGAAACTTATTCAAAATCCCTTGCCAATGCACCCGATACTGCAATCCCAGAGCCAAAGGGACCCCAAGGTACATCAGAGGAAGAGATCCAATCTAAAATCTAAGGATCCTAGCAATCTTATTTTGAATAGGCTGAGGGGTATTGAAGAAGTAAATGGAAGATTTTTCATCATTGATGCACTGACCTGAAGCCCTCAAGTAGATAACTAGAGCCCGTGTAAAGTTCTTAGCTTCACTAATTCTGGCAATGCCCATCAATGCTGTATCATCCACAAACTGAAGGTGAGAACAAGAAGGGAGAAAGTTGTCCCAACTCCAACCTTGAATAAGACCCCGCTCCACTTGAGACTTAATGAATCTTCCAAGACCTTCTGCTATGATAATGAATAAATAAGGAGATAAAGGGTCCCCCTGTCGAAGTCCCCGAGAAGCATTAAACAAATCAGATGGTTCCCCATTAACAAGAACAGAGTAGGAAGGAGAAGTAACATAGCTAAGAACCTAATTCACCCACTCCTCAGCAAAACCAAATGCCAAAAGAATATCCTGTAGAAATTCCCAGCTCACCCGATCATAAGCTTTAGCCATGTCAAGCTTCATAAACATAGCCCTTTCCTTAGAATTAGCCATAGAATGAATAGCTTCCATTGCAATCACAACCCCATCCAAAATTTGTCTTCCTTCAAAAAAACCCCCTGCTTCGGAGAGATCAGAGAGCTGAGAAGAGGCTTAAGTCTCCTAGCCATCAGTTTAGTGATAATCTTATAAACATTACAAAGTGCAATAGGTCTAAATTGAGTCAGCCGATTAGCCCCTTCCTGTTTAGGTATAAGAACCAAGAAGGTAGAGTTTATGGACCTGAGCATCTGCTTGTTTCTATGAGATTCCTAAACCACCTCAAGGAGATCAAATTTAACCATTTCCCAAAACTCTTGAAAGAACTCAATCAAAAATCCATCATGGCCAAGAGCGTTACCTTTCTTCATATTAAACACCACTTTCTCCAGCTCAGGCAACAAAATAGGGCATAAGAGAGCCTCATTCATTTCCTCAGAAACAAGATGAGGAATGCAATCCAATATTGCCCTCTCCTCTTCCCTAACATCAATGTCTTCCTTAGAAAAGAGATATGAAAAATAGTTGATTGCAGCCCTGGAAATCTCAATATTGGAAGAAAGGTGATCCCCTTCAGGAAAAATCAAAGAGGATAAAGAATTCCCTTATCTCCGAGCCTTGACCGAATTATGGAAGAATGATGTGTTTCTATCCCCCTCTTGAAGCCAATCAACATGAGATTTTTGCTTCCAAAAAATCTCCTCCCAAAGCTCCCACTCTTCTAATCCTTTAATGGCCAAGGATTCAGCTTCACTTAGGTCAATAGTCCTCCCTTGATCTCGAATCAACCGAGTGATATTGTCTAACTTAGATTGAGCAGAAATCCTCTCTGCCTGTAGGTTCCCAAAACATTGTTTATTCCACATCTTAAGCTTGTACTTAACATGCTAGAGCCTCTTGCAGAAAGTGTACATTTCCATCCCATGCACAATCCTCCCCTCATACCACCAATCCACCATTAAGTCATGCAAAGACTGGTCTCTTAACCACATTAATTGAAACTTAAAAGAAGTGTTTTTGGTGATTCCATAAGAAGTAACTGAGAGCTTGATGGGCCAATGATCAGAGCCTCTCTAATCAAGAATTTTTGAGCTGGTCATCAACTTGTTGTTCATCCAGTAAGAGGAAACCAAAAATCTATCCAGTCTTTCTGAGATAGCCTCAGCACCACAGCTCCTGTTATTCCATGTGAAAACACCATTGTTTGGCTTCACATCAATGAACTGCAAGGAATCTATCATATCTCTATAAAGATTTGCAGAAGGGTCCAGCCTGGCAATCCCACCTCATTTTTCATCTAGACTAATAATAGAGTTAAATTCCCCAACCAAAATCCATGGGAGAAATGGATTTAAGGCACGAATGTAGCTAATATGAGCCCAAATATTAGACTTTCTTGAAATATTAGTAGGAGCATAAATATTGGAGAGAAGGCATATTTCACCAGTGTCCAAACAAAAAGCAACCAAAGAAATAGAGGATCGACTAGAAATCCACCATAAGGGAAGGAATTTTCTTGGGTTCCCAAAAAAAAGCAACCCCCCCTGAACTATTTCGAGCTCCCACCCCTTGCTAGTTGCCCTGGGGCCATATGTGAGGAGCGCAATTAGCTAAGCCATCCACTACAAGCTTAGTTTCCTGGGTAAAAACCACATTAGGTGACTAAGAATCAATTAATTTTTGAATAGCCTTTTGTCTAGGGATGCTGTTCAACCCCCTAACATTCCGTGATAGAAAAATCATTTATGGGGGTGAGATAAATGAGAATCAATGGGTTTCATAGACCCAGATTCAACTAAAGTATCCCCCATAATCTTCACCCTCTCTTGATCTATCTTCCTACCACTCCTTGTCGATTTATCAAGAGGCCCCTTTTTAAAAGATTTCTGCTGTAAGCCTAATGTAGGATGGGCTTTATTTCCCTTGGCCAAATTTGAGGCCCCTTTAGGAGCAGGGGGGGCTAGAACCATCTCTATCCAACTCATCATAACCTATGAACCTTGGTGATCCCTGGTAATCTGAACCTGAGGATGTGAATCCATATCAATCTGTACATTCTAAAGGTCCTTTGAAGGTAGCAAATCATCCTCTTTCTTTTCCTCTTCTTCTTGAACTACATGCAGACCTTTATCCCCAGAAGAAAGCTCAACTGAAATACCTTCCTCCTGAACTAGGTCTTCAAGAACATCAAATTTGTTAAACGTACCATCATTGTGTCTGTCTAGCTAGGTTCTCTTCTTACCTTTTCCTTTGTTATGAGATTTAACCTGAGTAAAACCCTCCTTATCCATAGGATCAGTAGAAATTGGAGCCGTCCTCTTGTCACCCTTAAGAGGTCTAGAAGTATCCAAAGGAGCAGGCCTGAATCTGGGACACTTACGGAGTAAATGGCCATATTCATGGAAAATACGACATCTGAAAGGAAGGGTCTCATAATCCAACTGTTGGATCCAAGAAGAGGATCCCATATGAATTTCCATAGAATTTGGTAATGGATTAGTTAAATCAACTTCTACACAAATACGAGCATAAGAGATTACCTTACGATCTTGAGTTTGTGTAGCCACTCCCACAGGCTTTCCAAGCAGTAATGAGATTGAATGAAGAATGTCTTCTCTCCAAAATTCTAGCAGTAGTCTTGACAACCGAATCCACACAGGTACCCTCAAGGGGATCTCCTCAGATGAATTAAAGCCCATGTGCCAAGGCTTGATAGAAAGCTCCACCTAATTAAAGAAATAAGGGCCGCCTTCAAATGTCCTATTCCTATCTGACATGCATGAGAAGATAACCAAAAAATAATTATTCGCAGCCAGAATAATCTCCATATCACCTTCGAGATTCCAAACCAGACGATCCCAGGAATCCAACACTGGTAAGGAAAGATGAAGGCCCAAAAATTTGCAAATGAGGGCATGATTTTGTCAATATTCAACATCCTCAAAAATTTGTTCAGGTTGGATGACTAAGACCAGTCGATCTTCAGATCTTTCCAGACATCCATTAACTTTTTAAATTCGGGGTACTCCTTTTGAGGATGACCCTCCATCTCCCAATGCAGAATTGCTTATCAGATCTACACCATTGACCAGCGCTGAAGAAGATGGCTCAATCATCTCCATATCCTCAGAAGCAATCTGCGATAATACCGAGCCTCGATTCACCATAGGGCCAACCCAACAATCCACCAATAAAGGAGGAAGGGATAGGAAACCTACAGTCTCCAATCTCCCCACAACCACCAGCCCAAGAACCTATTATTATGCACACACACAGATATGTGCTCTCACCCGCAATTAGCAAAATAAATAAAATAAACCTGCATAACTGCCCAAAATGTAGCAAAGAATTCACCCTTGCAAGCAACAAATCCCACCCTTGCAGCCCCTGCGGATTAGCAAAAACAGACACCCCCCCATGCACGGAGACACCAACACCTCCAATAGACACCGAGCAAGGAACAACGACTAGGGCACACGGGCCCTAGCACACACCGTCGACCTACAGAGTGCCATCATGGTTTATTATTTAATTTCTACCATTGACTAAATTTCAAAACAATGAAAATACAATGATTTTTTTTCAATTACAATGTAATGTTAGGACTAAAATTAATTTTATAATTTATTTAGTTCAAAAATTAATATAAAAGAAAAATATAATAAAATTGTTGTAATTCTCTTTAAATATAACATTATGTTAGAACAAGATACTACATTATTTTAAATAATGGTGTTTATTTGTTGTAATAGATTAGAAATTAATTACAATGTAAGGTTAGGACTAAAATTAATTTCATAATTTATTTAATTTGAAAGAAAAACAAAAATAGAATTGTTATAATTATTGTGTAAATGACATTCAAGTGTAATTTTAGGTCAACACGATACTTCATAATTTTAAATATGATATTTTTTAAATAAAAGTGATTAATATATAAATTTTGCATAAATATTTTATGTCACAATGATGAAATATACACTTTCAATTTTCTGTTAGATTTAGATCTACCTTTATATAAATGTAAAAAATGAATCTTATTATCCAACATTTCTTCAAAATTTACAACAACTAAGTATAATATATATTTAAAAAGAAAACTTTTAGTTTTACAATTTTTTTATATATAATATGTTAAATAATAAGAGGAGTTTAACTATATCAAAATATGTGACTTTTTATTATTATTATAATTACAAATACAACTTTGTATTAGAAATAGAAAGATGACATAAAAATCATATAGTTATTTAATTAATTTCATTATATTTAATGACTTATTTTTTACATAATAATATTAATTTCTTAATTAAAGATAATATTAACATAAAAAAAAATACTATTTGAATATATTTTTGAAAATGAAAAATCATTTTACTAACGTATTTTCTATTAACATCAACATTTCTTATCTTTAAAATTAGTAAGTTATATTTTAAAAAATTAATTATTTACATTTTATACCACTTTGATAAATAGCTCGCAATGCTAGTTCTTTCCCTAGACCATTGCCACCTAGCATAATTTCAGCTTCTTTTAGAAGACCTTGATTTACTAAGGTATGAACAACATTTTCTGTTGCAATTTGAGCAACAAATGGTGAACGTCTTTTTGTACCTTTGAATCTGCAAGAACTAGTAGAAGACTAAGAAACCGCTTGCCCTTGTGTATCTATAATAGTAACAATGGTATTACGAAAACTTTTTTGAACAAAAATAACTCCTTTTAGTATTCGATGTTTAGTTTTATGTGGCAAAAATCTTCTTGTAGCTCTATGCGGCACATATTTTCTTGTATTTTTTGACACAATTTTTTTTCATTTTTTTGACACAACACAAATATTTTCTTGTTATAATTTCTGATCAATTTTGATATTTTGAAGTAAAAAATAATAATTTTAAAATAGATTATAATCTATTTTAGAAAGATTAAAATCTAATAATATGAATATGACGCTGAAATTTATTTATTCTATAATTCCTTATAATGGGAATTATCCCTATTTTTGTTTATGCCTCGGATTGTAACAAATTACAACAAGGTGTTTCCATCTACGAATCAGGCGGCACTTTTCGCAAAGTTTGTGAATAGAAGCACGCATTTTCATATTTTTGGTCCTTTTTTGAATGCTAAAATCTTTTGTTAATGGGCCTCATTGGTAGCATCATCCTTTCGTTTGATGGGATGTCTATATATTATACATCCTTTGCTTAAATCATAAACAGGTAATTCAACTCTTATTCTATGCCCCAGTATTACTCGTATTGTTCGAAATCTCATTTTACCTGATATAACCGTTAAAACATCTTATCATTATCTAGATGGACTAAAAACATAGCATTAGAATATGCTATGGTAACTACGCCATCAATAGTGACAAAATTCTTTTTGGTACTCATTTTTTTTCTAGATTTTTGCTAAATTATAATATTATTAACTTTGTTATTACCTAACTATAACATTCGATTTCTAAAAGAGAAGAATCATTTAATTAAATAAAAGACATTTCATTTTTTTGTTAATATCTTTTTTTATCAGCTATTACTAACTTAATAATATTCATTGAATATAATTGAATTCTTTTTTTTGTCAGCTAAATTTTTGACAATGAACACTCAATTAAATTATGATCAATAATTTTTTTTTATAATAATAGTAAATTACTTTTTTTTTTATAGCATTGCAATATTGTAGGCAAAAATGTAATTTAGGCATTTACTTTTTGTTTTGGAGTTACCAAAAAATACATAATAATTCTCCTATTTTTTTTTGTCGAGCTTCTCGATCAGTCATTATTCCTTGCGAAGTAGAGAGGATTGTAATCCCCATTCCACCTTAAACTTTAGGGATTTCTCAATAATTAGAATAGATTCTCAGACCAGGTTTGCTAATATGCTTTGAAGCGGTTATATATCTCTTTTGTGTCCTTCCCCTAGATTTTGAAGTTAAAATAAAAATAATATTTTTGACCTTCTCCATGTTTCTTAACCTCCTCTATAAAGCCTTCTCATAGAATAATCCTTGTGATGTTCTCGATAATAATAGTAGCTGCCACTCAAACTTTTATTATTATTACCATGTCAACATTTGTAATATAAGTCATTAGATTGGCAATAGTGTCGTTACCCATGATGAACTAATTCTTAATAATTTACTAAATATAAAAGCATGTTTATCTTTTCTCTTTTTTTAGGAATATGCCTGACATTACTTTTACATATTTTATCAGTATTTATAGTACTTCAGGAGCCAATGAGATTATTTTGGTGAAATTCAATTCTCTCAATTCTTTAGTAACTGAACCAAAAACTCGAGTTCCTCTTGGATTTCCTTTTTGATCAATGACAACTGCTGCATTGTCATTAGATCGTATTATCATTCCATCGCTACATTTAAGTTCTTTACATGTACGTATAACTACGGCTCTAAATATTTCTGATTCTTGTAGAAGCATATTAGGAGCTACTTCTTTAATTACAATGATGATAATATCACCAATATTAGCGATGTTACAATTACCTACTCCTAGCACTCGAATGTACATTAATTTTCGGGCTCCACTGTTGTTTGCTACATTCAAGTAAGTTTGGGATTGAATCATTTTTCCTCCAATTATTACCTCAGCAGAAAAAAGGTATTTCTTATCAAATAAATGATCTTTTCCTGCTAGAAATATCTCTTTGGTTTGGCATTATTTACGTGAACTAGTAATAAATTTAGTATGTATAAGCATTTTATATGCAACGATTTGAAAAGCTACTCTCGCTATAGTCTTTGATACTCCACTTATTTCATAAAGTATTCGACCTAGTTTGATGATGGATACCCAATATTTCGGAGATCCCTTAGCTTTCCCCAAACCCATACATATTTTTGCAAGTCTCATTCTAATAGGTTTGTCAGGAAATATATGTATCCATGTTTTAACGCCGTGATGGGCATAACGAGTAATTGCTCTTTGTTTTGCTTCTATCTACCCAAATGTGATCCAAATAGGTTCCAATGCCTGAAGAGAAAATCTACCAAAACAAATGCGATTACCTCGAGAAGATATTCCCTTGATTCTTCCCCTATGTTGGTGACAAAATTTTGTTCTTTTTGGGTTCTAGTCGATGGTTGTATAGTATAATACTATTTGAATTCCATCTCTATTTCAGAATTGGATATGAAAGTTTCTTCTCATCCGACTCCTTGTGAAGAATCTATGGGATCATAAATAGTGAGGTCCTAGATATCAATCAGTATTGAATCATTACACATATTAGTTATTCATATAATATAAGGATACAAATGCCTCTATATGTCCAATAAGTATCTTACAGGCAAATATTAACTCTAAGTTATTTGGGGTTTGCTCTTGGACTCCAAGGAAATTTATTATTTATTGGTTTATTTCGCCATCCTATCCAATGAATGATTAAGATTTCAATATGATCTTATGTAGTCATAGGTTCTATCATTCCCATAGATTTTAAATGGCTACTTAGGTATACCCTCTGTAATGGAGTTCTTATTTATATTTAGTATAAGAGTCAATTTTCTTAGTTTCCATTGATCCGAAGCTCTTTTTAATAAACTGAATAGAAATAATCACACTGCTCTTTGAGGGTGATTTATGAACCATACAATACTGTAAGGAAGAATATTTCATTTTCTCTTTTTCTCCTTTGCTTTTTCTTTTCTTGCATTACCAAAGACTGTTCTTCTCTTTACGAGAGATATAGGTTTGTCTCTTTGTGTCATGGAAAAAAAGGTCCGTCTTTCATTTCTTTGATAGAACTATCTATATTTAAATAAGTAGCTTATTGGATCTTAGTCAAATAAAATATACTAGAGACCAATTTGTTTTTATTTCAAGTTCCCTATCATTCATTTTAGAAAAGAAGCAAAAGCTTCTCAATGAGTCGCACACTAAGCATAGCACTACTCCAAGAAGTTTAATAATTTTTATTTGATCTTATAGAATTTAAGACTTATGATTGGTTAGATTATAGAAAGATATTGCTCATCTTAAAAAAAGATCCAAATTTTTATCCCTAATACTCCATAGACAGTTTGAACCGCATAATAACAATAATCAATTTTAGCTCGAAGGGTCTCTAGGGCCACTCTACCTTTCATAACTGATTCTTTTTGGGCTCTCTCAATTTTGTTAAGATGCCCTTTAATTTTTATTTTAACACCTTCGACAGTTGCCTTTTCAGCTAGTTGAATAGCTTTTTCATTATTTTTCTTATTTCAACTCTCTCCTTTAGTTGTAGAGTAATATATTCCACAAGAATTTTGGGTTCTCTATAAGGTGTAGCCACCTTTTCTATAGAAATGACAAGTTCTCTGTTTATTGAATTAAGCATACTTTGTACAAGCATTTTTGTACTTCCTTTCTTAATTCCTTCATTTAACGATGGCTTATGAGGGTGGTGCCATTTAACCCAATTATATTACTAATTGAAAGTGAATGTAAATCAATGTATTAATTGAAAGTGAATGTAAATCAACGTATTAATTGAAAGATCACATTAAAAAATTTAAGCAATCCTGAAATCTTGCTCGAGTACTCCGAAAAAAGGGGTCCTATAAGACCAAATTGATTGAGCAAATCATAATTGAAATAAATCAATTATATAACATTTAAAATTAATAAATATTTATGACTACTTTAGTAATAATTAAATATGGAAAAAATACAATTTTATGATTAGTTTGTGAGTGCAAAACTATTGATTAATTGAATAGAGGTGAATGCAATAGTATTGTCTATGACAAGTACAATAAGAAAGATATAATATAGAAATGAATAACATAGGATTGAAGTGGATAGGAAAACAAGGCAAGCTAATAGCCAAAATTATAGGAATGCCTAGATTATAGGGATTTAAAATAAAATAAAATAAAATATTAGGTTACATTATGCCAAAGACAACCATATTAACATAAAGATAGGACTACTCCATGTAGAAAGAATATATATAATCTTTAATTAGTTTTTCCAAAAATAAATAATATATGTTTAAAAAATTACTTTAAATAAAATATTGTTAATCATCAACATTGGATAACTTGGTGTATCAATTTAAACAATGATGTTATTTAAAGTTTAACAAATATAGATAATACATATATTAAGTTTTAATCTTATTTGTTTTAAAATTCATATTTATTAGCTCTTATTTAAAATATAAATAATAGGGTAAGATTCTTAAGGAAATTACTTACTACATTGGTGAATTGTAGCCTTCATAAGTAAGAGGTCCCAAGTTCTACTCCCCTCTCTAATAAGACTTAGAAATAAGAGTAGTAGAGTAGATGTTAACTATTAGCGACTAATAAACAATATTTTTAATTAATAAACATGACATTATTCTATTAATATTTTATGTTTCATATATTTTGTAAATGTTTCAATTTTTTGGGCATCCCCTTTACCCATGGATTAAGTTGTTGTGATTCTTAGTTTTTAAAGTAGTTAGTCATGGTGTTAATTATATTATTTTAATTATCCTTTTGTTATGATAAATATTTCTTATGGTGTTTTAAGAAACCCTAGATGGAAATGATTAAGATTTTGGGGTGAACCTAAGAATGTATTACCTTAATATAGGTTCCCTTTTTAACCTTCTTTGCGGAATGTTGTGGAGTAGAGTTAGGTGTTCTAGGTGAGTGGCTCACCATAGGTGCTGGGACCCAAAAGTGGTCACTAGAGGATCCTATTTAGTAGAGACTAGGGCCCTGAGTAGGTTGGCTCTACACATGAGTTTATAATAAAGTGGAAACATTAACTAAAAATAAATAAGTTATTGGGGGTTTGGGTTAACACATTAATCAAGATAAGATGTTTGTTGAGGCACACGTATCTTGTTGGAGTATTGAGACTATATGTCATCCTGTATAATGCCTTGATGTGATAGGGTGACAATGGTCCAGAAGGTTGATCCCAACATTAAGGAAAGTGTGAAAAGGCCACATATGCCCTATAATGCCCCGCCAGGGAACCCAAAAGAAATTAACTTAAAGTTTCACTAAGTTTACGATTATTTTTGAAAGATAATAACTTAACAATAACATATATAGTATAATGGAAACAATAACATACACACATACATAAGCAACACATAAGCAGATTACATCTCTTAAGGGTCCCATGACATTGAATCACATTTAAGTTTAATTAATACTAAATCCAATATATAACAAATCCACATCAAAGAATAACTACAAGTATGAATCCATTTAAATAATATACAATAATGGGATACCACTTGGCAATAATCAGAATGCACAATCATCCACTGTATAAGTCACAGAGTATGAAAGGTTGAAAGAATATACACCATAAAATAGATTACATCATCTCATAAGATCTATGAAATCAAATACAATACAATAGCGTATAACATCCATGATAGTACACAAGAACAAAGTGAAAGGTAATACAGAACAAGGAATTCCAACAATAACATCAAACTGTTGGATCTCAATGGTAAAAGTAGAAAGCACTACCACACTGACCTTGTGGTAACCTAAATGGTCCTCTCCCACCATGTTGAGGAGATAATCTCAAGTCCCATACATGTATCAATACTAACATTCATAACCAACATCTAGGTCAAGGAAAACCTGAAAGCAATCTATCTCAAAGGTACCAAGACACAAATGACATCTAAACCCATAGGCAATAATGACATGAAAGAAATCTACAATGTAAGTGGGAAAGTGTCATCGCACGAGTCAAATCTAAGGTTACCCTGGCAACCTCACTAGACTCTGACCACCTAGTGACTCTATGCGGCACTAGTATCCTTTCGTACTAATAAGGCATACTAACAAAGCAAGGTCGCAACCAAGAATCCTCTCTACTCCCATCCTAGCCTATACTAGAACTCGAGGCATGGGTGAGGAAAAATAATAGCTCTTATTAATTAATTTCACTCTCATTTAATGAAATGTTATCACTTATTAAAATAACCTACAATGGGTTACCAAAGTAGCCACTTTAGGGCTCCGACCTCCATTGCAAGCCACTGCAAGACATGACATGAAGATAACATACCCTAAGCTTAGTAAAAGTAGAAGGTCTCATACGACCATAAAATACACATAAGTTCTTAAACAAGCAACTAGAAAGCACTGGAATATCATTGATCAAAATTCATAGATCCCATCAATACAATCATCCTAACAGGACTAATCCAAAATCAAACACACATATACACAACCATGACATCACGAAAAATAATAACTCTCAAGCTCTGGTAGACATCCCAAAACTAGTCAATACTCTAAGTTAACTCGAAACCTTATTGACATTATGGTCAAGTTTGTTTATTAGTGACTCACACTTAGTTAAATGGTTAGTAGCTATCGAGTTTATCTTGTAGTTTACAGTATTAACTGAGTAATCTAGGTTCTACCAAGTTCTACAGTTGCTACCAAGTTCCGAAATCAATATTTAGTTCACATTGAGTAGTATCTACCAAGTTGATAAGTAATAGTGTAATATGAGCTTCACAGTATAAACCAAGTTACATAGTGTCAACCACGGTCTCTAGTGTTTATCGAGTTCACAGTATCAATGATGAATCTAGTGTTAACTAAGCCAAGAAGTGTCAACCAAGTGATTTAGTTTGTATTGAGCTTGTAGTGTTAGTGTTGATTGAGCCATGTAGTGTCAACCAAGTGATTTAGTTTATATGTTGAGTTTTGCAGTATTCATCGAGTCACCAATGCTGACCAAGGTCAGACTACTTGGAAGTGATCAGTATGAACTAAGCTTCTATATCTACTAGGAGCATGATGATGCCAAGCATTGACAATGGTTTCCAAAGAACATAACCTCATCAAGTTTGTCTTCAGAACTGAGTGCTAACAATTGAGCTGACTTTGTGTATTTTGGTGAAACTTGTATTGTAGCCGACTTTGATGAATTGTAATTTGGATTTCTATATATGAAATGGATTTTATCACATCCAAAGAGAGGAGATAAATATATGCGTGAGATATAATAAGAGAAAAAGTGCGAAGTAAGAAGGCTACAAGTAGTATAAGGAGCAACAAAGATTTATCTATCACAACAAGGTGATCGTTACACTTCAAAGGGATCTCAACCAGAAAATCAAAGTTGCAGACTTGAGATTAGCCACTAGTTCATCCTAACAAGTGGAAGAGTTAAATCCTTTCACAAAGTAGACTTAACAGTGTTTTATAAATCTCTTTACCGAGTGCATACTTCATTGTATGTTTTGTAAATCCTTTAACAAGGTGGACCTAACAGTCCTTATTGCTCCTAATAGGGCAGAGCATCAGAAGTGATCAATTGTAAGCCTTAATTGACCAACTTTATGTTGTAGTACTAAAGCTTGTCAGTATCATCCCCACCCTAGTTTTACTTTTTCATTTGGAAGATTTTTGGGTCACCATTTCTTGTGTCAAAGTGTTATGAATGTTTTAATGCTTTCAATTTTTCATGCATGCAATTATATCAGAATATATATGAAGGATTACTCGTGAAATAAGAATACATTTTATTGGTTCCTGATTCACCCCTCCCCTCTTAGTAACCTATCCTATCCTATATTTCTAATAATTGGTATCAGAGTTTTGTGGTTCTTAGAAAAGAGTTTTAACAACTTGAGCAAAGATCAAAGGCAATGGAGATATACAGGCTAGACAAGGCTATTGACAATGAAAAGCTAGATTTGGAATTCACTATTGGGAAACTAAGGAAAGCAAAGGATCAACTCTCTCAATCCTCAAAAAGAAGAAAATATCTTGCAGTACAAATAAATGACAATCTCTACACTGAAGAAAGAATTGAAGATATCTATCCAGAAAGAAACTGACATGAAGCTGATGAGGCAATCAAAGACCTATTGAAAAAGAATTGCAATCTTCAAGAAGAAGTTAGAAAACTAAAAAGACAACAAGGAATTTAGTTAGTAAGATTATGTGAACTGATGGAAGAAAAAGACAAAGCCAAAGAAGAGATAGAAGGAAAGAACAATGAAATCCAGCTTCTGTCCCTTCAACAGGAAGACTTCATTGATTGGCTTACTAATACAAATGAAGAAATCATGAATCTAAGATCAGAAAATGAAAAATTGCAAAATGATCTAAACACTGAAAAGAAAACCAATGAGAAGATGGTGAAATCTCCATCATACATGAATCAATTGAATGAGCAAAGTCAATACAGACAGAAAGGAAAAGTAGGAATACGATACATAGAAGAAGGTGAATCATCCAAGCAAGGAACTCAAAAAAATAAAAGGCGTACTTGCAATTACTGTGGTAAGTTAGGTCATACATCAAACAAATTTTGGAGTAATGGTAAAGCAAAATTCAATGGAAAATGCTACAATTGCAATAAACATGGTCATAGAGCAAGTGAATGCAAAGAGAAACCTAAACTTGAAAGTAAATGTCACAAGTGCAATAAGCATGGGCATAAATCTTCTGAATGCAAAACCACGATATTGAACCCAGCAAAACAAATTATGAAAGCCATATTTGGTTGGGACTACAACACATGGTGTAGATGCCAGTGCTGTGGAGAATTTGGGCACATTGGAGAAAATTGTGTGAAACATCACATGAGGACAAGAGGCACCACTAGAAGATGTTTTATTTGTATAGAGCTTAGACATCTTGCCAAGAACTGTATGAACACTAGAAGGATTGAAGATGAAAAGAAAGCCAAAATTGATAATATTAGAAAGCAAATGAGGTAGCAATGGATTCCTAAATATTCTAAGAATGCAAGTTCGAGCCATGAAGCACATGTCACTCAAGAATTGGGTGACAAAAGCATTTCAACTTGATCTCTCAAAGGGATGATTGGAATTGAGACTCTGAAGGAGACATCTTACATCAGTTTCAACTAGCTAGAAGGAAATATCTATATCAACATTCAAGATGCAAAGGGATCATTGAGTGACTAAGGAAAATCTAGACCTTACCGAGCTAGGTTACGTTGCAAGACCTTGCTGAGAAAGGTCATGATACACTATAATATTGTGTAGAAACTGAGCTATGAATGTCTCTATTGAGCATTAAGATTGAACCAAGTGGAAGACAATCTATCATCGATTGAGTAATCGTACCAAGCATTTATGGTGATTGAAAAATGAAAATTTGTTAAAAAGAAGGAAATTTAATTCATTTTTCATTGTGAATTTTCAAATAACTATTTGTAAGAGCAATTTCTGTGCTTCCAAGTGATTTGTGTGTTTATTATTGAAGATTTTTGTGTTTTCATAAACCTTACTAAGCATGGAATCTTGTAGCATCAAGAACATGAAAGGATCCAAGATGTTGGTTCAAGGTGTTGATTGGAAGGCACCAAACTTCAAGTTGAGTCCATTAATTGCAGAAGCACTTGATCCAACCAGAGCTCAGTCACAGATTCCACCAAAGGTATTACTTGTTAATGATATTTGTTCACATTTTCACCATTTAATACAAGATATTGAAACCCTAGAGATGGATGAGACTCTAAAAGAGTTATGTGTGAATGGTGTGTTGAAACCTGAGCATCAACATTTGGAGACCAAGGGTTTAACAAACATTCTTCATATGTCCCGAGACTTCCATATAGGATAAGGTTTATCCTTAGCTATGTACACAACAAACAACTATGGTTGGAGCAGCCTATTCAAATAACAAGGAAAATGATTCATCGAATCATAGGACTCCCAATGTTGAACAAAGCAAAGACTACCAAAACCCTAAGTTGGGTAGAGCTAGAAAACAAAACTCTTGCCAAGTGGGATGGAAGAAGTATGAAGATCAGCAATGTGACTGACATGAATATGAAATTTAGAATTCATGTGATAGCTCATAAGATCTATAGCTCTAGTCATCTTAACAACGTGTCATGGGAGGCAATTGATCTAGCTCTCAAGGTAGTGAAGAAAAACATGTCCTTTGACCTTGCCAAGATAATGTTGAATCAATTCAACAAGAACATGGAGAGCATCAGAACTTCAAAGAGTAACGCATGTAAGTTTGGTTCACTCCTAACTTGTTTATTTTTCTTTGTGCAAAAGTTTTTTCCTTCAAAAGGTACAATAGTATGGAGAAAAGATGTACCGATACTATATCAGATTAATGAATATATAGCAGAGATGGGTGAGAACTTTATCAGTATCATGGATAATTACTTTGATTCATTTAAGGAAAAGATGAATAATAGATATAGAATTCTAATGAAACTTGTAGAAGATTACAAGGATGATGTTTGTTTCAAGGTGGTGAAGAATATGTCCTTTGACCTTGCTGAGATGATGTTGAATCAATTCAAGAAGAATATGGAGAGCATCAGAACTTCAAAGAATAACCCATGTAAGTTTGGTTCACTCCTGACTTGTTTATTTTTATTTGTACAAAAGATTTTTCCTTCAAAAGGTACAATAGTATGGAGAAAAGATGTACTGGTACTATATTAGATTAATGAATATATAACAGAGATGGGTGAGAACTTTGTTAGTATCATGGACAATTACTTTGATTTAGTTAAGGAAAAGATGAATAACAAATATATAATTCCAATGAAACTTGTAGAAGATTACAAGGATGATGTTTGTTTCATGGTAGACTATGACAAAGTGTACATTCAAGTAGTCAAACCTAGAGTGGCGTGGGTTAAGCCTCTAAGCTATGAGATTAACATTGATGACAACAAGGGTATCATTGAGGCACTATTGAATAAACCTATGGATCCCAAGGCCACATATTTTGGTACTTTTGATGAAGCAAAAGCTAGAATAGAACTTCAAATTAAGCTTCCTCAAGCAGTCAGTAAAGGAAAGAAGAGGATAGAAAAACTAAGGCAAGCAAGTTTACTCTCTTATTGACAGAAGGAAAAGGAGATGATAAGGAAAAAGATGAAGTAGAAGAAACAAAGTCTTAGGAAGAAGAGCCAATAAGAAATAAAGGTAAGGTTATCATAACCAAACCTACCAAATCATCCCCAACTATGTTTACAAGAAGGTCAGTTAAGACCAAAAGGAAGTTGAAGTTAAGTGAAGAAGATACTGAGGAAATTATTTTCAAAAATTCTCCTCCTACACTTCAAGAAAAGTTGAAGAAATTTGAAGAAGGAATTGGTATGACATGTTTTAGATTTCTCAAATATGAGTCAAGGAATGCAAATGAGAAAAGGCAAATTGAGGATGCTATTATGAATAAACTAAGAAGATGGAAATACTCTCCTAATGACCTTGTACAACAAATCCCCAATGAGCTTATGCAAGCAATCAAGCCAAGATGGGAAAATGCTAAGAAAACTACAAAAGATATATTTGAACAAACTCTGAGGTAGCTCATGCCAAGTCTTAGTGATAAAGAGGTGAAAGATTCTATGAAGAAGAATGAATAGAAGTTCACTCTCAAAATGAACACATGCATGATTCTTCTCAAAGACATAGAATTCATAGTGAAGTTAGCTATAATTACATGAAAGAATATCTACACACTTCATCAACATAGTGATTTTGTTGTTCATGTTAGTGACATAGATGATGAAGATGAGAAGGAAGAAAATGACAACAATGATGAAGAAGATGTAGAAACAATTAATGTAAATCTAGATGATGAGGAGCAAGAATAGAAAGCTACCGAGTAGAATCTCCCTGAGATTCAAAGCATTGAGGAAACCAATCAAGAGAAGATTGCAACAACAGTTATGGCCTCATTTCCTCACTCTCTGAGCAAAGCTTAAATTCCATCAAGCTTAGAGAAAGCTTCTATCAAGTTGGTTGTGGCAACTACTACAACAACATGCACCCAACCAATCTCTACAACTGTTCAGTTGAGTACCATTTTGACTGAAGTGATCAACACTTCATCTACCAATCAGCTAGTGCTTCCTCCATCATCAGATTTGGCTACATAGCAACAAGGTATTTCTATTGTTAGTGCAATATCTACTTTTGTTTCTAGCCCTTCTATTTCTACCGTTGTTACAATTCCAAGTATACAAATAGTAAGTACAAAGATAGTTGAGAGCAAGCCTCAACTGAGTACTAAAGTTTCAAGCAAGGGAAAAGGTAAAGAAGAAGACATTGATCTTGATGAGGATATAGTTATCCCGATTAAGATATCTCTACTCTAAATCTTGATCAAATGAACATAGTAGGTGAACTATTGCAAAAGAAAGCTAAGCAACATAAGCTTAGAGAAGAGAAAAACAGAGAAAACCAAGTGCTTGAAGATGTGAAGAACATACTTGTAGATGCACTAAGTACTGAGGTTGATAGTACACAACTTATTTTGGTTTAGTTAGAAAAAGTTAT
The DNA here is from genome assembly GCA_028749045.1 of Cupressus sempervirens. Lineage (NCBI taxonomy): Eukaryota > Viridiplantae > Streptophyta > Pinopsida > Cupressales > Cupressaceae > Cupressus > Cupressus sempervirens. The sequence goes on along the minus strand of CM053785.1, from coordinate 805,527,820 downwards.
CTAGAAATTCAATGAAGATCTAAATGGACAAGAAAAGTTTTTACAAAGAGAAAAGATGAAATTTGAGAACAAAGTATTGGAGAAAGTTGTACAGAAAATTGCAATAAATCAAGTAGAATTATCTACTATTCTTAGCTCATAGGAAACCTCTACAAATAATGTAACTTCATTATTTAGCAAGTTATGTGATACATCTATATTTACTCAAGAAATCAAAGATAAAATATCTAAGATAGATGAAGACTTGAAGGCAAGTGCACACCAGTTGTCACTTGACCTGAGCTACAGTTCTGCTCACTACTCAAAGATCAAATTTCTGACTAATATGCAAGCAAAATTATTAAGGGAAGAAGCCAGGATCAAGGCCACACTTGTAGACATCCAAGGCATGATTCTCCCAAACATGGTTGCATTGCATAAACACATTGCACATGCCAAAACTCTCATCCATGTTAATAACTTCTCCATAGCTAATCACATGATAGACTTATCAGTAGAAGTATAGATTGCACTTCATGCAAGCAAGGTGTTAGAGGAAAATTGGGACAAGATAATGGAATTGATTTTGAAGGTATATTCTGACTTCTTGTCACATTTTGGCATCACCATGTAACATACACCTTTGGCATTTATGTAAAAAAGGGGGCAGGAGATAAGATAATATATAAAGGGGGAGAAGATGTGATAATGGGAGAAAATAAGATATGAGTAATGTGTATAGTGAATAAAGTATAATTTGTGATATATGTATGGGGCAACAACATAATATTATATAAATACATGTACAGTTAATTAGAAAACATCTCTTACAAAAGTATTTTTTGAAAAATCTCAAAAACAAAGTATGTTACTGAGTTGAAGACACATGATGAAGACAAAAGAATGTTATGAACTTGAAATTTTGAGAATTTAGTTTTGTTTGATAAGTGTTTTTGTCACTAATGCCAAAGGGGGAGATTGTTGACATTATGGTCAAGTTTTTTTTATTAGTGACTCACACTTAGTCAACTGGTTAGCAACTATCGAGCTTATCTTGCAGTTTACAATATTAACCGAGTAATCAAGGTTCTACCAAGTTCTAAAACCAGTATTCAATTCACACCAAGCAATATCTACTGAGTTGATAAGTAACAGTGCAAACTGAGCTTCATAGTATTAATTGTGTTACATAGTGTCAGTTGTGGTCTCCAATGTTTATCGAGTTTGCAGTATCAATGATATGAATCCAGTGTTCACCGATCCAGGAAGTATCAACCAAGTGATTCAACTTATATTGAGATCACAATGTTAGTGTTGACCAAGCCATGCAGTGTCAACCAAGTGATTCAGTTTATATGCCGACTTTCGTAGTATTCATCAAGTCACTAGTGCTGACTGAGTTCAAACTACTTGGAAGTGATCAATTTGAACCAAGCTTCTACTTCTATCTAGAGCATGATGATGCCAAGTGTTGATAATGGTTGACAAGTATCATAATCTCACCAAGTTTGTCTTTAGAGCTTGAGTGCCAAAAATTGAGCTGACTTTGTGTATTTTGGTGAAACTTGTATTGTAGCTAACTTTGATGAATTGTAATTTGGATTGGTATATATGAAATGTATTTTATCACATCCAAAGAGAGACAAGAAATATATGTGTGAGATATAATAAGAGCAGAAGTGCGAAGTAAGAAGGTTACAAGTAGTATAAGGAGTAGCAAAGATTTATCTATCACAACAAGGTGACCGTTACACTTCAAAGGAATCTCAACCATCAAATTAGAGGTGTAGATTAGAGATCAAGCACTAGTTCATCCTAACAGGTGGAAGAGTTAAATCCTTTCACAAGGTAGACTTAGTAGTGTTTTGCAAATCTCTTTACCAAGTACATACTTCATTGTATGTTTTGTAAATTCTTTAACAAGGTGGACCTAGCAGTCCTTATTGCTCCTAACAGAGCAGATCATCAGAAGTGATCAATTGTAAGCCTTAACCAACCAACTTTATACTGCAGTACTAAAGCTTGTGGGTATCATCCCCAACCCAATTTTACTTTCTATTTGGAAGGTTTTTGGATCACCATATCTTGTGTCAGAGTGTTATGAATGTTTTAATGCTTTTAGTTTTTCATGCATGCAATTAGATCAAAATATATATGAAGTATTAATTGGTGAAACAACAATAAGTCTTATTGGTTCCTAATTCACCCCTCCCCTCTTAGTAATCTAGCCCATCTTATATTTCGAACAATCTATACATAATAAAACATACAACTGATAGTGTAGTTTCATAGTTTCTGTTTGGTTTTGAAAATATATAGTTTGGTTTAATAGTAAGATTCAAGTTTACATTTTGCTATAAATTTTTGACTTGATAAAGTTTACAATTTTCCCAAATAACTGAACCCATTTTCCCTTTTTAGAGCTTGAATACACAGTTTACCACTATAGAACTAATACCTTCATAAAAAATATTACAAAATAATTTAAACAATAATTACTAATTTATTAAATAATAATTATCAAATTATTAATAACATACTTCAAAGTTATTAATAATCATAATCATTAAATAATAATATAATAAATTTTAATTTAAACTTATTAAATAACATTTAATATAAATTTAATTAATTAATAATAATTAACAAATTATATTAATTAAATTAATTAATAAAAACTATATTAAAAAAATTATTAAATTTTAATTAAAAATAAAACATATATTAAAAGCAAGATTAAAGACTCACCGACCTACAGCTCACAGCTGCCACAATAGTCTGCTGCGATCATAATAGAATACTGTTGCGCAGACAATAGTACCTACCACCGGTGGAGATAGGAGAGGAGGAAGGTGGGTGGGGGGTTGGTGGCCTTGCCCACCATGACATTATTTTTTATTTAAAAAAAAAAAAGAAAAACCAAAAATCGCCGAAACCCCATCCCCATTTAATTTATAATTTTTTAAAATAATATGTCATAAAATTATCACAATAAAATAATTTTCCGTGGTAACTTTATTAACATTAAAAAAATATTTCCCTAAATAAACTGATAGGAGAAATATGAATAATTTAATCAAATCTATATAAAAAATCCTAATATCTTTTCCAAACCTTATTCGTATCAAAATACGGTTCTCTAAAGTTTTACAACGATGGTTTCCATTTATCAATTCATATACATATAATCTCAAAACGAAGAACAATGAAATTTACAACAAGGGTTTCAACCCAATTTAAAACTTTGAAAACAGATTCATCCAAACATGAAGAAGTCTGAGAATTCTAAGAATGGAAACTACTGTGCAAAACCCATAGGATCCTACCTGGATCTGATGCTAAAACCACAAATGCATAGAACTCGCAAGAAATTTCCCCTTCTTCTAAAACCCTTCTTTTTAGAAATTGGCTCCTCCAAATCTTGTTATGGAGAAATGAACTCTAATTTCCTAGTAAGGAATTTTTCCTAATTTAGGGCTTCGACTATGCAATCACGTGAAACCCCTTTTCTTTATTACTATTGTTATTTTAATTTCATGCACAAACTTTTTGAAATTAATTAAAATAAACTTTATTAAATTAATTCCTCTCTCTTTTATTAAATTACGAGACATTTTTAATAATATATTTATTAATTTAACTAATAACATTATTTAGAGTTTATCATTAAAATAAAACTCCTAAATAATATAAATATGCCAAAATTAGAACTTTAGTTAAATCTTTTAAATTTAATTAATTTCTCAATTAATTAAATATACTTAAATATTGAATTTTCCTTATAAATTTTTCATTAAATTAAATTATTAAATTATCTTTTAAATTTGATTTAATTATAACTGAAAATCACCATAGACCCACAAAACTAAATACGACAACTCAACTAAAGATAAAGAACATATTCAAACTCCAAGATCAAAACCACAAATTCACTTCACTTGATGAATTCAGACAGGTAAACAACTCAGATACTTGTCCTACTTTCTAGGAAAATTGGCTTAGGTTAGGTTTTGGACTCAAGAATTATCTCCCCACTTTTACCATTGAGATACTGCGATAGGGTACACTCATCCTGGCAATTTAGGGAAGTTGATACTTGTACCTGCAATCCTTATAAAATCCATGCATGTACATACTCATATATTCTAAACTAAACAAGCAATGGAAGGGAGTGGTGCATCATGTAGATCCCAACTAGTAGGTGACTATGACTCCCTCCCTCAACCACATTAGAAATGTAAAAAATAAAGTAAAATAGAAAAGTACACCATACACATGCAAGTATGGGGTAAGTAACCATAGAACTGCATATAAATAATCTATCTATCTATCATCATGAGATAACTAAAATCACTATATAAACATATATGTATTATCATTGAAATAATCCTGAACACATGAAATAACTAAGTAACTCATCACACAAATCAACTGAGTTTGAAATAACATTTAATCAAATCCGGTAACCAAGTACCGATAATCATAAAACATAACCTCTGAGATCTACCCATATCTCCAACCGTGGGTTTCAAAGCTTTAGGTCTGTGATTTGAGAACTTTGATTTCCACCAAGGATAATGGGATGACTTGTGTCTGTGTTTTCCTCGTGAAAAACATTCTCCATCGAAACCCCTTTGAACTCTAGATGCACTCGATTGCTAAAAACTACCCCCACTAGCAAAAGACTGAGTAATCTGTGATGACTAGCCATATTGGTTGCATTTATTACATTGAGAGTATTGAGAATCCCTAGAGTGTGATCCACTATCACCACTCCGTGCTAGAGGATAAGATTCTCCTTGTTGCTGATTACCTCCAGAGGAATGAGGCTTCCTACTACTACCTGCTCCTTGATTATCTGCGGACCCTGATGCTTCGAGTGCTCCTAGAAATCCACCATGTCCTAAGGTGACACTTTGCTCTACAAGTATAGCTTGATGTACCACTTTCTTGAGGGTTTTAGGCTGAAATACCTTAACATGCCCAATGAGACAGTTATTAAGGCCCCGATAAAAATGTTCTACCATCAATGGCGAGCTATGACTAATCTTTGCATAAGGTATAAGCTCATAGAATTTCTATTCATACTCTGCTATGGTCATAGCATACTATCTTAGCTTGTGAAATTCATCTGCTCTCTACTACTACCATTCCTCTGGTAAGAAACACTCATGAAAGTTCTCCATAAATAAATCCCATGTGATAGTAATCATATCTACTCCCAACTTCTTCTCTTCAATGTTCCACCATGTGGCCTCAAAGAGTTCTAGGTGCATGATGACAAATCTCACTTTGACATTAGAATCAAAGTCTTGTATAGCAAAAAACCTATCTAGAGTAATTAGACACTGCTTGGCCACATATCTCGATCCCAACCCATTGAAAGGTTTGATATTGAACCTCTGAAGGTCCTTCATCTAAGTAGCCTGAACTGACCTCTTTCTATCATTATGATGGTATTTCCAAGGACTCCTAGACCTATGCCTCCCCTCATTCCCTGCATGGTGTGACCCCTCATGATCTACACCCTAAGGATGAGATAGGTTCTCTATAATGGTCGTCATCATCTGCCTTAGGTCAACCTCCTTTGAATTGGGCTGATGCTCACTAGGGTTCTCTTCCCTATTCTCCTCTTGAACAAGACCTTCATGGGAAGACTCATGCACACTAATATCCCTACCTCACCCATGACCTCTACCACGGCTTGAGCTATGACCTCTCATTGAAGATTTCATCCTAGATACCATCGTACAATAATATCCAAGCAAGATCAACAATAGTACTCAGAAGTCAACAAAGGTATACCACCTTAAAGCACAATCATAAGAAAAATATGTCTAAAATCCAATCTCAAGAGTTTTTCCTTTCTCTATGTTTTAAATAATCAAGTTTGAAGTTTCCAAGTGTTCAAATTTGTAATAGATACATAACACTATTTATGTTTCATTTCAGTTTAACTAGTTTGTCAACTAGTGGTGCTCCAATATACCCAGAGCTCCCAATATAGAAACTTAGGCTCTGATATGCTTTGCTAGAGTACTAGGACCATATGTCCTTTGTATAAGATCTAGATGCAACATGATGATAATGGTTCAAGAGGTTGATCCCAACATTTTAGGGTATACAATGATACTCACCTAGTTGCATTCTAAACAATCAATATGGTTTTATTGCCTTTGGAAGTTTGTGTAAATATTTTCCCTTGTGTAATATTTAATTTGGTACACCTTAGATTTCATTATAATTTCTGTGGGTCATGATCTCATCTCCTAGCTAAAGGGTGTAGACCATTTATGGTTTTCATGGTTGAGTGGTAAACCATTTCAAGGTATTGTTTGTGTTTCAAGTCAATCTTGAATGAAGATGCAAATTTTCTCTCATTGATGTACAAACATTATACATTTTGTAGCCAAAATGTATATTGATGTACATGAAATCAAAAGTGATGTACTTGGGAGGGTAGTTTAAAGTAGGAGAAAAAGAGAGGAAATTGTGCTATATATATATATATATATATATATATATATATATACATATATACTTCATTTTTCTCTTATGTTAAGAATTTTTGATGGAAAAGGTTTTGTTATTCATCTTATATTTTTTTTTTTTGGTAAAAGTGGACAAGCCATTGAATAAATTTATTTATAAAAGCTGATTCAAGAGCTCAATTGAAAAAGAATTAGTAAGAAAACACAAAATCTTTGCTGAATACAAAGGATTAAAGCATCGATATATACAAAATTATCATATCGATGGAATAAGGATTCCCATTTTACAAATTAGAGCAGTTACTTCCTCTGCCAAAATTGAGCAGAGATCATGAGTGTATCAAAATTTCAAAAAATTGAACAACTATACAGAGCAAAGTATCACTCCTCCATTGCTGCATATATAGGCTTAGAACATGAGGCCGAGGCATTTGCATCATGTGCATCACATCCCTAGCCAGATTTGGGTAAGGGCTAGGGAGAAACTTCCCAACCTGATTCATGAGGTGCACTCCAGGTGAAAGGAGAGACAATAAAGTTTTCCATAGTTTGCCCAAAATCTAGAGCATCATGAGTAGTTGACAATGTATTTGAAAATAGGAGATCATTAGAGGAATAACCCCCTACCACACTCGAGACCAATTTCTGACCCTACAAGCTAGAAGAATTCACATCCTAAGACTCACCAAACTGATGTTGAGAATCAGGGGTTGACCAAGACAAAAGTTGGGGATTGGGTGACAACAAAACAAATTTACTCGGTAGCTCCAACAGGTCCAAAATAGCATGCCTAGTTTGCTTAACACGCTCTTTCAGTTGGAAGCCCAAAACCTACACTGTGACTTGCAAAGTGTTCTTCATAAACTAGGGACTCTATTTCTCAAATAATTTTTGAAGGGCCTCATAAGTTGCTAAGAAATCATGCTTTTGCATGAGCAGGGACTGTGAGAACAAACTACCCACCACAATATGACCTGCCCATAGGTCATAATGATGCATTGTGATTTTTAGTTTATGATCTCCCCAAAATTTGTGGTGAATAACCTTAGCAACAAGGATCTCCAAAAGGGAGATATACTATAAAAGTTCCATTGCATTTAACAAAAATATCAATACCACATTGGATGAAAAGAGGAAGTGCCTAGAGGAGGGGGAAAGAATATTGTCCCAAATTACATGTTTGATCACTCACCTAATAGAAGGATAATGAACACAAAACATGGCATCCAAATTAGAATCAACAATGTGTAGAGGAAGAACATTTTCATCCATGTTTGGTTGAAGCCAAATTTGATAGTTTTTGGGTAGAATTGTTCTATGGAACTGAGCGCAAGAATCACATTTAATGCAGGCCTCCATGAGAGATGATAACTCCAAGCCACCAACAATGAAATGTGCTAAAAGTAGAGGCTTAGTAAGAATAAATAAGGTGGGTTAAAAAGGGTAAGCAACAAATCCTAAGTGTATAGATTTCCAAAAAATGCCCGCATCTATGAAGGATATGAAGGACATATAGCCATGTGAAATGAACCTTAATCAAAGTGAGAAATGACCTCAAGGCCAATGAAGTAAACCACTCATCCAACCAAAGCACATGAAGTACAATGGTGATGCCTGTTTGGCAAAGATCTTGGAAACTATAACTAATGAACCCAAATAAGTGATAAACAAACCCAACATGTCATATGTGCCCAAATAAAGATAATTAGTACTAGCATTTATCCATATCTAAATTTTTCAATGATTGCAACTCCTCATCTTGATCAATGAATGAGGTAGGTTGGAAAGTGGAAATCATTATGCCATCACAACCTAGATTTGAAAGGTAATCTACAACTTTGTTTCCCTCCTGTAGAGTGTGTGAAATGAAAATATCTTAATACTAATATAACAAATTCCAAATCTAAAGGAGGATATACTTAAGTTGCTAGAAAAATGTCTTCCTTTTTATGTAGGTATTAATGATTACCTAAGAGTTATCTTCAATCTGCAGACATTGAAAATTACCTTTCTTGGAAAGTACTGAACCAACAAACAAGTCTCGAGCTTCTACTAAATTGTTAATACCATCTAGTATAGAAGTAGTTGTTAATGCTAACACTTTCCCATTACAGTCTCAAATACATGCCCCTAACCTTGATTTACCTAGATTGCCTCTAGATGCACCATCAAAGTTGATGTTCACATACCCATAATTGGGAGGATGCCAGTGTACATTAGAGTGGTCTGCCTTAGGTTGTGATTTGTTAGCTAATCCCCATCCTATGGAAATAAAAAGTGTTTTTCATCCATGAAGCATATTGGTATCCCAAGATGTAATAATAGGATTGATCTTGCATCTGGTAAGGCTTACATTAGTTACTTTTGTAATTGAATTTTCAATACCTTCAATCACCTTATCAATAGAAGAAAAATCTTTTCTGAATATCGGCTTGTTTCTTTCCCACCAAATAGCCCATACAACTAATACTAGGGAACACTTCCATAAGCTTGCAAATAAGGCATGAGGGTGAATAATTGGCCATGCCTGGAATATATCCCAATTTTTTTTTTGAAGAGGGGTAAAGAAGATTAATTTGCAGAGAACAAAGGTCCAACAATGATAGGCAAAAAGGACATTGCACAAAAAGATGATAACCTATTTCATATTCATCATTGCATAACACACATTTGAAAGCTGTTGCAATATTTAATCTTACTCTTCTATCACTTGTAAGAATTCTATGTTTAATCGCAACCAATGCAAAGAAACCAACTTTCAATAGTACTACATTGTTCCAACAAAATAAGTATGCTCTAGAAGGCCTCTTTTCTGAAGCAATCCTTTGAATGAGTTTATATCCTTCTTTAATGGAATAGTTACCATCCTTGGTAGGGGTCCACAACAACTTGTCATCAAAATTTGATAAGGAATCATGTTTCTATTCTAAAATGGTATGAAAATACTCACAGTCTTGATTAGGAAGAGGAAGAAGATTTGAGTCCTTCCAAAAGACTTTCCTTGAAAACAAATAGACTGTAGAAATAAAGTGATGCACTTGAGTTCCCCATAGATATTTTGGGACTAAAATAAGATCTTGTGTGTTGGGAAGTGTGATCAAAGGAGGTTGAACATTCCAAGAGTCTCTCCAAAAGCTAATTTTGTCTCCAATATTCACTTCCCAAGTAACATACTTAAGAACAATGTCTCTTGACGAAACCATAAAATCCCAAATCATAGACCCCTTTGAAGGATCAAGCACTGAGAATATTCTTGATGGATCATTATTGTCTAAATACTTTTGCTACATAATTTGGCACTTGGTAGTGTGAGATTTGGTATACATTTTCCAAACTAGTTTATCACCAAATGCAACATTCCTCTTTGATAAATCATGAACTCCCACACCTCCAACAACAGAAATATGTGACATGTCTTGTAGAGAAATAAGAGGGATTTTCTTGTCATCCAACATATTACCTGTCCAAAGAAAACCTCTAATCAATTTTTGAATTTGTAATATGACTGAGGGTGGAGCTTTAAGGACAACAAGATAATAATTTAGAATAGTTGCAAGAACTAATTTAATGAGAAGAATTTTGCCTAACAAAGAGAGCCATCTAATTTTCCATACAAGAACTCTACTTTTAATACTATCAATGACTGAAGACCAATAACTCATCTTATTTGATCCCATGAAAAAAGGTATTCCAAGGTAATTTGAAGGTAAGGATTCCTCTGAAAATCCTAGAATCTACACAATTTTGTTTGAAATAACTTTGTTAGTATTAAAGAGTTTTTTTTTTTGATTTTTGAGGGTTAATTTTCTATCCAAAAACATCAGAATTTAACTACAAAACATTCTTGATCTGCCTAGCCTCTGAGATTTGAGAGCTACCAAACAATAGCATATCATCAAAAAATAATGAGTGGGTAATGGATAGAGAAGTACCTTGGATATGCACACCCTTTTACTTGCCTAAAGAATTAGAAGCTTAATGGTCCTGTTGAAAGCTTCAACCATAATAATGAATAAAGTTGGAGATAGTGGATCACCTTGTCTAACACCTTGTGTAGGAGAGAAGAGACTTGAAGCTTTCCCATTGATGATAACTGAAAATGAAGCTCCAAAAATCTATGCTTTAATCCATTTACACCAGTTTTTTGAAAAACCCATTTTCTAAAGAACTTGAAAAAGAAAGGCCCAAAAAACTCTGTCATAAGCCTTCATCATATCAAGTCTGATCACAAAATTTGGGGACTGAGAAATATTGATAGAGTGGAGAACTTCATGAGCAACCAAAGCACCTTCCATAGTTTCCCTACCTAAAACAAAACTCCCTTGCTTAGGAGAGATAATATTTGGGATGGGAATTTGTAATCGCAAATAAATGGCTTTGGTGACAATTTTATAAGTCAAATTGCACAAAGAGATGGGTCAAAAATTTGCAAAGGTTTTAGGATCATTAGATTTTGGGATCAAAGAAATATTGGTAGTATTAAAATACTTCAGCATAGATCCATGTTTTCTCGATTCCTTAATAGCAAAAAATAAGTTCCAACCAATGGTCTCCCAACAGCTTTGATAGAAGAGAGCAGTAAACCCATCAGGGCCCAGGGCTTTGCTTGGAGGGAATGAAAAAATAACCTTACATGTTTCTTGAATGGAGAAGGGATCCATAAGCATAGAATTCTCTGAAGGAGACACCATTTTAGGAATAGCCTCAAGGAGCTCATTCACTTGAGAGTCCAAGGGCATTAGATATATATTAAGGGCAAGAAGATTTTTGAAAAAATTAACACCTACATCCCTGATATGCTATGAATTGGTTAAAATATCTCTAGATTCAACATCCTTAATTTGGAAAATTATTTTGGTAGCACTCTTTTGTGTGTCTAAAATGAAAGTATTTGGTATTCTTATCACCTTGCTGAAGCCACAATTCTCTAGACTTTTGTCTCCAATATTCTTCTTCCCTACTACAAAATTCGTCCCATTCAAATTGAAGGCTCTTTTTATTATGATATGTATTATTATTCATACCATTTTGAATGATATAGCTATATATATCATCTAACTATGCTTTAACAACCTCTTTTTGTTTAAAAACATTCTTGAAGACATGATGGTTCCAATTCTTAATAAGTGTCTTTATATGTTTTAGTTTACTGGTAAATTGATGCATCTTGGATCCTTGAACAAAGGGTGCACTGACCCACCATTGTTTAATCAACTGAAGAAACTGAAGATGTCAAAGCCACATCCTCTCAAACTTAAAGGAAGAGTTTGACTGGTTATTATCTCCATTATTTACTTGAGTGAGAGAAATAGAAATTGGAAAATGATTTGAACCTGGCAAAGATAGGATCTCCGATAGAATATGGAAGTTGTGTAGTTTCCATTCTTGAGAAAGGAGGAAATTATCCAAGCGAACAACAATTTGTGGAAATCCAGCTCTCCTATTTGTCTAGGTAAATGACCCTTTAGTGAGACGAATATCCATTAAATGATTGCTTTCCACAAAATGAGAGAAGTCATGAATGGTTTTATTTGGTGGAAAGATCCCTCCAAATTTCTTTGATTGGTTCAAAATTGCATTGAAATCACCCCCAATAATAACATTATGGGAATCTTGAATTTGAATTAAGTGAGTGATGCCATTCCAAAATTTTAGTTTATCTTGTGTAAAAGAGGGCCCATAAACATTAATAAGAATGAAAGAAAGGTCACAATTCGACATCTTAAGGATTTTCCAATTGAAGTGTTGCTAAATGAGATGACCCTGATTAGTTTGGGGATTCTAGAGTACAAAAAGACCACTAGATGCTCCTATCCCAAGAGAATGTAAGGAAGACCATTTAGGCCATTTAGGAAGTTTCTTATCAAATGTGTCATTAGATAGCTTAGTTTCCTATAACATGATAATATCTACATTCATAAAATCAAGTAATTGCTTGATCCTGCATCTATTGTCAGAGGCATTATTGCCTCTGACTTTCCAATAGTTTATCTTCATTGTAGACAAGAAGAACCTTGTGAGTTGGGGGGGGGGGGGGGGGATGAGTTTTATAGGTTACTATCAAATCAACTTGCAGAAATGTAAATATGAAACATAACAGATTCATCAACACACTTAACACAATTATTTATGTGGAAATCCAATTTAGGAAAAACCATCAATAACATGCTACACTTTTTCACTCTTCTGAAGTTGTAACACCTCGCCAAGGGATCCAAAGAATTAACCTAGAGTTTCACTAAGTTTGGTAACATTTTTTTTTTTTACATGAAAGTAAATACCATACATAACTTATTCACAATAACGGAAGCAATAACAATGTCCATCTGAAAAGTAAACATAACATACATAACAGATTACATTCTTTAAGATCCCTTAACATTGAATTAAATACATGAATCCATCTCGTGCAACAACCACATGAAATAATAATGATAAGTCCAATGTTTAAACATTACATTTCCAAATGCTCAATCATCCTCTGTACATGTCACAGGGTATGACAAGCTCAAAGAATATACATATGTAGAATAAGGTACATCATCCTATTCCAATCCATGATACATCAAAGTAGAGATAATCACATGATACATCATCATAGAAGACATATACATCCATCATAAAGATCAAACAAAATAAACTAAGTGCACAGTTCCTCCCAACCATTAATAGCATCATTAGACCATCATGGGCCCTAGCCATCCCTCCGTGCGTAACATCCCAAATTACCGAAGAGATCATCGGTATTAACATAGTAGGAATGTCACTCCTAACATATACAACATCATATGTAGAAAGTAATATAACATAAAAATATAAGCATAAGATAACATCATCTAACATATGCTAATCATCAATGAAAGGATACATACCCACCATCATGAAGGACGCATCAGCCATGATGTCTCAATGAATCTCAAATGATAAGAGTGGAAAATACACTACCACCCGACCGCGTGGTACCTAAGTGGTCCACTCCCACCGTGCTGAGGAGATAATCTCAAGTCCCAAACAAGTTGTCAAAATCTCATAACATAAATCTCTATAGTTCAGGAATCCTAAAAGTATACTAACTCAAAGGTTCCAATCACAAACTGACATCTAATCCTAGAGACACACAATGACATGTAGGAACCTACTATGCAAGCAGGAAAGTTTCATCACATTTATCACATACAAGTTACCCTGGTAGTTAGCTAAACTCCACGGGTCCATACTGATCTCATGCAGCCACTAGTATCCTCTCATACTGACAAGGCATACTATGGAATGCAA